>JARYHS010008075.1:124952283-125100283 GCA_031002005.1 Vandiemenella viatica | reverse complement strand
GAAAACAGAGCCCAATTCCCTACACTTTACTTCCTGACCAACTGTCTTATCATAGTCCTCTAACATTCAAATGGAATAAGTTATATGCTTAAAATTTTCAATTATTATACTTTTCGTTATCTTATATATAAAAATCAATGTCTGTTTGTTTGTATGTTCGTCTTCTATGCGTTCCTGTACCATTTATCAGATTGCAATGAAACTTTGGAGAGTTTTCGAGTGTGCGCCTGCGAAGGTTCCGGCGAAAAAAAAATTCCAAAAAGTCGCCCCCTATTCCCCATAACACCCCATAGTTTAGGCAAAACCACATTTTTTATCCGATTTAGATAGGAATTTGTACACTTATACTTTAAAACAAACATAAAAATACCGCCTACATACGGTTTCCGAATATTAATCCCCTCGCCCCATATCCACCCCCATACTTTAGGCAAACCACATTTTTTATCCGATTTAGATAAGAATTTGTACACTTATACTTTAAAACAAACAGAAAAATACTGCCAACATATGGTTCCCGAATATTCATCCCCTCTCCCCCTTTCCAACCCCATTACGTTTTCACCCCATAATTTAGGCAAACCACATTTTTTATCCGATTTGGATAAGAATTTGTACACTTATACTTTAAAACTAACAGAAAAATACAGCCTACGTATGGTTTCCGAATATTCATCCCCTCTCCCCCTTTCCAACCCCATTACCTTTTCACCCCATAATTTAGGCAAACCACATTTCTTATCCGATTTAGATAAGAATTTGTACACTTATACTTTAAAACAAACAGAAAAATACTGCCAACATATGGTTTCCGAATATTCATCCCCTCTCCCCCTTTCCACCCCCATTACGTTTTTACCCCATAATTTAGGCAAACCACATTTCTTATCCGATTTAGATAAGAATTTGTACACTTATACTTTAAAACAAACATAAAAATACCGCCTACATACGGTTTCCGAATATTAATCCCCTCGCCCCATATCCACCCCCATACTTTAGGCAAACCACATTTCTTATCCGATTTAGATAAGAATTTGTACACTTATACTTTAAAACAAACAGAAAAATACTGCCTACGTATGGTTTCCGAATATTCATCCCCTCTCCCCCTTTCCAACCCCATTACCTTTTCACCCCATAATTTGGGGAAACCACATTTTTTATCCGATTTAGATAAGAATTTGTACACTTATACTTTAAAACAAACAGAAAAATACTGCCTACGTATGGTTTCCGAATATTCATCCCCTCTCCCCCTTTCCAACCCCATTACCTTTTCACCCCATAATTTGGGCAAACCACATTTTTTATCCGATTTAGATAAGAATTTGTACACTTATACTTTAAAACAAACAGAAAAATACTGCCTACGTATGGTTTCCGAATATTCATCCCCTCTCCCCCTTTCCAACCCCATTACGTTTTCACCCCATAATTTGGGGAAACCACATTTTTTATCCGTTTTAGATAAGAATTTGTACACTTATACTTTAAAACAAACAGAAAAATACTGCCTATGTATGGTTTCCAAATATTCATCCCCTGTCCCCCTTTCCAACCCCATTACGTTTTCACCCCATAATTTAGGCAAACCACATTTTTTATCGGATTTAGATAAGAATTTGTACACTTATACTTTAAAACAAACAGAAAAATACTGCCTGCGTATGGTTTCCGAATATTCATACCCTCTCTACCTTTCCACCCCCTTACGTTTTTACCCCATAATTTAGGCAAACCACATTTTTATCCGATTTAGTTAGGAATTTGTACACTTATACCTTAAAACAAACACAAAAATACTGCCTATGTATGGTTTCCGAAAATTCATCCCCTCTCCCCCTTTCCAACCCCATTACGTTTTCACCCCATAATTTAGGCAAACCACATTTTATATCCGATTTAGATAAAAATTTGTATACTTATACTTTAAAACAAACATAAAAATACTGCCTACATACGGTTTCCGAATATTAATCCCCTTGCCCCCTTTCCACCCCCATAATTTAGGCAATACCACATTTTTTATCCGATTTAGATAGGAATTTGTACACTTATACTTTAAAACAAACATAAAAATACTGCCTACGTATGGTTTCCGAATATTCATCCCCTCTTCCCCTTTCCAACCCCATTACGTTTTTACCCCATAATTTAGGCAAACCACATTTTTTATCCGATTTAGATAAGAATTTGTACACTTATACTTTAAAACAAACATAAAAATACTGCCTACATACGGTTTCCGAATATTAATCCCCTTGCCCCCTTTCCACCCCCATAATTTAGGCAATACCACATTTTTTATCCGATTTAGATAGGAATTTGTACACTTATACTTTAAAACAAACATAAAAATACTGCCTACATACGGTTTCCTAATATTAATCCCCTCGCCCCCTTTCCACCCCCATATATTTTTTTCACCCCATAATTTAGGCAATACCACATTTTTTATCCGATTTAGATAGGAATTTGTACACTTATACTTCAAAACAAACATAAAAATACTGCCTACGTATGGTTTCCGAATATTCATTCTCTCTTCCCCTTTCCAACCCCATTACGTTTTTCCCCCATAATTTAGGCAAACCACATTTTTTATCCGATTTAGGTAAGAATTTGTACACTTATACTTTAAAAAAGAGAGAGAAATACTGTACACATTAATTTGACAAAAACCCAATCCCTCTCCTCTCTTTCCACCACCTTAATTACCCCCTGTTCCCCATAACACCCCATAATTTAAACAAACCCGCAAACCTTTCGTCCGATTACGGCGAAGCTATGGTGAATTGTCGAGGGGATGTCGAAAATGGTTTCTGTCAAAAAAAATTAAAAAACCCACCCGTCCTCCCCATAATTTAGACAAAACCATATATTTCATCAGATTTCAATGGGAATTTGCACACTTATACTTTGAAACAAACAGAAAAATACTGCCTGCATATGTTTTCCAAAGCGCATCCCCTCTCACCCTTTCCAACTGAAAATGAATGAAACAGCAGTTTAAAATTTATATGCAAATATTTTTTCATTTAATCTATGTGCCTACTCAAGTCCAGCAATAGTGAAGCATTGCCGGGTCAGCTAGTGGTGTATAAAATTTTGTGCAGTTGTGTGATGGAGGTTTAATGGAAACAAATGTGGTGGACAAATAGTTATTTTTATCCTACCCCAATTTGTGAAGTGTCGGTATAAATGTTTAGGGTTCGTTATGTAGAGAATTGAGATATTTTTAATTGAAAATAAATACATCAGCAGTTGTCAATTTCAGATTACTTTTGTTACTCTCTGAACACTATGGGTGAACCACAATGCTCTGGCCTCACTTTTTGGGAAGATGCAGGTTCGAATTGCCAAAAAGCCTCTCAGATCTCGGTTTTCCATGGTTTCCTGAAATCACTCCAGATGAATGCCGTGACAGTTTGTTGAAAAGCCATGGTTTAATTTCTTTCTGTACCTTGCTCCCAATTCTTTCCCACTTCCAGTGACCTCAGTTTTGATAAGGCGTAAAACCGTAAGGAAAAAACTTGTTACTGTGTCTATTTCAAAAATGGTATTATCTTGGAACTTGATATTAGTTCCCAATATTGATAATGTTCTGTTTATAAATGACAAATGTTATAAATATTCTATATCTAGTATCAAAATTTTGACCAAAACAATATCAATATATATGTTATTTTGCCATGTATTAATACTCTTTTACTGAAAAGTGTTCTCATTGCAAATATCTATAATGAATGGAATGATTGTACTAGTTTTTCGAGTGGCAGCATCTCACAGCTTATGAGCTGTGGAGCCGAGCTCATTTAATAATCTGAAAACTTTAATTTTCTATCTTGCTTCTTCCTTCTGCATCACACATTATAATATCAATTTTTCTGGTTATCATCATTATGATTAGCTCTTTACTTTGTCAATTTATTTGTTACATTATGTGATTGGATATATGTCTGCATGTTGTATTTGGCATAATCACTCATTTCATTATACGCAGAAGTGCATGATCGTGTATATAGTTTCCTAGTAGCCTTGCGCGGTCAAAGTCCAACTTGGGTAAAAACTGTGTCATCTTCTTCTGAATTTGCAAAATAGTTCTTCATTTTTTTGCTAGCACCACTTCTATAGTTCAATGTGGGGTAACTAGAAATTTAAACCCTTATAAAAATTTCTGTATCTACAACGGTTTTGCCGTAAAAAGTCAATTTGTGTGGTTACAAAATCTGTTATTAACTTTTACGGTTTTTAAGTTACAGGGTTTACAGCTTCTGATTGAATTCTCTTTCGTTTGATACTAAACATGTCCTATTTATTCATCTGTAGCCAAAATCGAAAAGTTCGACTTAAGACGCAATATCAAAATTTTTGACTACGCAAATAATATCGTGGTAGCTTTAATACATATTTTAAAAGATTTTACATGTTCTCAAATACCTATAGAGCTCTTTTTCAAGTCTCTACCTGCTTTCTCTGATTTATAATTAATTTTTGAAATAGTCTTCCTGCTCGCTGATGTATCTGAAGTCAGACACTTTGAAAACATAGCTATTTTGTTTAATTCTTATTACAATACTACATGTTTGTTAAAAGGAATGAATAAATCTTATTACAAATGGACTCTAATATATTCTGGAAATTTTTCCTTCTCCTGAATTACGTGTATTGCTAGAAATAATTAATTTTCCTATCGGCACATGGCTGGCTTTATCATTTAATATTTAAAATCAATCTTTAAACTGTATATTACTTTCCAAAATTTTAGTATGTTGTTTCAGCAAAAATTACATTTCTCTCACGCTATAAGATGACTTCCTATATCTCTTCTAACAACTGATTTCTTGAATTTTAGAATGCATATTTACGTAAAAAATATTGCATACTGGAAATTTGCCTTTTAACATCATTTAACTCTTTAGTATGATTTCTTTATAATAAAATTTATATTCCTTAAACTGTTTATTATCTCTATTAACTGTTTAGTTTACTTTGTTACTTTCATTAGCTGTGTAAATGACTCTAAGGCTGCGGTATCGGGTGGTTCACCTATGCCTGTTATACTGTAAACAAACTTCATTATAAGAATTTACAAAATTCTAAGGTAGCTTACAAGATGTATAATTGTATATATTCTGTGACAGCTTAAATCAACATCATACTTCCACCCAACTGTATTTTGATGGATGTGAGCTAACCAAATAGTAGTTCTCCCTCAAGCAGCATCTAACCGGAATATGAATTGTGAGTGCAATGTTTCTACCACTGTATACTGATGTCATATGGTGTCTAGGTGAAAATTTTTTGGTGTTCTGTAGGAGTGTTTTTAGTTCAAAAACTCATTTATATTTCTATTTTGTTTTTAGCTCAAAGCAATGTGTCCAATATTTCTGCAATGAATGTGCTCAGCCATGAATTGTGATTCCAAATGATCTGAAAAATACTCATTTATAGCTTCTATCACCTCTTCCTTGGACCAGAAATATTTACTAGCTATAAATTTTTTAACATATAGTTACACAAATTTGTAAATTGGTGGAAGACAGGGTGAGGTAGGCCAAATCTTCTGAACATGGTGGATGTTCGAACAATTTCTACTTCAGATCTCTCTTGTCTCATTGCCCAAGAACCTTAGAGGGCAGGTGCTGATGAAGAGTTATTATTCCTTTCGTAGTTATATAAAGATACTTGATGTTGGTTATTGTGTCATGCTTATGGTTATCGTGGAGAATAAACTAAATTCATAAAACTTGAACTATATAATAAGCTATGATTTTCTTAGATGCATATTGGGATTGGGAAAAATGTACATAGGAAATCAAGTCATTCTGGTCTTGCTCCAATCTCTCCAATCCTCTGTGATGTAGATGTTGTTCTGCTGGGTGCCTGATCATGTGGGAATTGGAATGGGACAGCAGATAAATCGTGAGATACTGTCTTATAACAAGGTTGGGATTGAATTTTTACTGCTCACTATATCGACCTTGGAGCTGGAAGAAAAATTATTTCATTCTTGGCAAATGTAGCGGCTGGATACAATCTCCAGAAGGTAAAACTACCTGTGCAGCTAAGGGGCAGCTCTTTCTGGGTGACTAGAGAATGTGATTTTACTTACTTACTTTTATCATTGGATAACCCACCAGATTCTTTGGAATACATTTGATGGTATGTAGATTTTAACAAACTGTTTTTTGTTTCATGCATCTCGCTTTTCTCATGATCTCTGTCTTATATTTAATAACTAGCTGGTGCCCACGACTTCGTTCATATTTGTAAAGAATTTGGATTGACAAGCTACCGACATCTAACCACCATACTGCACTCGATGCTACTACCACACACAAAAGCCAGTGATCTGCGCTAGATAGTTTTGGCTGAATAGTGATACACCATGACACATACGTTTTTGGTAGAAATATGAAATAGCCGCAGGTTGACCACTTTCAAAAACCATATCTCCCACACCCCTATAGCTACCAACATCTAACCACCATAGTACACGATAGGAGACACGATACCACTACCACACACAAACACCATTGGTCTATGCTATGTAGTTGTGGCAGCAGAGTGACTTATACGAGGACGGTCCGGTAAGTACTTAGGCTACAAAAGAAAAAATGAAAATTTCGAAAAGTGGTGATTTATTTCTCAACATAGTCTCCTTTTAGCTTGATACACTTGACCCAGTGATACTCCAACTTTTATAACCCATCTGAAAACCCCACAGGGGCCTGGTACGCAAATGCCAGGTACGGGTTTGGCGAACCCGCCATGCCCGAGCTTGATACACTTGACCCAGTGATGCTCCAACTTTTATAACCCATCTGAAAACCCCACAGGGGCCTGGTACGCAAATGCCAGGTACGGGTTTGGCGAACCCGCCATGCCCGAGCTGGAAACTTGTGAGCGCCACTAGTTTCCTACACCGTAAACTCCTACCATGCTTCAATGATCACCGTAGGGCATGGCGGTGGAACGTTGTGTGCCTAGGGGAACGGGGATCTTGGCTTAGTCGCCCAGATCGTGAGGACGGTACAAACCTCTATATATATAAAAAAATAAACAACCTCAAGGTGAGTAACGTGCCAAGGAGGTGGATGGGTGGTGAGGCAAGCCACCCGCTAGTGCACCACCTCAGAGGCACCTGCTGCACCCCTGTTGTATTGGAAGTGGTGGTGTGATGCGGAGGCTCCATGTCACATGACGTTTAGTTCCTCCGAACTTGTGGGATAAAAATACTAAAAAATTCCTAAAATTCTCCCTGCGGCTTGGGCACGCTGCAGGGGAATTGAAATTCTAACGCCCAAAGAAGTGGCAAGCGGGCTGAGGGTCGACAGCCCTCTTCCTGACAATGGTAACTGTAACAGGAAGGATTACTTCATAGAGAATGCCTTCGTTATAATGACAGGGGTGGAGGGTTCTTTCAAAAAGATCTATCCATTTTACATTCATAAAGGTTTAGAGGGTATCGCAGGAACCCTAAAATCAGTAAAAAAGCTGAGGAATAGGACATTGCTGTTCGATACATCTACCTACAAGCAGTCTCTCCTAAGTATGAGGATCTCGGGGAGTTCACAGTAAAGTGCGAACTCCACAAAACTCTAAATTCAAGCAAAGGTGTTGTCCTGCCGCGAACTAGTTGATTTAGAGACCAAGGAACTCCTTAAGGAGTGGGCATCAGAGCACGTGGTTGAGGTTCGTCAGATCATGCGAAGGGTTAATGGCAGTCTTGAAAATACTGCCACCTTCGTCCTGACGTTCGACACTCCAGCATTGCCGAAAGATATCAAAGCAGGATACCTGACTCTTAATGTTCACCCATGTGTACCAGACCCGATGCGCTGTTTTAAGTGCCAGTGGTTTGGTCATATGACTGCGACCTGCAAAGGCAACGCCACCTGTGGGAAGGCTGCACATGAGCCAGGTACAAGTTGTACCCTCCCACAGGTGTGTGTAAACTGCTCTGGGTCTCATACAGCCTGGAACAGGGAGTGTCGAGTGTACCTTGATGAAAAGAAAGTACAGAAGTTGAAAATGAAGGAACGACTATCTTATGGCGAACAAAGAAACGGTTTAAGGCGCTTGCGCCACTGGTCTTCGCCACAAGCTTCGCCAAAACATTATCAACTCCTGTCAGGAAAGAAAGTGTTGCTACACAGACATCCTTCGCAGACATGGGCACAAGTATCACGTGCTCATGCCAATGCAATTGGGGCGCAAAAGCCACCAAGGCCATAACACCCAAGACCGCGGACATCGGTAGCAGCACGTCTGCAAACCTGACCACTTCAGCAACAGGTTCAAACGTTCCACCAGTGTCAGGTAATCCATTGCAACCACTGCTATTACAAATACATCAACTTCTGCAGTAGCAACACCACCTGCTACAGTGTTAGCAGAAATAGCAGAACGAGCGGAAGGCAAAAAGAACAGAAGGACTGAGGTCCGAAGTTTTGGCACTCGGACCCTACAGCTTTCATTAAATCCCCTTCTTCACCTCCCAGGTTACAAAGTACCAGGGAGAAGAAGGGAAAAATGCCTCAGCGGAAGAAGAATCCGTGTGCCTCCGAGGCCTTTACCAAATCATAAGTGTCTTCAGAGCCTGAAGACACCGAAATGCTGGTGGACAAACCTGGTCCCGTCCCTCAGCACTCACAGGATGAGGACCCACCCGACCTGGGGCGGGTGAGGTTGAATAGGTGAGATGGCACCCATACTACAGTGGAACTTAAATGGCTATCAGGCTCACAAAGAGGAAGTAGAATCTTAGCATGGTCTAAGCCTTTGTGTTTGTATCTACAAGAGACCAAACCACCATCCAGTGCTAAGAGGATAAGACATTTATAAAAAGGACAATACCGAGGGTGATCAAGCGAAGGGAGAAGTTGCTGTTTTTGTCCTAAACACTGTCCATTCTGAACCCGTTGCTCTCACCTCTTCTTTACAAGCAGTAGCAGTGAAAATACACGGTCCTATCCAACTGACCATGTGCTCTATTTATCTGCCACCGAGTACGTATGTCGACTACGACTACCTGACTGGCATTGTACTACAACCCACTCGGCCCTTTCTCCTTTTGGAAGATTTCAACGCCCATTTTGCGCTGTGGGGCTCATACACCGATTGCCCCAGGAGCCGAGTGGTGGGTAGATTAATAGAGCTGGAGGACATTTGTATCCTGAATACAGGACAAATGACTCATTTTACCAGTCCTCCCGGTAAGTCCTCTGCCATTGACCTCTCACTGTGCTCTTCTTCAATTGCGAACTCTGTGCATTGGGAGGTAGATCGCGATCTACGTGGAAGCGACCACTTCCCTATTTGGATGCACATCGAGTTTGAACGTGGAGGAGGTAATAACTGGCATAAATGGAATGTCATTGGTGCAGATTGGCAGCTCTACTGCCTTTCTGTACTATTACAACTCTATGGCAGTATACAGGAGAAAGTGAATTACTTCACAGAAGTGATTTACCGTGCATCTGACGTTTCCATGCCGAAAAGCTCCCGAATGCTGCAAAGGATGATTGTTCCCTGGTGGAACGACGAATGTCATTCTGCTATTCAGGGTTGCAGATGGGCATTGCATCGACAACCTGGCAGCATTCCGTATTGCAAGCGCTAAGGTGTGTCAAGTTGTTAAGAAGAGCAAGAAAAGGTCATGGCAGAACTTTGTGAGCACTATCAACCTTTCCACACCTTCGTCGAAAGTATAAGGGTCTATCCGCCGTATATCTGGAAGATACTCCCGCCCACCAGTATCTGGATTACTGGATCACGGATGTGTAATTACCGACGAACGAAGCATAGTGCAGCTGATGGTGGAGAACTTCGCCGCTGTCACTTCGTCCGCCAACTATGACCCTCGGTTCCAGCGATGAAGAGTTGCTGTCGAGAGGTGAGTGCTGTTCTTCGATTTGTCGAATACAGAGGCCTACAACTGCCCATTTACGTCTTGGGAGCTGGAGTCAGCGTTAAACAGCGCAAATGACACTGCTCCAGGGCCTGATCTGATCCAGTACCAGATGCTGAGGCATCTTAGTAAAGATGCTAAAGAGTACCTTCTGGATAGTTTTAACGATATATGGATCGGAGGACACTTCCCTGACTCGTGGAAAGAAGCAACAATGATTCCTATTTTAAAGCCTGGAAAGATAAGTTGTCGCCAGGTAGTTATCGTAGTATTGCTCTTACAAGCTGCATGGGGAAGACACTGGAGAGGATGGTAAACTGCCGCCTCGTCTTGTGTTTGGAATCCCAAAAGCTTCTGAGCTGACTTCAGTGTGGATTCAGGAAGTTCCGTTCCACCTTGGTCAACCTGATCCTGCTGGAAGCGGCAATACAAGATGTGTTTATTCACAGTCAACATCTAGTGGGGATATTTTTCGATATTGAGAAGGCCTATGATACTACCTGGCGGCATGTTATTTTAAAACAATTACATGACTGAGGTTTTAAGGGAAACCTGCCCCGTTTTTTTAAATCATTTTTATCTGTTCGTTGCTTCCAGTACCGAGTCGGTAGTGAAGTGTCTGATCTTTTTATTCAGGAAAACTGTGTTCCTCAGGGGTCAGTTTTAAGTGTTATCCTTTTCACCATTGCTATTAATAGCATTGCAGCCATACGGTGCTCCTTATATGTGGACGACTTTCTAATTTTTCGTACATCGTCCAGCCTGAGAAGTGCTGAGCGGCAGTTGCAACTCGTGCTGAACAGGCTGGATGAATGGTAAGTGCACACCGGTTTTCATTTCTCTACTGAGGAAACCCGGTAGTACTTTTTACTCATGGCAGAAGTCTTTTACCAGAGCCCCTCCTTACCCTGAGTAACACCGTTTTAAGTTTTACGGAATCTGTACAGTTTCTGGGCCTCATTTTAGACAGTCGGCTATCCTGGCTGCCACATCTTAAAGATGTGAAAGCCAGAGCCTTAAAAGCTTTAAATGTTTTAAAATGTCTGTGTGGCAGGGCATGGGGCACTGACCGCTCCTGCCTGCTACAGTTTTATAGAGCCTTTGTACAGTCGTGGTTGGTGTATGGTTGTATAGTACATGGTTCGGCACGGGACAGTTACCTACGCATTTTGGATAGTGTCCACCATGCAGGAATTCATCTCGCCACAGGTGCCTACTGCACCAACCCGATTCCCAGCATCTGTGCTCAGTCTGGTGAGCCTCCGCTTTCCATCCGCCAGTATCTCCTCATGGTGCGACACTACCTGTACATTGCCACAACACCTGGCAGTCCCGTGAATGACATGGTTACTCGCCCAGGCTTTCGAATGGCTGTATAATAATCACCCCAGAGCCCTTTTACAGCCAACCAGTTAGTTGGATGTTTTTAAACTGGTTGGCCCTTTTACAGCCAACCAGTTAATGTATGTATTTTTATATTTTATTGCCCATTTACAGCCATAGTCTCAGGTTTTTATTTGCCATCTGTGTGGCCGATCTCTTTACAGTCGGCCATGCAGGTGATATTTTAGTTTGTTGTATTTTATTGTGCTGTCTCTGTGGCTGACCCCTTTACAGTCAGACACACAGACGGCAAATTTGCCACGTTGTCACACCAGGTATTAGTTAGGGCGCTAATAATGTTGATGTTTACGCGCCCTAAAGCCCGAAAAATAACAACAACTGTCTGAAAAATACGTTTTCAGGAGATCTGCAAAGCAGGCTTCCGTGGCGTCAATAACCTCCTCATTTGAATCAAATTTCTGCCTGGCCAGTGTCTTCTTCAAGTTTGGAAACAAAAAGAAGTCGCACGGAGATAAATCTGGAGAATATGGTGGATGGGGCAACAGTTCGTAGTCCCAATTTGGCCATGGTGACGGTGGAGGTGTGAGCCGGTGCGTTGTCATGGTGGAAAAGCACTTTTTTCTTCGCAGAGTGGGGCCGTTTTTTACTGTAATTCGGCGTCGAATTGGCCCAATAATTCAGCATAGTAAAGCCCTTTGATCATTTTGCCCTTCTCCAGGTAGTCAGTGTAGATCACAGTGTGAATCCCAGAAAACGGTGGCCATCCACCTTTCCGGCCAATGGGACAGACTTTTTCGGAGCACGTTCGCGAGGTAAAGCCCACAGTTTTGACTGTTCCTTGGTTTCTAGTGTGTACCAGTGGATCCATGTTTCGTCGATGCTCACGTAACAACGCAGAAACTCCTTCGGATTGCGCCTAAACAACGTCTAACACTGCTGTGAAGTGGTCTCACAGTTGCATTTGTCGTGCGGAGTGAACAAACGCGGCACCCATCGCGCTGACAGCTTTCTCATGCCCAAAATTTCATGCAAGATATGACCCATGTGGTCTTTTGAGATGCCTAATGTCCCAGCAATCTCGCACACCTTCAATCGGCGGTCTGCCAATACGAGATCGTCGATTTTTGTCACGTTATTCTCCATGGTAACCGTTTTCAGGGCACCTGGGCGTGGCTCATCAAAAACCGACGTGCGACCACGTTGAAACTCGTTAAACCAATTTTTGACAGTCACCATCGAAGGAGAAGAGTCAGTGTACACAGCATTGAAGTGCTCTTTGATTTCGCTGCATGATTTTCCTCCCAAAAAGAAGAATCGAATCACCGACCGATATTCCTCTTTTTTCCATTTTTCTAAAATCTGCAGACACACGCACTTTCACACGCAATCAAAGCAAATCTATGAGTCCAATTTGGCTGAAATTTTAACAATAGCCGCCTGAGATAATGTACTACACGATAATAAATTTCTCTGGCAACAGTGTCACCATCGGGAAGAGTGGTTAAGTACTTATCGGACCTACCTTGTACGGAGACACATTTCATTGGTTGAAATACGAAAATGCCCTGCATTCAACACTTTTAACCATCATATCTCCCACATCCCCTCAGCTATCGACATTCGGGCAACGTTGTGCATGACAGGAAACTCCATTCTACTTTCACACATAAAGACCAGTGATTTGTGCTAGGTTGTGGTGGCTGAAAAGTGAAATGTAAGAAAACACGCGTCTATTTTTATATATATATATAAGATTTATATGACAACATTGTCAATGGTTTAAGATTTTTTTTAATGTCTTTGTTTATTTTTAGAATATTGGGCAGATTGGATTATGATATGCTGGATCCCATACTGCCATTCAACCCTTTTTATGTTTCTGTATTTTGTTTTGTGTATGTTTTTTTTTTTTTTTTTACTACATAATGATTTCTTTAGCTTTTTTGGACTCTAATGACTGCTTTGTCAGTGTGCCACAAACACCCCAGAGCAACCTGTAGTCAAATTCCTTTTTTGCAGAATGTGGCATATGTGAAATATTGTTTTTTTTGTTATTATTATTCACAGTCATGGAAGTCACTTCAAATAAATTTTTCATGGCCTAGTTCTTGTATCAAAGTTCTCTTTTTGCTTTGGCTTATTGCTGTTCAAATGGCCCTTATACTACTCTACTCTGGCACCATGTGAAATTACTGTCATGCCATTGTTGTTATTTTTTGTTGTAACCATTCAAATATTGCTTATGAAAAAAAAAATTGTCATAGTAAACAAGTAATAGAGTCAGTGCTAAGTGATCCACATTTATCTCCACTTTGCAAATCAAGGTTATGTGTGAGTGCAGATTTTCTCAGTGTACTGATGCAATAAAATCCTCTCGGGTGTCCAGCCAGATGGAGTTGTAAAAACATGATGTTTTGACAGCCAGCTCTGCTGTATTCATCAGGTACCAGGTTTCTTGTAGCTGTCGCAACCTGGTTGTCATCGCCTAGACTGGTGTAGCCTCATATCAATCTTCCTTATATACATTCAGGAATCGCTCACAAAATCTTGAGCTTACTACAATGCCCGCTCGGCCACCTATCTCTGCCACCCTACAATTTTGTGAATTGCAGAGTATATATATGTAGATGTGCTGGCAGTCTGCAATGCTGGTAGGCCTGCTCTGATTGGTTGAAAGCACTGGCTTAATACGAGACCCACTGCGGCTGCTGATTGGTGCCATTTGCCCATCCAGATGTGAAAGCAGTCCGCAATGCTGGTAGGTCAGCTCCGATTTGCCGTAAGCACTGGCTTAATCCGCAGTCCGCTGCGGCGCCTGACTGGTGCCATTTGCGCATTCTATGCCCTGTTGTGCAGATCTGCCTCGCTAATGATTGGTCTCCAGGCTTCGCTTAGATAGAGCCTGCTGGCCCCATTTATGTTGTTATCATTTAGACAGATTTCCAACGTCTCGCTTATGACAGAGTCCCAGAAGGAAGAGGACCTTGCTGCCGAGAGTAGCCGTTCTGTTCAGGTCTTGATATGTTTCATTTATTTTGGCAGGCTCTCATGATTAGACATTGCTCTCAATCTGTGTACTGGTGTGGCCAATATAGAGTTGCATTGTGCCAAGTGATGGAAGCTGGCTTCACCCAAGAAGCGCTCAATGTGGGTGGGTAAGCGGCATACACTATGTGACAAAGTACCATTGGGTTTCCACTTTATCAAGATTTCCAGGAATTGGAGGCACCTGTCCTTCTCTACTTCCTTCATAAAACGTATATTAGGGTGGATTACAAATTGTCGACAAGGCTTTCACCTGATTCCTAGGACTGGGTGGACACTGCAACTTTTGCGCAAATGAACCTTGAATGGGAGGCATTTCACCAAATATGACTGATTGGCGGGAAGTTTCCAGGGCGGCAAATATGCTGATAATGACCACTCTGCGATCAACCTCACTGGAATTCATCTCGATGACACAACTACCTCCATGCTGGTGCGGGGCCTCAATTTCGCTCCTGCCCTTAAGCGAGTACCCATGAATTCACGCCATAGGCAAAGTGCATCCAATAGATCACGTGTTGCAAGTAAGCCGAGATACCCTGCTTTCCTCTTAATCCCAAGGTAAGACACCATACCACTAATGACCAGAAAAGTGGAATTAAATTCCAAGTGGAACTCTGCTGACGTGTGAGGTTAAGTTTTCATTATATAGATGGTCATTGCTCCCTTTAGTTGTTCATTCAACAGCTCTGTTAATCCTGCAGGCACTGGGCCAGGTGTCTCCACAGTACCTGAGTTGAAACCTTGTTTGTGCTTCAAGTTTTCCACCTCATAAACTCATTATATGCTTCTTCAACCACTGTAGTGTGTGATGGTGGAACATTGTTTGTCTTGGAGAATCCCAATGACCTCTATAATAGGCTATTTGATTAAAAGTATCCAAATATCCCTATGTAATGTGGATTTCGATTCCATGTGTCATGACAAGCAGACCTGCCAGTTTAAAAAGGAGGTGGGTAGTATTTTTCTGTCAGTAGAGATGCAGTGACAGCAGAATGGCTCTGCCAAGAGAGCACTGTGACTTTCAACATTGACTAGTCATTGAATGTTTCCTGAGTAACAAGTCCATTGGGAAATTTTTATACTTTGTATAGCTACCAAAGTTGACTGTCTGTGATTGTGAAGTGAAAATGCAAAGGAACGACCGCAACTAAACCAGTAACAGGCAGACCTCACTTAATGATGGATAGGAATCATCTAATATTGTGGTGGTTGATTATTAAAAAAATAAAAACTCAGGAAATCAGTGGAAGAAACCACTCATGAGTTCCAAAGTGCTACTACCAGCATAATGATTGTGTGTCAGCAGTTTTTTTTTTTTTTTTTTTTTTTTTTTTTTTTTAATTGTACAAGGTTGAGCTGCTGCTTATAAGCCAAACATTTCTGTATTCAGTATTAAGCAAAGCTGTAAAGAGCAACACTAATGGATAGTAGATAACTGGAAATGAGCTATTTAGTGTGATGACCCAAACTGTATCCTATGGCAGTTTAATGGAAGTAATGGGGTTTGGCGAATGTCTGGAGACCATACCTGCCTTCTTGTGTAGCACTAACAGTGAAGTATGGAGAAGGTGTTGTTATTATTCAGAGGTGCCTTTCATGGTTACTATGTGGTTCCCTTATTGTTTTGAAGAAAACTGTAAATGTGGAATAATATGAACACATTTTAAACAATTGTGTACCCTGTATGGTAGAGGATCAGTTCAGAGAAATTTTTTGTGTCAGCATGACAATGGATCCTGTTGTAAAGCTTCATCTGTGAGGAAATAGTTTGTGGACAATAACGTTCCTCAAATGGACTTGCTTGTCCAGAGACCAGACGTGAACCTAATGGAAAACCTTTGGGATGAAATGAAATCTTCGCGGGTTTTCTGCCGGATGATATCTTTACTAAACACTAGCATTTACCCGCTGCTTTGCATGCGTCGATCATGAAGTGTATAGAAATGCGGGTAGTCTGCCTCTTTCTCCACCAATCCGAAACTGGTACTAACCTTTTGAAATTTAAAGTATCTGCCTCCACAAAATGTCCTCTTTACCTTTTACACTCTCCTTCTTCGGAAAAAATACCACGTCACATTAAAAATGCCGAAATATGAGACTCTATGCAACTGCGTAATGTTGCCAGCACTGTAAAAATCACACAAAAATTATTGGCACAGGGATCATATCAACCTAAACAGTCTCAATTTGTCATAGAGGTCGTGGTTAGGTTGAAATTCAGCCTAGACCAAAAAAAAAATGTTCTGTGGCATCCATCTAAAACATTGGGTATTTGTTTACAGCGGAAGGAATACTTGTTAATTTCGTGCGACTTTTTACAACGGAGAGAAGCATAAATGACAAATAAACATTACAATAAAGGATTTAACCAACATTTCAATAGATTTTCATTAATTTTGCAGTGCCATCTAATAGCTGGGCATCTCTCTCATATTTTGGCAGTTTTAATTTAATTTGTGGTAACTTTTCCGAAAAAGTAGAGTGCAAAACCCGAAGAGAATATTATAGCGAAGCAGTTAATCCAAATTTCAAATTGATAGTACCAGTAGTAGGCAGCCTCCCCCCAAATGTTTTACCCTTTTTATTTTAGTGTCAAATATTAATGCAGAGAAGCAAAACATATAGATTTCATTATAAATAATTTCCTTTCTTTTAGTTATTACCTTAGATGTGGTTTTCATACTGATGATCAAAAGGTTATTTTTTATGGCAGTTTATCATGATGGATTCTTATAGAACTCGGCAAAACAAATATATATATATATATATATATACATTGATATCTCGCTTGGTTTTTGAGATATAGCATGTCAAAAATTAGTTATAGGTACAGTCTTTGTGCTTTTGGTGGCGTTTCTTCTGGTCCAGGCTGTATTTCAACCTAACAACAACCACTAGGAAGAAAATAAAACGCCTATAGAGCATTTCCACCATGTAGATATAGTCCTTTCGGTGATTTTTTTTTCTGGTCCATGCCGGATTTCACTCTAACCTCCTCACTTTTGAGATACAATATCTCGAGAACTAAGCGAGATACCAATAACATTTATTCTCTACTTTCAATTTGTCTTGTCCAGTTACATAAGAATCCATCATCAAATTGCGGCGCCATGGTAATCGTTGAATCCCTTTTTTTAATAACATATAAATACATTCCTACTCCATGAGTAATAACATGTATTTTTTTCTTAATGGCTTTTATACAACAACCCACATTTCGAGCAATTTTCCTTCATGGTATTTCAGAATTGAAGTAGTTAGATTGAAATGTAGATAAGTATAAACTTTGGTAATGATGTATCTCTGGTGGTAATGAAAAATATTAACTTATTTATTTTAATTTAACTTATCTAAAAAATGGAGGACTGCACGATAACCGTGATGCCGCAAATTTATATCGATATATAATAGTTAACCCAGCTGAAATTATAATCACTAAGTGTAAACTTTGGTGAGAATGTAGCTATGGACATAACCAAACATATTAGTTCTGTAATATTTAACTTAGCTTAGAAAAATATCTTAGTTTTAATTTCGGATACGGAGATTTTCACGATAATAAAATTTATTTAGAGCAGTTTTCTTTATTAATAATAATAACAGCATCTTTTTTTCTGATTGGATATTGGTTTTATTCTGACGATATGTTGATTCAATCCATTATTTATGTTTTAAAAAAGCACCTACTAAAACTAATCTTACACGTTACGAATTATTTTTAATTTCCTTCGTTTTCAGTGACACCAAATTACTTGTCATTATTTCACCCACATTTAAGTAATTCCAAAGTTTAAAGAATTGATGAAAAATGTATTAATGCGGTTGTGACAGAAGCTATGATTTATAAAAAGAATCAATAGCTAGATTTGTGGTTAGGTTAAAATGCAGCCTGGACCAAAATGACAATTGACTCTCTTTGTTAGAACATAAGGCATGATGGATTTAGTTTTATTGTTATTTACGCGGTGTGGCATACCATTTTAAGATGCTTAATTGATTTTTAGTTTCACTTCTTCCATGTTACTGTCGTCATTAACCCAAAGCACTTATGGTGATACAGATTGCAGAATCTGGGTTATGAGACTTATTTAAAAGAAATAACCGTTTATTTTACTGGCCGTGGTTTGAACAGCAGCCAAAATTTGTACACACGTTCCTTGGGTGATATTAGTGAGGAACATATAGCCACAAAATACATATTAATCGAGTAACGTACGTAGAAATATGGAAAGTTCCTCACAAGTCATTGTGGGGAAAATGTATTGTTACCTGTTAATATTTATGGTAGCTGTTTTTCATACATCTTTCTTCGAGGATAAAACTGATTTTCTTAACCATAATGATATGTAAATAAGAAATATTGGCTTATTAATGTACAAAGTTTAGCGACTATTGTTCCAGAGACAAACTGTTAACTGTCTACCAGAGATAATACCACCATATAGAACTAATCTAACGATTTCACATATTGACTTACCTGTTGCAATGCAAGTCAATGCTTATTACGTTTAAATCGCGTATTCCGTTTATTTTAAGCACTGCGGTCCAGAAAATTGAGTAACAAAAGTAAAAAAATAAAACTGAATCCAAAGTTTTGTGAGATTATTGCGAAAGGAGTGCGCGTCTGAAGTGCACTATGATTAGCAGCCCACAATTTTCCAAATATAAAGGTTTTTAATTGTTTGCTCCTTCCCATGGTGCATATAAGTCATTAGCTATTTTCCCAGATTTTGACTGGCACCACTAGCTCTAAAAACGTGAAAACCACATCCAAATTGCTGTGGTACTTATTGCGCGATACCCGTTACAGTAAAGAGACAAACGCAGCTTGCTTACAGATATATAATAGTATAGATAATTTCTTTGATATACAATGTTTCAGCAGCAACCTACGCTACCTTCGTCAGGTAAACTAAGGCGGAGGTTACAAAGTGCGAGCTGGCCTAGTCAGTTACTGCAGTGCAGTTACTCGCACCGTGTGACCACACCATACGAGTAATTGTCACGTGCGAGTCGGTCAGTAGCTCGCTTCCGAGTTACCACAACATTTTTTTGATTTTACTCGCCTTCCCCCACCAAGCCACAAGCAGCAGCTCGCATGCGACTCGAACGTCAACTTGCACCATTTTTGTGAAATGACAGTAGCTCATAAGCCCGGGACCACGCCAGGTGCATAATTCATTGCTGCAAGTGTTTTTGTTTTTCCAGTAGTGGTTAAAAACAAAAAATGGTGGATAGATGGAGTTCCGAATAAAATACGAGCGGCAGTCAAAAAGTTCCCGGAATTCTGTTGTAGTGTTGACAGTCAAAAAGTTCCCGCAATTCTGTTTTAGTCTTGGCATTTGTGATGCAATTGTTATGAGTTTGACAGGTCTGAACTGGTCATAACAGGCAGTGTGACTGCAGTGTAGCTGAAGGTAGGTGTGTGTGGTAATCAGTTGGCGTGATGTCACAGTTTGAGCAAAGGGCGAACCTGCTTCAGAGACTTTGTTAGCCTTACAATCAGTTTATGGTGATGATTCATTTAAGAAAACAGCCTTTTACGAGTGGTTTACAAGATTTAATGGTGGACAGAAATCACTGGAAGATGAGTGTCGCAGTGGGAGACCTTCAACCTCCAGAAACGAAGCAATGGTCGAGCAAGTGAGACAGTTAATCAGATCAGATCGAAGAATTACCATCGATGAGTTGGCACAAGAAGTGGGGATCTCTCATGGATCCATTCACGCAATCCTGTCAGATGATTTGAAGATGAAACGTGTCGCTGCAAAGTTTGTCCCGAAGCTACTGAATCCAGATCAAATGGGGATTCGGAAGTTGACTGCAGCCGAATGTTTTGAAAAAAGTATAGAGGACCTGACATTTCTTCAGACAATCGTTACTGGTGACGAGACTTGGGTGTATGCTTACGATCTGGAGACAAAGATGCATTCATGAGAATGGCACACAATGTCCTCTCCTCGAGCAAAGAAATCACATCATGTCAAATCCAAAACAAAAGTGATGCTCATTGTGTTTTTTGACAACGAAGGTCTGGTGCACCATGAATTTCTACCAGCTGGGCAAACTGTTAACGGTCCTTATTACATGCAAGTTTTGAAAAGACTGAGGGAAGCAATCCGATGAAACCTTCCCGGCAAATGGCAAGGAGGATGGTCACTGCATCATGACAATGCTCCCTCCCACACGTCAATTGTTGTGCAGACATGGCTTGCAGAAAAGAACATTCCAGTCCTCCACCAGCCTCCCTATTCACCGGATTTAACACCATCAGATTTCTGGCTCTTTCCCAGGATGAAAATGGGCCCCAAAGGTAATCATTTTGCCACCGTAGAAGACATCAAAACCAAAGCGACGGCTGTACTTCGGAAGATACCAAAAAGGATTTTCATCGTTGTTTCCAGCAATGGCAGGAGTGGTGGAGCAGGTGTGTGTGTTCAGACGGAGCCTTCTTTGAAGGAGATTAGGTAAATGTGTATTTATCTTTTGGTAATAAAGAGTTACAATGGAATTTCGGGAACTTTATGACTGTCCCTCGTATAATGTTTGTGGAGCTTTATAAGGACCAAACCAACTTATGGAATTGTTTGGATCCTAATTATAAGAACAGAGATTTGCATAAATCCTTGCTTCAACTCATTTGTGTGGAATTCGGTTTGCAAGACAGGAATGAAGTAACAAAAAGGATAAAAAAAAATATGTTCTACATATAACCAGTAGTTACTGAAAATTGAGAAAAGCAAAAGAAGTGGATGTACCACTGATGAGATCTATAAACCATCCATCAAATGGTTTGATGCTATAGATTACATTATGAAAATAATTAATCTAAATGAAAAACAAACAACAAGTAATCTGGTAAGTATTTTATTATTATAAAGTATTTCTTTTATAATCACACAATTATATTATTTTGCCAAGTAACTACTCCCTCGGCACTGAAGTAAGTTTTAAATTTTTCTCGCATTTTCTCTGCTATTGCTTTCGATCTATTTTTGATCCGCGAGGAATGTATGCTTTGTAATTCATGAATTTCTGACCTCCACTGCCCAAAATTGATTTGAAAGTTCATGGTGTCTTCATAATCTGTTGTTCCTGGTGATGTATAGGTTCTTGATGCAGTGATACATAATCAGTTGTGTAACATTAATGCACAGGAGATGATCTTTATTGCAGTGTCCTCTTTAACTTGAACTGGTTTTCCCAACACGCGAAAACGAGATGCTAGGATGCCAAACCCATTCTCAAGGTTTATTCTTGCTCTGCTCAATCTATAATTATAAATATTTTCTCTGTTAGTTGGTATATGTTTGTAGGGCTTTAGTAAGTACGTCTTCATTACATAGTTCTTTAAATATTATCTGTGTTGCCCTTTTCCTTTACATCCAATTCCTGACCCATATCGTGTTTTTATTCTTTTTTTTTGAACAGCACTTTCAGCTTGAAGTATTTCACCGCATTTTTGTAACACGGTATGAACTGTGATCAGTTGTGTATTTTGTGAGACCTATGAATAGCTACTGAAAAGATGAGAGTACACACCTGCAGTAGCTGTCTACTTTCACGCCAGCAACTCACACTTGTGTGACCGGGCAAGATGAGTTGATCTACTGTCATGCAAGTGCACAGGTGAAGTAGCTGTTCATTGTCAGGTCAACAACTCGTACTGTGTAACCTTGCCTTAAGAGTTTGACTGCCTCGCGAGCGAGTCCAGACTTCTATAAGTAGCCCGCTGCTCTCCCATTGGTCGGCGCTTCAATCAGCCTCAGACGGGGTGCGACTGGTTTGGCTGCATCTCATGGAAAATACTTCGTAGTCAGCTCCACGGTGACATCTTGGGTGATCACCCATCCAAGTACTAACTACTGCTCAACGTTGCTTAGCAGGCGGCATTAAGTGTGGCTTGCATCTCTTGCAGTGCCAGAAATTCGTTTATAAATCCAGGCGTATTTGTTACGGCTAACTTTCAAACTCGGGCATAAAATGAAAATGTTAGGCGTAATTATATTATAATTATGAAAATACAGATATTATATCTTACAACCTACTCCAGCACAGTTTAAAACTGTAAATAGGACCAGAAAAAATTAATATGATTTGCATGTGCCAATAAATCATATAACAAAATGTTGAAATAATTTAACATGATCATTGATTTCATTGTACTATGACAGTAACTTTTGAATTTTACACAATGATCTTCAGAGGTTTAATTCCCAAATATTTTCGAATTTTTTCCAGATTCATCGACACAGGATTTTTTCTTTCTAATACAATGTCAATATGTAAAATAAAAATTGTAAAATAGTTTCTTTGATGGACAAATTCTAAGAATAATTTGATTTCATAGTTTCTGTGTACAATTTATCGGCAAGATCGCAGAAACCAAAACATTCAGTTTATTGAATATATCATTGCTGAATAGTAAATGCAATGATTCTCCACTTTAAATATCAGAAAAATGCCTTACGGCCTTACCTGAAATGCTGTGTCACTTCTTATCTAGGAATTCTGGTCTTCGATGGTTCTATGTGTTTTTCCACCAGTAAGCCACAGCTGGGTTGGGATCAAAATCATGCAGTGAAGGTCCATTCACTTTGATGAGTAATATCTACATTTAAAGTATCCAATCGTTTCTCAGTTTTCATGTTATTAAGCTCACTGAAACCTCACTCACATTTTGCAATGGTGAATAGAAGCACACAGTAACATGAAATGATTTTCAATAAATTTGGATATTGGTTGTCTTCACTATTTTCGCTATATACTCTGTTCCAAAGCTGACGACTTGATACAGATTTCTTGTCCTTAGCCCATATTTTCCAGCGCAGAAATTCATCAGAAGCTTGTTCGATGCTTATGGACACTGCTGCAGGTAAATCCATGAGGACCTCTTCAAACTCCTTTACTTCATAATTTAATATATCCTCATTTGGAATGTTAATTGCATCAAAAATGTCTATATTTTTAAACATGCAATTAGTTCGAAGATCTTCAAAACGTTCTGTTAATCCTGTTAAGAAATTTCTGATTATATCTTCGCGATCACGTAAAAAATTCTGCAGACCCTCTTTACTCAATTTTATGTTTTTATATTCACAAGTACCAGTACCCAAGTTACAGTCCTTATCAAATTGAGACAAAGTTGCTCCATTGGCAGCAATTAAATTTTTCAGTTTCATTTCGCAGATTGTAAGTTTAGACATAACTTTCTCGCTGTTCACCTTGTCATATTGAATATTTTTGGAAAATGTTGATAAAACATAAGTTACATCAATCAGAAAGCACATAAATCTCATGAACCACACTGATTTTAAAGTTTTTAAGTAGTTCGTCACTTTTGCTTAAAGGATTTTATTGTAGTTTTTATCAGCACAGAAGTCTTCAAAATACGAAACAGTGACTGTGAAATTCCTGAGCAATGCTTTTAAAGCTCTGTTTTTTGAAGAAATCCACCTGGTGGATATGATAGATAGGTGGTTAACGACTGATTCATCCAATGCTTCAGCCAAATCTTTAAATTGTTTCTTATGCTTTGGACTTTTAGAAAAAAAATTTGTTTACACCTTTTATTACTTTTTCGCATGTTTGAGCTTAGTTTATGTTACTGAGGCTATCAGAAACATACAGTTCTATCCGATGAGCAATACAATGCACCGATATAATATTCCCGCACACGTTGCGCATTTTGCAACCACACCATTCTAACACCCATATTAACACTTGCCCCATCTAGACAGACACCTACAAGTTTCTCTTTCCAAGAATCACCATCAAATGTTTCATTTAAAGTGTCCAAAATACATTCGAACATGCTTTTAGCTGATCCGTCACTTAATGGCTTTAATTTTAAGAAATCTACTCGTTCCTGCCCTTCTTTAACAGATGCTACGTAGATGATTTCACATTCAATTGCACCCTTATCAGTTGATCTGTCACACATAATTGATATGTAGTCACTACTTTTAATGATATCTTGTAATTGGATACGTGAATTTGCTGCTATATTACTGATGAAAAGAGTACACAACTTGTCATTTCTGTATGTTGAACCAATTTCGACACCGTTTTTTTCTTGTAACTCTAACAAACGTGGGTAATCTGTGAACGTAAAGTTGCCTTTTGCAACGGAGTAAGCAGTATTAAATAAAACACACATTTTTTGGTGTACTTTGTCACTCATGGCACTCAACGTAAGAGCTAACGGTGTCTGCAATGAATTTTTTTTCACCACGTCTGCCGCACACGAATTCTGATGGACTTCACTTTTGTCATGTTTTTTAACTGTTTCTAATCTAGATATAACCTTTGCATTTACGAAACTCATTAAAGATGAATTCGCAAACTGCCTACAAACGACGCAAAACATACCATTTTCGCTTCCTTGTTCTACTGATAACCAAGGAAAACTTTTTTGCCACTTACTTAATGTGTGTTTACCAACGGTATTAGTTGTCGATGTACTGGTGGTAACAGCAGGCAAAGTAGCTGATACATTTTGAACTGTTTTTCATCGTTTACTTGCTTGTTGACCTCCTGGAGCAGGCCTACTGGTAGTAGCTGAAGGGCCTGATGATTTGTCACCAGATGATGTTTCTTCATTTTCTGGCAGTCCTCGTTTATCGGTACTTGTAACACTTCTATCACCAATACTTGTCTTTACAAATGGTATAAAGTCAGTAATTTTTCGAGACATCTTTAGATCCTTTGTTAAGCGAATAACAGAGAACAATAACACATGCGCTAGAATGTTTTTTTTTTCACTTCGCGGTACTTCCCGCTACAATGTTGCCACTTCTGAACTTCAGAAATGTATTATTGGAAACATTGAAATAGATCAAAACGACAAGAATTGAAATTAATTATTAGAATTTAACCTTGAACACGCAAAACTGAAAACAACTTCCGAAATGTAATTTTTTTAAAGTTTTGATGCTTAGGAGTATTTTCTACGCCTTTGACGGAGATTGCAGGCATAAAACGAAAATATTCAGGCGTAATTACGCCTAACGCCCGGTCAATTTCGAGCACTGATCTCTTGGCTCCACGGCGGCATTTTGGGTGGTCACCCATCCAAGTACTTAACGTTGCTTAACCGGCAGCATTACCCAGGCTCAGAGGGGGGTTCTGGAACTGACCAATCATGACGACTTATCTCCTGGTTGGCTCAATATGAGTCTTGCCCGCAACGGATCAGCATTCCCATTGGTCGACGCGTCAAGATGGTGTCCCCCGGACGGCTGTGTCTAACACATTGTGTTTCAGCTCTCGGTTGATAGGCTCCCAAGCTTCGCTCAGGAAGCGACTGCATCTCTGTTCATGTTGTTACTTTTTCAAATCTCCAGGGCTTCTCTGATTACTGAATCCCAGAAATACGATATCTTAGCCAAAACTTAAGTATTTTCTAAGTTTATGTTGTCGAAATTTTCTACAGAATGTTTGGCTAACACAGATTTGTCCAATTGTAGTAACCGCACATATTGTTGGTGTTCAGTGCGGCGTTCCTCAATAGTTCTTATGGTTTGGCCGATGTATACTTGCCGCATTCGCAAGGGATTGAATAAATTCCCGGGACTCGAAGGCCAAGGTCATCTTTCACCGTGCGTAACATATCTCATATCTTCCCAGAAGTATTCCCGGCATAAGACAAAAAAGGTGACGGATTTTGGAAACTCTTCTTGTTCAGGGCTCAGTCTCGGTTTCTGGGGGAGAACAGCCTGTTTAATTTGCTCTTCTGAATAACCATTTTGTCTGAAAACCTGCCTTAGTTCTTCTTGCAGGCTATCACTGTCTGAGATGGTTCACACATGATGGACCAGTGTTGTCAAGACAGTTTTTCGCTGAGCTGGATGATGAAAACTGATAGCCCCCAGATACAGGTCTGTGTGCATGGGTCTCCTGTAAATGCTATGCCCCAAAGTATCATCTGGCTTACGTTTGATTAGTATGTCCAGGAACAGCAGCGTGCCATCTCTCTCAACCTCCATGGTGAATCGTATGTTAGGATGGATTGAATTCAGGTGTTCCAAGAATTCATCAATAGCCGTGGAGCCAAATAACAAATGTGTCATCCACGTATCGGAAGAAACATTTTGGTTTTAATGGAGTGGTGTCCAGAGCCCTTTCCTCAAAGTCCTCCACATATTAATTGGCTGTGACAGAGAAAGTGGTGAGCCCATAGCCACACCATCAGTTTGCTCGTAGTAGTACCACCCACTGTACATTAAATATGTAGATGTGAGCACATGTTGGAAGAGGTCTGAAATCCCTTGGTCAAAATGTCGTCGTATTAGTTCCACGTCCATCATCTAAAGGTAAGTGGTGGCTCATTTCCCTATCCTAATTTAATTCCTTTTCACTACTTAGTACCTTTGATTATTTATATATAAAACTAGCCAGGTTTTAGAGTCTCCTCCCGCCTTCTACAAAGAATTAGAGAAATGACATTAACTATAACAGAAAGGTATGCCTTGTAGATAATGCCTTATAATTTATTTCTAAGAAGGTGGGAAACTTTAGAAAGATCTCTCCTTTCTTCATATTGAAAACACTGGAGTGACTTGTGATGTGTACTGGTTAGCATCTTGCAGCAACTTATTCAGCAATTTTTCTAAATAATGGCATGTTAGGTCTGATTAACAATTGCCCCAGAGGTCGAGTAATTTAATTTGATTTTGATGGAAGGCATGTTCTGTTGGCAACATTGTTACACACCCATTTCTCCCTTTTCCTGTACCCACCTACTTTCTTTGCAAATTTAAACTTTAAATCCTTTTAGCATTTTTGATCAATTACTCATCAATTCTCATGGTACCTTCTTCCAATCCCTGACCCGCTAACCTATGAAAAAAAATCTTCCCACACCCTTATCTATGAAATTAATTGTCCGGTTTGTGGTCATGAGCACTCTTCCCTTCAAAGCACCACTTCTAATTCTTATACCAATATCTTTCCATGCCTCATCCCATTCCCATGATTCTCTTCACCATCGTCCTATCTTACAGTGAATCCCATTCCAGTTCCTTTATCATGTCAGTTACTGATAGTGTTCTGCGGTAATTTCCAGATACAATTTTAGCAACCCTTCTCTGCACCCCACCCAACTCCTGTATTTAATATCCAAAATCTGGGTCCCATACTACACTACCATAACCAAATGAGTTCTGACCTTAGTATTGTAACCCGATTCCTTTACTTCTCTCGTACAATCCCTCATCACTCTCTGCAACAAGTGAAGGATTTTGAAACCTTTTCCTACTACCTATCGAATGTGTCCTGCTCAGTTTAGCTTGTTATCAAATGTTGTTCCAAGTTATTTGGTTTTCAAGTCTTCAACAAGCAATTCTTTTCCCACCTTATAATCGTAACCAACCTTTAGTTTTTTATCTGTGTATCTAATAAGTTAACTCTTCTTTGCATTTATCTTCATCCCATGTTCACCCACCCAACTAGATATTCTGTCCAAATTACCCTGCATCTGTGCAGTCTTCTGACGTTTTGATCCTATTACATAGCATTATGTCATCTGCAAACAACCTAACTTTTAATAGTGAATGACCAACCCAATCATTCATTAGAATAACGAATAACAGTGGTTCCCATACACTACCCTGTGACTTTTTTGTTTCTACCTTTAAAGTATTCTTCTACCCATCAAACCTTTTTTCATCCTCTCCAATAGTTTTTACCTCATTTAGCACAATTTTATAGCTCACTCTATCGAAAGCCTTTGAAAGATCTAGTGCTATATTATCATTTTGGCCTCCCTTGTCCACTTCATCAGAAATATCTTGCATATAACATACTGAGATTTTCTTGAATATCCTTGCCTAAAGTTAGTGCTTTGTAAGCCAGTTTCTTTTCTCACAAGCATGTCTGGTGTGGTTGCATGTCAATCTCTCCCTTCCACTGATGTTAAACTGATTGGCATGTAATTAGACATCTGTAGTAGTATTATCTGCACCATCCTCTTTGAACTTTTTTAGCTTTCTCGATTCCTGCATACCTTCAGAATGATTTTCATTTGCTCATTTCTGAGTGTGTAGATAATCTCATTCTTCAATTTACACCCTTCACTTCCTGAATCATCATCCATAACAGTCTCACTAAACCAGTTACTCAAAATCTCTGTCTTTTTCAACTCCTCAGTATCTTCTTCTCCATCCTTATTAATAATTGTCTCAACACCCTCCCTTCCCCTCAGTTTACTTACATAGCTGTAGAATTTTCTAGAAGCATCTATCAGTGTTCCAATAATAATCTTAATGAAGCCATCTTTTGCCACCTTCTTCGCTGTTATAAACTCCTTATTTAGTTGTTTCAATTATTCACTACTACCCTGCTGTCTCTTAATTCTGTAATGTTTTCACCAAACTCTTTCATCGCCTCACCTCCCTATTACAGTACATAGGTTCTGTACTTCTCTTTATTTTCTGTTTTGGAATAAATATTTATTCTTCCTTCTTTATTATCTCCTTGTACTCTTCTCACCTCGACTTCACTGTGCTTGTGCCATCCTTAAATTTGCTCAAACTCTCCCTGAAAAATCTCTTCAATTTAAAATATCTTTGCCTTTTTACGCTACAAGGTTATCATTAGGCTTTATTAGGAAGATATCCAATGTGTTTTTGTCCCCTTGTATTCCACTGTACCACTTCCGTAAAGGGTTCTTCCCTTATTAAGGTATTATCTCTGTTCCTTATATTATTAATCTTTTTTCCTAACCAGTTTACACCTGGTAAATTTAAATCCCAACCAATAATGACCATTCTACTCAGAAGTGAACTATAATTTTGAATATAATTTCTCCCCGAGAGCGTCTTCTTCATTATTCATTCTTCCACTGTAGAAAGCAGCCAACACCCTGTTTTTGTTTTTTTTTACTACCCTCGAAATTTACCCCAAGTAAGTCGTTTCGAACTATAGTGGTCTATGCTAATCGATACAAAAACCCCTCCACCAATTGCTCCTCTATCTCCAGGGTACATTTGTCTCTGTAACCATTGGGGAAAACCTCATTGTCTAGTACTTCTTCTTTTAATCAAGATTCTGCTACTATAATTACTTGTGGTACATGTCTCTTTAATAAGTTTGAAAATTTTGTTATTTCATATATTTCTTTTTTTTCTGTCATCAGTGTTTTGACTGGTTTGATGCAATCCTCCATCCCTTCCTATCTTGTGCTAACCTCTTCATCTCTACATATCTCTTATAGCCCACGTCCTCAATTATCTGCTTCATACATTCTAACTTCTGTCTTCCTCTACAGTTCTTAACTTCTTGACTGTTCCCTCCACTAACAAATTAACCAATCCGGCATGTCTCAAAATATGACTTACCAACTGGTCTCTTCTTTCTGTAAGCTTCTTTCACAAACTTCTTTCCTCGCCCATCATTTCCAAAACTCGTTCATTATGTACTTTCTCTATCTACTTAACTTTCAGCTTTCTTCTGTAGCACCACATTTCAAATGCTTCAATTTTCTTTCTTTCAGGTATTCCTTAAGTCCATGTTTCGCTACCATAAAGTGCTGTGCTCCACACATAAAGGTTTAAAAAGTTCTTTCTAATTCCTAGACCAGTATATGAAACTAAAAGGTTTCTCTTTTTCATGAGGCTCTCTTTGCTAGTGCTATTTTGCTTTTAACATCATTCCTGCTTCGGCCATCGGTTGTAATTTTGCTTCCCAATTATCAGAATTCACTTACTTCTCCAATTGCATCTGATCCTATTTTTTATATTTAATCTACTAGTACTGGTATCATTTCTGCAACATTTCATCACTTTTGACTAGCTTTGATTTATATTCAGTCCAAAATGTTCCTTCAGTATTTTGTTCATGCCATTCAGTAACTCAATATCCTCATCCCTTTCTGCTAACAAGACAATGTCATCAGCAAATCGTAGCACTGATTTTTTCTCCTTGAACACTTTTTGCTTCTTCTACATACGAACTGAATATTAATGGGAATTGTGCTACTGTAATTCAACCATTAATTAGTGGCTTAGTGATATTTTCAGAATTAAAGATTTCCTCCCCATTTCTGCCCCTATCAGTGTTTCAGCAGCTTCATCTACTTCTTTAGCATTGGGATTTTTCCCATCATGGATCTACAATAAGTATCACTTTGATTATCTATCCCCAACCCCTCATCAGCAGCTGCTGTCCAAAAAAAGTGCACCCCTGATGCCATCATCACTGGAACTGGGCTTTCTTACACGTTTAACTTGTAACTCAGAAAATACCCCCTTGCCTTTTCTATCAAGGTGTAGCCCATGCCTAGTGAAACCTCACCTGCCAATGGTGTCCACAGGCAAAATCCCCAAGACAGAACTAATGCCTTTCCCAAGTAGAACCTCCTTTGTCACATTAAGCCACCTGGTTCTACTGTGGCCAATCATGATGACTTAGGAACTGCTTGAGTTCAACCCTGGTATGCTGAGCCTCCTTCACCTATTTCCCAGAGTCAGTCTGTATACTATAATCCACATTTCTATCAATGCTATTCCCTGCACCTCCACTATCACTACACTATCATCCTCCTACAAAGTAGACTTGTACCCTCCGTTACCTGATCTAATGTTGCACAAGGTTTGAAAACTTTTGTGATCTGGTAACCTGTGCCTAAGTGATCTCATAGAAGAGGGCCAACACCTTTCCCATGGCTACTACCTAGCTACTTTGCTTGCTGACCCCTATTCGTGAAAGGTTGCTGCACCTTACCTACTTCTACATCTACATGAGGCTCTTTACCTCCTGAACCTGTGTGTGTTTCCTTCAATTTCTGAAGTGTCTGGCTTCTTTATCCTATTAATTTGTAGATTAATAGAGTGAGAAGAAACACCAGAACAAAATGATTCATTTCACTATTGCTTCTGGTTCACCCTCTGCCATTGACCTCTCATTGTGCTCTCCTTCCATATCTTACTCAATGCATTGGAAAGTGGGTCATTCTTATGATCACTTTCCCAAATGGATGTACATGGTATTCAAACAGGGGGTGAGAAAAAACCATGCAAATGGGACATCAAAAAAAGCCAGTTGGTTGCCATTGTCTCCAGTAATATATAGCTGCTGCAGAGAAGTATGCTTTGTGATTAATTTTGTCCAAAAGGAACAATCGTGGGGTCACCAAGAAAGTTTTGAGATGAGGAAAACTGAATGGTAACATATGTAAGTTGAATGCATCATTGGGTAGTTCTATCTCTTCTCAGTAAATTGGTAGCAGGTATTCACCCTTCCTCTTCACATATTCCTACAGCATGAAGGAAACCATTGCCATAAATGCTGACTGTTGCTACAGTGGAGGTCGAACAGGAACATTTCCATGCCATGATCTTCTGTGGCTTTAAAAGTGGATTAAATGAGGCTTTTGGGGACCTTAAATTTTTCTGTGACATTGTTTTATGATCATTTATAGGGGTTAAAAATGGCTGTCGTTGTGGTATTAAATCATACAAAAATTCAGTCGCATGACTTTTAAGGATGTTAACACACTTTTGTTAGCTGTATGTATGTGTGATGTGTTGATATCTTTCACTTCAATTTTCACCCGCTTCCAGACATTCGAATTACAGTAGAACTCCAATTATCCAAACTCCGACTATCTGAATCGCTGAACATCCTAATTGCTTTTTTAACTCATCCCACTGAAGAATTGTTGGAAAGAGGGAATGGCCAGTTTAAAACAATATTTTTACTGCCAAAAGTCACTAGTTTGTTGCAACCAATGGGCCAGTCGGTTATCGAAACCATGGAACACCATCACAAAAGGAAGCAAAATGAAGAAGGTATGTTGGCCAACCACAAAAAAAAAAAAAAAAAAAAAAAAAAAAAAAAAAAAAAATTGAAAGGTTGCCCTTACATGGAGGCGGAAGCTTGGAGCCTGGTTAAGGCAGTCCCATTAAGACGATCGTGTAACAAGTTGAAAGGCTTACCAACTGAACAAGAGAAGGAAAAGAAGAAAAAGGAAAAAGAAGCTCTAGAAAAGGAAAAAGAAGCTCAAGAAAAGGAAAAGGAAGAGACAGGAGAAGATGGAGATGACATGTCACTTGAGGAATTGTGAAACATTCTTTTGAAAATTCCTGGATGTTGAGAAGTTAACGCTGAGGATATAGGAGAGTGGGTGGTGTGTGATTCGTCAGACCCTGGGTAAAAAATTCTAGATAATGATGAACTTATTGAAAGAGTGAGAGAAGAAAGTGTCGAGGAAGAAGATGACCTTAATGACAAAGTTGAAGTAGACATGGGACCTTCAGCTATTCAAGCATTTGCTGGCATTGAAACTGAGTTGAAGTGGATGGAGCATCAGCCCGAGTGTGACCACATGCAACTTCCCACTTTCAAATGGATGCGTGACTTGGCTGCCCGAAAATGGATGAATATAGTCAAACAGCTTACTTTGACCGAGATGTTCAGCAAGAAATGATTTTTATTTACAGTACTGATGTACAGCACTTGCAAGTACGCTTAACATATAGAAGTGTTGCTGTTTCGTTTATTTAATTAAAAGCTCTTTTTCTTTAAAAATAGTTTTTTCTCACATTTTCAACATACGTACAGTAATTAATTAAAATAGACCCATTTCAGAAAAAAAAATCAAATTGTATGAATTTTTAATTATGCGAATGGGGCCCGGTCCCAATTGATTCGGATAATTGGAGTTCTACTGTATTTGAAATTTTGCACACATATTAAGAACTGATAACAATACAAAAATTTCATTGCTATGTACTGTTATTCTCATTACTTTAACAGTAACAACGGAAAAAGTATTTCACATTCCACTTTTGTGTGGAACGCTGTTAGAAACGCCACATTCAGCTTATTCATAGTGAGCGTACTACATATGTTAAGAAAATAAAAAGGATTTTTTTAATATATAATTTTATTTATTCGTTTACATCTATGTTATTCCCTTCAAAATAGTCCCCATTAGATATTATACACCTATGCCAGCACTTCTTCCAATCTCCAAAACACTTCTGGAACTCGATCTTTGGGACAACTTTCAGCGATGCACTTTTAATCTTGTCTATGCTTGTAAAACAACAGCCCTTCAAGGTTCTCTTTATTTTTGGGAACAGAAAAAAGTCACACGAGGCCATTTTTGGAGAATATAGAGGCAGGGGCATCATTACAGTATTGTTTTTTTGCCAAAAATCTACGAACAAGCAACAATGTGCGAGCAGTTGCATTATGGTGATGCAAAAGCCATGAATTGTTTAGCCACAAATCCGGGCAGTTTTTTCAGTTTTTTATTTTCTGTGGGGAAAAACCAGTGCTTACTTTTTACTGATAATAGAAAGCTTGTAGCAGAACTTCATTTTACCTTTGATAATAGACTTAGCTGGCAGCCGCGCTTAACCCAGAGTCATAAAGGCTGTCAATGTGTTAAAATGTCTTTATAGCATGCAGTTTGCTCATGTCTACAGCAATTTTATGTAGCCTTCGGATTGTCATGGCTAGAATATGGCTTTGTTGTAGTGAAATTTGTGTTGGCACAGTAGAAAGAAATTTCATAGCGTGCGTTCAGTGCATTTGTTGCAGATCATTTGCACTTAACAATTCCTTTGTGTGTGGTTCAATGCCAAATTGAAAATAAGCAAAACATTATGATTGTGGAAGTGTACATTTCTCCTTATTAAAATTTAGAAGACATTATTGGTTATTATATCATTCACTAGCCTCTAAGCTCATCAAAAATGATGGATGAAGGGAATTTTCTTGCAGTTCACTTCTTTGCAGTTGCCTAAATAGATAGAATTGTTGGTATGTAATGCTCATATCCTCTTATTATTCTTCTTCTTCTTCACCTGTGTTAGGCCTAGTGGCCTTTTACGGTCTCAATCCATCTTCTTGGTTGTCTTCCTACATCTCTCCTGCCTCTGGGATAGTATTTGAGAATTTTCCGTGGGATCCGGTCCATCTTCATCTTTAGTACATGGTCTTTTCAAGATATTCTGTAGGTTTGTACAGTTTGGAGAATTGGTTTGATTTTAAGTTCTTTAAGGATTTCGTCAGATCTCTTTCTGCCTTGTAATGTGTAGCCAGCTGTTCTCCTCATGAATCGTAGCTCAGCCGCCGTTAGTTTCCGCTCATCACCTTTGCGTAGTGTCCAGGCCTTGCAGCTGTGCAATAGTGTAGTTTTAGCCAGGATGTTATATAGCCTGATTCTTGTGTGCCGTTGAACAAGAGATGTTCTGAAGGTGTTATTTATTATTCCTGTAACTTTTGTGAAATTTGTGATTTTTTTGTTTGTTGCATATCGGTTTCCAGGGTGTAACTGAGGTTGTAACCTAGGTATTTAAATTCTTCTACTTGTTCTATGGGTGTGTTGTCTATTGAGATTTTCGTTCTTTTGTGTTTTTTTCTGACGAAGACCATGCTCATATTCTTATTTTTTACATATTTCGTTTGTAATTTGAACAGTGATACAGATAGAACTTCTACTGAATTAATGATGTCAGAATTAGGGAACCCATAGAATTCAAAATAAATTAGGAATCCCAAAACCTTATGCTATAGCACGTGATATTGGTTTTATTTCTGGTCCAGGTCTCATTCAGCGCGACAAATACTGAGGTGTACCGTTTCTTGTCAAACGAAACTTTTTATCTTTCAATAACTCGTTTATAATTAAACAGGGATTTTTAATTGGGCACCAGTGAAAGCATTTCACAAAGATTAAATTTAATATAATTTTAGCAAGATCAATATAAATTATGACTTTTGAATGACCAGCTGGAGGAGCAATTATTGTCATAAAAATATTTATTTTCCCTTCAAATTACCACTGAATAGCATCACAATTAATTTATTTATATTGCTTGATTTGCAACTACTGTCCTTGTGACATAATGATTGAAACATGAATACATTAACATTAAAGGAATATAGAGAAGGCATACATTATTAATTTAACACAAAACGTTCAAACATTGATCCTAAGTGATTGTGGCTTTTAATAGTCTTTGAGTCCTCTTTATCTCATGGCCGTTACTGGGTGACAGAATTTAAACTGTGGTACATTGATGCAATTCAATACAGTTCATTCATTACCGTGATGAGGAGTGGTGGCGGCGCGATTGTTGGCTGTTGCAACATGGCATCGAGCGGCAGTCAGATCAAGTGGCTGTATGGTCTTGCGTCACACGCGATCCATCCTTTTCTCCACGTCCTGGAGCTAGCGGCACTATCGCTGGGCGCTTGTGACACCTTTCACTTGCACCTGTTCACGTCGGCCACCCGTACTCAAGTGTCCAGGGCCACACACTCTCCTGTCTATTGTCCTACCCTCCGTTATCTCTCTGGAAAGCAGGAGGGTGGCCAACTGCCTGCCTCTCCAGGTGCAGTCCAGACAACAGCAAGCTGATTCTAAACACTCACTAACTCATCCTCAAATATATTCGTGTTTAAAATACCAGGCGCACTGTATCTGTCACTGTGTTACATTACAATACGGAACTACTTCCAAGCATACGAAATAATAACTTCATTAACTCGGCAGTTATGAAAGCAGCTTAAATTATTTATAAAACTAAATTCACTGTGAATTGTTCTGTAAGAAATTGTGAGAGTTTTTATTCTTGTCCTCTCTGCATTTTGACATAACCCCAACCTCTACTAATTTTGCTGTTCAAAATTCATAGCTTTTATTACCTGTGTATGAATACATTCATTATATTGCGATTTAAATTTGATCCAGTGGATATATTTACATGTGTCTGATATAGCGACATCAGTAATAAAAGTAACTAATAATTAGTGTATTCATTTAAACGCAGTATACTTTTATTTCAGTGTTTCGACAAATCATTTCTCAGAGTATGTTCTAACAGTAACAAAACATCTGCATTGAATATAAATATCTTGTAAGTTTGTCAAAAACGACGTGTTAAACACAGTATTTTAGCTATACATTACTTCGCTAAGTATAATTTTCATCAGATAGTGCTCATCATCTTGAAAATGATGTATTGTAGATATTTTTTAGATTACTATAACAACAGTATCGCTGTAAAGAGAATATAAGAAAAATCTCCATCAAACGAATTTTAATTAAGAAAAACCAAAATGTTAATTTTTACGAAATGTATACTTTTCCTTTAGTGTGGTTGCAGCTCAATTACTTGTGGATTCTTAACTAAAAATAACTGCCATTAAATAACGTGCATACCCAAGAACAAAATCTTTGGTCGTAAGTTTGGCAATGAAGGCGAAAAGCGTGACTTCATAGCATGACGTCACCGCGTGACAGAACATGGTGATTAGGATAAGAGTTTTATAAGACTAGATTATTACTGTATATAGTACAAGGCATGCGAGTATCCAGTGTGGGCAGAAGTAAAATCAAGTTGACACCCAAGTGGAAATTACCTTACCCCCCCTCCCCTCACCTCCCATTCAGGCTGCGCCCTTGGTAATTATTAAAAGACTAAAAATGAAACTGTCTATCGCTGATTGAATTATGATATAATAATTGTATTATTTAATCGTGATACAGCTGTTACTGAGATACAACTTAACGCATGCATTAATTATGCGAATAAAAATAAAATCATTGGTGATGTAATCACCAAGTTCTCCACTGTAGACAAATCTTATACAATATGTGATTCTACAATAGTCAGAGTTACTCAGCATGTTGTGTACTTCGTAACGATAAGAAACTGGTGGAATCCATGGGTGTAAACATGGAAGGGCAGGTGAGTGGCTGCTAGCCCTTCCCCCTGCCCTACAAGAAAAATTAAAATGTTTGGTAGAATTTACCAGAAGACAGATTAAGGGATATAGAAGTCATGGACCTGTTTAACGAAACTAATATTTTTCTCTCCGCCCTGAAAAAAGCATTCACAATTCTAAGCACTTGCATGCACTACAATGACAGTAGAACGATCCTTCAGCACACTTCAATGAGTGAAGAACTGGCTCATGAGCACTATGGGAGAGGAAAGATTGACTGGATTATGCCTGATGAGTGTGCTTTGAAATTTCGTGAAAGAGCACCTTGAGATATTGACAAACAAAGTTATTGAAAAATTTTCTGAGAATCCAAGACGATTAATGTTTACATAAAAAAAACTGTAACTGAATTATGATCACTACGTAGTAGATCCTTAGATTAAGTGGTTGGATTAGTATGTAAATTAGTAATAAAAATAGTTTCCTCAATAGGTTTTGAGTTTCATCTTGTAGGAAATCGTCATGTTTCAATCCCCCACCCCACTTCCTCGAAACCAATAGGAGTTGCCTCTCCTCTCCTGGTTCTGATCCTGTATATGCCCTTGATACCAGGTGTTGCCTTATTTCATATAGATAATTATAAATACCTATGATTTTAAGTAGAGATTTCAGTGTCAGTTTTATATTAGACAAAACTAAGTAGCTGGTTGAATTTTTGAGAGAACTTCAATTTATCTTTGCAAAGTAATCCACAAATTTCAACCACAAAATCTAATTGATGCTGGCCTTACGAGATACCTTGATCATATTAAATTCCTATTTCAGTTACCACAAACATTTGAGTACAAAAGTATTTGATACGAAATTACCAAATACAATGGACATAGAATAATAATAATAATAATAATAGAAAATAGTAATATAAATTATATAAATAAATATGACCACAATCATCAACATATTACCTGTAATTATCTATTTAGTACAACAGTTTCTTTCTTTCTTTCTTTCTTTTTTCAAATAAAAAAATTTAGTTTGCTGATGTTTCTTGCATCCTGTTGACTGTAAGAACGGTTATCGAAGAAGTTTGTTCCAGTTGTTATTCGATATATAAGCTGTAAACACAAAATACATGTTAAGGTTTGATCCAATATCATATAATTTAGCGTCTTTGAGAATCTAGTGAAGTGTGCCTGAACTTGTTATTAATTTTCATATGTTTTGAGAATAACTTACAAAGAGAGGTATTCGATCTTGAAATCTAAATTGGAGAACAGTCAATGTGTATTTATAGTATAACACTTCAGTTATCTCACTCTAATACCGTTTATTCTGGTGGGCTTTCGTTTATGAGAATTTGAGAGTTAAAAATCTTGAAATTTTAAATTATTTTTGTATACATATAGGCAACCCAAATGCATAAGGCACCTCAATAGTTGAGAGCTTCAATGGATGTGTCAGCGTACATAAAATGATGGGTTCAATTCCTTCTCGGTGTAATATTTTTATTTCCTGTGTGCATTTCTTTTTGCTATTATTTGCTGTTAATAGCATTAAATATTGATTTTTACAAAAATTTGCTGAAATAGTAGTTTGTTTTCCTTCATGGGATTAACAAGTTTTATAGATGATAGGCGCCATACCAACATTTAAAACATAAATTGCTTCTACAATGTAAATATGTTGTGAAAGATATCCACAGCCACATATTCTTCTTACTGTTGAAGTGGGGAAGCATGTTTGATTTACATTATAAATTCACATTATTTCTCCAATTAAAATGAAAACATATCAGACAAACATTATTAATATAAGTAAACGGTTGGACAAAGTTTCAATTTACAGTACAAATACAATAAAAATAGCATCCACTCAAGTGTGAAAGAAACGTTGAAAAATGTACAGAAAAAACTGTGTATGATACGTAGAAGTTTCATCTCTTGCACTTGTACATGCTGATACATGTACCAGTTTATGTTTTGGCACAGGGTACCTACATGCAGATGCTGGACAGTGCCCATCACTGGAATTCAGCCCATAACACAGTGAAAACCCACCTTTCAATCACTACTACACAAACTGTGGCAGAGCAACAAAAACTGCATAAACGCTAATTTAGAAGAATATGGCTACGCACTGCCCACTGCTCATAAATGGGGTTGGAATAAATCTTCTCCCCGGTTTTTAAAAGGCTCAGAATTATTTTTCAGTCACAGTAGAGCAAGCTAATTAACACTGACATTGTTTTTATTAACCTACTAGCTATTACCCGCAACTCAATGGACTCAATTTTATTGCTAGAATTTGATGTAGAAAGCTGTAAATAATGTAAAAGATGTCCCAGAAAGCACGGAATCGGTATAATATGACAGGAAAGCCATCACCATACCATTCTACCACTGAACCTGTCTCATGAAGAGAACCAATTAGCAACATGTTTAAAAAATAGCAACAAATTGGGGGGGGGGGGCAAAACTGTGGGAGACTGCCTACCACAGTCTCTCTGCCAGATTTTTGTGTGGGTTTTAAAATTATGTCACTTTTTCTGGACATCTTGTGTACAAAACACCAAAAATGTGTTCAAAATGGCATTAACACAACATTTTTGTTTTGATGTCTTTTGCTAAAGTATAAAGCCTTTGGGGGACGGAAACCCATGACCTTGCTATATGAGAAAAAAAGTTTTTTCTAAGTGTACCTCTACAACTTCCAGTGTCTGTTCATTGGGTTGATTGATAGTCTTCACAAAGTCTAATTTTAGCAGCAAGTGTAGTCTTTTAAACTTTAAGTAGTAGGTCTGTTTGAATTATTGGGATTTAAGAAATCAACGCATCACCTTTTGTTATTCCAGTCAAGATCACAGCTTTTATTACATTGTGCCCCAATTGTGTTTGTAAGTGTGCGCTATTGCACAGTCACAATGTCTGTAAATTTATGAATAGATCATACACAAACTGATTGTAAGAGAAACAAAGCCTGAGTGACTAATATAACATTAAAGATTTACACATACTATATGTATGTGTGTCACTGTTTTTTTTTTTTTCAAAATTTCGTGAAAAATATGTTATTTATCCTGAAAAATTATACATAATTGTCAAATTTAATTGGTTTAGCTATTTAGTCGTGAAAATGTAACAAACAGAGAGACAGAGTTACTTTCACATTTATAATATTACTGTAAATTTTGTGCCATTTCAAATCCACGTGTAGACCTCTACATATACTGATGGGTCCAAGCAAGCTAAAGGAGTGAAATTTTCTGTAGTGTTCCCTCGAGCTACTTACAGTTACAAATTTGATAATAATGGCAGTGTTCTCACATCAGAATACTATACCATATTAAAGCTAACATTAAGTAGTTCATGTGCAGCAATCTTCCTAGCTGCATAGAGACAACAGGAAATGGGTACCCAGCAGGCAGACTCATCAGGAATGTGCAGTGTGCCCTCCTCTCCTTCATATGCTGTGGGAAGGACGTTTTATTCTGCTGGGTCCCTAGCCATGTGGAAATCGGGGAACAAGGCAGTTAGACAGTGTTGCCAACTTAGCATACAACTAAGTCAGTATAGACTCAGAAAGATTTTAGTGTAAGTTAAGGCTGCTCAATCAATTATGGAGATGGCCCACAATTTTCATTCTAAGTTAGCCTGCAGGTGACATAATACTAGCCTATAGTTGCAATAGATATTTAAATATAACAAAGATGTAAGTAACACAGTTTAATTACAAACAAAAAGTAAAAACTATTAATGAGAGCTTTACAGAGATTTTTTAAATTATAATCAAGAAGTAAAAAAAAAAAAAACATCAATGAGACCTTTGCAGACACTCTTGAACTAGCATATTCTAGACTGCTGCTGTTGGCGGACCAATTCAAAAGTACTTGTCTGGGATTGGGCAGCCTTGATGTAGATGATAACCTGTCCCTTATTTTAAACAATGGCAGTGGTAAGATAGCAAAGATTTTACATTTCAGCGTATTGTCCATTCCAAAACTGTGATGGCAGGGAACAACTAAAGAAGGTAAACAGGTTCAAGTACCTGGGGACTGTATTAGAGGAATGTGGAGGAAATGACGACGAGATAAGTGAAAGAGGAAGACAAGCAGATGCGTTCCTAAGGAGCATTAGAAGCCTGATATGGAATAAAGAGCTGCCACAGAGAAGCAAGAGAGTAATTTATCATACATACTATGTGCCTATCCTGACTTTTGCTGCTGAAGCATGGACAATGAAAAAGCGGGGACATCAGCAGGGTAAAAGCAAGTGAAATGAAGTTTTTAAGAGGTAGAAGGGGAGTTACTAAAATGGAAAGAATAAGGAATGAAGTGACTAGACGCACCATAAAAGAGGAACCCCTACAGGAAAGGATAGAGAGGACCAGACTGAGATGGTATGGACATGTAAAGAGAATGGAGGCTCAAAGAATCCCAAGGAAAATCCATGAAATTAAGATGCATGGTAAACGACCCAGAGGAATACCAAGAGATGGATGGCTGAAAGGAGTGGAGGAGGGTGTACGGAAGAGAGAGGACTGGAACAAAGTGGTGACAGAGAGTTGATGGGATGAAAGAAGCAAATGGAGAAGCTTGTGCTTAAAGCAGATCCGGCCAGAGACTGGAAACTGTTAAGGATGATGATGATGATGATGATGTCCGTTCCAAAATATCTTGCACAGATCAGAATAGTTTTTAAAGGTGTTCTTATTTCTCTCTCTCTCTCTCTCTCTCTCTCTCTCTCCTTTTACATTTTTAATCTGGTTGGTCTCTTTACAACCAGTCGGAAATTTTGTTGTTTTACTGTGTTTAATATCTAGTTTGACTCTTTACAGCAAAACAATATTTTTTTGTAACCTAACAATTTTTTTTTTTATGTACAGCTGGACTGTCGTTTATACAACCAGCCAGATGTATTGTTATTTAACTATTTTAGATCTGACCTTTTCACAGCCAGTCAGATATTATGTTGTTATATAGGTTTTTAATTGTTTTAGCCTGTTTTACTTTCTGCACAGGAATTTAGTCCATTATTTAGCAGTGTTGCTGCAGGAATGTTTTTGTTAGGACACTAATGACCACAATGTTGACATGCATTCAAGCTACAATAACAAGTTCTGTCAACATGACAGTTGTTTTAGATTTTATATATTCCCTATCCCATAATGCTGTTTGTATGTAATTTTTTCCCCCATTTCGAATTTTTCTTAGTTGTGGTACTTTGTCATTTTCAGATGTGTGAACAGGCCCTTTTCAGCCCATCAAAAGATTAAGCCAGTTAGTTATTATTATTATTACTCCGCGATTCACTAAAAGTGTGTGGCGGAGGGTGCATTGCACCTATCGAAAAGGGTAATATTTTGGAAGGGATATATGGGAATGGCAGGAGGCGCCCATGGGCTTATGTGAGGTACCATCCCAGCATTCGCCTGGAGTGATATCCGGGTAAACCATGGAAAACCCAGATCATGATGGTTTCATTTATGCCTAGTTGGGTCACTGTATAGTCAGTTACATAAGTATCATAAAACACACTACATGTTTTATTAGTCTTTGTTTGGGATCCTTTTGAGTGTTTGAACAGACTACTAACTTTGGAATTAAATTTTTCCCTAGTTGTGTTCTTTTAATTTCTATCACTTCTTGAGGCCTAAATGTTGAAAAGCTCTATAGCTCGGCAAATTCATAGCCCATTATGAACGTCCCATCTGTATAAAAATTCCCATTTTAATCATTTGTAATTTTATTATTTTCCATTGGTTCCACTAAATGTCAAATTAACCTAACTCGTTTACATTTAAATTCATTACATGCACATCTACCACTAATTAAAATTCAATACTTAAAATGACACTTGCTTCTGTAACATGACCATTGTATGTGGTTAAATAAAAGTTTTGAAAAAATATTTGTTTGTGTATATACTTCTTGCTTCATCACTTTAAAAATTATTTATTGTTATTTTCAGCTTCTCCTCGAGGACGTGCAGGTGAAGTACAAGAGAGGAGAGTTAGCATGAGATTGCATCGAAGTGCAACTGGCGGTGCACCCAATGTCTCTACATCGGACCTGACCAATGCACGTGCTTCAGAAGTGTCTAAGCAGACCAAGTGAGTACCATAACTGGTGCTGCACGTTGCTGACATTGGCTTGTCTCAGTTGTTTGTTATCACGCTAATGTGGCTGTTGTGTATGTTTGTTTTGGAAGCGCCACCGTGGCTCAGATGGCTCCACCAGCCTCAGCGGGGCTCAGCCCCGGGGCCGCAGGGGGGGGAGGCTCCGCTCGTAGAGGGAGTTTGACCAAGGACAGCATCGTACGACACATCAAGAATTGAGAAAGACCAGTGAAACTGTGATCATAAAGCCACTCCTCTGAGCCAAAAAAAAAGATCTCTTTTCTTCATGAAATCTTGATTAGTCAGAGAATTTGTTTGAATACTGGCTGCAGGAAGGTGTGTCCGTTTTGGAGAGACGTAAGGGAAAAGGCTGAAGCCTCCTGAGCACAAAAAGCTTTCAACTTTGTTACCTGTGTGCAGATGCTATTAAAGTTCAACAGCTGTTTGGTCTCTGGAAGCCATCCATAATCCTACAAAACCATTTTTGTTGTTGTGGTGTGTTTTCTTGTGTTAATGTTACAATTTGAGACTTGGTAGGGTGTAGAGAATGGCAAAGGTGACTCAAGAATGCCCATTTTTGGGTGAACGTTATCTACAAGAAATGTAAAAATATGTTTTTTAAAAAGAATACCCACCTTGCATTTTATATGAAACATGCCTTTGTAATTTTAAAAATGTACTTCCGTGGGAAGTTGTGTGTGCTGTAAATATGGTGTTTACACTGCAGGTGTGTTTTATCCTTGTCTTTGTGTTTTATACAGGTTATCATATTATTATTTTATATTTTCATCAGTATGTGTGGTTATATACAGCTGATATCTCATACTTAACTATCTACAGTTAACTCTTGTTATTTCTTTTGTTTTTGATGAACAAGATTACTAGTCATTCTCATTATAGTTGACAAAAGTAAGTGTGCGTAATAAAAGTTAATACATTATTTGTAACTTGCATATTTTGAATGATACTCTTCTTTAAATACTTAAATTTATTAAATTTTTTTTTTTTTTTTTTTGTTCAATAGCATTTTTAACTATATTAATAATGTCTGCAATTTATTTAAAATATTATAATGTTTAAAGTCTAAAATTTTGGCCCAAAGTGAAGATGTAGTGTGAGTGACATATGTTTTTCTGCAAAGGATAGTCTTTTTTTAATTTAATGTATACTGGTGTATTTACAAATTGTTGATTGAGTGAAACATCTATCAAGTATACCATACTTTCTTACAATTTTCTGAATGATCTTGATTATATGTTTTGTATGTTGAGTGCAAAATTAGTATGTTTTACCATGTATCTTTAAAAGCAATTTTTAATTGTATTAACTGCTGAGAAGTTTGTGGTATCTAACACTTCCTAATTGCATTGGTTTCAAATGCAACATATCTGTAGCATTTGGATTATATTTTGTGTATATGATTTTTATCTTGGTAACTTTTATGATAAGACTGAATGCTGTCATAGCATTATAGTTTTTCAGATTTTTTTATATCTGAATTTTCAGTTCTGTTATTTGTAAAAAAGAAAGTAAAAAAACATTATCATCATTACTTCTGTGAACTTCCTCAAAGAATTCATTATTTAATTGCTAGCTGTTATGTAATATAGACTGTATGGACAATACACATGTATCATAGATATAAAACTGACCTGCTCGTTTTTCTTTTTGCTTTAATTTCTAATTTGATGACAGATTCTTTCCATGGCTTTTCCCCTACTTGAATATGTTTTAAGTTTATTTTTCTAAAAAAAACTTCCATTTTAGGTCCTTATAAGATGTCGTACTATAATACCATTCTTTTTTAAAAAAATTCTGTACATCACAGAAAAATCCATAAGAGTAATCAGTCACTAAGCCATAACGAAATTCAAAATAATAATACATCATTTTGAGCATCCTTGGCTTTTGGTGAGTATGTTTGCAGTTAAAACAAGCTTCAGACATTTGTATTTTGTAATCTTGCATGATTTTTATAAATATTGATGACCTTTTTGTATCACACTGTATTCATGAGGGTGGTGACACTCATTTTACTTTAAAGGTCATCTACCACCAGTCAACAATAACTGGGCATTGTTTTAGAAGACTTTAAAGTTAGCTGGGTAAAGATTCAGTATAGTGTTGTTCACCTAAGACAATAGCCTGTGAAATAGATTAACTCATTTGGACATTGAAATAGTGGAAATTATCATCATAGTCAAATTCAGAACCTATTTCAAAATACGAAATCTTGTCTCTCCCACTATAATGACATGGTGAAATTTATAATTGTCTGTATGTTACAGGGAGAGATGAATGTTATTGTCTGCTTTAATAGGCTTTTAGCAAATGGACAGTTTTATAGATTAAGTCTGAGGTTGAAAGATATACATAAACCTTAATCCACACTCTGAGGTTTGGTTGGATCTAAGAATTGCTTAATTGGATGGTGTGTAATTTTAATCATCATGAATTGCTGTTAATACTAAATCAGTCTTATATAGATTATTTGCTTACAGTTACAAGATTTCCTTTTTAGGTTTCAAATAGTAAGTGTCACATTGCAGTATAAGAATGAAAGAGTGTAGATAACACTGTGATTGCTAAGAAAAAATGATTTTCAACACCGAATTATGATATGATTTAAATAATATCACTTCTAAAATTTTCTAATAGTTGTCAATAACAGAATCAGTAAATATCACCATAATTTTTATTTGCAGAAAGTAAAATTCATGATGCGTGTTTCAGTCTTTAAGGTGTGATTTTGCGGATTCTGCATGTGTATCATGCTCTTTTAGCCGTATCGTACTTCGTTCCCCTTTCTAGAAGTTTCAGTGTTGGTTTAGAGATTGAGAAATAGACATATTAATCTAAAAAGTGTTTTGTGGTAATGCAGATGATCCAGATTCTAGAAATTTCTGGGAGGAGGGAGGCGATGGTTATATAACGAATTATGGCAACCTAGTAATTATGCTCATATACACCATTTCCTTCCAAGAACTAATTGTTCATATAAGTATAGTGAGTGCTGATTTACTATATAAATGAGTTCCCATTAAATGATAACCACAAGAATGAAAAGGACAGACTAAGAAATTATATTTGTCTCCATGTTCCCATATCTGATTTTATTTCCTTGCCTATTGAAACTATAAGCACAGCCTTCAACAACATTACATCAGAGCTTAAATTAATTGCACCTACAGGTACAGATTACAGAATATTTAAATTTATGGAATAATAATTAAATAATGGTGTCATCCTTCAATCATGTCTTGTTTTCTCAATGCTTAAGGCCATAATGCTAGAAACTAATTTAATTGCAATGGAACGCACACTCTAGTGGAAATTTCCCTACACACGCATTTCACCCACTTTCCTGTATCAACCTACTTTTGCCCTCTACAAATTTAAACTTTAAATTGTTTCAATGTTTTTGGTAAAATATTCATCAATTCTTTGGTAACTTACTCCAGTCCCTGACCCCCCTTACCTTAGCATATGTTCATCATTATATTTCTCATATTCGTTAACTGAACACACACAATTTGAGATTCACATTTAGGGTGAAAGGGTATTAGATCTTGGAGATTCCCATGGTACAATTGTTCCTTTGCATACTGTAGTAAAGAAGGTTGCTATATAAATTAATTAAATTATAGAAAGTATATTTTTCTCTGTTCTTTGCTGCAAAATGTGTAATTAGGAAATCTTACAAGCCAATGATTCAATCTTCAAGTTAACTTTCAAGTGACTAAAAACAATTAAAAGATTAAATGCTGTTCTTAGTTTACAGTATTGGTAACCTGTTAACTCCATGTCATGAAATAAATCTGATTTACTTAGCAGTAGTTACTGCATTTCTCCCAAGTGAAATATTTTTACTCTCATGTGCTTCTGAATCCTAAATGACTGTTTCAGAGTTGCAAAAAAGTGGATTTATGATATAATTGTGAGTGACCCTTGACCTATGTATGGAGAAATAGGTATATTGTCTTCCACATTGTCGAAGATGCTCAAAATTCATTTCTTGCAAAAGCTACCACGCCATAGTAACAGCCAAAACTAGATATTAAATACAAAGAAAAAATATATATAATTTGCAGGGACAGTATTAAAAAATAATCTGAGTTATGTTGGAATGCCCTTATTACCATGATTCCGATTTACTATCATTTATGCTTTGACAGAACTGTGCATTAGTAATGGGTGTTTAATTATTGAAACAAGTAAATAGGTATTACTTGCCAAATTTTAGCCATTTCTTTTACAATTTGTAGATTTATCACCCAGTCATGCTTTAAACTGTTTAATCATTCTATAAGTCTGCTATAATGTAAGGCTATCAAAAGCAGTTGGCCTGTCAAAAATATTTTATGCTGCAACAGTCTATAAGTACACTTGTAAAAAAAATAAAAAAGAGACAAGAAAGTTAAATAATACATTCAGATATTCATTTTTTTTGCATTACTTTTCATAATCTACAACTTAACTAAATTAACTTAATTATGACAGAATGCACACTCCAGTGCCAATTTACCTACATACCCATTTTTCTGGCATCATGTCAACTGAACTATATAAAACAGACATAGTATAGAGGCTTGCTACCTGGGCATTAGCAATAAATCAACACAGTGTAACTAATCATCATTTCTTGAACATGGAATATGTCAACAAAAATGATGGAAATCTGTGGAAGCTGTGCAGGCTGTGAGCAAACAATGTATAGGCAACAACATTATCAAATAACTAAAAAGCAATGAAATTACTTCTGATTGCACACTTCATTATTAGTGTAATTGACTTTGTCGCAGAATATTTAGTATTTGACTGGTAAAATGATAAATTAATGCTGGAAGTGCATAAGATCCAAAGTACTTAAGTCACTGTTTAGTAGATGGAGGAAAGGACAAAATTCTTAGAGTATAAGATATTCTATAAAATCAGTTGGTTATTGGCAATTGTTCCACAGTTGTTTGTTAAAGATTTGTAAATGAAAATACCATCTCTTAAAAACTGTTATTTTTATTCCTACACGCTCAGATACATTTCCCCCTTATGGAATGGGGCATCGTCAGTGATATTTTTGATACAAACAGTCTCATGTCAGTCAGGAAATAGCTCTAATTGCACTTTTTGTTCAACACAACCTCATACTGCCATTCTGCATTGCTCAACATCACTATTTCACTGTTTTAAAATGATCAAACTTCTTGGTCTCATTTCAGTTACACACAACTAGAAGCCGTATTGTAAATAAACAACTATAACTAGTGGCCATATTGTAAGTAAACAATATGACTACTAGTTATGTGTAAATCAAATGAGACTAAGAAGTTTGACCATTTAAAAACATTTTGAGAAATCCAGAACAGCAACATGAGGTTGTGTTCTACTAAAAAGTGCAACAAAAGCTATTTCCTGACCAGCTTGTGACTGTTTGTATAACAAAACTCAATGAAGATGTCCCATTCCACAAGGTGAAATGTGTCTGAATGTATAGGAATAAAAGTAACACTGTTAAGAGACAGTATTTTCATTTACAAATATTCTATTTAAAAAAAAAGGTCCACTACAGCATATTTATATCTTTGGAATGTGACTTAAAAAAACTTTTATGCTACAGTTATAAGTCAAAAATAAATACAAAAGTTAGCAATAACTTTCATTGTACTTACTTGATAGTCATTGAAATTAATAGAAACAACTGTATATAAAGAAAAAATTATGATGAAACTAAGCAATAATAATAAACATGGGCGTATACAGCGAGGGACAGGGGGGGGGGAGGCTGCTGCCCCTCCATCCCCCCTCCCCCCAGAAGAAAAATTAAGTTGCCTTCAGTACGCGAGTGAAGAACTGGCTCAGCAGCACTTTATGAGAGGAAAGATTGACTGGATTATGCCTGATGAATGTGCATCGAAATTTCGTGAAAGAACACCGTGAGATATTGAGAAACAAAGATATTGAAAAAATTTTCTAAAAATCTGAGACAATTGATGTTTACAGAAACTATAACTGAGGTACGATCTTAGTTTACTACATAGTAGGTCCCTAGATTAAGTGGTTGGATTACTATATTAATCAATAATAAAAATAGTTTCCTCAATAGGTTTGAGTTTCATTTTGTAAGATATTGTCTAGTTTCAGTGCCCCACCCCACTTCCTCGAAACCAATATGAGTTGCCCCCACCTAGCTCTGATTCTGAATACGCCCTTGATAATAAGCCCTGCAAGTGGAGCGACAAGTAAAAACTAAAAGTAACTATAATCATCTTGGGGTCCATGCGTAAATTGTTACACAGATTTCATTATTTCTCTCCCCCCCCCCCCCCCAGTCCCCCTCTTTTCTTATTGTGACTTCACACATTTAGAACTTGATTATAATGAGAATAATAATTCTGTGTGGTCTTAATGATCTGGTGACAGGATTTCTATTGACTGTGCATTCGGCCCCTGTCATAGCCACCTTAACCTAACCCAGCAATCCTGCCAGGTACAAGGGACCTACAGTTTAACATGGAATCTGAACCACGGAAGCTTCCTGGCGCATTTCACATTACTCAGCAAGCTGTGACAGAAGTGAAGGTCGGGTTAAGTGCCTATCAAAATCCCCGCCAAGACAGGGATTCAAACCAGGGACCTTTTGATCTCCAGTCAGACGCCTCAACCACTGAGCTACCAGACCGCTCAGAACTTGATTAAAAATGCAATTCCAATGTGGCTACATGAAATTTGGGACCCTTGACCACCCTCCTCCCTCTCTTTGTTTCACTATGTCATGAATTATGGAACCCCGTCCCCTTTAATGTGTTGGGTAATTTATGCATGGTTTGTTATTGTGGATTTATGTTCCCATTGTTCTGTGTAACATTAAAATGATATTGTTAAACATCATTTCCATTAAGAGAGAAAAAAAAAAGGTGGTCTTCATATTATAACGACTTGTTCCAACCTCACATATGCTTTATGTTTATCATATAATCTTGCTTTTTGGGTAGGGTAGTGGTTAAAAATTGATGTTGGGAGTTAAGTTTCACCTATCCTCAATATTTTCACCCCATCTTATACCTTTTTTTTAAATATCTATTCATATTTCTATTATAATTACAGGTGATTACACATCAATTTATCACATATGATTATCAAATATGATTGAGTCTTGTGCAACCTTTCACTGATATTAAAAGATGTATTTCGAAGCTTTTGATATGACACATTGGTTATGTAAGTATTCTGGTTTCACCAAATATAGAAGTGCTCTACCATCTTGCACAATTTAAGTTCTTTTCTAATTACACAATTATTTCTTTAAACTTTTTTAAAACTTTAATATTTAATACTTTATACTGTTATAAATATATTGATATCAAAGGTAAAATCATTTACACCATGGGACAAAGCTCAATTGTATTCACATCAGTTAAAAATTTTCTGCAAAAAGGTATTTGGCTTGTAATGTCATTATCTTCATAGAAATCCAGAGTTTGTATTTTTTATTTTTGCAATGAGATCAAGAATATGATCTGCTTCCTGAAGGTAGTGGTGTTCCAGTTCTTTTAACATCGGTGACCAACAGGAAATTTGTAGTGATTTTTATTCTGAGCTTAGCAAAAAAATTTCATGCTCAATTCATCCTGTCATATTTATGTGAAAATAACGAATGTTAGGGGGAATAACCCATCACTTAACACCGGTGAAGGCAGGAGGGCCAGACGAACACAAATGCAAAAACAAAAAAAATGACACACTAACTTAATTTACAACATGTCAGTTTAAAACCTTATTCGTGTATGTATGATTAGGCCATTTGGCAAGGAGAAGTGTGCACACACTAGGTCCTACCCAGTTATTGTCATATATATGTGATGAGTCTCAAAGTGTATTGCCATATGTCTCATCTCTTTAAGTGATTACTGGTAGAGTGATATACTGTAAAGTGTGTTCATTACAATTCTTCTGCCCTGATCTGTGATTATTATTCATTTGCTTCCCCTATCCTTGCTTGTGTTCATTACCTAGAAGCATTTTCATGTAATCTGTTCTGATAAATGCTTTCACATGATCAGTTAAGGTTAGATATTTCACCAAACTAAATTGAGCTCTTGTTTGCTATTATTTGCTTCATAACGTATATGTTGGCATTGTTCTTCCTTTTCTAAAAACTTCCTTGTGTACTTGTACCTAAATATGTTAGTCATACATCAATCCTCCATAGTTGTCCATTCTTTCTCTCTTTTATATCAGTTGTGCACAACTCCATATTCTTAACAACTCAAGATATGTATAGCACCCGTAGAGAAGCTATGTATTAGTGACCATCTAGTCCAGCAGCTTAGCTGAGAATTTTTGGGGCTTATCCAATTTGAAGCATGTCTGTTGAGTCTGAGAGTTTTTTTCAAATCTTAATCCAGAAGTAAACCTGTTTTGTGTATCAGAATAGGGTTTTATAAGCTTTTATATTGATTGGTTCTTGTTTGAAAGGACTTGAGTTGATTTTAACTGTGCTATAAAACAGTGATTTTTTTAATTTTTTTTGGCTCAGCGTGTTTAGGTACTGCATACTGGATCGGGCAGGTACCATAGAACAGTCACAATTCCAGGTCCCACATACCAGTCATCCTGATTGTGGTTTTTATGTGGCTTTCCACAGCCATCAAGAAGAATGCCAGTCCCCAATCTCAGACTCATTTCACAAACAAAAAATACACTTATCAAATGCTGATCATAGTTACAAGTTTCACAGAGAGACAGCAGGACTTCATTTCCTCCATTAGTACTTAGTACAATCTGGCAGTAGTTATAAACTGCTTTGCCTCAGTAAGGGCAAGTGGCCGTAAAACCATAGCTCAATATTTGATTTTTTTTCTGTCGTCAGTCTTTCGACTGGTTTGCTGCAATCCTCCATCCCTTCCTATCCTGTGCTAACCTCTTTACTTCTACATACCCCTTACAACCCACATCCTCAATTATCTGCTCCATATTTTCTAATTTCTGTCTTCCTCTACAGTTCTTACCTTCGACTATTCCCTCCACTAACAAATTAACCAATCCAGCATGTATCAAAATATGACCTACCAGCCTATCTCTTCTTACTGTAAGCTTCTTCCACAAACTTCTTTTCTCACCCATCATTTCCAAAACTCGTTCATTTCTTACTTTGTCAGTCCACTTAATTTTCAGCATTATTCAGTAGCAGCACATTTCAAATGCTTCAATTTTCTTTATTTCCAGTATTCCTAAAGTCCAAGGTTCACTACCATAAAATTCTGTGCTCCACACAAAGAGCTTTAAAAAGTTCTTTCTAATTCCTAGATCAATATTTGAAACCAAAAGGTTTCTCTTTTTCATGAAGGCTCTTTTTACTAGTGCTATTCTGCTTTTAACATCATTCCTGCTTCGGCCGTCGGTTGTAATTTTTCTTCCCAAGCAAGAGAATTCCCTTACTTCTCCTATTGCATCCGATCCTATTTTTATATTTAATCTACTAGTATTGGTATCATTTCTGCTAAATTTCATCACTTTTGTCTTGCTTTGATTTATATTCAGTCCAAAATGTTCCTTCAGTATTTTGTTCATACCATTCAGTAACTTCTCAATATCCTCAGCCCTCTCTGCCAGATAGACGTATTAACATGTTACTCAATAAATTTATGTGGAAATTTCACATGTCTACTAGAAAATCCCAGCACAGTTTCTGCATCAATTATATGATACTTTCATAAAGACTATAGCGAACAGTCACTCCACTATGAACGTTTTAAATAATATTAATCAATTCCTTGTGATATGGATTCCACAAAGAACAATACTCCATATAAAGGAGGACATTCAAGAATTTTCTATGCAACTGTAGGTATTAATTTTTAAAATTTGACCATACTTTCGCCAAGGGTTTTTGGGACAGTGTGATAAAGGAATCCGTGGAGATTCGCCTGGCAGACAGCATTGTGAATAGGGATTCAGGATACCACCTTAGCATGGCATGGAATCCAGCGATAAATCATCTTCAGAGGCAGAGATCAAGGTGGCAAGATTATCGCTGCCAGCCACCCCCTCCGCCATGCGTACCCCTACCACGCCGCCTGCCCCACTACCCGGCCGCCCCACCAGGTCCTTCCCTGCCCCACCACCTGTGCACTGATTGGCCCCGACGCATGTGACTTACCGTCACCTGGCAAACAAAGCCCCCTTAAAGTGTGGACGCTTCCAGGAATCTGGCACTTCGCTGGAAGATGGAGCCAGAGGCAGGCTTCGAAACGTCGCCCTACATTGACGCGCTACCTCGGTGGAAAGCCTTAGAAGATTTTATACAATATTTTAATAGATTCTGGTTTCAATAATTTATATCTTTGGGGGGCTTTGAGCCTGATGAAGCTCAAATACGGATCCAAAGTCAATAAAAGCCTATTAATGACATGCTGCACTGATCCCAGCTAAATTTTCTAGAGCATCTCTCCCTAAATTGTCGATAATATTTGTTTCTAGCTTCTGCTGCTGCTTCCGACAGAGTGCCTATAGGTAAAAGTGTATGCTTTATTATAATCGTGGTACTTGTATAGGTGGCATTGGAAGCCACGAGTACATTTCAATGTACACCTTAGCCATTTCGTGGCAGTGGGGAGCATTTTTTCTTGTATGTACCTTGTTCCCACTAGATACCATTCACATAATAATATAAAATCTGTGAATCAATGTTTTTTCAGTACCTATAATCTCTGCGAAAATCGTTTCCTACAATCAGTCAAATCATCGATAGATTTTCTAGGCTGACCCACATTGGACGGATTGGATTTTATAGAGATTTTGAAACATCGTTGAAACAAATCATGGCATTTCTTTAAAAATACACTCTCAGTTCTCTTAGCAGCCTGATATTTTGTTTTAATTTCCAATTTAAGCCTAGAAAACATTTGTTCTAACTGTTGCCGTGAATGTCGCTTGATTTCAAATATTTTTCCCTATTAATTCCAACTTTTGCATGAAAATATTTCCTTTCTCATGTTTACTCATATCATAAATAACTCTTCAGGTCATGAGCTTGATACCAGAAGAGCCCATAACAAAGAAGATCTTAGATGAATTAATATGACAGAAAAAAAAAATGAAATTTGCTTTATTTTTTTCTAATAAATAGAGGTTTGGCACTTTTTGGCACCTAATTTTCAATGAAACTCCAAGATAGTACACTAAACTAAAACCATACAAGAAATCAGACTCGGGAAATATAACAAAATCACCCTTTAAGACTTTTCGTAATAAAAATATGCGTACAAATTCAGTCAACTTGGAAAAATGTACAGAAATAAAGTGGTGCAATACTTTTGGAAGTATGTTACTATTATTTCAGTTCTCGGTACCTGGCTGTACAATATCCATGATTAAAATCATCACTACTCACTTAACATCACTCACAAATTAAAATATTACAACTTATAATTTTCTTGTATTTGATTGGTAACAGTACGTGCATCTTGCAATGTGTTCAGAAGACGACTGTTCATGGGGTGGGGAATGGAGCTTATCTAAAACACATAGTGGGCTTTTATTCTATAGACATTTGCTTTGAATCAGGTAGATATGGGTTCTTGGAATTTGCTTGAAATTTTTTTTGGCTTTTGATCAGGTTTTTGTGTCAAATACCCCTGTGTGTGCCGGTTCGAATTCCCGTGCGGGCATCCAGATTTTGGTTTTCCATGGTTTCCCCTAATCACTCCAGGCGAATGCCTGGATGCTTCCGTCAAAAAGCCATTACCGAATTCCTTCCTTTTCCTTGTCCCCAGTCCCATCCCACCTCTAATGACCTCGACGTCAATGAGGCATAAAGCTATAAGTACAAAATAAAAAAAGAATATGGGAAGTGAAAGGTGTTCTTTTTGAAATTTTATTACGATACATGTATAAGATAATTAACTTCTTTTGAGGTAATGCAGAGGAAAACAACTATAAATGGAAGCAGCTTACAAAAAAGTTACCTACTTCTTTAATAATATGTCAAATAACGATACTTACAATTTAGAAGATGTGCAAAGTCACACTGAGAACGCTGTGCAGCATTTTTTATAATTACGTTTTCAAATTTTGTTACTACCTTCTTTTATTGTCTCAGTGAAAGAGTTAAAAACATCAAAGAAATATTATATAGCACATATGATTAACAAATATTCTTGTGTTATCAGAGAAAATAACTAAACAATGGTATACCCCCTCCCACTTCTTTGTTTCAGAACACTGTCGATGAAGTCACACACCAAATGTATGACACACAAATTATCTACCAGGCTTGTTCAAATAATATTTCCAAGTGCTATCAAATATAGTCGATATCCTTTAAATAAATTGCAGAAGCTATATTTCACTGAACCTTAATCACAGTAGAAAGGAATTTTATTTCTTATTAAGGAATTGTGATCAACCAAGCGGGTTGGATGAGTCCTAATAAACAGACCAAGGATTTGGGAAGATCTGTATCTGGCCATTCAGATTTTAATTTCTCTTAAATAACTGCAAGTGATGGGTGAAAGGAGATAGTTCCTTGTCAACAAAGTTTGGACTATGTCATGAGTTTATTTCATGGAACTGCTTGATGATTCACTTAGGCTGAAAGAAGACTTTTGTACTACTTGGGGGGAATTTTTGTCTTTACTTTTCAAGCAGTTTCATCTACATCTACATATAAACTCTGCAATTCACAAAATTGTGGGTGGCAGAGGGTGCTCAGCACCAAAGCTAATCTCTTTGTTGTGCATTCCAATCCCTAATGGTACAAGGGAAAAAAGAATTCACATAAGAATCAGTGCGGCACCTTATTTCTCTAATCTTATCTATTCTGTCATTCCGGCTCAAATAGGTTGGTGGACTAAGTATTTCACTACACTCGTGAGTGAAAGTGGGAGTACGCATGTTTACCAATAAGTTTAAACGAATTGTGCGTCGTCTATCTACCAGAGACTCCCAGCCTAGTCTACTTATCATTCTGTGACGCTTTCATAAGGACTGTAGCAAGCGGTCACGAATCGAGCGGCTCTTCTCTGTACTTTCTCTATACTTTCGATCAACCCCTTACGAAACGGATCCCAAATGGCACAACAATAGTCCAAATGTGGATGCACAAGAGATTTGTACGCTATCTCCTTTGTTTGTTCATTACAATTTTTCAATATACGACCTATGAATCGCAGCCTAGAATTAGCTCTACCTACCAACGAATTAATGTGCAAGTCCCATTTCATGTTCCTTTGTACTGTTACTCCCAAATATTTCATAGAATCGACCATATCAGTAACTGAATTGTTTAACTCGTATTTCTGAACAGTTGGATTCTTTTTGTTAGTTATGCTCATTGTCTTGCACTTTTTACAATTTAGCGTAAGTTGCCACTCAGCGCACCATGCCAAAATAATATCCAGATCACGCTGAATTTCTAAGCAATCGGCCAAATTCCTTACTTCCCTCTAAATAACCGCATCATCAGCAAACAATCTAAAAAGGCTTTTCACTTTGTCTCCGAGATCGTTTATAAAAATTAAAAAAAAGAAGTGGTCCTATTACACTTCCTTGAGGTACCCCCGATTTAACATCTAGACTAGAAGAACTTTCTCCTTCAACAACGACATACTGCGAAAATCCTTTATCCATTCACAAAGCTGATCCGATATACCATACGCTCGTAGCTTCGCTAGAAGGCAGTTGTGTGGCACAGAGTCAAAGGCTATCTGAAAATCTAAAAAAATGGCATCTACTTGTGAACCTGCATCAATAACTTTCATTACGTCATGTGTAAATAGGGCCAGCTGTGTTTCACCTGATCTTTTCTTCCGAAATCCGTGTTGATTTGTTGTAAGCAAATTATTATCGTCTAGAAATTTCATAATGTTCGAGCATATAATATGCTCCATAACTCTACTACAAACAGATGTTATAGATATTGGACGATAGTTTCCAGGATCATATATCCAGGATAATATATCAGACAGAAATGGCCCGATTTCCGCCGCATACTCTGAAAATACTCTTACTGGAATTCCATCCGGGCCCCGTGCTTTCCCCCACTTCAGGAGCCCTAATTGCTTAACGATACCTGCAGCATCGTAATGATTCCATCACCAACCTGACACTGCGTGGGAAACCGGGAACACTATCCTTATTTTCATCAGTAAATGAATTTTTGAATACAGTATTTAGTACGTTAGCTTTATCGCGGCTTTCATTAACCTCTGAACTTTCACGAATTAGTGCTGGTATATTGCTGTTGGTACAATTGACTTTTCGTACATATGACCAGAATTTCTTTGGGTTTTCTGTGAGACTCTTAGCGAGAGAGTTGGAATGAAAATTGTTGAAGGCCTCATGCATTACATTCTTAATACGTCCTCTTAACTCAGCTAAGGTTTCTAAATAACTGCGACACCCCTTCCTTCTTGAGCGTGCGTGTATCCTCCTTTGTTTTTTGAGTAATCTTTTGACTTCGCATGTGTACCACAGTGTATCATCCTCCCCATTTATTATCTGCTTCGGTATATGTATATCCATACCTTCCCTGACTATTCGTATAAATCGATGCCACATCTCTTCAACGGTGTCATTTTTTCACTTGAAGTTATGGTAATTATTCCTCAGGTAGGTTCTAAAACACTCCTTAGAGGCCTTACTGAATTTGTATACAATCCGCCGTTTTCTCCTTTTTCGCTTGGTCATTAGTCTGATAGTTGCAATTACCGCTTTGTGTTCGCTTATACCTGTGGTCGTTGAAATTTCGGTGAATAATTCTGGCCTGTTGGTAACCAGCAGATCTAAAATATTTTTGCTACCGTTATGACACCGCGTAGGTTCATTAACTAGCTGCTCGAGATGATTATTTGAGAACAATTCGAGAATTTCTTCAGAAGCTGCCTTATCCCTGCTACCTGTAATGTGAACGTAATTACGCCAGTCAATATAAGGCAGATTGAAGTCGCCTCCTAGAATCATAGCATGATCCTGAAAACGGCTAGCTATACTGTTTACATTATTTCTTAACTCCTCGGCGATAGCTATGTCGGAATCGGGTGGACGGTAGAAGGCGCCTATGATGAGTTTTGACCCAGCAACTTTGAGTTTAATCCATATGATTTCACAGATCGTATCGACTTCTATTTCATTACATGGGAGAGATTTACTCACAGCTATAAATACCCCACCTCCATGAGAATGTAATCTGTCTTTACGAAAAACATTCATGCTATCTTTAAAAATTTCCCCGGAACTTATTTCCGGTTTTAGCCAACTTTCTGTACCGATAACGATATCCGCCTCTGTGCTACAAATGATGCTATCAAGTTCCGGTTGTTTGTTACAAACGCTCCCTCAACTATATCATCTGCCCATTCTATTTATACTTCTTCCAGTCAATAAATGTTCTATTTTTATCTGCAACTTACTCACAAGTTAAAACTCAAATTCAAAAATAAGGGAGTGGAGAAATTTTCTTTTGTAGGTAAGGGAGTCAGAGTTTGGAACAAATTACCAGGGAAAGTGCTGAAAAAACTACCAAAAACTCTGAAAGAATTTAAAATTCACTAAGAAAAAGGTAGCTGCATGGGGAAAATGCACTAAAAGAATTGAAAATAAAAAAAAAGAAATTAATTGCCACTGGAGAAATTTCTCCAATTCAGATTAAATTTAATAAATGGGTGTACCAGTCGCTAATATGTTATCAGTCTGTTTGTAAAACACAGTCTTCAGGTTGAAACAGGAAGAGGAGCATACTATAGTCTAATGGGGAATTAGATGGCTGATTGTACAATTTGTAGAACAGCACTGTGAAACTTCACACGTATTGCAATTAAATTCTGCACACAAAAATTTTATGAATATCAAACTGTTACGGTGAACAATGGGTAATAATTTTTTTTTCCACAGTAAATAACTGCATTGTCCTCTGTAATCACCATACTTCTGTTTATATATAAAACAAAATTATTTAGCTGATTTAAAAATTACTTCCCATTCTCATACTATTTGATTGGCCATTATTTTCAGTTTTCTGAAAGGTTAAAATTTGTTTATCACATTAGATAGTTTTCAATATCAGTCAAATGTGTTAAGTTTTTTGTCATCTGATGGTGCCAGCTGAAACATTGGAAGTTCATTTTAGATTGATGTGTACTTTCCCTTTCTAAAATACTTTTATGCATCAGGTATAATCAGGAGTTTAACAATTTTTGTATGATTTTTCCCCCATTAATATAGTGCCTATTCAGAAATAATTGCCCCTTTCTTGGCCTCCCCATAAATAACAGTAACAACACATGGCTTTATGCCTTAGCAATGTCATGGTCATTAAAATTGGGGAAGGACTGGGGAGGAAAGAATGAGAAGGAATTCTGCCATGGACTTTTGAATGAACCAACTCAGCATTCACCTGGAAGAGATGACCGGATGGGAATTCAATCCCGCGTCCTCCTAAATGCAATGCCAGATCATTACCACTTACCCTCCATGTTCAATTTTAGTAATAATAGTGTCACTGCTGTACTTGGTGTGTAAAAAAATGCATCTGACTGGACTTTGCTCAAGTCTTTCATAGCAAATTGCAAAATTGAGTTGTATGTAAAGTAAGTTTACTTTTATGATAAAATGGTCTTATTCACTTCATAGTTGTTCCACAGAGTTGAAACAGTAATGAAAAGTTACTTGAAAGAAGGTTTTGTGAATATGATGGACATGACATCTATTCTGAAAGAGTAGAACAAAGTTTCTCTCAGGATTTTATAGGACTAAAATTTTACCAGGTAGTTTGATGAGAAAGTTTAATTCATATTATGATTTGACAATTGACCTACTTATGTCTCAGTAGAAAAGAATCAAAGTAACAGAACCACAGCAATTTAATTGTATCTAACATGCAAGTTTTTAACATACTGTAGTAATTCAGTAGCTATCCTACTAAAAATAAATAAAAAATTATGGATATGGAAAGGAAAGTTAAAGTATACTCACCAAAGTCTAAGGGAGGAGGGCAACACCAACAAAAACCACTACACCAAATACATGATATTTTGGGCTGTGTCCTTCAAGAAAATAGAAATATGTGACTGAGATTATGCTGGCACTCATTGACTACACCGTCACATGAATGAATCATTCATGTGGCATTGTTGCCTGTGGGTGCCCGCATGACCGCAGTCACTAGATTCTATTTTCTTAAAGGAGGACATAAGCTGAAATATTGTTTTCATGGAGTACTTATAATTGTTGCTGCTGCCCTCTCCCCTTCTTTCAATATAAAGATCACCTCATCCCAGTTCTTCCTACTCCATTGTTGACTAAATAAAAAAATTACGAAGATTGTTGCAAACATTCCATTCCTCAGAATGCTGCTGCATATTTACCTAGCAGTTGTTCCCTTCATTTGTTGAGCCATTTAACTTATGTTTATTTCAACCCTGGGAATCATAAAACTGATGTGTCTACCTCTTCTGTTAATTAAGCTGGAGATTTTCTTCAATGAATATCATTACCAACCAAATATTTAAACATTTAAAAATATTAGATATAGGTTCAACACTTGCCCAAATACAATAGGCAACATTTCAATTTGTTAGAACAGATCACTCATTTTTATTGAACTAAATGCCAATAATACTCATTTCCTAATTCAGACAAGACAGTTATTAAGTAAATTGTATTGATAGAGGGTTTATTTGTAGTTTTCAGTGCCAGCAGTAGTTTATTTTGAATATTATTCTGTATTATGATTGTAAATAAATTTATAACAGTCATAAGAAACCTTTTTTGATGGTAATAATTCATGGAATCCCATGTTTCATAATTTGGCACTAACATCACCATGTGCACTCAGTGCCTAGAGCATTTCAATCTGCCTATATTTTTTTGTTTGACTTCTCTCCTATACCACGTGAGATGAAACCCACTAGTAATAATTCTTTTAGAGCTAGTTTAAAATTGGGTATAATTTAATTAATTTAACATTGTTTATGCACTTGTGTTTCTGGTACATATTTTAGGGTATAAATCATTGCACTGACCAGTATACATATTGAATAATGTGTTAAACAAATTAAAAATTGTAAGAATGAAGACTTTCCAGCGTATGACTGCAATGTAGTCTTCACGGGTGTACCGCCGGATAGTGTTGTGGAAACAATATTTCGACGGCTGGCTCTGCCGTCTTCCTCAGGTGTAGAGACATCTGTAATGGTCGGCTGACCCACAGATACTGAGTATCAGCTGACCATTACAGATGTCTCTACACCTAAGGAAGACGGCAGAGCCAGCCGTCGAAATATTGTGTTTCCACAACACTCTCCGACGGTACACCCGTGAAGACTACATTGCTGAAATTAAAAATTATTTATAACAAACCAAGACAATATTAGCCACAACTGCTGTGCACTGTGGCAGTAAACGTGTTGCAAAACAGAGTACTGCTAACTTTGTTTGTCCTCAGTAGTGATTATGAATTACTTTGGGTAAAGGTGAGTATTTTAAAGTGTGTGAGTAGTGGCAAAATTAAGAAATTATCTGACAAGCCTTTTTAATATATGATCTATTTAGCGTTTATGGTATTTTAAGTAGATATATTACTTTATGCTACTTCATATAGCTCATAAATACAAAGGAGGAATTTTGTTTTAGTGCAGTAGCAAATGAAGCAAAGTTCAAAACATCAGCCACTGGAATTTCTTTGTATAGTAGGACATTGAAATTTAATGCAAACTTAAGAATACATTTTTTTTTCCTGAATTTGTGACGATTTTACATACATCAGAAATGACAGCTTTTTATAAATTCTGCTAGGTAAGAAACGAACATTTGTTACATGATAAAATAAGTGTCCAACAGTATTTTAAAAATGTGATATTATATGTTTATTTATATTTCGTGTTGTATGAGATATCAGGCTGTTTAAGTTTATCTAGCTTCAATCTATTATTTATAGTGAATGCTAGCACCTGTTTATTATGCTCGCCCCATTATCTACCAAAGAATATTTGGGGATTACAAACCTGGTTTGTTCACATCTAATTTCTAATAAGTTTGTTACATATGTTCATATTCCACTCGCCATTTAACCTTGACAAAAATAAGTAATGAGGTGGTATTGTGTTTTTGTAAATCTGTACCAATGTGAATGCTATATAGAATTTTAAAAAATACATAGTTATTTGTGTTTATAAATGTGGCTGTGTATTTTATGTAAAATTTGTTAAATTAATAACCCAAAATTTGTTAAGTGCTCCTTTATCTCATGTTACATATTACAAATTTTCTTTTTTTAAAAAAATAGATCTTGTCTATTAGCAACATTGATGTCCCTTTTTATGTTAGCACTCACAAGGAAGATTTTCCAGGTGTCATTCACTGATTCTAATGAGTTCCAGACATGCTACAGTAGACTAAAATCTGAGGGTTGGTGTTTTGTTATTAATTATTTCTCATATATTTATTTGTGCAAAATCATATTTATGTTGTGAAACAGGCTCCCAAACTGAAAATTTTAATTTTTAATATAGAATAAAACAATTGATTTCAATGAAAGAAATTATAAAATATTTCTCGCAATCGGGGAAAATAAATATAATTTTCTCAACCACGTTACTGAATTCTGAGGGGGCGAATTATTCCTGACGTTTTAAAAATTCCAACCTAAAAATTGCAGATACAAACAGAATAATCTGAAAAATGTCACAGATTACTCAAAACTAAAGTATTAAGAGTCTTCGAAAAATCTAAATTTGAGGTTGCAATGTTTATTTATTTTCTGTTCATATTTATAGTGTGTACTTGGAAATTTTGAAAACTGGGGGTGGGGGCACATCCCCAGAAAATCAGAGTATGGAAACTGTGGTTTCTTCTTCCTTTTTTTTAATATAAAAAAAAGCAAATACTCTCCTGTGGTAAACATTTTCTGATTTGTTTGATAAAATTGGTGCGCACTTGTGTTCCACACATTCGTCCCTTGGAACATCTAAGTTAGGGGTGCTATTTCACTCCCCAAGTTAACAGAATTATTTCAGACATATCAAAAAATTAATGGTGGGCTAGATCATGTCTGTGGCATAAGTATATATAAAAAAAAAAAAAAAAAAAAAAAAAAAAAAAAAAAAAAAAAAACCCCTTAAGCTATAGATTGGAGTGATTCATAAATATTTTTTTCCAGATTTTTCTTTTCATACTTAAAATTTTTAAAACTTCAACAATGATTCACCTTTTCAAAATTGAGTCAAGTATAGTTGTGGCCAGAAGTATTAGTGGGCGGCTTCAATTGCGCCATTACCAAGTTGTACACTTACCACTTAAATTCACTTGTTAGCTTGCAGTAATAGTTTATGCAGTGATGCTCATACTATGCAACACAGAACCCTCAGCATTGTCATTTTCTGCTGTTGAGAAGGTTCTGAGCTGTGGTAACAGCACACTCACCCACCACTTGGCCACAGCTATAGGTTGAGAAAATTATGTTTATTATCTTTCCTTGTAAGAAACATTTTTCAACTCATTTAATCCAAATAGATTGCTTTTCTATATGAAATATCATTTTTCAGTTTGCACCGCTAACTTTGTGGGGTTATCTAATGCCCTAAATATGTTTTCCTGCCAATAAATAAAAATATGCCAACCTTAAATTTTAGTCTGCTATTACATATCTCAAAATTATTAAAATCTGAGAGAGGCTTTTGGGAAAGACTTCCTTGCTAGTTATGCAGGACTACATAGTTCTGGAGAAAGAAATCTTGTGGTATTTTGTCTGTTTACTCATAGTAATAGTAGTTCTAGGTATCACTGTGGATGTGAAAGTATATGAAACATAGAACAAACGTTAAACTTTTGTACATTTTTGAATATGTAGAATGAATGTAAACACTAAGAAACATGCTAAGAATGAATGTGAAATTAAAGTTTGTAAGTATTTTCATTTTGTTGATTAATGAATATTTTTTTTATATACATATATAAATATGTGTTGTCAGGATCTATGAATTTTTCTGTGTAAATAGAGAAATAAATGTGGAATTTACAAGAAGATAAATAGGATCATGAATGCTTGTCCTTTGACTCCTGATGTGTAATATATTTTCTGCAGTATTGGGCTTTTATATTTGATTGCTCAGATCCCTAATGGATTTGGGGCATTTGTTCTAGACACACATTTATATTTTTAAACAAAGAAATAAATTGGTCTAACGTATTGATGTATTAATAAGTGTGTGAATGCTAAGCTACAAACTAATGAAACATCTGGAGCAGAATTTCGTGAAACTTGTTCTTATCAAAACATTTCAATTACATTAAACCTAAGAATTCCGAACCATCAAGAAAAAGAGAAGGGTGGATGGAGAATTGTCCAGAAGTAGAGTAGTAATGAGGTTGTAAGATAACTGCATGATTGTATAACTAATTACATATGCCACAACTCAACAGTTCTCATCAATGGAACCACACACTGAGTTTGCTTTAATTATACATCACAGTCCTGTCCAAGGTCAAACCTGTAAGATAGCCATTTCTCAATCCAGTTGACATGTAAGCTCACTTCTTTCTTGTTTGCTATTTTGGATGTAATTTGACATGGCTGCCAGACTGAAATGATTTCTCAAGTGAAGGAAAGCAGGATGGGTTGGGATCAGTACTGAACAGGGACCCAGTCTAAACAATCCACTCTTCAGTTCACAAAAATTTATTTAAATCTCCAAACTACTTACCTCAAAGGCACCAACCAATGTAAATCATGCTCCTTTACTGAATATAGCTAGGTTTGACAGATGGAAATTTGGAAAACCTCTCCAACAGTCGCGTACAAATCTTGCAATAAAGCTAATAGTGACAACCATTGATCATATTCAGAATTTATAGTTCATATTATTAAGATATGAGCTTAAAAAAATCTGATTCTTAATTTGTAATCAAGGTATTACAATTTTGTTAGTATATTCAAATAGGGTAAGGAAAGTAAACTTGTCAGTACAAGAAAAGAAGACAACCACGTTCAACCAGAGAGAGCACTCAAAAATAGTCCACATCACTGCTGTTTAATTTAAGCATTTCCCCATTTGTGAGGCAATTATCCACTCAGAATATGGGCCACCAATGCCTTCTCCAAGTTTGGATGCCTAATACTACTACTAAGCCCAGGACTCATAAAAAATCAGTACCATTGGTACAATTGACACTGTGTGAACCATACATAGTATTACAAGTGACAAATACAAAGAAGGGCTGCTAGATTTGTTTCTGGAAATTATCGCAGAATGCAATCAGTGACGGATATGATAAAGGAGCTGGAATGGGATTCATTGCAAGACAGGAGGAGGATGAGGAGGGTCATGGGAGTGTACAGGGCATATACTGGTGATGAGGCATGGAAAGATATTGCAATAGGTATGAAAAGTAGTGCATGGAAGGGAAAAAATGACCATGACCACAAGCTGGCACTCGATTTCAGGCACAAGGGTGTGGGAAGATTCTCTCTTTTTTAGGTAAGGGTGTCAGGGATTGGAATGAGTTACCAAGAGAAATGATGAATAATTTACCGAAAACTTTGAAGGAATTTAAAGATAAAATTTGTAGAGGGCAAATGTAGGTGGGTGCAGGATAGGGGGAAGATGGGTGTGTAGGGATATTGCCACTGGAGCCTGTGCTCCATTGCAATTAAATTAAATACGAGAAATGTGATCTTTGTGAAGCAAAACCCAGGCCCTGTGCTTATCTTTAGCATGCCAGACTGATACAAGCCATTTTACACACCACGCCATTTATCATTTGCTTGGGATAACTGCATATCTTAGTAGTTGCTGTATCCTGTTCGGATGATAGAGATACAAATGACAAAATGGCGAAGCGACATGTTAACATAATATTAAAAATTATCCAAAAATAAGTAGTTTTATGCAAGATAGTGATGTTTCTGTGGAATCTATGTTTTGTCTGTAAATAATGGCCTTTTTTAAATTTTGTCTTTATGATGTATTGCAAAATCAACTAATCATTACTTGCGGGGAGTATTTTTTAATTATGTTTGATCTGATTTTGTTTGTACATCACTTGTACCACTTATATTTATAAAAACCTTGTACCATTATGGTTCACAAACCCATCAATTACCTGTCACCGACTGGCCATCATATAGGAAAATGGCCAATTAATCACTCATCTGACCCATGTATCTCCTAAACTAGACTGCCTTATGGGGAACAAACTGTCGAACTCTGCTGATGACACTGAAGAAACCTCTTTACAACACAGTCAGCATTACTCCCACTCATCCCGAGATCATTAAATGTATCAAATCAGACACTACAGTGATGCAAAAGCTCCACAGTGTTGTTACAAGATGACTAGACCAAATCAAATATATCACAAGAAACCTCTTAAGATCTTAGAAACAGAAAACAAATACTGGTTTAAATGGAGAACATCAAGTGCATATGAATTTAAGTGATAAGATCACAGTTACTCATTAAGTGAGGAAGAGGTTCAAAAAGGAGTAAAAAAGAATTGTGAGTGCTATTTCAAATTAGAGGGTTTTGTTTACAATGTTAGGAGTCACTAGGCATGCTTATTAGATAAGGGTTTTAGAAGGATAAAAAATTAGATTCTTCTGAAGGCTTATCAGTTCGGGCGCAGTCTCTCTATACTCAGCTTGTGTAGTTATTCTTGGAAATCAAAATTGCAATTAGATATAACATTCTAAAACAAAAACATGTATTCCTGTAGTAATAGCAGTTGTAATGAGATCTGCATGTTTATCATATCATTATATTTTCTTAATAAATTCAAAGGATAAGGAAAGTAAACATGACACTTACTGAAGTACAAAAAACGGAAGGCTAGAGTGTCACAAAACAACGCATTCTGTGTAGTACTGTTGTCATGTGTCCATAAAATAAAATTGACTCATTTGATATCTGCACACACCTTATTTTTTGTATTGTTGCAGGCCCACTTTGTAATTAAGTGTTGGATTTACTTTTCATATCCTCCTTTGAATTAGTGTTATTTTACAGCATTTCTGCTTTTACTATCTTCAGTTTTGTAAGTAAAGAAATTCTGAATACATTCTGCAGTGAGCCTCTTATTCCTTGTTTTATTCTCCATGTTATGATTTAAAGCACAGGTTATGGCATTATTAAAACAGAAAAAGGTAGCTATTGAACTAAAAATGTTTTGACCAATTTCTATTCTTTGTCTCCAATACAAAACAGAATAGCTTCCATTATTGATGATAAGCTGATTCATGAGCAAATAGGATTGTGTGAAACGGTGTAGTGAGACAGACCAAAAAGAGGATGATTAGATTCATTCAGAAACAGCTAAGTGAATCTTCAGATATGCTGAAGAAGGGGGAAAAAAAATAACAATTGAGAGCTAGAAATAAGGTTACTAGGAAAAAATTCTCAGAAAATATTTCCAGTTTACTGACAAAAAAAGAAGAATGTTATTAATACACAAGGAAACAGAGAAGCACAAACCTAAAAGAAACATATAGGAACGTAAAAAATACTTTCTCGGAACGGTGTTCACTTTGAGCAGCTGCTTATGAAAGAGAATAAGCTGCCAGCCCAAACAACTTGAAGATGAAATACATTAATCACTTCAGTCCACAAACAGTTGAATGGTTGATAAAGTTGATGAACAAGTGCATAACACCCCATTCTGAAAGTTTTGGTTGAGAGCACAGGTTTTGGCATTGTTGCAATTGGGAAACGAAGCTATAGAACCCAAAAAGTTTTGACCAATTTTTTTCTTTGTCACCTATGTAAAGCCTAAGAATGTATTACCTTATCTAGAAAAGCTTCCATTATTGTTGAGAATCTGATTCCTAAACAATCAGGTTTCAGACCTGGGAAAGCATGTAGCATCCAAATACTGAACCTCACACACCATATGTATGATGGTTGTGAGAAGAAACTAGTAACTGAGCAGCTTTTATAGACCTAACTGCAGCATATTATACAATGAATCATACAAAATCACTCATAAATCTACATAAAGTTACCAAGGACATACAGTTTCGGAAAAGTTTCAAGTAATTTACATATTATTCGTTTAGTATTTTTGTTGGAATCCTACTTTTACTTTTCTTTGGCAACTGAAACACAAGTAGTTAATTAAAAGTAAACATTTTAAAGTTTTTTAAAGTACTTTTAAAAGTATTTTAAAGTTTTTATTCTCCTAAGTTATTAAGTTTTTCTGAAAGTATCATAATGGATACTAAGTGTGGAAATTGCCGAACACCAGTAAGAGAAAGAGTGACATGCCAGGACTGTGGGCGCTGGTTTCACTGGAGGTGCAGCCATGTTACTAACAGTGACTCTTGTGTTGGTACTGTCTGGAACTGTCACTCCTGCAGAATTAATTATCAGGAGCAGCGGATTCTGAAGCTCCAGTCAGATCTGGCATCTGCTGTGAGGGATTTACAGGCCCTGAAGGCAGAAAACTTTGTTCTTAAGCTTAGGCAGAACAGTGAGTGGAGGAAAGTCAGCTCTGGCAGGAAAGGTAGGAGACGCTGTCTGTCTGATGGTTTCCAGCTGGAGACATCCAATGTGTTTCGGCCATTGGAGGATCTAGATGGTGATTTTGAGGACCGGCAAGTTGGACTGAATGGTCTGGGATCTTGTAAAGTAAAAGGGAGAACTTTTCAGGGGGTATCTAAATGTAGGAAGGTGCTGTTACTTGCAAGCAGTCATGGGAGGGGAATCAGTGAGATGGTTCAGTCTGACTTGGGGCCAGATTATGAAGTCTGCAGTATTTTCAAACCAAATGCAGATCTTGGAAGTGTTGTAGCAAATGTGGAAGACTTAGGGAAAGATTTCTCAAAGGAGGATTGTATTGTAACTGTAGGGGGATCAGGAAATAGTCTCGATATGGACCTCAATTATTTAATTGAGGAATACATTGCTAACATTTCCAGGAACACACATCAGGCGAATGTGGGATTTGTGGGTTTGCTTGAGCGTTATGATAAACCCTAGATTTGGCATAAGATTAAGCGTACAAATGAATCTCTGGCAGGCAGCAAATTCACACATTGTTTTGATAGATGTGGCCTGCATTGGTAGGGACAGTTATACTTGCCATGGACTATATCTGAATTTCAGAGGTAAAAGGAAGCTTTCGCTTCTTATTGCTGATGGGATCAGGGGATGTCAGCTGAATGAAAGAGGTATTCCTGTTATAAGTGGTGTTAAGTTGCGGCCTTTTTTGGGGCACATAAAATAAATGTATTAAGATGTCTAAAAGAAATTAATGTCCCTCCTCATCAAAACTTATTTTAATTAGAAATTCCATCTGACATACCAGTATGTACTAATAAAGTAATCAATTTAAATTCATTGTATCAAAGTGTTCAGACCACTATTCTCCATCAAAATATAAGTGGAATATTTAGTAAACTGATGACATTACCTTATACCTAGATGAGATTAAAAATTCTAGAAATTTCAATGTAGATATTTTGTGCATATCTGAACACCATTTGTCTGACACAGGAATATCTCAGCTGTCCATCCCAAATTATAAACTAAGTTCTCATTTCTGTAGATGGAGAAAGGGGGAGTTGCCATTTTTGTAAAAAATAATATTCAATGCAACAGTGTAGGTGTAAGTAACTATTGTATAGAACAACATTTTGAATGCTGTGTTACTAAACTAGAATATGGTAAAGAAGAGATCATAGTAATAGTAATTTACCCCCCCCTCGGGAAATTTTAGACTGTTTTTATCTCAGTTAGAGTCTTTGTTACTATGTTTCACGAATAACAAACAAATAGTTTTATGTGGAGGTTTTAATGTTAACTTTCTTAATCATAGCAATGAGAGGCTAGATATGGAAGCCTTGGAAGTCTTTGAACTTAACACCAATTAAAAATTTCACTACTAGAATACAAAATAAGAGCAGGGATGCAATTGATATTTCTCAGTACAGTAATTACAACATACTTCCAGTAATAAATGGTATCACAGATCATGATGCCCAGCTGTTATGTATCAAGTCCAGAAACACTATTAAACAGATAAAGAAAAGCTGGGTATATAGATGAAATATTAATGAAAACAGTATAAAACATTTCATAGATTCCTTAAATAATGAACAATGGTCAGAAGTGTACAATGCACAGGGTGTTAATGAAAAATTTGATTCCTTTCTCAATATATTTCTAACACTTTTCGAAGAAAGTTTCAAGAAAAGGAAAGTTGTTAATACTCCAAACAATGAATTGGGTAAGGGCTGGATAACAAAGGGTATTAGAGTATCTCGTAAAACAAAAAGGGACCTGTACTTAAAAGTAAGAGAATCAGATAACTATAAACTGAAAGCTCATTATAAACTTTATTCTAAAATTCTAAGAAATATAATAAGAAAGGCCAAGAGAAAATAGAGAATTCAGGCAATAAAATGAAAACTGAAACATGAAAATCTGTGAATCAGTCTAAAGATATAGAAATATAACAAAATGGATCTGTTCATAGTGAAGTATAGGAAGTTTGTGAAATATTTAACAAACATTTTACTTCAGTTGTAGAGAAATTAGGCATAGAAAAGCAATCCCCTCATAGTGCCCTAATGCTTCTTCAAACTGCTTTCCCAAATATATTTGTGGAAATGCAATTGCCAACAGCAACAGTCTCAGAAATAAATAAATTCATGAAACAATTAAAACCTAAAAATTCTTCCAGCTGTGACAATATTTCAAGTAAATTACTGAAAAGATGTTGAGATTCTATCAATCATGTACTTGCCCACATTTTTAATGATTCCTTAATGCAAGGTGTGTTTCCAAATAGACTATAATAAGCAGTTATAAAATCGTTGTTTAAAAAAGGAGAAGCAACATGTGTAGATAACTATCACCCCATTTCATTACTTTCAGGATTCTCAAATCATTTTTGAAAAAGTCATGTATTGTAGAATAGTAAAATGTGTTACACAAAATAATATCCTCACTAAATCACAGTTTGGGTTACAAAAAGGATCATCTATAGAAATGGCTATATATACAGTTTTAAATAATATACATTTCAGGAACTAAATAATAAAATTAGCCCTGTAGGAATATTTTGTGATCTTGCCAAAGCATTTGACTGTGTAAATCGTGAATTGCCTTTGAAGAAAATGGAATACTATAGTATTTATGGAACCACAGGTAAATGGTTTAAATCATACATGGAAAGTCGAATCCATAAAGTTTCCATTTTTGATTCTAAAATAAGTAAAGATGCTTCATCAGACTGGGAGAAAATAAAACGTGGAATTCCACAAGGTTCTGTCCAAGGACCCCTCCTCTTTTTGTTATACATCAATGGCCTCCCTGGAAACTTATATCACAAAGTTAAGAGTGTTTTATTTGCAGATGACACTAACCTGACTGTGAGAAAAACACCAGACAGATATCTAGAATTTAATGTAAATGAAGTACTTAGTAAAGTATAAAATTGGTTTAAGGCAAATTCATTAAAATTAAATTTTGAAAAAACACATTACATAAGGTTTAAACAAAAAATTATGCACAGCCAGATTTACAAGTAAGCTATAAAAATTATACAATATTAGAAACAAAGAGTATAAAATTCCTTGGTATTAAAATAGACGAGAAAATCTGTTGGCACGAACATATCACTTCACTAATGAAGAATATGCAATACGAACACTTTCTCTAACAGGAGATCTAGAATTAATGAAACAGGTATACTCCTCATATTTTCATTCATGATGTAATATGGCATAATTTTTTTTGGGAAACTCTTCACAAAGTAAAAAAGTTTTCATAGCACAGAAAAGAGCTATTAGGATGTTGTGTAGGGTAAAACCAAGAACTTCTTGCAGACAACTTTTTAAAAAACTCAATATTCTTACAATGACTTCTCAGTATATATATTCTCTCATGGGCTTTGTCATAGATAATTTTAACCTGTTTACTTCTAATTCACAGGTACACAATTTCAATACAAGAAACAGAAATAACTTGCACAAAACATGAACATCTCTGTCATTAGTACAAAGAGGAGTTAATTATTCTGGTATTAATAAACTTCCCAAGAGAATAAAACAGTTTGCAGATAATAAAGATATATTTAAAGAAAAACTGAGAGATTATCTTATTGGCAACTCCTACCCCATTCAAGAATTTGAACAAAATAATTGTATTCAGTATGACTTTTGCAAAATTCAGTTGTAAAAATTAATGTTTATTGTTATTCTCTTTATTTGTCATTGTAACATATAATTGTTTTTACTATGATTATGACTTAAATGAGGGTCGTCCACAAAGTAAGTTCCGTTTCTATTTCTATCCGCGGTAGCGCTACGATCGCAGTTCCGAGCACGTGCGGCAGTTACTCTGGCTCAAGGAGAAGACATGTACACCATTTTCAGATCGCTGCTGCCAATATGTGTTTTGTAGTGCTTCTTTATAATGTCAGCCGTAATTGAAAATGCCGCCACGTGTGAAATCAGATCTGTGATTCATTTTCTAAATGCAAAGAAAGTTAAACCAAAGGAAATTCATCATCAAATCTGTGAGGTTTATGGTCAAATTGCTATGAGTGATTCAATGGTTAGAAGATGGGCCAGACTGTTCAATGAAGGACGTGATCAAGTGAATGCTCAAGAACGAAGTGGACGCCCGTCTGTGGTTACTGATGAACTGGTTCACACGATTGAAGAGAAGATTAAGCACAACCGTAAGTTTATACATAGTGCCCTTGCTATGGAAGTTCCGCAAATCTCAAGATCACTAATTCATGAAATTGTTACTGAAAAACTGAAATTTCGCAAACTTTGCTCACGTTGGGTACCCACAATTCTTACAGAACAACACAAAAAATAACAGATGGGCAGTACACTTCAGTTTTTGTCATGCTACAATGAAGAAGGTGATGGTTTTCTTTCTCGGATTGTCACGGGGGATGAAACTTGGATATCGTACGACACCCCTGAAACAAAATGGCAATCAATGGAATGGAGGCACACTTCATCCCCAACGAAGGTTAAGCCTAAGCAAACCGTGAAACCTCAAAAAGTCACGTGCACCGTTTTTTGGGACAGAAAAGGCATTTTGCTGGTTGATTTTTTACCATGAGGCCAAACAATCAATGCACATGGTTACAGCGAGACCATTAAGAAATTGCGCCGCACAAGGATCATGCTATGATTCTAGGAGGCGACTTCAATCTGCCTTATATTGACTGGCGTAATCACGTTCACATCACAGTTAACAGGGATACGGCAGCTTCTGAAGTAATTCTCGAGTTTTTGTCAGATAATCATCTCGAGCAGCTAGTTAATGAACCTACGCGGTGTCATAACGGTAGCGAAAAGATTATAGACTTGCTGGTTACCAACAGGCCAGAATTATTCACCGACATTTCAACGACCACAGGAATAAGCGATCACAAAGTGGTATTTGTGACAATCAAATTAATGACCAAGCGAAAAAGGAAAAAAGGGCGGATTGTATATAAATTCAGTAAGGCCTCAAAGGAGTGTTTTAGAACCTACCTGAGGAATAATTACCATAACTTCAAGTCAATAAAGGACACCGTTGAAGAGATGTGGCATCGTTTTATATGAATAGTTAGGGAAGGCATGGAAATACATATACAAAAGTGGACAATAAAGGGGGAGAATGATCCACCGTGGTACACATGTGAAGTCAAAAGATTACTCAAAAAAACAAAGGAAAATACACGCACGCTCAAGAAGGAAGGGGTGTCGCAGCGATTTAGAAACCTTAGCTGATTTAAGAGGATGTATTAAGATTGTAATACGCGAGGTCTTTAACGATTTTCACTCCAACTCTCTCTCTAAGAGTCTCACAGAAAACCCAAAGAAATTTTGGTCGTATGTACAAAAAGTTAATTGTACCCACAGCAATATTCCAGCACTAATTCGTGAAGGTTCTGAGGTTAATGAAAGCCGCGATAAAGCTAACGTACTAAATACTGTATTCAAAAATTCATTTACAAATGAACATAAGGATAGTATTCCCGTATCCCCGGTGATGGAATCATTATGAATAGATGCTGCAGGTATCGTTAAGCAATTAGAGCTCCTGAAGTGGGGGAAAGCACCGGGCCCGGATGGAATTCCAGTAAGAGTATTTTCAGAGTATGCGGCGGAAATCGGGTCATTTCTGTCTGATATATTCAGTAAATCATTAGAAGAGCGAAAAGTACCTTCAGACTGGAAAATCGCGCGAGTAACTCCGATTTTCAAAAAAGGTGATCGAAGTGATCCTGGGAACTATCATCCCATATCTATAACATCTGTTTGTAGTAGAGTTATGGAGCATATTATATGCTTGAACATTATGAAATTTCTAGACGATCATAATTTGCTTACAACAAATCAACACGGATTTCGGAAGAAAAGATCAGGTGAAACACAGCTGGCCCTATTTACACATGACGTAATGAAAGTTATTGATGCAGGTTCACAAGTAGATGCCATTTTTTTTAGATTTTCAGATAGCCTTTGACTCTGTGCCACACAACTGCCTTTTAGCGAAGCTACGAGCGTATGGTATATCGGATCAGCTTTGTGAATGGATAAAGCATTTTCTAACTGGTCGGTCGCAGTATGTTGTCGTTGAATGAGAAAGTTCTCCTAATCTAGATGTTACATCGGGTGTTCCTCAAGGAAGTGTAATAGGACCACTTCTTTTCTTAATTTTTATAAACGATCTCGGAGACAAATTGAAAAGCCTTTTTAGATTGTTTGCTGATGATGCGGTTATTTATAGGGAAGTAAGGAATTTGGCTGATTGCTTAGAAATTCAGCGTGATCTGGATGTTATTTTGGCTTGGTGCGCTGAGTGGCAACTTACTCTAAATTGTAAAAAGTGCAAGACAATGAGCATAACTAACAAAAAGAATCCGATTGTTCAGAAATACGAGGTAAACAGTTCAGTTATTGATATGGTCGATTCTATTAAATATTTGGGAGTAACAGTACAAAGGAACATGAAATGGGACATACACATTAATTCATTAGTAGGTAGAGCAAATTCTAGGCTGCGATTCATAGGTCGAATCTTGAAAAATTGTAATGAACAAACAAAGGAGATAGCGTACAAATCTCTTGTGCGTCCACATTTGGATTATTGTTGTGCCATTTGGGACCCGTTTCGTAAGGGATTGATCGAAAGTATAGAGAAAGTACAGAGAAGAGCCGCTCGATTTGTGACCGCTTGCTACAGTCCTTATGATAGCGTCACAGAACTGATTAGTAGATTAGGTTGGGAGTCTCTGGTAGATAGACGACATGTTTCATTTACATTTATTGGAAAACATGCGTACTCCCACTTTCACTTTTGAGTGTAGTGAAATACTTCTTCCACCAACCTATTTGAGTCAGAAGGACAGGAAAGATAAGATTAGAGAAATAAGGTGCCGGACTGATTCTTATGTTAATTCTTTTTCCCTCGTACCATTAGGGATTGGAATGCACAGCAAAGAGATTAGCTTTGGTGCTGAGCACCCTCTGCCACCCACAATTTTGTGAATTGCAGAGTATATATGTAGATGTAGAATACAGAACAAGCGCCAAGGATTACTGTGAAAAGGTGTTATTTTTTTCCATGATGATGCCTTACCTCACATGGCTAATGTGACCAAACAAATCTTACGGTAATTTCACTGGGATGTGTTTGATCATCCTCCGTACAGCCCGGACCTCGCTCCTAGCAACTTTCATCTCTTCTTACGCCTAATATCTGTACTTGGTGGTCAACACTTCAACAATGATGACGAGCTGAAAGAACATGTTACCACTTGGTTGAATACACAGGTGGCAACTGTAACATAACCAACGTCTGTGCCTGGTAATAGTATCTGTGGCAGATGTCGTGTGTTAATGCTATGTTGTCTTGGGAGGAGTGAGTCTTTGACCTCCATCAGGTGAAGGTCTGACACAGGAACATTTTTTGGTCTAATAGTAGAAATTGTGAAAACTTCGGTGAAGTGGATGATGGAGACTTGTATTATGTGGAACTCACTGTGTTAAAGTGAATGCTGTGTTTTCAAGTGACTGTAGAGCGTTAAGAGGACGATAGTGAATGTGGGAGTCTATTTTGTAAGTCAACCTCTCTTATCCCCCGAATCTGTGGTTTTTGAAGAAGAAGTCCGATTCCTTGTTGATATATTGTTTGGTGGTGGTACTTTCCGTCGGTGAGGAGGCAAAGGTTAATGAACTAGAATAAAGTTTGTTGGTAGATGTTCACTCTAAACTGTATGACTCTCTCATTTAATAATCCCGACGAAGAACTGTACCTAAACCTGGCAACCGCGGCTCAAGTAACTTTTTATTTAATTAATAATTGTTTTTGTTCAATAAGTTACTTTTAATTAAAATCAATAATCAGCCAGAAGGCTTTCACAACCTTCTATGAAGAAGGTATACAAAAACTTGTGCCACGCTATGACAAGTGCCTACAAAATTTTGGAAGCTTTGTAGAAAAGTAGTTTAACATTTGTAGATTTCTATACAATAAATATTTTTTCTGTATCTGTACACACTTGTTTTATATAACCAAACGGAACTTACTTTGTGGACATACCTCGTATTGTATGTATGTGTATTAACCATGACATGTTCCACATCCCAGAGGTACTTCCTCAGCAGGGATCCATGAAACAAGATTGATAAATAAATAAATAAAGTTAACAAAAATTCATAACAAAGGAGCAAGAAGACAGAGTGCAAGACAAAAAGTTATCGAAGAGATATTTCAGGGAAAGGTTCAGCAAATGGAAAGATGGATGAGTATAGTGGAGGCAAAATGGGAAGAGTTTAAGGAGATAATAAAAAAGGGTGAGGAAATGTTTATTCCAAAGCAGAAAATGAAAAGTACAGAACCAACATACTAGTGAAAAGGGAACACAACACAGTTAAGAACAGGAAGGCAGTAGGGAATACTTAAAACAACTAAACAAGCAATTAATAAGAGCAAAGAGAGATGCAATGGATGGGTTTATGAAGAATATTATTGGTGCAGGAGGACCACAGAATGATGCATATAGAAATTTCTATGGCTATATTTGAAAACTGAGAGGAAGGAAAGGTATTCAGAATATTGTAGATAAGATTGGAGTTGAAGTCACTGAGGATTTTAAAACAATGACCGGTTTAGTGAGACAACTAAGGACTATCATCCTTTGATGGGAGGGAGTGAATCAGAGGAGAGTGTCCCTAAAAGTACAAATGAGGACACTACAAAATTTAAATAAATTCTCAGGAAATTCTGAAGGAGCTCAGAAAGCTAAAATGTAAAGGGACTGGTGTAGATAATATTACTACAGATTTATTAAAGAGTGTGGGATATCATATTGTACTTTACCTTGAAATTTTATTTAAAATGGGTTTGGAGTCTTGCTTCTTACCAGAGGATTGGAAAAGTGCAATGGTAGTACCGGTTCATATAGGAGGGGTTACAAACAGGGTTGAAAATTACAGACCGATTATTTTGACATCAGTGATAGGAAAAATGATGGAGAGATTGATATGCAGTGGTGAAGCCAGGGTTTTGGTTTGAGAGGATGCTAGGATTTTGGTTAGTTTTGGGAGGGGGGGGGGGGCTTGACTTGGGTGAGGGTAGGCTTTATAGGAGGAGGGGGGTGGGTTGATGACATAAAATCTCATGCCAACATTGCCGCCCTTATAAGAACAGCATGGCTAAAAAATTACGATGTCAGTGGGGGTGACCTAGATGCTTTTGGGGGGAGGGAGGCTTGAGCCCCTTAGCTCCCCCTCCCCTCTGGATCTGCCCCTGTTGATATGTAACTATATCAGAAATATCTGTGAGGGAAAAAACTGGTTTGCAGATCAAAAACAGGATATTCATGTGAATCTCAGATGGTGGCCTATATGCAAGATGTTTCAGATGAATTGGACAAGGGAGGCCAATTTGGTAGTGTGACGCTAGATCTTTCTAAGGCATTTAACAGAGTGAGCCATAAAATGGTTTTAAATAAACTGAAATCTATTGGGTTGGATGAAAAAGTTACTTGCTGGGTAGAGGAATTCTTAAAAGCCAGAAAGAAAAGTGTCAGAGGAGGAAATACATTATCGAAAGAGGTAGAAGTAAATATGGGAATGCCACAGGGTAGTGTAGTGGGACCATTGCTGTTCATTATTCTAATGAATGACTGTATTGATGGATTCCAGTCAGAATTTAGGTTTTCTGCAGATGATATAATGGTACACAATAGGATCAAAACAGATTAGGACTGTGAACAAGGTGACCTGGATAGAATATCTAAATGGGTTGGTCAATATGGAATGAACATAAATGCCGAGAAGAGTCAGCTTATTAGGTACACAGATAAAAAAACTAAAGGTTAATTATGATTATATGGTGGGGTCAGAATTGTTTGTTGAAAGCTTGCATTGTAAATATCTTGGTATAACATGTAATAACAAACTCAAATGGGCAGAGCACATTGGGCATGTGGAAGGAAAAGGTTACAGAATCCATCATTTACTGGAAATGGTGATGAGAGGATATACCAGAGAAGTTAGGGAATTGGGTTACAAAACTTTGGTCAGACCATTGGATGAATATGGTAGTGTAGTTTGGGATCCACATTTTGGTTATGAAATACATGAGTTGGAGGGTGTGCAAAGTATACTAGCTAGGTTTGTATGTGCACATTATCACAGGACCCAGTCTGTAACTGATATGATAAAGGATCTGAATTGGGAGTCATTGGAGGAAAGGAGGAAGCTGAAGAGAGTGCTGGGAATGTACAAGTCATATGTTGGCTGATCGAGCTTGAAGGGATATTGGTCAAAGAATTATGAATAGTGCATGGAAGGGGAATAGGATACCATGACCACAAGCTGGCTCTTGATTCCATGCATAAGGGAGTGGGAAAATGTTCCTTTGTTGGTAATGGTGTTTAAGATTGGAACAAATTACCAAGTGAAATGATGAAAAATTTATCCAAAACACTTCAGGAATTTTAAATTAAAATGTGTAAATTGGAGAGGAATTTAACTCTCCAAATATAATTTTTTGTAAAAAAAAATATGAAAAGGGGTAATTATGTGACTAGGGGAATTGCCACTGGAGCATTAGCTCCATCACAATTAAAATTAATAATAATAATTAAACTTGAACACTGTGCTGAACTAAAGTATCTTGGAGTCAAGTTGAACTGTGCTTTGTCCTTTAAGAACTGTCAAGAACAGAACAGGAAAGTCAGTAAGAGGAACATCATCATATGAAAACTGACCCACTCAATATTGGAAGCACAATCAGAAGTGATACACTCAGTGCCACAAACACTTAATTTTTCAGTAGGAGTGCTTCTGTATGGTAACCATCTGTTCCTAATATACTTACCACATTTTTCTTTTTTTCCTCTAAGCCTTTGGCTCACATTCTGAGGCCTTCTTTAGAGTTCTACGGTGTTGTTTACATATTTCTGAACAAAGAGTATGAATGAAGTCTGCTGTCCCCACCGAAATTCATTCTTTATTCTATTCATACTAATTGGTATTTGAATGCCAAGTCACATTATTTGATAATGATGATTGGTGTATTGTAGTCATTATCTATGAAAGTGAAGACAGAATGTGACTTGGAAGGAAAAAAAGGGGGGGAGGGGGCAGATAAAGGAAATTGTGTCTCTCTCACAAGAATATTCCAGTCCCGTCCTTAAGAATTATAAAACCAACTGAAGACATCAACATCCTCCTTGACACAGTCCATAACCAGGACATTAATTTTCCACATGAATCAGCCTTTCCCCCCTCCCACCCATTCGTACTTGGAGTTACAGACTGAATTGTTGAAGTAGGTGGAGGTGCCAACAGTTTACAAGGCTCTATCTGCAAACTTGACCAGAGTGGAAGATTGTTTACACTCACACCAAGTCAAGTGTTTTTACGAAGTTCCCTGCAACTGTGGCAGTTGTTACAGCAGTACAGCAATTTATCATTATTATTAAGTGGGAATGTCGGTACAGTATAATTCCCTTGCTTTGGAGTAGCAGCTATTCAAGAGTAGGATACGGGATTCTCCCATGCTAAGGCTTCTTCAAGAGCCATATAATAAAATTCAATATTATGTTTTGTACATTTTTATTACAAGTATTCCAGGCATTCCCACTCAGTTGCTAGATGGCTGCCCTTACAATCTAAACAACTTTGAGGTCCACTGCACACATAATCTAATGTCTTTTGGTAGCCATAACATTTAGCATAGTGAGGAATGCTTCAGCATTGATTATTAACATGTCAATACTTAAAGCACACGAAACATTATATCACCATTTGCACATAACTTAGCAATGTGCACTGTCACATGTTGTGCTAAATGTTGACAAGCAAATGTCAGTCATACTAACTTTGCACTTAAGCTTGCAACCTCTAAGACTTCAATTGAAGACTTGATTTCATCTGCATATATTATTTGGAAAGATTTGTGTGCATTTTTTATATTTGTCTCTTTAATAACACACATCTGTGCTACTTAATGGATGCTAGCCTACTGGCTCACCTGATACTATTAAGTTGAACGAGATCAGAACAAGATTCCTTCCATTGGAAATTGATTGCTTTCTTCATGTCCACTGATACATCCCTTATTATTTTGCCTATAGCCATTGGATGTCACCTGTCTTGGTTGTGGCCTTTAGTTTCCATGTGTTGCTCAATGTATTCCACACAAATTTAGAATAGGGCCACATCATTTTCCTGATACTGATAGGTAGGGTGAAAATTTTCCTCACTCACTCTGATCATCATTTCATGGCACTCATTTCCTGCAGTGCTCAAATCAGCAGGAAGGACATTTTCCTGTTCTATATTCTTATTACCTTCCTTGGCATATTGACAATTTCTACCTATAACATTTACATCTCTCTTCTCCAAAAACTACTACTCAACAGTTGATTTCCCACTGTGACTGTTAAATCATTAGATTGATTCTTGGATGTCCGGGTGGCGCCGTGTCATGTTTATTGAAACCGACGTTTCAACCCTCATTTTGGGGTCTTCTTCCAGGGCAAAACTGCGTTTTCGGTCAGTGAGTGGTCTTGATTTATAGCCAAGGCCCGCGACCATCTAGAGAGTTCGATTTGCCTGGCAAATCAAAGGTCTGTGCTGTCACGTGTTTCGTTGGCCTGGTGGGGCGCAACGTGGCCTGGTGGGGTGTGGTGCGGACTGGTGGGAGGTAACACGTGACAAGCTCTGACTGCGGCAGCGAGACCCAGGCATCATGTAATTTAAGTCCATTAAATGCGCAAACAATATTAAAGAAGACAGCGCACTTAAATTACACGATGCATGGCTCTCGCTGCCGCGGACAGAGCATGTTACGTGTCACCTCCCACCAGATCGCGCCGTGCCCCACCAGACCAATGAAACACGTAACGGTTCGGACCTTTGATTGGCCGGGCAAATCGAACCCTCCAGACGGACGCAGGCCTCGGCTATAAAACAAGACCACTCACTGACCGAAGACGCAGTTCTGCCCTGGAAGAAGACCCCAGGAACAAATTGTGGGAGTGCCACAAAAGCAGCCGCGTCGCGCTTCGCTCTCAAAGTTTAGTTTTGAATGGGAAAAACAAAACGCAGAATTTTTAAAATTCGCGACGGTGGAAAATAGTGTTTTAGTGAGTGTGTGTGAAAGTGGATCAACAATAGCTAATCTATCACTGGCTCTGTGAACAATTATTTAGTTTGCGATTGGTTGCGGCTGTCACCGGCTTCGCCGCACAGTTCAACGCCTTGCGACATCAGCATGTTGACAGCTCAGCGGTGTCCAACAGCTGCAACGTAGGTAAATGGCGCTCGCAAAACCATGACAGCGGCTTCCTCAAGTACAAGTAAAACCAATGAAACCCCAATGCTAGCTGAAAAATATGAAAATCTGGTTGGCTATTGAAACGAAAACTTGGGCAAAAAATTGAATGAAACACTACTCCGTGAAATTAAAGATAAGCTTGCCAGTTGGGCAGTTGCGGTTTCTTTCATAGAAGGAAAAAACTCAGAATTAAACAAAGAAGTAGAGAGGCTAAATAAAACAATTGAGGAACTTAAGTCAAATGGAAACACAACTTGTCGGCCAAGCTATGCTGTAGCGGCCAGTAAGCCAACTAGCTTAACAAAAAATAGAATCACACCCACGAAAACAAGTTCTCTTTTCGTGAGTTCAAGATGTGGCGAAAACCCAAAAGTAATTGTGGAACAGATTACCAAAATAATCAATCCATCAAAAGACAAAATAAAAATTAGTAAAATAAGGAGTACCAATAACTCAGTAATTATTGATCCAGAAACTAAAGAGGATGTCAAAAAAATTGATGGAACACAAAGAATTAAATGAGGCGCTAAAATGTGAACTTCCAAGAAAGAGGAGACCATTGTTAATTTTATATCATGTACCAAAACATCTGGAAATAAATGATCTAGTAGACAAAGTATATGAGCAAAATTTTGAAGTTAAATTATCAAAGGAGGAGATCGTAAGCGGTTTCTGCCCTAAATTTAAAACAGGACCCCGTGAAAAGCCTACCGTTCATCACGTTATAGAAGTAAGCCCAGCTATGCGCAAATTATTACTAGAGCAACATAAAATTTATGTGGAATTCAGTGCAATCAACTGCAAAGATTACACTGTGGTACCAACTTGTGTCAAGTGCAGAGACCTCGGACATGTGAGTAAACACTGCAAAATGGACATAGAGACTTGTAGTCATTGTGGTCAGAACAATCACAAGCGTGATCAGTGTGATAAGAAGTCGATGCCTCAAACATGCATCCCATGCCAGAAAAGAGGTAAGTCATGCAAAAACAAAGGAAAGGATTGTCCCACGTATCAACTGCTACTGCAACGCTTATTTAACAGAATAGATTATGGCTAGTCTGTAATCCAGTTGCAGGAAAGATTAAGAAATGATGGAGAATATAGCAGACCTGATATACAGAGCAGTTGAAATAGCAGTTGGAAAAGTGGGAATGAAAGATCAAAAGAAGAGAGGCAATACCCCATCTCGTAGACGAAGAAATGCTGCAAGAGCTGAAACATTTAGGAAGAAGAAGGCGATGGAAATGCAGAAAATGATGGTAAGCGCCAGCGTGCAAACAGATCGGCAGCTATTAATAGACGAGCAATTAGACGAAATTTCCTCCACCTCTGACTTGTCTTATTGCCAGAGTTTTGTTAGAGGTGATGGGCTCGGATATTCAAAAGAAAATGAATATCATCTTCGCAAACCAAGTATGCTTACCAACAGTGCTAGAAATTCGTTTGTAAATCCAGGCGTATTTGTTACGCCTAACTTTCAGACTCAGGCGTAAAATGAAAATGTTAGGCGTAATTATATTATAATTATGAAAATACAGATATTATAGCTTACAACCTACTCCAACACAATTTAAAGCTGTAAATAGGCCCAGTAAAAATTAATATGGTTTGCATGTGCAATACATCATACACCAAAACTGTGAAATATTTTAATATGATTATTGATTTCATTGTACTTTGACAGTAACTTTTGAATTTTACATAATGATCTTCATCTTCAGAGGTTTATTTCCCAAATTTCCTGATTCATCGCCAGAGGATTATTTCTTTAAAATACAAATAAGTCAATAAGTAAAATAAAAATTGTAAAATATTTTCCTTCATGTACAAATTTTAAGAATAATTAGATTTCACAGTTTCTGTGTACAATTTATCGGCAAGATCGCAGAAACAAAACCATTCAGTTTATTGAATATATCGTTGCTGAATAGTAAATGCAATGATTCCCCACTTTAAATATCAGGAAAATGCCTTATGGCCTTACCTGAAGTGCTGAGTCACTTCTTATCTAGCAATTCCGGTCTTTGAGGGTTCTGTGCGTTTTTCCACCCGTTGGGACAAAAATCATGCAGTGAAGGTCCATTCATTTTCATGAGTAATAAGTCATCTACATTTAGGGTATCCAAACAATATCATTTATCAGTTTTGCTCACTGAAACCTCGCTCACATATTGCAGTGGTGAATGGAAGGACATGGTAACATGAAATGATTTTTAATAAATTTGGATATTGGTTGTCTTCACTATTTTCGCTATATACTCTGTTCCAAAGCTGACGACTTGATACAAATTTCTTGTCCTTAGCCCATATTTTCCAGCGCAGAAATTCATCAGAAGCTTGTTCGATGCTTATGGACACTGCTGCAGGTAAATCCATGAGGACCTCTTCAAACTCCTTTACTCCATAATTTAATATATCCTCATTTGGAATGTTAATTGCATCAAAAATGTCTATATTTTTAAACATGCAATTGGTTCGAAGATCTTTGAAGCGTTTTGTTAATCCTGTCAAGAAATTTCTGATTATATCTTCGTGATCACGTAAAAAAAAATCTGCAGACCCTCTTTACTCAATTTTATGCTTTTATATATACAAGTACCAGTACCCAAGTTACAGTCCTTATCAAATTGAGACAGAGTTTCTCCATTGGCAGCAATTAAATGTTTCTATATCATTTCACAGATTTTAAGTTCAGACATAACTTTCTCAATGTTCGCCTTGTCATATTGAATATTTTTGGAAAATGTTGACAAAACATCAGTTACATCAATCGGAAAGCACAAAAATATTATGAACCACACCGATTTTAAAGTTTTTAAGTAGTTCGTCACTTTTGCTTGAAAAATTTTGTTGTAGTTTTTGTCAGCACAAAAGTCTTCAAAATACGAAACAGTGACTGTGTAATTCCTTAGCAATGCTTTTAAAGCTCTGTTTTTTTGAAGAAATCCACCTGGTGGATATGATTGACAGGTGGTTAACGACTGATTCATCCAATGCTTCAGCCAAATCTTTAAATTGTTTCTTATGCTTTGGACTTTTAGAAAACAAATTGTATACACCTTAATTACTTTTTCACATGTTTGAGCGTAGTTTATGTTACTGAGGCTACCAGAAACACATAGTTCTATCCGATGAGGAATACAATGCACTGATATAATATTCCCGCACATGTTGCGCAATTTTGCAACCACACCATTGCTAACACCCATATTAACACTTGCCCCATCTATACAGTACCGGATTAACCACGCAGCAGGAGGCAGCAAATGCTACGGGCCTCGCGCCTTCTGGGGGGCCTCACGACTCATAGGGGGGCCCCGCGTCTAGGCTAGATGCGCGACTTCTTTTTTTAGCTCTACAACAATTTTTCCCCAGAAGGTAAAAATCAAGGACCTTTTCTTCACATTTGCTATGGGCCCCGCACTATCTTAAGCCGGCCCTGCATCTAGACAGACACCTGCAAGTTTCTCTTTCCAAGAATCGCCATCAAATGTTTCATTTAAAGTGTCCAAAATACATTCGAATATGCTTTTAGCTGATCCATCACTGAATGGCTTTAATTTTAAGAAATCTACTCGTTCCTGCCCTTCTTTAACAGATGCTACGTAGATGATTTCACATCCAATTCCACCCTAATCAGTTGATCAATCACACATAATTGATATATAGTCACTACTTTGAATGATGTCTTGTAATTAGATACGTGAATTTTCTGCTATATTAGTAATGAAAAGAGTACACGACTTGTCATTTCTGTATGTTGAAATCAATTTCGACACCGTTTTTTTCTTGTAACTCTAACAAACGTGGGTAATCAGTGAATGCAAAGTTGACTTTTGTATTAAATACAACACAAACTAATTTTTGGTCTACTTTGTCACTCATGGCACTCAACGTATGAGCTAACGGTGTCTGCAACGAATTTTTTTCGCCAAATCTGCCGCACACGAATTCTGATGGACTTCACTTTTTTCATGTTTTTTTAACTGTTTCTAATCTAGATATAACCTTTGCATTTACGAAACTCGTTAAAGATGAATTCGCAAACTGCCTACAAACGACGCCTATTTTCGCTGCCTTGTTCCATTGATAACCAAGGAAAACTTTATTGCCACCTAATGTGTGTTTACCCACGGCATTACTTGTCGATGTACTGGTGGTAACAGCAGGCATAGTAGCTGATAAATTTTGAACTGTTTTTGATCGTTTACTTGCTTGTTGATCTCCTGGATTGTGTGAAGTTGGAGCAGGCCTACTAGTAGTAACTGAAGGTCCTGATGATTTGTCAGCAGCTGATGTTTCTTCATTTTCTGGCATTCCTCCTTTATCGGTACTTGTAACACTTCTATCACCAATACTTGTCTTTACAAATGGTATAAGGTCAGTGATTTTACATCTTTACATCCTTTGCTAAGCGAATAACAGAGAAGAATAACGCACGCGCTAGAATTCTTTTTTTGACTTTGCGGTACTTCCCTCTACACTGTTGCCACTTCTGAACTTCAAAACGTATTATTGGAAACTTTGGAAAAAAATCAAAACGACAAGAATTGAAATTAATTATTAGAATTAAATCTTGAACACGCAAAGCTGAAAACAAGTTCCAAATTTAATTTTTTAAGTTTTGATGCTTAGGCGTATTTTCTACGCCTTTGACGGAGATTGCAGGCATAAAACGAAAATATTCAGGCATAATTACGCCTAACGCCCGGACAATTTCGAGCACTGCTTACCATTCAAATAAAATACCCGAACTTTGTGAAAAGTCAACCGAATGCCATTACTGCCGATCCAGCGGTATTGTACGCCGATTTTGAAGGTACACTTTGGCTAACTAGACTCGAAGAAGTGCATACACTTACACTTGCCCTCCGACATTTGACAAGAGTCCTCCATCCTGGCAGTAAAAACATAACGTTCCCACAACCTTCGGCAATTGACAGAATACAACTGAGATCACTAAATCTTCCAACAGATCCATCGCAGCTCCTGATACTAGTTCACAAGATTTTCGGGAGAAGAGGAGAAATATTTGATCCTGAGGAAACATACAAGCAGTTTGTCATGACCCATGGACGCATTCTGTTAGATACAACACTACCTTGGCCCCAGTGCAATGTGCATACAAAACACCCGTAAATTCTATGTTAAAAGTTACTCAGTTGAATACTAAAGGAAATGCCATGGTTCTACATGAAATCAGAAAGGTGGCTGAGGAATTGAGATCAGATATTATTTGTCTACAAGAACCTAACTCCTGGCAAGGCAAAATCCCGCACATGCCTGTAATATCATGAATAATCACATAGGGCAATAACCCAATGGCAGCAATAATCGTTTTGAATAGACAGATAACAGTTACAAAAATTACGCAGTTATGTGATGAACACACGGTATGTGGAAACTTCATAATGGTAAGCATGTATTTCCAGTACAGTGACGAGATCTTCCCATACCTAGATAGAATACGGCAGATAGATGCAGCTACGGGAAATTATCCACTAGTTATTGCAGCGGACATCAGTGCAAAGTCTACTCTTTGACACAGCAAGAAGACTGACAGCAGAGGGCAACTTCTAGAAGAACTGTTAAGCACACTGGATCTAGAGGTTAGAAACCAAGCACATAATCCTCCTACTTTCTGCAACAGTGTTGGCGCAAGAACAAATATTGACGTAACAGTTACAAACATTCATGCGGGAAATCTGCTTTGGGGTTGGAGAGTACTTGACAACATGACAACAAGTGATCACAATTTGATTGTCTATGAATCAGGCAGAACGCAGACAGAAGAAAGCAGTGGCAACGGAAACATTAAAACAGCATATAACATCAAGAAAGCTGCATGGGAAAAATTAAGGAATGTGTTCACTCCACCGGATTTGCCAGAAAACCACTTCGATGTAGACAAAGCCACAAGAGAGCTGACATCTGCAATACAAAGTGCCATGAAATGGGCGATACCACTAAAAAAGAGTGTAGATCCCACTGACAAAATATGGACAGAAAAATTTCAGAAACTACGACTAAACATGAGAAGAGCGAGGAGAACGTATCAATGAAGCATGGTGGCAGCAGACAGAAGTTTCCTCCTCGAATGCTACAGGCAGAAGAGGCAGATTTTCAAAGACGCGATGAGAGAGACAAAACAAAAATGCTGGGAAGTCTTTGTGAGGGAAAACCTCATGAACAATCCATGGGGAATTCCTTACAAAAAAGGCTGCAGGTAAAATCAGGCCACCCACAATATTATCCACAGTAAAAAGAACAGATGGACGATTAACAACACATTGGAGAGACTCAGCGGAGGAGTTATTAAAAGTTTTGCTTCCTGATGACAACCCTGAAGAAGAAACAGTAGAACAAGCTACAATACGAAGGAACATGTGGCAGCCCTGCTGGAGTCAAAAGGAAGGAAATAATATTACACCCGAAGAAGTAATAACCGCGATAAACAAAATGAAAAAAGGAAAGGCTCCCGGTCCGGATGGAATTCCAGCCGAGGTCCTGCAGGAGTTAATCATAAAATTAACCCCCGTCCTATGCAGGCTCCTGAACAAATGCCTATATTAGGGTAGAGTTCCGGGAAGATGGAAGAAAAGCGAGGTGGTAATTCTAAAGAAAGGAGACGACAAGGATCCTCTTCAACCGAAATCTTACCGGCCGATTTGTTTATTGAATGTGCTTGGCAAAGTTCAAGAGAAGATTCTATGCAAAAAAATTACAAAACCACCGGGAGGTTCTGGGAATGAATAATAGTCAATATGGATTTAGAACCGGGAAGTCGACAGAGGATGCCATAAAATGGTCGATGGAAATAATTTGTAGCAGTACAAAAAGCTATGTAGTGGGCATATTTATTGACATCTCGGGAGCTTTCGACAACTTATGGTGGCCTGCCCTATTTGAATGACTGAGGGAGATTGGTTGTCCAAGAAGATTATTCTACACCTTCAGGGATTATTGCAGATTTAGAACTGCTTCCTTAAGATGCCAGAACTCGTTCATCACGAAGACCCTTACTGAAGGATGCCCGCAAGGTTCAGTTTGTGGTCCCATATTCTAGGATATAGGGATGGAACCAGTGATTGAACTATTACAAAGATTACCTGAACTTCTAGGTCTAATAGCTTTTTCTGATGACCTTTTACTAATCGTGGAAGGAGCAACAAGAGCATAAATTGAGTACAATAGTAATCTAGTACTTAACTGCTTCAGCCAATGGTGCAGTAAAGTCAAGCTGAGTTTAGCACCACATAAAACAAAATTTATTTTGCTCAAGGGCAAGCTGACTCGAAAACCTACTATAAGAATCGATGGTAAATCAACTAGTAGAAATCCAGTGTGCAGGTACTTAGGCATTCAATTGGATGAACGTTTAAACTTCAAAGCCCCCTTAGAGAAGACAATAGCAAGAGCAGTGGTGGTCATGAATAAAATCATTAATATTTGCCAACAAAAATTCACTGTTCCAATCCAAACAATAAGACTATACCATGACGCAATTTTATCCTCTTTAGTGGGCTACTCAGAAAGTGTGTGGGCAAAGCATCTAAGAAAAATAAAACTAAAACAGCGAGTCAGACATGTCCAACAAGGAATACTTTTAAGATTGACAGGAGCATACAGAACCGTGGCAACAAATTCATTAACCGTTGCCATTGGTGTATGGCCACTGGACCTTGAAGTAAGGAAATGGGGTGCCTTATACTGGCTCAGAAAAGGGAAACAAGATAAGGTAGCAGAAATTGTAGGCAGCGAAGCAACATCGGAGACGCACATTCGGAAGCTTCAATCAGCTGAATGGCAACAAGAATGGAACAACAGTGAAACAGGTCGAAGAGCATGTGATATGTTCCCATCCATAGAGGAGAGGTTAAAATCGAAGTACCTTCAACCCTCTCCCAGATTGGTACACTACATTACAGGTCACGGGCCAAACAATAGCTGGCTCTGAAGTCGAAATATTGTACATTCAAACAGGTGCGAATGTGGTGAAGAAAATACGCCGGAGCACATGGTATCGGAATGTGAAATAACAGCCAGTTTGAGAGAACACAAACAAGGTCGCCTGCAAGGTAGGAGAATATTTGACATACTGTGCGACGAAAGTTTGTGGCATTTGCTGGACGAGGCAGCTGATCTAGTCTCAAAATTTTGGAAGGAGAAATTTATAAAAAGGAAAAATGCCGAGCGAAATCAAAGGCCACAGATAGCAGAAGAGGAGGGAACAATGATGGAAGTTTGACTTTCACAACACCGGATTGACGAAGATATCCTACGACAATGAGCAACATCAATCGTCGGAGGAACTTCAGTGTGCTCCAGAAAGGCCGTCTTCTGAGCGACAGCTGTGGCTGTCTTGGTATTCCAGGAGGTCAACTCTTGATGGCCTGGGCAGCTGACTTTCCTGCCGGTTCCAGGAGACTCTACTTTCGGAGCTCACTCAACACCAAGAGAAATGAACATTAGTGGACCAAAGTGCGGCTGTGACAATTGGTGGTGGTAATAGTAGTATTAGTAGTAGTAGCAATGATACTAGTAGTAGTAGTAGTAGTAGTAATATTAGTAGTAATATTAGGGACAATAGCAGTAGTAGTGGATGTAGTAGTGGTGTGGTGAACATTCTGTTTAATAACAGTAGATGTAATAGATATTGGAAAGTTAATCAAAATCTTCTTGGATTAATTGTTTATATGTTAATATGTTAGATATATATATATAGGATAAAATATATGTACATGTTAAATAATGGAAATAAGGGCCCAGATTAGATACTAGGTGCTGGGCTATGTTGCATATGGAAAAAAATTTAAAAAAAAAAAAATAAGACCCCAGAATGAGGGTCGAAACATCGGTTTCAAGAAACGATGCAGCATCACCCAGACAGCTAAGAATCAACTGACTCTGGTCGCGGAAGCCTACAATTACAAATTATTAGATTATTTTTGTCAGACAACTGTTTGATTGGGTTTTGGTAAATTATCACTTAATTGATTGAATTGTGGTGCCTGAAGTAATTTCACTTATGTCACAGAAATGTGACTTTGTTCTATAGCTTGATCCTTATATTTAAATTCACAGGCAAATTGTTTTTTAGCCCTATTGCTGGATGCTGATATTTTGCACAGTTCCACTGAACTTACTTGGTTCCTGAAGTTGTCCTTAGTGTAACATACCATCTGTGGCATGTTTACTACTTCTGCAATATCTGTTACCTAAACTGGAGGTTGCCTTGATGTTTGTATAATGGCTTCTACCATCACTCAAGCACTATATTTTGTGTGACAGAAACTTGGATGCATATGTAGAGGCACTGAACTGATAAACATGAACCCTCCACAAATATTGAAGTAAAGTAAAAATATAGGCGAATATTTCCCTGGAAATTATGTAAAGGATAGTTAGTGCTACATACTGATATTTGTTCAACAATGACTGAGCTTTGAAACAAGGAAGTTCTCTCTTCAATTATTCATGCTAGACTCATATTCAATGATAGTTGTCTTCCTAACTAATTTCCCTCTGATTTGTAGTGAAAAATTCAAAATTGATATTTTTTTTATAGTTTCAATATAATTCATGAGATGGCTATGTCTAAATGACTATCCATTCTTAAAACTGTTTTCCCCTTCTCTTCTCCTATGTCACCATCACATGTATTCCATATGCAATTAGTACAGACATTTACACACATCTGATACTAAGAAAAAAGAAGCGACTTTTAGGGACTGTAAATAACAAAGGATAGGGAAAATAACCCATCGCTCACCAAAGATGAATGCTGAAGAACTGTGACTAATATACAAAACATGAGCTGAACACAAATGTACAATATTTCGGATTAAAACCTTATTCATGCAGAGTTAGTCAGGCTGTTTAACAACGGAAGTGTGCATACACTAACACTTACTGCAAGATATTGTTGGTGGCAGAGAAATGCCAAAATAGATATAAATAAATATAGAAATTTAAACTGTAGTAATTAATGAGTAAGGAAGCAATAGAATAAAAACACCAAAAGAAATGTCAAAATTATTTATATAATAAAAATAATAGACAGTAATTGATGGATTAATTGATACGGTCTTATCAGAAATTGAGATCATTTGGATGTCTGGTATCCAGAATGTTTTCGTGAGCAAGTTCCCCTCTGAAATTCATATGCACTGGTGGTTTCCAGGAAAAATCTGACCACACTAATTGTAAAACAGTTGTTGAGATTGTTAAATCTTCCTTCCTTCATTAAAGATACCCCATATTTTGTGGAACATCTATCCACACTCCTGTACCTCCAGACTTCCTTGTATCCATTGATTTAATTTTCCTTTTTACAAACATCTTCCACAGTCAGGTTCTAAGTGTCTTTTCCTAGATATGCAACTCCCACACAGCCTTCCCACCAAATCCTTCCTTACATCCTTGACTAATTTCATTCTTTCCAAAAACTTTTCTCTTCAATTCTCAAGTATATCTGAGGCACTGGCATGGGTAACTGCATTGCCCCATTGTATGCCATTCTATTCCTAGGTCATCTGGAGGAGCATTTCCTGAATCACATCCCCTTTAAGCCCACTGTGTGGTTCAGATGCATAAATTACATATTTATGATCTAGATACACAGGTGCCCTTCACACCTCTGTCCACATCAAACCTACTGGTTTGCAGCAATATCTACAGTATATAATTACGAAGTCTTTCTCGGCGTTGAGAAGATGGCGCCGACGATTCAGAGTGCCGAAATATTGTGTGATTATTATAACACTTCTATAACTCGGCTAGTCACCCGAGAGAATTATTTGTAATATCTACAGTTCCACAATTGCCGTCTATTCCACACAAAACATTCCCTCTCTTACAGTCTTACCATTCGTGGTAGACGCATCTGTTCTGATGAAGAATCCTTCTCCCAGTACTTCCAAACTTTATCTCAAGCCCTCTCTTACCCTACAGATCTTGGACAGAAGCAAATATCTCCTGTTGTCACCCACTCTTCACATAACTAATCTCACCCTGAACCTCTAAAAACCAACCATAGTCCTATATTTGTCAACCAATTCTCTCCTTGTCTCGAATCCATTAATCAAATCTTGTGATGTGGGCATGACTTTCTTTGTTTGTTCATTGAAATATGCATCCTTCTCCCCAAAATTCTACCCACCACCCCCCTCATGTTTTTAGCAAGCTACCAATTTCAAGAATATCTTGGTCCACAAATATTATCCAGATTCTCCCATACAATAAATCTCACTATAGAACATGCAACATTTATCCACCCACTACAACCTATTCCAGCCTGACCAACAGTTAAAACCTTCCCAAATCATTGTACATGCTACTTCCTCCACAACACACTTCGTATACCAACTAACTTACCTTCACTACACTGCACTAGTTTGTACATAGACCTTAGCACAAAACTGCTATCAACCAGAATGAATGGCCACAGGAAACCAGTCCATACTCGCAACTCATACCTTTCGGTAGGAGCCCATGCCCAATTCCCACAACTCTAACAATCATAATAACAGCTTTACAGTGAAAGCAATCAGAGTTTTTCTGGAAACCACCACCGCATCTGAACTTGGGGATGGGAACTTGTTCACCAAAATACCCGCCTGGTCTCATTCAAACAAGACCTTACCAATTAACCTGTCACTTATTGTTTATTAATAATATTAACAACTTTTAGGTGTTTTATTCTTTTGCTTTCTTATTCATTCATCATTACCTTCAGGCAATTGTGGTGGACCAGCTACTATTTTTTTTCTTTTCACTCTGCCACCACGAGAGGATAATGTATATGTGGGTAGGATGACCTACTGTCATGTGAACAGTAGAATATGTAAATGATACTCCAGTAGGTTATGTACACTTATTTATTTTATTAAGTACATAATAACCAATTAGCAACCATTTAAGCCGTCAATTCCTTGTGACAACCAGGTCAGTTATCCTTGTGAATAATGCCAGAGCTTGACCATCCCGTAAACCTCCATCAGACTTAACCATCCCCAATTGTAAATTTGTCTAAGCAGTTCCATTCCCACCAGTCTTTATTGTAGCACCATGAGGTGCTGTCAGCAAAGTCTGCATCCACCCTCCAGGTGCTGCTCTCACCCCTAGCGTCACTGCCAGTGACCCGCCGCTGTAGCTCCAGACTGAATCTTGAAGACCTCAACAACACCACCTGAAAGACCTTTCTTCCCTTGCTGCTCCCCAGTTTAACTCATCCCTTCCCCCTACAATTTCCCAGGTGAGGAGACCCATCAGCTGATCGCCTCATTGTTGATGCGGTCATCCTGGCTGAATTACATCATAATTCTCATGAAAATGCTAACTGTTCTGACCTACTAAGCGGGTCATCACCTTGCGAGTTACACATTCTTTCGGCCCCAACTGTTTACATTCATTGTCACAACTGATCTAGCTTACTCTATTCTCACAAAAATCTTATAACTCGCAATAAATCCCTTGGTCCAATACACCTGCCCTGCTGAGGCAAAAGACTGTTCCATTCAGTCTTTCAATCTAATACTATCCTTGCCTTCAGTATTTACAATGCAAAGTTATTTTATATAATTTTCCCCATATATGTTTTCCTTTTCCCCCCTCTCTTTAGATGCGTTGATGCTACATATACTGTATACAATATTTAGTGTGTGTGTGTGTGTGTGTGTTTGTGTGTGTGTGTGTGTGTGGTGCCGCAATTGCGCATCTTCTTGGCATCCGATCTCAACAGCCACAGTCGTTGTGTTCTGCCTCTGCTTGCGTAGGTGGGGTGTGCTGCTAGCACAAAACACCCACGTGATTCTCGTTAAAGCAGGCTGATAAGCAAGGTCAGCTGGCGTATGGCAGTGACGTGAGCTGACCAAGTATGCTGCATCTGTGATGTCAATCTTCTGATACCTGTTGAAATACTAATGCTATTTCATTACACAGTGTTACTCACGCTGTAACAATTTCTGTTTATCAACTAGCTAATTGTGCTGTGTCCTATTCAGTGCCTCTGAAGTCTGCTTCTGTGGAGATGTCGTTTCTTCGGTCCACCATTGCTGTTCTCCACCTGAAACACTTGTTTGAGACCATCTGTTGTAAAAGTTACATTTCCCTATGGACAACATATTAAGACTCCATTAATAGTCCGTGATGTGTCTTCCTCAATCATAAGCTTCTCCTTCCCACACACTGTCTCCTCCGCTGTCTACATCCTTTTCAAAGTAATAACAAGCACTTTTAAACTTCAGACTGTCACAACATATCACTCATTTTTTCATAAACACATCACTTTCCACTGTCCTTTGCACATAATTTAAATTATCCAAGTATAAACTGGGAACACAAGGGAACAAAGATTTGCAAATATCTTAATAAGGGAAGGAGGATTTACACAAGTGGTTAAGCAAAACATTAGGGGACAAAATAGTTTGGATATATTTCTAATTAAGCCCGATGAAAACCTTGTGGGATGTCAAGTAACTGAAGGACTAAGTGATCATGATGCAGTTCTGATGGTAACCAGCAGCCAAAATTGAACAGGGAAATAGGTAGAATTATAAAAAGGCACAAATTTTGAATTTGAAGAGATATTTCAAAGAATGTTTCAGCAAATGGAAGGAAGGTGCAAGTACAGTAGAGTCAAGGTGGGAAGAGTTCAAGGAAATAATCAGAAATGGGGAAGAAAAATTTATCCCAGAGCAAAAAATAAAGAGAAGTAGAGAACCTGTATACAATAATATGGAAGTGAGGAGGTTAAAGAGGTTGGTAAGAAGAGAACATAACAGAGTTAAGAGACAGCAGGGTAGTTGGGAATATTTAAAACAACTAAACAAGGATTTAATAACAGCAAAGAAAGTGGCTAAAGATGGGTTTATGAAGAGTATTGTCAGTGCAGGAGGACCATTGACTGATGCATCTAGAAATTTTCTAAGGCTATATTAGAAAACTGAGTAGAAGGGAGGGTGTTGAGACACTTATAGACAAGGATGGAGAAGTTACTGAGGATTTGAAAAAGGCAGAGATTTTAAGTAACTGGTTTAGTGAAAGCATTAGGGACAATGAATCAGAAACGAGAGGGTCTAATTCAGAGAACGAGTTTAACATCACAATTAGAAATGAAGATAGTAAAAAATTTGAAATTCATCCTGAGGAAATCATTAAGGAATTAAGAAAGCTGAAAAAACATAAAGGGGCTCATGTAGATATTACTACAGATATCTTAAATATAGCAGGATGTGACATTGTACCTTATCTTGAAATATTATTTAAATCGAATCTGGATACTTGCTGCTTACCTCAGAACTGGAAAAGTACAATAGTAGTACCGGTACATAAAGCAGGGGTGAGAAATGGAGTTGAGAATTACAGGCCAATCAGTTTGACATCAATGGTAGGTAAATTAATGGAAAGATTGATAAGCAACCTCATCAGAAACATATGTGAGGAACGTAAGTGCTTTTCAAGCAGGCAACATGGGTTCAGGCAAGGATATTCATGTGAATATCAGTTGGTGGGATATATGCAAGATATTTCAGATGAAATGGACAAGGGAGGCCAAATTGATAGTGTAGCACTAGATCTTTCAATGGTGTTTGACAGAGTGAGCCATAAAATGGTAGTAAATATGGTAAAAACTAATGGTGTGGATAAGAAAGTGATTTGCTGGGTAGAAGAATTTTTAAAAGATAGAAAACAGAAAGTTAGGGTAGGAAATGTAGTGTCAAAAGAAGTGGAAGTAAAAATGGGAGTGCCACAGGGTAGTGTATTGGGCCCATTGCTATTCATTATTCTAATGAATAATTGCGTTGATTGTTTACTATCTGAAATTAGATTGTTTGCAGATGACATAATGCCGTATAAAAGAATCAAAACGATAGAGGATTGTAAACAGTTGCAGGGTGATCTGGACAGGATATCTAGTTGGGTTGGATAACATGGGATGAAGATAAATGCAAAGAAGAGTCAGCTAATTAGATACAAAAATAAAAAACAAAAGTTTAATTATGAATATGAGGTGGGGAAAGAATGGCTAGCTGAAGACTTGAAATGTAAATATCTTGGCATTACATTTGATAACAAGCTTAACTGAGTAGGACACATTGGACAGGTGGCAGGAAAAGGTTTCAAAATTCTGTACTTGTTGGAGAGAGTGATGAGGGGATGTACAAGGGAAGTAAAGGAATTGGGTTACAAAACTTTGGTCAGACCATTGCTCAAATATGGTAGTGTAGTGTGGGACCCTCATTTTGCGTATCAAATACAGTAATTGGAGAGGGTGCAAAAAAGGGTTGCTAGATTTGTTTCTGGAAATTATCGCAGAATTCAATCAGTGACGGATATGATAAAGGAGCTGAAATGGGTTCATTGCAAGACAGGAGGAGGATGAGGAGGGTAATGGGAGTGTACAGGGCGTATACTGGCGATGAGGTATGGAAAGATATTGGAGTAGGTATGAAAAATAGTGCATAGAATGGAAATGATAACCATGACCACAAGCTGGCAGTCGAATTCAGGCACAAGTGTGTGGAAAAGATTCTCTTTTTTAGGTAACGGTGTCAGGGATTGGAATGAGTTGCCAAAAGGAATGATGAATAATTTACCGAAAACGTTGAAAGAATTTAAAGATAAAATTTGTAGAGGACAAATGTAGGTGTTTGCAAGGTAGGGGGAAGATGGGGGTGTAGGAAAATTGCCACCGGTGGCTGTGCTCCATTGCAATTAAATTAAATAACAACTCAATTCTTCCTATATCGCTATTTGCCTTCAAAGTATTTCCTCCTTTGGTTTAAATATGCTATGATACCCTCTGAATTTTTTTCAAGGTGGTTCCATGTTCCTTATGGTTACCTTGTTACTTGACCTTGCACTTCTGCCACTATAAGCTTTCACATTGTCTTGCTAGATTTTGCTTGTGTCGGCACATACCTCACATAATGGTTTCTTATCTCGGACAATACCTGACTCATAGGCTGTCCCTTTAAGCACATGTGTCGCTCTGGCTGCGTGCTCTGCTGCTGTCAGCGCTTTATTCACTTCCGATAGTAGAACCGTTTCACCTGGTTCGCATATTCTGTACTGAGCCGATTTTTCTTTCGTTGTAGGATTAGATTTGGGTATTTTACCTGAACCACAGTGTATGCTCCAGAATATAGCACTTGTAATTTCTTCGATCATCCTCGTCATATGGAGAAATCGTCCACGATAATTCAATTTACAGGGCTAAAATCTTCAGTTTTTTCCCGTTGATCATACCATTGCTTATTCTTATCCTTATTAGTTTCAACCCACTGCGTTCTTCATCTAGGTTGCTGCGCATCACATCTGTGTCATCCGTCCAACCTATGCTGCTGGCTCTGGTTGCGTCATCACGTTCATTCCCCTTCACACCACACTCTGCCTCAGTTTGTCGTATGGATGACAATGCGTCGGCCATGTGGTTTCCCTTTCCCAGCCGGTACTGTATGGTATACTGATATGGCTCCAACCGTAGTCTAAACTTCATTAATTGTGAAGAAGGATCCTTGATAAATTGCAATCACTGGAGAGGTTTATGGTCTGTATGAATGAAAATTCCCTTCCATACACATAGGCTCGGAAATGCTTCATCAACCACCAAATTACCACTCTCTCTTTCTCAATAGTCAAATATGACCTTTCTGCTATAGTCAGAGTTCTAGACGTGTATGCAATATTGCATCTCTTCAATCTACTTGCTGACTAAGCGCCGTCCAATTGCATATTCACTGGTATCCGTCGTGATACAGAACCTTTTTTCGAAATCAGGTTATTGCAGCATTAGGGCGCTGCCTCTTTTAGCACACAAAAAGCTTCCTCTTCCTTCATCCCCGACTCGTACACTGGCGCTTTCTTTAACAAATTGTGTAACAGTGTCACAATCGGACTGAAACCTTGAATAAATATTCTGTAATATCCTAGAGATCCTTGAATCCTCGTAATTGTTGTACTGTGATTGGCCTCGGAAATTCCCTCACTGTTTTAACTTTGTTTGTAACTAGTTTCACACCTTTATCCATCAGATATGCTACCTCCAGGCATAGCAATGCACATTGACATGACTGCAACTTCATACCTCAACTTATGCTCTGGCAGCCTCTCACTGTAGCTAAATTCTCCAGATGCTCCTCCAACATCGCACTGAACACTATGACATCATCGAGCTAGGCCATGGCCTTCTTCTCCTCTAGTCCCATTAACACATTTCTCATCATCCATTGTAACATACAAGGTGCATCGGTAAAAGGGTATAATGGGAATGACTGTCTGGTATTTCACCAGTCTCTGCTAACTTGATCTGGTGATACCCCTTTGCTGAGTCTAGGGTCGAAAAGTACCGTGTGTTTCCTGGCTAGTTTAATATATATGCTATCAATGATAATTGGGAATATGTGATTAATTGTCATATCATTCAGTTTACTATAATCAGTTTCTTGTCATCTGCTCCTTCCTGTTTCTTCAGAATCGTCAACAATGGCCAATTCCATGCACTTCCATTTTCCTCTATTATTTCCTCCTGTAGCAATCTTTCAATTTCTTTTTTCAGGTCCTCCTTCTGAGTCTCTGGTACCCTGTACTGCCATTCATTATTAACTTCCCTACTGCGTTCGGCTTAATCCATATCACGTGATCTACTGTGTGGGTATGTGGCAACACATCTGCCAAATGGAAGACTTCATTATATGCTTCACATAACTCCTTCTCTGCTTGCTTTTCCTGTTCTGCCAAATGCTTTAGGCATACTTCCAGAATCCACCTTATTCTCTCACTTGTCCGCACATCTTGCTTTTCTCTCTTCCTTCTGTTCAATGTATTCCTCTGCCACAACTTGTTAATCAATATTACTTCCTCCTCAGTAACGTTCAGCACTGTCAGGATGCATTTCCTGTGTCATATTGCTCAACACCTGCGGGATTAATACTCCTGCCACCAATTCCTGCTTTGGTACAACAGCTTCCCTAACTCTCTGTACTCCTTTCACTTCTAATTTCACCACTTTCTCTTCCTGTGCTCCTATGCGTATTTCTTTTTTGCACTATCACCATAACTCCTTCCTGTCAATGCCTGGCTACCACTTCTAGTTCACTCTTCATTTTAATGTGCACTACTGCCTTCCCGTAATCTAGTATGGCCTCCCATTTCTTCAGCTAGTCTCTTTCAATTATCCCATCATATGGCATACCCACTCCCGTGGGAACCACTTGTATCATATCACATTTTCAGCTCCTTCCCTTCCCTTAGAGTTACCTTTATCACCCCTTATCACCCCTTCCAGGGGGAGGGTCTCTCCTGTGGTCCCTTTTATTCATACTCCGTTCATCATTTCGTCTCACTGGGTTTCCCTCACACACTCCAATCTGAGAAGGGATACCTGTGAGCCTATGTCCAGAAGGATCTTAAGTGGACTGTATTTGCTTTCCTCACACACCAAGTCAATATATTCATTTCGATTCTCGCTAATGCAGTCACTGTTGTTCAGCTCCTGGTTCTGAGCATCCCCAGACTGCCTGGATCCACTCCTCCTCTTCCGCTCTCCTTTGTGCTCCTTGCACTTGTTCGATCCATGGGCACATGTTACAGTCCTGGGGATGGTGACTCTGTCTCTGGCATTTGTCACATTTCATGGCCCTACAAGCGTGGCTTGACCATGTATGGCTTGATAGATTACACCTCAGCAGTGGTCTTTATGTGCCTTCTCATCGATACAACCTAGCCCTTCTGGCCCTTTTCTCCACTGTTGTAAATCCGTGATGGCTTCTCTCTGTTTGTCTTCTAGCCTTCTGTCCTCTGTTAGTTTATCCAGTTGTGCACTGACCTCCCGTACGCTTACATCACTCCAGCATTGTTTTGCCTTATGTCCACTCCACCGATAGGACTAAAATCATGATTCTCCTGCTGTTACGACCTCACACCTCCTTTCTTTCTCCTCTATTCACTTTCATATGCTGCCTTCGATCACTTCCCTGGTGCTGTCATTTCTCTTTTGACAACATAATTAGTTTTTTTTGGTGAGAGCAATCTCAACCGTTTCTGTTAATGATTACTCTGTGCCTTTGGCCCTAAGCATTGCAATGATTTTCTCATCAACTAACTCTTGGAAAAACACTGCATGGGCAAGGGTGTGAATTAATTTCAGGGCTCCTGCCAATTCACTCCCTTTCAAGTCTCTCTTGATTGATTCCCATTATTCGTGCACTATTCCATCAATCGGCTGACCCATTCTACGACAGATCTCCTCCTCTCTGCCGACTCAAAAACATACTTATTGCACGGTGATCAACCGTGCATTTCAGTCCATAATTCTCTACCAGTACTGCTCGACTTCCCTCCAATCCTTGATTTTTTTTACGTACTAGAATCTTCTGCCTAGATTGACCTCCAATGCGGGTCTTTACAAATTTTAGAAGCATTTCATGATCATCAGCATTGACAAAGACTGAAAGCCGTGTCACAATTATCTAAGAATTCATCCAAGGCTCCATTCTTGCCACAAAAGGAATTAGGGATTAGTTTTAATGCTACTGATAACCTCACTCGTGATTTTTCCTCTTTTACTACACTCCTGCCTTCTGCGGTTTCATTTTTCCCTCCAGTGGTAATGGCGATAAAGGGTAGCTACTTACTTTTCTAAATAACCACTGTTGCTCACATAGTACTGACTGAATTTCCTTGCTGCTGGTGACCTCCTTATCAGCTGCCTCTGCCTGCTGATACTACTTGCCAATACTGCTTACTGCTATGCTGATTCACCACGTTCCTGTAACACTGTAGGTTGGGTGGTATTTTCTGCCCGTTTTTTTCTTGCTCTCTATTTTACTCTCATTAGTTGCAAGCCAGCTGGTGTATTATGTCTATCCTCATGCCAAACACTTTCTCATGCTGGCTGATGCCACACCTGACAGCCAATTAATTATCCTTTATTATTACTTCCGTATGCTTCAGGCTCAATAATTATGATTTGGTGAGCTTTTGAGCAGCAGAATACGTATATGATACTCCAGTTGGTTAAGTACAACTATTTACAATTACTTCATTAAGTACATAACAAATTAGTAACCCTTCTGGACTGTCAATCCCTTGAGACAGCCAAGTTAGTTATCCTTGCAACTAATTCCAGAGCTTGACTTTCCCATAAACCATCATCAGACTTAGCCACACCCATTCATTCCCACCTGTCTTTATTGTAGCGACATGAGGTGCTGTCTGGTGAACACTGTGTCCACCCTCCGGCTACTGCTCTCACCCCTAGCGGCACTGCTGGCGACCCGCCTCGGCCGCCAGGAAGACCTCGATGACACTGCTGGGAAGACCTTCATGATGCTGCTGGGAATGATCTGTGTGATGTTTGGGAAATTACTATGTAAGTATTTATGAGGTTTGGTAGTCTGCTGCAACAGGTGTGTGGGACAGTAGGTAGGATTTAGTGGAGAATGGTGCACATCCTGGGAAAGAACACAGGAAGTCATGTCCAAGATAAAGGCTTAAGTTGACGTACAAAAGAACTGGGTGATCAAAGCAGGGCTGCATTTAGTGTTTAGAGGCATGGCATTGGAGTAGTTGTGCGGAAGATAGGTTGTAGCACAACAAATTTGTTTCTGTATTAGGACGGGAGTAGCTGTGGGAGATGAGAGGTTGAGACAGATTTTGGGTGTATCTGGAGAGAGATTTACTATCAGAACAGATGCATCTGACACTGATGGCTAGGCTGTGCAGAAGGGGATGTTTGGTGTGGGAGGGATGTTAATGACTAAAGTGAAGGTATTGTTGTAAATCTGTAGGTTTGATGTGAAAAGAGGTACACAAGTCCACATTCTGTAAGAAATATCAACATCAAGAAAGGTGACATGGCTGTGGGAGTCGTCCAGATAAAGTTGATGGAATGACTGTTGTTTTAGGGAGTTTAGTAAATCTAGTGGGTGATTTTCATTGTGGGTCCAGGTCATAAAAATGTTATCTATGTATCTAAGTTACATGAGAGGTTTGATGGTGGTGTTGTTTCAGATTGTCCAGGAAATAGGTTTGCATAGAATGGGGCCATGCAGGTACCCATGGAAGTGCTACGTACCTGGTGTTAAATTTGAGAGTTGAAGGAGAAATAGTTATTTGATGGAACAAGGTTTGCCAAGGAAATGTGGAAGGATGTTTTTGGGAGGCTGTCATGAGGTCGCAATTTGAGGAAGTGTTCCATGGCACTGAGGCCCTGACGATGGGGAAGAATGTTGCGGTACAGGGAGGAAATATATATGGAGCCAAGGAAGGATTCTTGTGGTAGAGGAGTAGAAACTGTGGAAAGACGTTCGAGAAAGTGTGGTGCATCTTAATGAATGAAGGGAGATTCTATGAAAGGTTGGAGGTGCTGATCAACAAGAGCCAAAATCCGTTCAGTAGGAGATCCATATGCTGCAAATATAGGTCACACGTCCTGTGAATCTTAGGAAGAAGGTGTAAATTGGGGACAAAAACAAACAAACTTTTTTGACCTACTACTGATTGCATTGGTTCTTTTATACGGCTGCCTAACTATTTTTATATCCACAATAGTTAAAGCAAAATGCAAATTGAACATTTCATTTTGAGATAAAAGTATATATTCTCAGAAACATGTGTTACAAAATTTGGTACCAATATGCTATATGAGGTATCGAAGCTATTGGATCCATGAAGTGAAAACTAGATTGGCGTTTCTCACTCAGTCATTAGCAGTAATCTTCCATAACATAACCCCCAAGTATGAAAGCAGTCCTATGGCATCTCAGAAGCAAAGTTGTTCATCATGACTGAAGTTAGGAAGCTTCAAAACTTCCTGAAGTCCCACCTTTCACATCTACTTAAAATTTCCCCAAGTCACCCACTGGCATTGCACTGCGTATCATTGAGCTCTCAACACACCTGTTCTCTTGCCTCAGATTACTGCTTGAAACTGCCCAAGAACAAGGGGCCCTATCCTCTCTTTTATAGGGACTGGCCAAACTGATGTCAAACTGATCTATGGTCTTTTCCCTACTATCTGTCAACTTGCTCCAGTCTTCATGAAATTTTTATATGTTGCAGCCTTCATTGTTTTTCTAATCATTTCATTCCATGTGGCCTTCTGCCCAAATTTGCTTTGTTTAGAAGATATTAATTTTTTAAGTTACAAAACACAAAATCTTGAATTACTCTCATAATCTTTACTCCCCCATGATGGTTCCATTATCAAAACATTTCTTATAATTTCCAAAATTTCTTGACGTAAATCTACTGAATACTTCATACTTTTGGAGTAATTCATCTTAAACCAAAACTGTGCATTACTTTTCCTATCATGACGTAATTACCAAAATCTTATATAATTTATTTCTCTAATGGGGCTGTGATCAACACCATGCTCTTTAGAAAAAAATATCCCTAATATATTTTCCTGGTCTCTAAAGTGGTTATTTAGACTTTTCCTTTTGTCGGCGCTACTGATAATTTTTCACCCTCTAACATCATGTACCATAAAGCAGCCATATTGGAAAAAACTATAATCATATTTTTAGCCCTAAAATCATGAAGTAATTGCAAAACTAGAATTATATTCATAATCAAAGAATTTTTCCTTTAATTTGAACATAATTTTAAACCTCTATCTCTATTATTTCAGAAATGACTACATGTATTTTAGCAGAAAAAACCTATTCCTAGCTTGTCTATTTTTACATACGAGTTACATCTTTTCATCCTGAAGTTATTGAGGTATCAAATTTTCGGATATCTTGAAAACTAAGAGCTGTTCTTTTGTGAAAAAAATTTTTGGCCAGACCTCACCACATTGTGAACTATCTTAAACCCTACTCTAAAGTCTCATTTGCACTACGCTAGTAATTTAGTCGAGTGCCAAGTAGTTTAGTAGCTGAATTACTCGCTACAGGCCAAAAACTATGGTCGAATACAGTACACAAGTTTCGTGGTATTTTGCGAGTAGGCTGCAACGAAATCAAATGAATGAGCTGAAACAGCTTATGTTAAGCACTATTTTAGAAGAGATGGATGAAGAAGTTTATGTGATAAAGAAAAAATCAATGGGTATGAAAATGGGTTAATAGAAGGGATGAACTAGGAGCTAAAATTGTATTCTGAAGGAATTAGAATTAGAAGATCCCTACGAATAGTTAGAGAATGTCCAAAACTTGTGTTAATGAAAATGCAGTCACAAATCTAGCATGAAGAAGCCTATTTAAAAAGTGCGATTCCGGCAATTAAAAAATTACAGGAAGTTCTCTACTTTATTGCCAACGGATATAGTTTAAAGACACTCGTACCACATATTTGTACATGGAAAATTGGGTATTTCATAATTCATCACAGTGTGAAGAAAACTATGAAACATTAAAGGAATTGAAGTAATGTTTCATAGAGATGCATCCAGTAAACTGAATCATTTTACTGAAGGAATGTAAACTATCTCAGAACTTGCACCTAAATGTTTGGACTACCTTTTGTTTAACATCTGTGAGTAGATAATTCTAAAAAGATTATCGTGTTAGGTAGTACTTTTAATAACAATAGGAATAATATCTTATTGTGTAAGTTAGATGCTATTGTAATAACATAATTAATAAAATTGTGCACTAAGCAGATGTTTTTAATTTTCTACACCCATACTCTGCAAATCACAAACCCACGCATTCCAATCCCGAATAGTACGAGGAAAGAAGGAATACATAAAAGCATCAGTACGGCAACTTATTTCTCTAATCTTATTCCTCCGGTCATTGTAACCTAAGTAGGTTGGCGGAAGAAGTATTTCATTGCACTCGAAATTTAAATTTTTTCGCATATTCTCCAATAAATTCGAACGAAAGCTACATCGTCTGTCTTCCAAACTATCCCAGCCCAATCTATGTATCAATTCTGTGACACTTTCATAAGGGCTGTAACAACAAGTCACGAATCTAGCGGCTCTCCTCCGCACCCTCTCCACTGAGTCAATCAGAACCTTGTGATACAGATCCCAAACTCCACAACAGTAATCCAGATGCGGACGCACTAGTGTTTTATATGCTATCTCCTTTGTATGAGCATTACAATTCCTCTAAATACGACCTATGAATCGTAATTTAGAATTAGCCTTGCCTATGACGGAAGTTATGTGCATGTCCCATTTCATGTTGCTTTGTATTATCACCCCCAGATACTTCACGGAATCAACTGTGTCAACAGCTGAATTATTTATTTTGTACTTGTGAACAAACTGATTATTTTTGTTACTTATCCGCATTGCCTTCCACTTTTTGCAATTAAGTGTAAGCTGCCGTTTGCAGCACCAATCGAAAATAACATATAAATCGCGCTAAATTTCTAAGCAATCGTCGGAGCACCTTATTTCCCTATAGATAACCGCATCGTCGGCAAACAATCACAACCAGCATTTGACGTTGTCACCTAGATCGTTTAAAATATTAAGAAAAGAAGTGGTTCTATTACACTTCCATGAGGAACGCCCAACAAACAACGACAAAATGTGATCGGCCAGTTAGAAAATCACATATCCACTCGCAAATCTGAGCCGAAATACTGTAAGCTCGAATCTTCGCTAAAAGTCAGTTGTGTGACACAGAATCAAAAGCTTACTGAAAATCCAAGAAAACTACATCGACTTGCGAACCTGCATTGATAACTTTCATTACGTCATGGGAAAATAGGGCCAATTGTGTTTCACACAATCTCTTCTTCCGAAATCCGTGTTGACACAGTGTAAGTGACTCGTTCTCATCCAGAAAATTCATAATGTTCGAGCATATGAAATGTTCCAGAATTCTGCTGCAGACAGATGTTAAGATATGGGTCAATAATTCCTAGGATCACTCCGATCTCCTTTCTTGAAAACGGGAATTACCTGGGCTATTTTCCAGATAGAAGGTATTTTTTTCTCTTCTAGAGATTTATGGAATATATCTGACAGAAATGGTTCAATATCCTCCGCGTATTCAGAAAATACTCTTACCGGTATACAATCGGGACCCGACCTTTACCCCACTACAGGAGTTTTAATTCCTTTACAATACCTACATTATCAATTTCTATCAGATTCATCTCTAATTCCACACGATGTGGTAAAGTGGGGATGTTTTCCATGTTTTCTCGCGTGAATGAATTTTTGAATTCGGTGTTAAATACGGTAGCCTTGTCGCGGCTGTCTTCAACTTCCCGTCCGTCTTTTATTAGAACTGGCTTATTGTTCCCACTACAACTAACTATTTTTTCATATGACCAAAATTTCTTAGGGTTTTCAGTGAGGCTCGTAGAGAGAGAATTGGCATAAAAGTCATTAAAGGCCTCACGCATCACATTCTTATCATGTCCCCTTATCCCCTCTAATTTATCTAAATCAGTCTGATGCAGCGTCCTTTTTGATCATGCATGTATCTTCCTTTGCTTTTTGAGTAACCTTTTAACCTCCCATGTGTACCATGTGGGATTGTTCTCTTCCCCAATTGTCCGTTTCGGTATATCCAAGTTCATACCTTCCCCAACTTTATGTAAGAATCAATGCCACCTATCTTCAACGGTGCCTCCTGCTACTAAGAGGGTATGGTAATTATGCCTCAAATATGCTCTAAAACACTCTTTTGAAGCCTTTTAGAATCTGTAAACAATCCTCTCTTTAATCTTTTTGCGCATGTTTGTTGGTTTTACTGTAGCAATTACAGCTTTGTGATCACTTATCCCTGCGGTGGTAGAAATATCCGTGAATAATTCAGGCCTATTTGTAACAACTATATCTAAAATATTTTCGTTACCGTTGAGGCATCGCGTTGGTTCAGTTACGAGCTGCTCAAGATTGTGATCTGAGAAGAGGTCTAGACTGATTTCGCAAGCTGCTTTATCCCTGCCCCCATTAACATGAACGTAATTAGTCCATTCGATATCTGGCAAGTTATAGTCACCACCTAACATTATTGTATGGTCCAGAAATTGCTGTGCTATATTATTTACATTATTTCTTTAGGCCTCGGCAATATTTACACTTGCATCGGGTGGACGATAGAAGGAGCCTATCACAAGTTTCGTCCTAGCTATGTTGAGCTTGATCCATATGATTTCACAGAAAGTATGGACATCTATTTCGCTACATGGGAGGTACTTACTAACTGCTATAAATACAACACCTCCTTGGGAATGCAACCTATCCTTATGGAAAATGTTCATGTTAGTATTAAAAAATTCGATGGAACTTATATCCAGTTTTAACCAACTTTCTGTGCCTATTACGATATCAGCATCTGTACTACGAATAACGTTTTCGAGTTCAGGGTGTTTATTACAAACACTTCTGCAGTTAACTACTAGAACTTTTAATGTTCGGAATTCTTTTAAGCTACCCCTAACACGCGGTGCTGAATTTATCTTGGCTGTCCGCATCTGAATGTCCTCCTCAGGATCATCCATGGTTAGCTCAGCAGAAATCTTGCAGCCAATGGCCACAGAGTTCATTCTTTCTGCAAGTTGCCCAAAGGACGAGAGGATAACCTCTGACCCTAGGCGGCAAGCATCATTGGAGCCGACATGAGCCACAATCCGCAGCTGGCTGCACCCAGTCCGTTCAATGGCATTTGGGATGGCTTGTTCCACATCTCAGATCAGACCCCCTGGAATACACAATGAATGGATACCGGAATTCATCCCCGACCTATTCACCATTTCCCTAAGGGGCTCAATAAAGCGCCTAACGTTGGAGCTACCGACCACTAAAACCCCCTTCTAGAATTGTCCGGACTTAGCGGGCTGTGGGGCTGCAATTTTCAATTTACTTCTCACCAAATCCAGGTATGTTTATTGTATTTTCCAAATCCATGCATGCAGACTGCTTCCCTTGTTTGTTTTTATAGTGCGGGGCTTAATATTTTACAAGCAATCATATTCTACATATTTAGAAAAAAAATTTAAAATGGTTTCCTCGCTCCAGCGAAACAACATTTATGCAGCAGCTAATAAACTTGACTTAAATAATAGGTTCAGACTTGTTTAGCTGATGAGCGAGTGGGCAGTGATGCGTGGTGGGGGTGCTACTCACCCAATTTAATAGAACAAAACAGATCAACTTGAATAAAGTACTGGCTAAACTGCGCAACTAAATTTTCATTGTTCACACAAGTTTAGTTACTAAAGTGCTCGCTACTTGACCAAATTATTAGCCTAGTGAGAACGAGCCTTAAGGTAGCGTCCATGTGAGCCAGCTGTGAACCCACCCCTCCCTCCTCCATAACCTGACGTAGATTAGCCTCACTCCTCCCCCCCCCCCCTTTTTACATAGCTTCTAGCTTTTTTCCCCTAATGATTCCAGAAGACATTTTGTACCATTTTCTCTTGTCAAACTATCATAAATTACATTCAGGGATAGTTAAATGACACAAATAAATATTCACATGCTGTTGGATGTCCTGTACCTTATTTTAGCTGTAATATGAATAAAAGCAATGTGGCTTGGCTCAGAAACCCCCCCCCCCCCTTTTTTTTTCATGTAGCCCATCGTATTTTCCTACCCCCCAAACCGAGCCACACAGTTTATGAACCCTCACTAACTTTTTAAATAAATTTATCTGACTATGCATGTTATACCTCGGAGTTATAGTAATTTTCTACTGTACCTGTGAAAATGCATGTAGAATGGAGAGGGGGGGAGGGGGGAAGGGGTGCGAAAAACTGGTTTTGACTTTCTCAAACGTTGATACTTACGATTTTGTGCAAGTTTGACCTTCAAAAGCACTTTAATTTAATTTTAATTGCAATGGAGAGCACACTCCGATGGCAATTATCCTACACACCCATTTTCCCACTTTCCTGCAACCACCTACATTTGCACTAAACTATAAATTCTTTCAATGTTTTTGGTAACTTATTCACCATCTCTTGGCAACTTATTCCAATCCCTGATCCCCTTACTTAAAAAAGAGAATCTTCCAACATCCTTGTGCCTGAAAACAAGAGCCAGTTTGTGGTCATGGTCATCGTTTTCCTTCCAAGCATTACTTTTATTTCTTACACCACTATCTTCTCAAGCTTCATCACCAATATACATCTTGTACACTCCCATTACTCTGTTCACCCTCCTCCTGTCTTCCAATGAATCCCATTCAAGATCTTTTATCATATCTGTTACCGATTGCTTTCTGCGGTGATTTCCAGAAACAAACATAGCAGTCCTTTTTTATACCCTCTCCAACTCCTGTATTTGATGCTCAAAATGTGGGTTCCATACTATGCCACCATATTTAAGGAATGGTCTGATCGAAGTTTTGTAACCTAATATCTTTACTTCTCTCTTACATCCCCTCATCAGTCTTTCCAACAGGTGCAGAATCTTGAAACCTTTTCCTACTACCTGTCCAATGTGTCCTGCCCACTTAAGCTTATTATCAAATGTAATGCTAAGAATTTTGGATTTCATATCTTCAACAAGCAATTCTTTCCCCACCTTATAATCATAATCAACCTTTAGTTTTTTATCTGTGTGTCCAATAGGCTGAACATTCTTTGCATTTATCTTCATCCCATGTTTAACAGCCTAAGAAAATATCCTGTCCAAATCACCCTGCAGCTGTTTACAGTCCTCTACGGTTTTTATTTTATATATATTAAACATTTAGATCGGAAAAAAAACCACTGCTTACCATAGAAGAGGATTCCTGTGGTGTCGATATGTATATGGCATTATGTCATCTGCAAACAATATAGTTTCTGAAAGTAAACCTTCAACACAATTATTCATTAGAATAATGAATAGCAATGGTCCCAGTATGCTACCGTGTGGCACTCCCATTTTTAATTCCACTCGTTTTGATACTACACTACCATTTTTATTTTCTAACTTTTAAAAATTCGTCTACCCAGCAAATCACTTTCTCGCCAACTACAATAGTTTTTACCTTATTTACCACCATTTTATGGCTCACTCTGTCAAAGTCTTTAAAAGATCTAGTGCTACACTCCATTTGGCCTCCATTGTCCATTTCATGCAAAATATCTAGCATATATCCCACCAACTGAGATTCGCATGAACATCTTTGCCTAAAGCCATACAACCTACTTGAAAACCACTTACACTCCTCACATATATTTCTGACGTGGTTGCATATCAATTTCTCCATTAGTTCGCCTATTACTGCTTGGCCTATAATTTTCAACTGTGTTTCTAACCCCTCCTTTATGTCCCGGCACAACTATTGCACTTTTCCAGTCCTCTGGTAAGCAGCAAATCCATACTCTATTTAAATAATATCTATATATATAAAGATGAATGTTTGTTTGTTCTTCATACAAATCCACAGTTTTAATCCAGTCCCAAAGAAACTCTGCACACTTATCCTTTGAAACAAGGAGGAAAACACTGTCTATATTTGGCTGAAAAATTATCTTTATAATAATACATGTTGTCTTATAATTCGAAAAATTACTGAACGGCAATAGACAGACATGTTGAATGTGTAGGTCTCTATACTGCCGTTCCATATAGCAGTCTGGTAGCTCAGTGGTTAAAGCGCTTGCTTACTGATGTTCGTGGTCTCTGGTTCAAATCTCCTTTGAAGCAAATATTTTTAAAAATTGTTTTTGATCGTATGTGTCACACCTGAACTGTTGGTTATTCGGATTGAATGTTATACTGTACATATCACATATTTAGGGGTGCAATGCGAGGCAAATCATAGGTAGTCTTGCAATGCTGTAGGCGTACACAATTTTACGTTATATTGATCACTCAGGGGTGATTCGCAGTCAATGTGTGTGTTATCTGCAGTAATAATACTATAAATGCGGAAGTAAGTCTTTGTCTTTTTGTTACGTTTTGAAGACTAAATGCCTATACCGATATTGACGGAATTTGACAAGAAAATCTGTAGGACGCACAGGACATTTTTTTTCGGTGTGCTTTACAGTTGTAGTCACAAAATTTTGAGAAGTTATCAAATGGTCTCAGAGAGACGGATGTGTGTGTTAGTCTGTAATGTTACGTTGGTTGCTCAAGCTGTGCTTCTTGCGCATTAGATAATTTGTTAATAAATTTCATTTAGAGAAAAAAACGTTTTATTTAGTACAGATGTCAATTTTGTCTGTCCTATTACTTTGTGTCTGCTTAAATGTTTTTAGCACCACTTTATTTTGTCTTCTTTTTTGACATGCCTTGCGGGCGTAAACTGGCCTAAGTTGTAGCTCTAGCAGAGCACGAGCAGCTAAAGTCATTAGAATCCAAGAATCGGATGCTCATGCTGAAGAAAGAAGAAAAGACCAAGATGAAATAAAGCTGCCCTTCGTTAACATCTCCCCCTCCTCCCCCATATCCCCTCACCTTCGTTTGTTTTTCTGTTTTTAAATATGTTGGAAACTCATTCTCTACTAGAGACAGGTTTGACGGTAGAATGATATAGTGATGGCTTTCCTGTCATTTTATGCCAACTCGGTGTTGTTTGGGACCAATCCTTTGTTACCAACAACTTTCTATATTCAATTCTGGCAAAGAAATTCTTAATCCTCGTGTACGAAGTCATGGATATCAGCTAGTTTCAAGATAAAGTATAATGTCACATCCGGCTATCTTTAAGACATCTGTAGTAATATTACCTACACCAGTCCTTCATGTTTTTTCCTGCTTTCTTAGTTCCTTCATGATATTCCAAGGATGAATCTCAAATTTTTTGGTCTAATCATTTCTAATTGTGTTGTTAAGCTCGTTCTCTGATTTAGACCCTCCTGTTTGATTTATTGTCCCTAATCACCTCACTAAGCCAGTTAATTAAATCCCTGCCTTTTCCAAATCCTCAGTAACTTATTCTCCATCCATATCTATAAGCATCTCAACACCCTTCTTCCCCTCTGTTTTCTAACATAGCCACAGAAATTTCTAGATGCATCATTCAATGGTCTCCCTGCACTCTTCATAAACCTATCTTTAGCCACCTTCTTAGCTATTATTAAGTCCTTGTTTAGTTGTTTTAAATATTCCCTACTACCCTAGGGTTACCAGACGTCCCCGTTTGCCGGGGACAGTCCCCGTATTTAGCTCTCTATCCCCGGACAGATTTCATCCCCGCAATTTCCCCAGATTTGTCTTCAGATTTTTTGTTTGATCAAGCGAGAGTTCTTTAAAAGCCCTGATTTGCTAATTCATTCGTTTAAAGCAAGAGATACGAAGCGTACTTCTTTCCTTGTAAGTGCCTAGGAATAAAAGAAAATTACAATGATAGTGCGTCTTGGACACAACAGCTTTGGACAATCAGATCTCCTTGCTGTGTGCAACATGGCTGTCTGTGATCCTCATTTAAAATACAAAATATAAACAATGTGTGGCTTTTAAGTTAACCCAACCTTTAATCATATAACCTATAAAAGTACAACGCGAAATTAGGACAAACACCAAATGCGTTCCCGGATTTTGATGAAAAAGTGGTGAAGCGTCCCCGGATTTGGAAAAAAAATTCTGGTAACCCTATACTACCCTGCTGTATCTTAGCTCTGTTATGCTCTCTTCTTACCAACCTCTTTAACCTTCCCACTTCCCTATTATAGTACACAGGTTCTTTATTTTCTGTTTTATTATTATAATTTATTTCCAAATAGCACATAATAATGGAATAAATATTTCTTCCCCCTTTTCTTATTATCTCCTTAAACTCTTCCCATCTTGACTCTACTGTAATTGTACCTTCCTTCCATTTGCTGAAATGTTTTCCGAAATATCTTTTTCTGTGCCTTTTTATAATTGTTCCCAATTCCCCCTTCAATTTTGGCTGCTGTAATATCCATCAGAACTGCTTCATGATCACTTATCATCGGGCTTTATTAGGCCGGATGACAATGTGCACATTCTTGGCCTGGTGGTGGGGGGGGGGGGGGGGCCTAAGCCGGTGATCGGGCCCCCATTTGCCGGCGGGTCCGGGTACATTTGACCTGCTTACCTAATGCCGGCTCTGAGGAATATATCCAAAATATTTTGTCCTTTAGTGTTCTGCTCTACCACTTGTGTAAATCCTCCTTTCCTTATTAAGGTACTAGCGTTTACCCGCTGCTTCACACGCACTGTCTTGAAATATTCTACCATTTTTTGGTTTTAGTACTAAATATTAACTTGGAGAGGCAAAAGATATAAATTTCATTTAAATATTTTCCTTTCCTTTAGTTATTACCTTAGATTCGCTTTTCAGACAATAATTCAAAGTTTTTTTTTGTTAACTTATATTTTAACACAATATAATATATTAAAAAATAAGAAAGTAAAGCTATGTGAAACATTATCGCTAACAGTCAAATAAGGGCATCCTTTCGGTCAGATATTTGGCAAATACTTTCCTAAGGGTAAAAAGTGCATATTAAAGCAAAAACAAATGTACCTTAGACATAAGTAACATGAAAGTTACTGTCCGTGATAGTTTTGGCAATACAGTTGATGGCCATTTATAAAAATATCTTTACCGCCTATGATAGAATTTACATCAACAACATTCTTGAAAATGGTGGCAACTTTTCGTAATACCATATGTATAGATTCTTATGTCATGGGTAATAACATGCATTTCTTGTTTATAGCTTCTAAGCATCCACCCAAATTTTGAACCATTTTTCTTCATCATATCTCATCGTGGCTAGATTGAAATTTGACCTGGACCAGAAAAAATATGCCACAGGGAAATTTATGTTGGATATGCACAGCAGTCTGTACTTTTTTTTCCCTTCCAGTAGTACACATCGTCACTAACATGACATTCATTAAAGCAGCTTATTAATTATTGAAAATAATTGAATTCCTTATACTTTTTGTTGTTCCAAGAACATTCTGGTCCAGGTTGCATTACAGCCTAACTGCAATGTATACTGACATTGTTGTTTAAAATCAACCGATGCAGTTACACCAGAATGCATGAATTCATCGCAAAATACATTTTTGGTAATGAAAATGTTGTCTATTTCAGGATTCAAAGTACATGTTATATAAATTATAAAAATTAAATTCATAATATAACTTCAGTTTGAACTGCAAGAGTACTAAAACATGCACTGAACCAGATAAAAAATGTCACCAAAGGCACAAGGAACTATACATATAACTGATTTTTTACTTCAGATATCTGGAGAACTACCAGTAAGCCATAAATTGCAAAATTTTATTCTTTACTTTTGATTTGTCTATTGCTATTCACTATCAAATTTCAGCGACCTGTTATCTTGAAAACCCTCTACTATTGATATTAAGCACTAAATTACTTACCATAAATATTACACTTCTGTTACTTTTATTAAAGAGTTAAAATATTATGTAATGGTTTGAGTAACGCAATCCATATAACTATATTTATCAAAAGTAATAAAACCAGGAATTCATAACCAAACACAAATATATACTATCCACATATTCATCTTTGGTCAAAGGCATAATTTTTACAGTAAATTAAACACTGGTATTAGTAAGGCTTAATACATCTGATTCTGATATTCCATGTATTTACTGCATTCAAGAAAATTGAAAAACCAAATATTCGATGTCAAAATATTAAACAGAAATTCTAAGTTAAGTTGTGTAATTTTTTTCATTTTTTTTAAGAAGTGAACATCTCAATTACAGTTTGATCCATATCTCATAATTTTGTACCTAGAAATGAATTTAATTATTCCCTCCGTACCTCGGTACATATAAGTCGAGAGCTATTTCCACAGATTTTAATTGGGACCTTCATCTCTAAAAAAAATTGAAAACACCACCCAAATTGCTGCAGTAGTTTTTGCACAGTTCCCATTCATAAAATGAAATGCACACAGTTTGTTTACAGATTTATAATAGTATAGATTTTCAAATCTCTGTTTCCTTGTGTAATTAATCTTACTTCCTACCCAGTTTACACCTGGTAAATTTAAATCCCCACCAATAATGGCCATTCTATTCTCACCTCTGAAATCTGAGTATGAATTTAATTTCTCCCCAAGAGCCTTGTCCTCATCTGTCATTCTTCCACTGTGGTAAGCAGCCAACACCCTGATTTTTTCTTTTTTATTACCCCAGAAATATACCCCAAGTAACTCATGATCATGATCTATGAACACCAGTTAACTGTGGTAGTTTTTGCTAACTAGTTTGAAAACTCCTCCACCAATTGCTCCTCTTTCTCTGCGGTACACTCTGTAACCATCAGAAAAAAAAAGAAAAAAAAACCTCTCTGTCTAGAACTTCTTCTTTTAACCAGCTCTCTACCCTAATTAATACTTGTGGTTCATGTATCTCTGTTAACCATTAACCATTAACACCCTTATTACTGGTTTTATATATTCAGTATTTACATCCTCCTTCCCAGTTTTACCCCAGTCAGTTATTGGTTCAACATTTGTGATTTTTCCAATCGTAAATCTACAATTAGTATCACTTTCATCATCTATTTCCGTCCCTTCACCAGCAGCCCCTAACCTAAAAAAAAGGCACAGTCCTGACCCCATCATCACTGGAAATGGTCTCCCTTACAGCTTTAGCTAACAACTATTTAGGTGTAGGCCATGCCTAGTGAAACCCCACCTACCAGTGGTATTCACAGGCACAACCCCCATGGCATAACTAATGTCTTTCTCAAGTAGCAGTTCCGTTTCCGCATTTATAACCAACAAACTGATCATAAAAGTGACATGCTATGTACTTGGTATATGATTAACTGCTTTTGAAACAGTTTTACAAAGATATATATATTATAGGTATATAACTTCACTAGCGAAGTGTGTGTGTGTGTGTTTTTTTTTATTATTATTATTTATCTTGTGTTCTTCTGGCCCTCCAACCTTCATCTGTGGTAAGTCATTTTTCCCTATCCTATCCTATTTTCAGTGCTTAATGGCAGTTCCATTGTCACAATTATCCAACACAACTACTGCTGAAAATTACCGCCCACATATATCAATTCACCTGCCTCCTTTGTCCAAGCTCTTACATTGTTTTAACTACTAACAAGTTTCCATCAGAAATTAATGGTCACAGACTAACAACTTACAAAATTTAGATCACCCTGCCACCGTCCATGCCAGCACCCACAATTCTAGTCTCCTCAATAACTTTTCACTGTAAGAGTCATCAGAGTATTTCCTGAAACTACATTCCCATCAGAACTCAGTAGGTGGTAATTGACCTAACAACACGTGGAAACTACAATCCACAGTCTTCAAGCTCAAATAATATTTAACTTCCTCTTTATCACCCAACTCTGATAAATGCATCATTTGTATCTTCTACTCTGCTTTTTGATAACTTTTCTCTACTTACAAATTTCTTTAATTATCACATTACGACCAATTATTTCTTATGTCTAAAAATTCCAGTTATATTGTATCCATCCACTCGAAAATAGTGGATTAAAACAACCATTCCTATGTCTGGGTTGACTGCAGGTCTTAGCAGGAACTTAAACATATGCTTCATCTAACTTTACTTGTAATGGCCAAGAAAAAAATATTGTATTTAATGTGTGTGTGCACAGTTTTATTATTATTTGTAAATGCAGCCCTACTTCCTTCAACTTTAGTAATTTCCATACTCTTCCCCCTCCACCTCCTTTTATCATTGGGCTCTAAGGCTCACTGATTTCATTAGAGCCAAGAGAATGGAGGCAATGAATGAGAAGGAATTTGTGCAAGGCCTTTTGAAGGAACCATCCCAGAATTTGCCTGTAGTGATTCTGAGAAACTATCAGGATAGTCAGATGGGGATTTGAACCTGCATCTTCCCGAATACTGTGTCCAAATGTGTTACTACTTACCCACCAGGCTCAATTTATCTATCATTTCCATATTAATATCACCTCACATAAGTTTTTCCTATCGATGCTGAAACTACTACAAACAAAAGACATTCTCAAGTCACCAAATTACACTGCTCACCTATTAGATTCAATAATTGTTTTCAAACAGACATTGGATGGAGACTGGGTTTATTACAAACCAAATCAAGAAATCACCTATAAAAATCCTCACACTTATTGAAAGTTGCTGGTCACCTGTAAATAAAATACACCACTGTTGCTGTTTTCTGAGTCATTAACTATGAAAATATATGAACGAATCTTTTCACAGCATTATAAATAATTAAACTTCTCGGGCTTCAAGCTGTGTAAAAATGTCACAGTTATGGGTGTTTCGAAGGTATCTATCCCTCTCTCATTTTCAACCAGAATTAATGCAAAATATTAATTTCCAGCATTGAAGCAGAAAAGCGTGGTCGCTTCTGCGTAAACTAGGAAGTCACACTGTAGATACCACTAGCAAGAGTTCAAAGATAAAAGCAGATCTAGTAGCACAGAGAATTATTAAACTAACTAGAAAATCAACTACACTTTAAACAACAAGTATAAAGAAATCCAAAATGTACTGAAGCTCAGATTACTTCCATTTGCAGCAGATTTCACAATCTCAGATATTTTGATGACACTGAAAGGAAACAAACCTGGTAAGGCTGCAGGGATAGATGGAATATATCCAGAATTTCTAAAACATTGTGGCCCGCGAACATTAGATTGGATTGCCAAATTTTTCAGCAATATCCTAGAACGCGGTAAAGTCCCAAACCTCCTTAAAAGAACCAAGGTAATAGCTATATTGAAACCAGGCAAAACTGGCTGCTGTCCAGAAGATTATAGATCAATAGCCGTTCTGAGTTCATGCTACAAGCTGCTCGAAGGAGCCATCTACAACAGGATCTCAGAAAGAATCCTTGACTACATACTAACTGAAAAGGCAGGATTTCGACCAAACCGGAGTTGCTGCAACCAGGTAATGGCACTGACCAACCATATCAAAAAGGGATTTCAAGATCAGAAAAAGACATTGGCAGTTTTTGTAGATTTGACTACAGCATATGACACAGTCTTGAGAAAGGGCATGATCCTGAAACTCCCGAGGATTATCCCGTGCAAAATGATTGCCTCTCTGTTGAATGGCATGCTATGCAATCGAATGATTGAGGTTCACCTAAATGGAAAAAGATGCAAATCTTACAGATTAAACAATGGGCTACCGCAAGGATCTATCCTTGCGCCACTACTTTTGAACATCTACACCGCAGGCTTGCCATCCACCAACTCTAGGAAGTTTATATACATAGTCATGACAGCACAATCTAGCGACTTCAAAACGTCAAGAAATTCTTGCAGCTGGCCTTCACAAACTGAATGAGTACTTCAACACTTGGTTGGCTGAAACCGAATATAAATAAGACAGAGGTCAGCTCTTTTCACCTAAACAATAAACAAGCCCACTATAGACCTCAAATAAAATTCCGAGACCAATTACCGAAGTACAATCCTGATCCAAAATATCTAGGCGTGGTTCTGGACCGGTCACTGTCATACAAGGAAACATATCCATAAAACAGCAGCAAAAGTAGAAACTTGAAATAACATCCTTCAAAAAGTTTCAGGAACGGGTTGGGAAGCACATGCCACAGATCTCAGAACATCAGCTCTTGCTCTGGTATACTCAACTGCTGAATACTGGCTAAATAGCAGTCACACAAAAAAGATCGACATTCAACTAAATGACACAATGAGAACAATATCTGGAACTGTAAAAATCTACACCTACAGACTGGCTGCCTGTACTCTCTACCATCACCCCACCAATCTGATGACAAGAGGCTTTAAAAAAGGAATGGCACACCTTCCAACTCATCAGGACTGCATACATAAAGCTTTAAATAGACTAAAATCTAGGTATTTACCATGGAAGTTTCATCAAGAGCTGGTCCAAAATAACATAAGCGAAGCATGGTGCACTGAGTGGATCAATTCCAACCCTGACAAACATACAGTAATCCACGACAGCCTCCTGGATTCAGCGTTCTTAGTAAAACCAGGAAAGCACTGAACTGAGTGAGAACAGGCCATGGTAGATGCAACAACTGGATGTACAAGTGGGGAATGATAGAGAACCCTTCTTGTGACTGTGGTAACTGGCAGGAAACCATTCACCATATCAACATGGAATGCCCTCTTAGGAGATTCAGTGGAACAATGCATCATGTTCACGAAGCTACCACAGAAGCAATTGAATGGCTGCAATCGTTGGACATCAGTCTGTAGTAACATTCTTGTTTAGTTCTATTTATTGTAATTCAATGTAGTAACTGTTTTTGTATTTCTTCTGGCATATGAAATAAATAAATAAACCAGAAGTATAACTGGATAACTGTTTGTTTACATGGTGAATAATGGTTAAAATTGAGGGCAGATTGGTCACATGTTTAGATAGGAGGAGGATCCACAGAAAGACCGTAGTGCCTTTTTTTCCATCTGTGGGTGTACTAAGTTTTAAAATAGGTAGACTGTTCACTCAACACAGAGTAAAGACAAGTGTCAGACCACCCGCAAAAATTAAAAACTTGCATATACCTTGTGAATATATCAGATAATACAGTGGTATATTGTGCACCAGTGTGTTAAGCACGCAAGAAATGGTCAACTGGGGCAAGAAGAGCTGTGGACGAACTCGGTATCCAAGAGGAACATACTTTTAATTTTGAAGAAACTAGAATTTTAGCCCGGATCAGAGATTTTTTGACAGCATTATGACAGAAGCTGTTGAAATCAGAACAGCTGATTCTTTAGTTAACAGAGACACTGAATACCAGCTTAGTGTGGTCTGGAACCCAGCTATCAAAATCTTGAAGCAGCTTCACCTCAGTAATGAGCAGAAGAGCAGATGACATCATCATGCTGGGTCGTCTTCCACAGTTTCTGAAGCATTATGTAAACAGGCCAACTTTGGTTGAAAATGAGGGCAGAGATAAGATGCCTTCAAAACATCGAATAACTGTGATATTTTTATGCAGATGGAAGCCCAAAAAAGAGTTTATTTAACTAAGAAAATATCATATTAATGCTGGCTTTGGATAAATGCTAGCTTACAAGTGTCATTCAACCTGCCTTATGAATTATGTTGACTTAACATTGATACTAGTCCTATGACCTGTCATTAATGGTCAAAAATGAAAGTCTTCTTGTACATGTAACTTATTAAAATCATGTCATTGTTTTTTAATATTTTGATGGAGAGCTTATATTATACAAAGTTTTCAATACAATAATCTGTAATCCTCAATCAAATGCAAAATAATTTTCTTATTTATCACATTGTTTATACTAATATTTTATTCAGATGATCTGGATAGATCTTTCGCAATATCCAATTTTCATACATTAAAACTGGGAAATAAGCTACGGAAAAAATGAAAAATATAAAAGATTTGTTTTTGAGCTATATTTTAAAATATGAATAAGACACATACAGAATCAGATCCTTCATGACACTGAATTCTATCATTAACTGAAATTCTCAAACTTCATTTCTCAACAAGCAAGGAATCCACCATCAATAGGCAGCATGGTTCCATTAATCATTGTCGCTTTGTCACTCAGTAGAAAAATGACAGCATTCACAACATCATCTGGTTCTAAAACATTACAAAAATAAAAACAGCAATAATTAATACACAATAACACTTCCAACAGAATTAACACTGAATTCTATGACAAAATTAACTCTAATACTCAATTACAATACATGAGTTAACACTTAGGGGAACATGTGCACAGTGGAAAGGATACTTTCAATAAATAATTTTAATATCCATGAAATATTTATAAATACCATTAATTACAGTATGCACCAGCACAAAACCACAATTTATAATTAGTTAAGATAATTATTTAAAATGTATAACTTGGCTACAATTGTGACTAGGCTTCCAAAATATAGATTTAAATGGAATGAATCTTAACAAATTAACAAGAAAATGCATATGGAGCACACTCTCCAATGGCAATTTCCTTGTAAAACCATTTCACATCATTTCACTCAATAATGTATTCCAATCCATGACTCCCTTACCCACATCAGAAAATTTGCCCACTCCCTCATGCCTGGAATCGAATTAATGCCAGCATGTTATCTGGCCATCTTTCTCTATTCATGCACTATTCTTAATTCTTCCAACAATATCTTTCCATGCCAGATCACTGATATACACCTTGTAGACTCTAGCACTTTCTTCACTCTTCTCCTGTCATCCAATGAATCCTATTCAAGCTCCTTTTTCAATCAGTTACTTATTGTGTTCTACGATGATTTTCACAAACAAATATAGCTGCCCTTCTTTGCATTTCCTCCAACTCCTGTATTCGATACCCAAAATGTGGGTCCCAAATTACGCCACCCTATTCAAGCAATGCAGAAAATGTCCCCTCCCCCCCTTCCCTAGCCAATTTCCTTAACTCTCTGGCACATTCTCCCATCACACTTCTCAATAAATGAAGATGGCATTCAGCAATCAGTTCTATAATAATTAACAACCTTTAATTTGTTATCAGCGAACCTACAAGCTGAGTTTTCTTCGCATTCATCATCATTCCATATTGCCCTAACCTTATAGATACCCAGGTGTCACCCTGCAACTATTCATTCATCTTCCATTTTGATCGCATTATATAACATTACATCATCTGAAAAGTAACTTTTCTTCTGACTGTAAACCAATAACATAATCATTCATTATAATTATTAATAGCAATGGTTCCAATACACTACTCTCCCAATTTCACTTCCAATTCATGTGATACTATGAAAATAGAAATAAAAGATTACATTCAGAAGGCCAACCAAAGACAGAAAAAATAAAATAAAGATTAACAGAAAATCAACAGCAAATTGGGAAGAAAATAATAAAAGAAATAAAACAGGATATAAAAGGACATACAGAAAGAATTACACAGAGTCAGAGGTAAACAGAAGATTTGCTGCAAACGAGTAGTGAGAGAAATCTTATATATATATAAAAAATAGACGTGTTTTTTTCCTACATTTCACTTTTCAGCCACCACTACCTAGCACAGATCACTGATGTTTGTGGGTGGAAGTAGCATGGAGTTTCCTGTCGTGCACAACGGTGGCCGAATGCCGATAGCTGTGGGGATGTGGGAGATATAATTATTAAAGTTGGTCAGTGCAGGGCGTTTTCATATTTCGACCAAAAATTCGTATCTCCGTATACTTCTCTTTCCTGCCACAACTACATAACATAGACTTTTGGTGTTTGTGTGGGGTAGTAGAATCGTCTTTCCTGTCGTGCACTATGGTTGTTAGATGTCGGTAGCTATGGTGGTGTGGGAGATAGGGGGGTTGAAAGTGGTCGACCTGTGGCAGTTTCATACTTCTGCCAAAGACAAAAGTGTCATGGTGTATCACTTTTCAGCGAAAACTATAGATCACAGATAACTGGCGTTTGTGTGTAGTAGTAGCAGCACAGAGTCACCTTTCGATCACAACAGTGGCCGAATTTCAGAAACTGTGGTACTGTGGTAGATATGGTGGTTGTAAATGGCCGACCAAGGATATTTTCGTATTTCGACTGTCTCCGCATATGTCACTTTTCTGCCACAACTACATAGCATAGAGCATTGGTGTTTGTGTTTGGTAGTAGAATCGTATCTCATGTAGTGCACTATGGTTGTTAGATGTCGGTAGCTATGGTGGTGTGGGAGAAATGGGGGTTGAAAGTGGTCGACCTGTGGCAGTTTCATACTTCTGCCAAAGACAAAAGTGTCATGGTGTATCACTTTTCAGCGAAAACTACAGATCACAGATAACTGGCGTTTGTGTGTAGTAGTAGCACAGAGTCACCTTTCGATCACAACAGCGGCCGAATATCAGAAACTGTGGTACTGTGGTAGATATGGTGGTTGTAATTGGCCGACCAAGGTTATTTTCGTATTTCGACTGTCTCCGCATTTGTCACTTTTCTGCCACAACTACATAACATAGAGCATTGGTGTTTGTGTTTGGTAGTAGAATCGTATCTCATGTAGTGCACTATGGTTGTTAGATGTCGGTAGCTATGGAGGTGTGGGAGAAATGGGGGTTGAAAGTGGTCGACCTGTGGCAGTTTCATACTTCTGCCAAAGACAAAAGTGTCATGGTGTATCACTTTTCAGCGACAACTACAGATCACAGATAACTGGCGTTTGTGTGTAGTAGTAACACAGAGTCACCTTTCGATCACAACAGCGGCCGAATTTCAGAAACTGTGGTACTGTGGTAGATATGGTGGTTGTAAGTGGCCGACCAAGGATATTTTCGTATTTCGACGAAAGGCATGTGTCTCCGCAGATTTCACTTTTCTACCACGACTACATAGCATAGAGCATTGGTGTTTATGTGTGGTAGTAGAATCGTGTCTGTTGTCGTGCACTATGGTTGTTAGATGTCTTTAGCTATGGGGGTGTGGAAGATATGGGGGATAAAAATGGTCGACCTGCGGCAATTTCATATTTCTGCCAAAGACGCATGTGTCACGGTGTATCACTTTTAAGTGAAAACTATCAATCGCAGATCACTGGCGTTTGTGTGCGGTAGTAACACAGAGTCTCCCATCGATCACAACGTTGGCCGAAATTCGGTAACTGTGGGAGTGTGTGAGATATGGTGTTTGAAATTGGTCGATCATGAATATTTTCGTGTTTCATCCAAAGACTTGTGTGTTTCCGTTAATTTTACCTTGCTGCCGGAACTACATAGCGCAGAAGACTGGTACTTGTGTGTGGTAATAGTATCGAGTCTCCCATCGTGCACTAGGGTGGTTAGATGTCTATAGCTGTCAATATGAATTCTTTACAATCACGAACGAAGTCGTGGGTACCAGCTAGTAAAATAATAAAAAAAATGGAATCAATAGGTACAAACATACTTACATAATTTCAAAGAAAATGTGAAAAACATGGAAGAAAATTTGAATGACAGAAAGGAGCATGATTACAAAGAAGATATCTGAAGATGGTGACGAAAAGGAAGAAGAGAATGAAAATTTACTGCAAATGATGACTGAAGAAGGTGAAATTTTACAGAAACTAAGTTCAAGGTTTTGCCAAAAGAAGAAATATTGTAAATTACAGGAGAAGAAGTGAAAACAATAGAAGATGAAGAAACAACAAGGAAGCATAGGCACAAGAAATTAACAAATACCACTTCAAGTGCAAAAGTTATAATGATGTGTTAGCGTGGTTTGCAGTTTGGGGCAATGTGCTAGACAACCATAAGGAAACATCTTGCCTGCCGCTGACTCAGGGACGGCCCTAGGGCGGTGCGACCGCACTGGGCGCCGAAAATGCAGCGAGAGATAGTCTGTGCAAAAATATATAAAAAAAATTCTGTTAATAACCCAGCTTGCTGTTCATATATTATTTTAACACGCATCATCCAGAAGAGTTTATACGAGTAAGAGTTTCAGCTTAATACATAGTCGTATGTCATCATAGAACAGAGTCAATTCGAGTTGCTATTCGAGACAGTTTGTAATAAGTCACGTTTCCAAAGCGACGCAGTGTGGACAGATAAAGCGAGGGCTATTTTTCGACGTGCGGAAGCCGCGAGCCGGTTCGTCAAGCCACCTGCTGCGCCGTAGACAATAACAACAGGGACAGCCAACCTGCAGACAATAGTGGCCCGCCACTCGGATGTTCTTGTATCCTGTTACATGGAATGCTGCTCGGAGGTGGAGAGGAGACAAGACACTTCTGGAGTGTATGTCGAGGTGAGAGGAGGGACTGCGAGACCACCGCCATCCTCCGTGGGCCTGAGGATCATTTCCCGTCGCCGGCAGTGAGCAGTGCGCGGACACGGTAATGTGCCTATAAAAGTGAGACTTAGTGCAACATATCAAGAGCCCGGAAAATACCCCTGAGAAGCTACCCTGATTAGCTGGATACTTGTTTAAAATATTCAAATTTCACATGTCAAAGTTGGATGTCTTTTAATTTGTATAATAAATTCATGTCTTTTGTTACCCATCTTTCATATTCTTGTAACCCCTGAGACATGTCATGTGCGAGGCTTAATATTGATATATTGATAGAGAAAGATAGAAAAGTTTCAATTGCTGACGCCATACAGGGTGTCATAAAGGTAGAGTCACCCCCACCTAAAGAGAATATTACATATGGCGCCCAACGTGGGGCCCGATTGTTTTGATATGTTGCAAACAAGTCGTAATAGTGAGTAGAACTCTCTGTGTTTTCAGCATTTTCCAGTGTGGCTGTAACAGCAGCAATCCAGCATGTACAATAATTATTTATGTCATGTGTAATGTTTGTATCTTGTAACAGCTAGGATTTGTAAGGGCGAAAAGGACGCAGTTACAGGCTGTACAAGTGTCATACATTGAAGAACTGTTGGTTGATGTGTATTGAAATATGTCATGCTCATTGTGTTGTCCGAGAGTGGAAGTCGATTGATGAATTATTGCAAGTACTTGTGTGATACACTGCAGAGCTGGTTATCGGTTGTTTTCACACACTTTATCTATGTATTTTTTTTATGGTAATGGGATTTTGTTGTGAAATTTGACTGTAAGAGCAGAGGTGTTGGAATAGAGAGATAGAATGTATGTCCATGTTACACTGATGTGATCTATGTTGATTTTCATTCCAGTAGTTGACATTATTTGGAAAATGTCATGTTCATTGAGTTATACTGCTGTAAAATTGGAGTTAAGGATGTCTGGTGGTCAGAAAAAAAAAAATGTGATAGCTGATATATGTGGGTTTTAAGATATTTGTTGATGTTCGCATTTGTTTCGGTGTTTAGACAATTGGATTTTGATAGTGCTTTCCTGTTCTGTGAGTTGAGTTTTTCATGCCAGCGTTGTAATTGGTATATGTGTCTTATGCTAATTGATGGTTTGTTGATGTTTCATTGTTTGACGATGTTTGTTAGAGAGTTTATGGTGCTCGTGTTGTCCTGTTGTGGAAGCAGAATTAATGTCAGACAGATCAGCGTTGCAAGTCTCATGTGTTCCCAATTGATGGGAGATAACACATAAGTTAACATGGAAATTAAAGACGGCACTTCAAATTGCGAAGAAGCGATGCCCGTTTCGCACATCTTGGGCGTAACGAGAAAAGGGGATGAAAGTACCATGTCTTTTTCTGGAGAAATGGTTGCCCAACAGCCGGAGCCAGCCAAAAATCCACTGAGCAAAGCCGAAAAATTTGATCTTCTATTCGCGATGATGTCGGAGATAAAGAGCGGACAAGACCAGCTAAAGTCTGAAGTCACAGAAGAAATTGCAGTACTCATAAAAGAGGAGGTTGGTGACTTAAAGAATACCGTGTCTGAAGGACTCAGGGGAGTCAAGAAAATATTGAAAACGATGCAGGAAGAACAAATCAGAATGTCCAGCGCCGTGAATTGCATGAATGAGCAGTCAACACAGATGCAAAGAGAGATGTTGGAATGGAAGCAACGGACGGAAGCGCGAACAAACCAATGGAACTGCGAGTCGCTGATGTACAAGCAAGCACTGAAACAGGGATGAATCATATCGGAGGGCAGATCAGTGAGGTTCGCCAGAGTATCGCCGAGTGTAAAGAAGAATGCAAAAGTCTAGGTGAGACGCAGAAGAGTTTTTCCAGACAAGTTGTAAATGAACTGCATATCCTAGGGGATCAGAAAGAGAATGTCGTGCAAGCATGTGCCCTAAGATATGTCAAGGCGCCGAAGGTGACGCTTGTAGGAAGTGAACGTATGGACTTGCAGTACATTCACTTCATTCAAACAGCAAAGACATGTTCAGTGATTGGGATTTCTATACTAGACCTGTCATATGGCCGAAAGTCTAAGTGTGTCTTGTATGAACAGATATTTCACCGTAGGGGTCTGCCCGGTGTTCCACTGAATGAAAAGATTTCGGCACAGGTGCCGAAGATGAATGGTTTTCACGGAATGCGTTCCATGACGACGCATGTTCAAAAGCAGCATGCCGCAACATAAGCGTGAAGTATTTTCATTTCAAGGTTGGAAAAATAAGAGCTCAATGCCGTGATTTCGCCCTTCTGAGGTTGAGAGGGAACGATGGTGTGAAAATCGTTTCCAGGCGATTAAAGTCAACTCATAACCAGCAGACTTATGCTTCTCGATGGAATTGACACTGATGTGAGTTTAAAGATACATTGTTGTTTGTATTGGTGGTAATATGGCCCTTAATTAAGACTTAAGCAGGTAGTATAGTGGATTTAAGTACAATAGTCTATTCTGTAAACGGTAGTTTTGTAAGAAAAATCGTGTACACACATTCAAGATGAAATGCGTGAGTTCTGATTGAAGAAGGAATGAGAGTTCACGTAAGTTTTGCTGACCTGACTGACTTCGCTACCGCTGTTAAATACTGAAAAAAAGATCGGAATATAAAAGTTGGGATAAAGAAGAAGTAATGTCTTGATAGGCTACGAAGACGCTACATCCTGTGAAATAACCTCGCTTATAAATAATGCGCTTCAAGTGGCGTGGGAATGAAAATCAAAAGTGTTCATCTGCATGAAAGAGAATAATCTAGCGGCCAAATTCAGAATTAAATATGACGATAAGGTTGTGAACGAAATGTTGCTCGCGGGAGTAACCAATACACATAAGATGGTCTTTTCAATGAAAAGAGAACTTCCTTTTTGTTTACGTAGTGTGTCGGAGAGAGGTACGGCGTCAGAAAGGCGCAGATGTGTTATGTGCAGATAGGCTGAAGTGGGAACTGAGTGTCTACAGCTGTCTTCTAATGTGGCAAATAAGTCCACCTCATTAAGCTGGGCAGCTCAATCCCTGGAATAGCCAAAAAGCGGCAGAAGTGGATTGTTTCTTTAATTAAATAAAGAACAGCCTCTCGCAGAACAGTGACCGGTAAACTAAGAAAAGGAAGCAATCAATTGTTAAAATTCATAATTATCTTATGTTCCTGAAGTTCTGGTAATTACGCCCGCGAAGATGTAAAGAAAAATATGAAAGGCCGCATAGATGAGTAAAATGTCCCACTACACGCACTTAATATTGTTTCTCCAGTATGTTCGGTTCAAAAAGGACTGGTGATATACTGAGGTAGCGTAATGTTAAAACAAGCAAAATTATAGCAGTGACAAGGGGTTAGATATGTTACTGAGGATTTGGAATGCCAAGAAGAAACAGGAGAAAGTGGCTTGTTGCGAATCTGTGAATATCAGCTGGGGCGGATGTTGTCCCTGACAGCAGGGGGGTCAGCAGTGTTTGTATGAACTTCTCGGAATAGGGGAACCAGCAGGTAGACTAATCCCCTAGTCTCTTGAGTGGAGCTGGAGCCCGGCAGGTGAGTGTCCTTGACTTTGTTCTGGGTGAATGAACGGGGTGAGATGACCGTTGTTTGCGAAGAAGCAACTTACCATCGCGTAGTGACGCTTGTCTGCAGTTTTGTTTTGAATAGTGTTCCATTCTCATTTGATGAGGCGTGTAAGCAAATGCTGTTAGATTCGAGGTACAAATGTTGTGATTGGTGCATCATCTGTCTTGAGATAATTGTTTTCATAGCATGAGTTTTGTTATTTTACGCTTTAATATATATTAGAGGACATTGATTAATGTTATTCCCCTCTAATCTGATGTAATTATATTGTAAGAATCTGGATCATTAAGTTTAGATTTATGTGATTATTGAGTGGCACTGATTGATATTGCCACGTGTTTTTATCTGTAATTGTATTATGTGTGAAGGGTATGTGAATTATGGAGGGTTATCTTTTATCCTGTATTGGGAGATTTATATTTTGGAAATTTTAAGATCATAACGATTCCTCAGAGTTCTAGTTTCTCAATTGATATTCTGGAATAGTAGAAAATGCATAGATTATAGGTTAAGAACAATAGGTACTGAAAGACTTCAGCTGTGTAGTGGAAGAGTTGTGGAGGGACAACCTCACGGTAAAAATGTTCATATCTTATTTTTGATGGACCTGTAACGCTTAAAGACATTCCATTGTGAATCTATAGTAAGTGCTTATGACACACTATCATAAGTATTGTGAACCATTGTTTTTTTATTTTTAGTGTTATATATTTTTTTATGTTGTGTGTATAATGATAGATTAAGGCTGGACCCTGCTGTTATGTGGATGGTACACTTTGGATGGCTGATGCATTGGGGAGTTTTGCACACGAAGCGAGTTGTATTGTAAACATTTACTGTTTGGCGCCTTTGACGCGTCCTCGCATGACATTTCCGCAGGGGAATTTTGTTTGAAAATGGGTGAAGGTTGTAAATATCTTATGAAATTGTAAGTTTGCAAGGTTTTATGGCTTTGTAAATCAAGGGTATTGTTATCAAGAGGGCAGGAACTGAACTGAGAACAAAGTTGCAGAGAAGACTTTATAAGCAAATTTAAATTCCCTGGAAGTTAAATTTAGGTGGGTTGGTCGGCAAGCTGTAATAAGTCACGTTTCCAAAGCGACGCAGTGTGGACAGATGAAGCGAGGGCTATTTTTCGACGTGCGGAAGCCGCGAGCCGGTTCGTCAAGCCACCTGCTGCGCCGTAGACAATAACAACAGGGACAGCCAACCTGCAGACAATAGTGGCCCGCCACTCGGATGTTCTTGTATCCTGTTACATGGAATGCTGCTCGGAGGTGGAGAGGAGACAAGACACTTCTGGAGTGTATGTCGAGGTGAGAGGAGGGACTGCGAGACCACCGCCATCCTCCGTGGGCCTGAGGATCATTTCCCGTCGCCGGCAGTGAGCAGTGCGCGGACACGGTAATGTGCCTATAAAAGTGAGACTTAGTGCAACATATCAAGAGCCCGGAAAATACCCCTGAGAAGCTACCCTGATTAGCTGGATACTTGTTTAAAATATTCAAATTTCACATGTCAAAGTTGGATGTCTTTTAATTTGTATAATAAATTCATGTCTTTTGTTACCCATCTTTCATATTCTTGTAACCCCTGAGACATGTCATGTGCGAGGCTTAATATTGATATATTGATAGAGAAAGATAGAAAAGTTTCAATTGCTGACGCCATACAGGGTGTCATAAAGGTAGAGTCACCCCCACCTAAAGAGAATATTACAAGTTCGAGTTACTCGAATCATTAAAATCGTAACTCGTTCCAAAGTTAGCACCCTCCGGTGCCGCGTCACGTCTCCCGCACATGTTTACTGCCTTTTTGGCTGTAGTTTTCGAAATTTATGCATGCGGGTACATGTGCATGGGGCGAGATTCAATCTATTTATCTATTTCTACCATATTAGATCCTCGGTGATTACAATTAACATTGGTGGTACCGTAAATATTGACAAAGCTTATCTGTCTTTTACAGACAAGATATGTCACTAATCTAAAAAAAAAAAAGAAACCTGTATGGCCCACAGTGCTTAAAAGGAAAACAAAACCAAGACGAAACTGAGAAGACTTCAAAATTGTTAGGAAAATTTTATTGAAAAGTCATCTTAATCGTTGTTACCAGAGCTAGTTCAACATGAGACGGAAGAAAACTTAATGGAAGTTGTTCAGACGAGTCTTATGATAAAGAGCAGCATGTGCGAGAAGATTTATCTATGGCTGAAATGTCGTCTGCTGTTCAAAAGATGGTATACAAGTAATATCACCACAGTCGCCCATTAAAGTATAAATTATGACGATATTTCAAACTTATCGCTCACTGACTCTGCTGGCAGAGATGAAATAATTATTCGAGCTATGAAAAAAATCCAAGAAAAAATAATCATGGACGTCATTTTCAAATACGCGATTTCAAAGAGCAACACCAAATGGAGAAACTTATAAAAGTAGATAGCTTGTCTGTTCTAAATCTGCAGATAAAGTATATTGCTTATATGTTGTTTATTCAATAGAAGGTCTCATTTTTATTTGGGAAAAGAAGGATTCGGAGACTCGATTTACTAATCAGAGCGTCTCAAAACTCATGAAACTTCCTCAGATCACAATCACATCAGTTGGCTAGGAGGGTTGATTCCATTAAATAACTTCAATTTACTAGACAAGCATTTGTAAATACAGACTGAAGACGAAAAATCACACTGGGTTGCTATCCTCTAATGAATGACGTCTTGTTCAGAGAAAGCTTTGGATCTGAAATACTAAATACTTCTAATGATTGTAACTTCCTGGGTATATTGCAACTGCTAGGAAAATATGATCCTGTGATGATGGAGCATCACCGCTGTATTGCTAATAACGAGACTAATGTCTTATTATATTGGCAAATGTATTCAAAACGAATGAAGTTCGTAATAAAATTTTGACTATGGTTGGGTCATCTACTCATAAATATTTTCCCATCATACTGAATTGAACTCCTGATGTAAGTCACGTCGAAAGATTATCTTTGACATTGATTTTGTTGACACTAATGAAAACGAAGTCTAAGTGCGCAAGTATTTCGCTGTGCTTACTTTCTTTTTTTTTTTTTTTTTTTTTTTACTTGTGGCTTTACGCCTCGTCGACGGCTAAGGTCATTTGAGGCAGGATGGGGACAAGGAACGGGAAGGAATTCGGCCATGGCGTTTTTGAAGGAAGCATCCCGGCATTCGCCTGGAGTGATTTGGGGAAGCCGTGGAAAACCCAAGTTTGGATGCCCAGACGAGTATTCGAACCCGCGTCCTCCCGAATGCGAGGCCAGAAAATGTGCTTACAATCCGAAAAGTGACTTTTCAGGAACTGGGAGCTGGACTCACTGCCCTGTTTATCATTGATACTTTGCAATAGTTCGATTTGGATATGAACGATTGTCGAAGACAAAGATATGATAATGGATCCAATATGGTAGGAGGAAGCTAAATTCTGAACCAGTATCTTCGAGCATTTTTTAATCTATGTAACTGTAATTAAATTTGGTAATAGCAAGAGCCGCCAAAACATCAGTTAAATCGGTTTCCTTGTCCGGATTTCTTTAAAGAATATTTGTTTCATTCTCTCGATCAACAAAGCGATGGGAAGTGGTATTCAGGCACTTAGAAGGACTATCGCCAAAATTTTGCGAAACTCGTTTCAAGAATAGAGTTTCTAGCATTGCTACAGTTCGTTATCACTGCTCTTCAGTTCGTGACGCCCTTCTGAAACGAATTATTCAGTTGCAGCAACAGATGCCTTGTCACTTAGCCAGATCATGGAGCAATTTGAGTTCATAATTACAGTGGTGACTTGGTAAAATACATTGTTTCAAGTAAACATTGTAAACAAAGACTGTGCAGACTGAAAGTGGATTTATGAAACTCTTCACAGTTGCTGAAAAACATTTCGGAATTTGAGAAAGAGTACCAGATCTGATAACAGACAGCTAGAGAAATTGATTCTCAGACTGGAACATTTCCTATTATTAACCCAGTCAGATGCCTAAGAAAGCAAAGATTTTTTGAGTATGAGCCATAAATGAGATAACAACAGATCTAGAAGAATTATTTGCAATGAATGTGTTTTAGCATATGAACGATACAATGTAGAATGTGTTGATCACTCTATTTGCACAAGTTTCTAAGGACATAGCAAGGATTAGCTTCAGAGTGGAGCAAAAACAATGAAAAATACTTGTTGAAAATGGTTTTAGTTGGGGAAATAATATATACATTTAACCTGTATAACCATTAGTCTGCGAGGGTTCTGGCAAAATTTTGGTAAAGTTTATTTTTCGGTATTAAAAGTGGGAATTTTTAACTTCACATATTTTCTAGTTTTATATATTTTAAAAATTATTGAAAACTGTGAATTTGATGTGTAAGTGAAGTGAGCATTGTGTTCGCGGCTTTGCTTGAGTGGAATTGATAAAGCTTTAATATACATATTCGTATCCGAATCCCACAGGAATAGCTATTTGGGATAAAAGTTGGTGACCAATACATTATTCCAAATTTATCCTAAGCAGTTCAGTTGTTCGACGTGATACAGTAAAAACACACAAGCAAAAAAAAAAAAAAAACTTTTACATTTAGATGTAAAAACTGTATTTTATTTTCCCTCTATCTACATGGACACCTTAATCATGAATAAGCGATTGCTCATTTGGGGCGCCACAATGGGATCTCGCACCACCTGAAAAACTTGCTAGGGCCGCCTCTGCGCTGACTGTATTGCATGTGGGTGGCATAGTGATCAATATTTCTTTATGTAGTTATGTAAATGCAGTGTCAGAACACACCCAATTTAAAAGCAAGGCAATCGTCAGAAGCATTAATTTTTATGAAGCAAAAGATGAGAGTATTCAAGAAAGGAATGTTTGTAATAATTACAGGGCAGGAAAATTAGTAATATGAGAGGCTTCGTAATTAGAAGGAGAAAGATATGTGGAGAAGAGGAAAGAAAGAAAGGGTTATGGATATTTAAAGAAGACTGTGATAATAGGAAAAATAAAATTTGAACAGAAAGAACAAGAGGGAAAGAAAAATAGCTTTATTCAATGAAAGAAGGAATGTAGTAAATATTAAGTGGAGTTATGACCACTCAGCAAAAGAACAGAAACTATCTGAACAAGAATTACACAAACAGTTAATTGATGCAGTGTGCTATAAGATTGATAATGGGACAAGAAGATTTTTTAATGTAAAGACAGAATATTTAATTTGACAAAGATGTAATGGAATGAAAAGAAAACAGAACATCAAGAAGTGAAAGTTTTTCCTGAACATGAAGCAGGCAAAGTAACAGAGGAATGTGTACTTATAGAAGGCAGCTTTTCATAGAATTTAAACTACAGAAAGTGAAGAATAAAGCTAAATAAAATATAATAAACAAAGGAAACAAATTAAGAAGAGGACCAACAACAAATAATATGTAAAAGAAGATAATTTTAATGGTTAGTGATGAATAAAATTAAGATGAAATGAGCTGTGAAAATGAAGCAATGGGGTGTACAAGGAATAAAGAATAAGAGTGAATCTGTTAAAGGGAAAATGATGGAACAAGTAGTAATAGAATATGGGTCAAAGACATGGAGGCACAGTAATGTTAACTGAAATGAAACATACTCAGCCATAATGTACGTGGAATCTGGAATCTTATCCTATGAATTTGAAAATAAGAAAATAATAAGAGATGAAAGTTAAAAATATAAAGATGGTTTTTGTTTTTGTCATGAAGAAATGAAGTCAACTGTAAAAGAGCAATTGTACCCATGGGGGCATAACAAATATTATCAACAGTGAATTAGAAACCACTGTAAGGCACGTGATTTTATAAGCAAAGTGCTGTGGTTTTGAAGACAGATGGGAATATTGATATGATTGGAATAATGAGAACAAATGCATAATGAGAAGAAAGTAGACAAATAAAAGATGTGATATGGGAGCAAGTGATTACCTGACATACAATGAAGAAGAATATTATGAATGAAATATTCACGGATTTATGGATAAGAGACAGTACGATGGAAAAATGGAGAAGGAAGTGGAAGCGAGAGAGAGAGAAAAAAAAAAAGGAATACATGACAATGGGTGAATCGGACAAAGTTTAATATGGGAAATTTGGTTCTTATGAAAACACAGTAAAAGTATTGATATAAAATCTGAAATTATGTAATATTCATCATGGTCCTTTTCAAATCATCGAAAAACTGAACATGCATGCCTATTGGTTAGTCTTGGATTAAGGAATATTGTTGATCTGATGTAAAAGTATAATTGTAAATCTAGATACTTCATTATCAACAGCGGACTAATTTAATACAAAGTGCACCGAGATGGATAGTGAGTTTTTGGTTTTGTTTAAATTTTTGCGTAATATGCAGTAAGTAAATTGAATACTGATTTTGTGTTTGCTACATTCATTTGGACTAGGGTTGTTGCGGATGTCATCTTTGCGGATGCGGATGTTCAGAGCTTGGCATCCGCGGATGCGGGTGTTTTGCGGAAGCAGATGTGGAAAAATAAATTTATAATTATTTACATTTTAATATTTTATCAAAAATAAATTAAAAATCAATCTTTTTTCATAATTAAATTCTATTTCCATATAATACTGCCATATTGATTTATTTTTGCCTGATCTTTCAACAACAAAAAATGTGGGATGATTTCACAAGTGAATTAAATTATTTAAATAATTGCGTACGCGTCTAAAAACCAGTCTTTATCATATGTACTATGTGGAGTTCGTGGCTGGCTACACTAATTCAAACATCAAGCACAAGGCAACACTACCACTCATCTCCATACTCGCTTTTTTTTGTGTTATAACTATACGCCTCGTCGATGTTGAGGTCATTAGAGGCGTGAAAAGATCGGGGTTTGGAACGGGAAGGAATTCGGTCATGGTCTGTTAACGGAAGCATTCGTATGGAGTGATTTGGGGAAGCCATGGAAAACCCAAATCTGGATGTCCGGACGGGGAATCGAACCGCCATCCTCCCGAATGCGAGGCCAGGCTGTTACCGCCTACTCAACACGCACAGTTCCATGCTCACGACCCACCTTCCCACCGCTCCAGTGGCGCATTTACAGTACAACCTGTACGACCTATGAGTTCCGATTTTTGATAAAAGAACTCTTGATGGTCTGTGAAAGCAGTTACAGGTTCCTTTCGTTTAGCTCAATATTTTTTCAACAAAAAATAATAAGATTATTATACATTTTAATTTAAATACAGACTGCAAATATTCTGTGAATCAATGATAATTTCGTGTGATCTAAAAATTTCAGTCACAGAGTTTCTTATCAGCCGCGCAGTGTACCTCTATCGTTGTCACCTATTTTTAAAAGGAGACCTACAGATTAACGTGAAATTCGAACCACAGAGCGTTCCAACATCATAGCATTAACAAAACCAAAGCTTTGCCAGAGGAGACTCATGAAAATTGCAGCTGGGACAAGGATTTGAACAAAGGACTTTCAGCACCCCAATTGTACGCCATATCCATCTGAGTCAAGAAACAAATCTGGATGTAATTACAAATAAATATTCTACCATAATAAAATCAACATACTTTTTTTTCTGTAGCATTTATTTTTGCTATCCCAAAACACAAATGACCTTTTATATGATTAAATACATATTTTTCAGTACTTCTAAATTCAGATGCTTGTGGCGTGTGATTCGGGTATGGAAGGTCCCCGGGTCAAAATCCGGGTTTCGGATGCAATTTTTACACGCCTTAAAATCGACCTTCACGTCTGGCAATTTCATTTGTTAATGTGAACATGCAAGGACTATATCTACATTTTACGAACATCTGATGGACCTAAAGTAAGGCTGAAAAAATGGACACTTTTCTAAAGCAATCAGTAACGCTAACCCGGGGCGCACATTGAGATGCGTGGCGCAGTAGGGGCAATGCAGAGCAGGGCAGGGCAGCACAGACTGGCAGTTACTCGCGCATATTAGAGCGCAGTTTCGTGCGGCAGTTTACAAAGCATTGTGTTGTGCGAAAAACTGACAATAAAGAGTAACCAAAAACATGTCGATGCAAAAACTCGATTTTTGATTTCTAAATCAGATTGGAATGCCGAGCTTGGAAAATTGTTATTACTTTAACAGAAGCTGAGTTAGATAAAACTATGCAAAAGTGAGTATATGAAAAGAAGAAACTCTCATCTGGCTTTTGCAGTGACAAGAGAATTCAAAAAAGATAATTTCCGGATGACTCGAGCGGAGATTCACGGCATAATGTAACCTGTTATTTTCTCGACAAAGCTCAAATATCTATTAGAACTGAAGAAAATCTCGCTGTATTTAATTATTTAGCATTTGACAGTACATGAGATTTATAAGAATGTTTCTCTCTTTTATTTCATATTATATTTTTTAGAAAACTATATAACAGAACAGAACAGAAACACTTGAAACTAAAAAAGCTGTGTCAACAAATTAAGTGTTTCTCGGGGACACTATTGAATGATGTAGTACAAATAATAAGAAAACAAATAATGTGATAATAGCCTATATATATCAATCTTTTTCGAAATTTTATTAAAAATGAATTCAAAAAAAGAAAAGTGAAAATTGTAAGTGGACAGTTGTATGATAAATAAATGCTGAATTTACTCGCCACTTGTTGGGCTCATTGTCCAAATCTCTTGTTTAAATTTAATTTTTATGTATTTTTTATGACTGATATTGTGAATCGCAGGTTGGTTACGCACCAGATTAATCAATTTTTCTTATTCCATAGTTGAAAATGATTATAAGTAATGCAAGATTATAAATAACGCAAGAAGTGTTACGGCAAAAACCGGCATGAGTGAGCTGTGTGGCACAGTTTCTGTGTCGTGATCACAACGTGGCGCAGGCCACGTGCGGCGCAGGCCATGTGCGGCGCAGTACTGCACTGCCCTGCTCTGCGTCTCAATATGCGCTGTTCCGCCCCAAAACATAGACACACAGAAACTGTGCTGCGCTGCGTCGACTGGGCGTCAATGTGGACCCAGCCTAAAACAACATTTAGTTGTAAAGGACCAGAAATTTCTGAACTCTTTGTATACGATTCTCCATATCGACCAGCCCGACACCGGTCCGCACCGTCAAAAATTAGATCCAACCAATGACTGCCGACACATGGTGCAGTGTCGTTTGAACTCACTTCAATCGAGTGAGTGACAACAATAAGAAAAGTGTCGGTCGGTGACAGTGCGGGTTCGGTGCTGCCTAGTGTAGCCAGACCTTTACTTTACTTGCAAGTTTAAACTAGTAAATTCGTGGCTTATGTAATAACACCGTTTAGTTCATTGTTACTTTTATTGTAAGATTGTCAGAAAACAATCACTTTTTTGTTAGCTAAGCTACGATGGACAGAATCTCGAATAAAGAGAAAAGAATAATATATATTGCAATGTAAATAAAACATCCGCAATACATCCACATTAAAAATTGCGGATGTGAAAGCAGATGTAGGAATTCATGCGAAAGTTTCGCACTTGCAGATGCGGATATCCGTTACATCCCTAATTTGGACAATAATTTCATATGTGGTGACATTTTGGAAAAAGATTGGCTTTTTGTTCATTGTGTCTTCCAAATAAATCCAATGTTTGCAACATCACATTAATTATGTAGTAATGTGGGGCAAATGTGATAAACTCACCACCAATCACTTTTATGTTATTATTTTTTTAATTTTTAATCAATTCTATGTGATTATGAATAATTGTATTGATGTATGTAAATTAATCAATGCATCATAGGATTTCCAAAAGCTGTATATAGTCTTTGAGGTAGCATAAGATTAATATCACTAGCTAGTATTAAGGCTCTTTGGCAGTTGCATGGGCCATAGCTGAGCAGAAGGTCACGCACCTGTATTGTAGCTAGACCTATTAATAGATGGAAGATCTGTCATATGGCAAGTTTAAAAATTTAATTTTTGTGTTGGTAGTTATTGCAATAAGTGCTGTAAAGAATATTTTAATAACTGATACAGTGTATAATAAATCAAGGCCTTTCTTTTGGAAAAATGATTTTCATTTCGTTACAATAGTTCCCTTCATTTCAGCACATCTAAATTTATGTTTTATATTTAAGTACTAAATGAGAAGCAAATTTAATGTGTTCGTGATGAGATGGACCTTCTCACACGCTGTCTTGTCCTATATTGTGAAAATGTTACTAAACTATTTAATTCTTCGGGAGCTAACCTGGAGATTATTGTCAGCTAATTAACTGTATAAGAATGAGTCATGTGATATACTTTGGCGTGTGCACAACTCCCGAACCAAATGAATCATTTCCTATAACATGAATAGGTGAAAACCAAAATGTTGTGTATGTTCGTGTTCATCATATATGTTTTTCACTTGTCGCAGCCTTCAACTTTGGTGAGTGATGAGTCATTTTCTCTCTCCATTGTCTTTCACAGCATTTTACTTGAATGTTACGCCTTAGAGGATGGATTTCAGAATCTTCGACAGCCCTCGGAAGGATTATTACTATCAGCTAAATATTGTTTTATATAACCAATATTAGCAAAGGCAGTAATTAATTTGAAAATACTGCTTAGCTGCCATGCATGAACTAGCACCAAGCATCCATCATGACAATATTCCATCATTCAAATGAGATAATACACTAATTGTGATGATACAGCATTGCTAAACCTATCAAAATGTAACTCATATTTGTATTAGCCATTGGTTATTTGAAAATAATTTAATTTAATTTCTTTTTTTTAATAGCAATGGAGCACACACTCCGGTGGCAATTTCCTTACACACCCATCTTCCCCCTTTCCTGCACCCACCTACATTTGCCCTCTACAAATTTTCACTTTAAATTCTTTCAACGTTTTTAGGAAATTATTCATAATTTTACTTGGTAATTTATTCCAATCTCTGAAACCCTTACCTAATAAAGAGAATATTCCCACACCCTTGTGCCTGAAATTGAGTGCCAGTTTGTGGTCATGGTCATCTTTTCCCTAACATGCACTACTTTTCATACCTACACCAATATCTTTCCATGCCTCAATGCCAGTATACGCCTTGTACACTCCCATGACCCTCTTTACCTTCCTCCTGCCTTACAATGAATCCCATTCCAGCTCTTTTATCATATCTGTTACTTATTGCATTCTGCAATAATTTCCAGAAATAAATCTAGTAACAATTTTTTGCACTCTCTCCAACTCTTGTATTTAATACTAAAAATGTTGGTCCCATACTATACTACCATATTCGAGCAATGGTCTGACCAAAGTTTTGTAGCCCAATTCCTTTACTTCTCTCCTACATCCCCTCACCACTCTCAACAAGTGCAGAACCTGGAAACCTTTTCCAACCACCTATCCAATGTGTCCTGCCCAGTTAAGCACGTTATCAAATGTAATGTCAAGATATTTACATTTCAAGTCTTCAGCAAGCAATTCTTTCCCCACCTTATATTCATAATTAACTTTTTGTTTTTTATTTGTGTATCTAATAAGCTGACTCTTCTTTGCATTTATCTTCATCCCATGTTTACCAACCCAACTAGATATCCTGTCCAGATCACCCTGCAACTGTTTACAATCTTCTTTAGTTTATTTATGTATTTATCTATCTATCTTGTTTCAAGGATCCCTGATGAGGAAGTACCTCTGGGATGTGAAAAATGTCATGGTTAATACACAAACATACGAGTCATAATCATAATGAAAACACTCATATGCTACAAGGATAAATAAAGAGAATAAAAATAAACATTAAATTTTACAACTGAGATTTGCAAAAGGTCTTATTGAATACAATTAATATTTTGTTCAAATTCTTGAATGGAGTAGATGTGAATAAGATAATTTCTCTGTTTTTCTTTAAATATGTCTTTATTATCTGCAAACTTTTATACTCTTGGGAAGTTTATTAAACAGAAGTATCCCAGAATAATTAACTCCTCTTTGTACTAATGACACAGATGTGAGATCGAAGGCTTTCACGGCGTATCGATGAAATGTAGTCTTCACGGGTTTTCCGCCGTATGTTGTCGAAATGCAACAACGAGCTTTCGGCGGCTGACTCTGCCTCCATCTTCAGGTTGGATGTTGTGCAGGGAGAGCCAGAGCCGCATTGGCGATGTCTGGCCTCCACGCGCCCTTATAAGGCCTGGCCTCTCCCCTCCGCTCGCTCCCTCCCGCGGCTGCTGTCTTGCTCTCGTCATTGATTGACTAGTGGAGCGACTGTCCTAGCCAACCCCAGTAAGCCGGAGACATTTCCCAGCGGAGCCTCACTGCCTCTCTGATTGCAGTGCGACTGTTTCAGAAGGGACAGCCGGCTTCCACTCGTCACTGAGCCAAAGACCCGTGTCCCTGTTGACCGCATTGTTATCCAGCCGTATTTATATTGCTTCTTTGATGACTGACTCCCAGTAGAAGGAACACTTGGCCAGTACCTTCACATTGCCCAAGTCCATTTTGTGGTCGTTTTCAATAACGTGCAGGGCGACTGCAGATTTATCTATCTGGAGCATGCGGATGTTGTGTTCATGTTCGATCACCCGAGCCTTGATAGTCCGGATCGTCTGATCAATATAATTCTTGCCACACTGACATGGTATGCTGTAAACCCCTGGAGTCATCCATCCCAAGTCATCCTTCACGGGCCGGAGGTAGTCTCGTATCTTGGCAGGAGGACGAAAAATGCTCGATTCCATGTCGTGCCAGAATCCTGCATATTTTTCCCGAGATGTTACCTGAGTATGGAATGGAGGCCAGAGCCTCTGGCTGGACATCTGGGTCTACCGGGCATTTGTTTGTCTTTTTAATCGCCTGCTATATTTCTCGATCAGAATAACCATTCCTCTTGAAAGTATTGCGCAGATGTTCAAGCTCGGATGGCAGGGAATCCACGTCGTAGATTTTCCTTGCCCTGTGCACCAAAGTGTGGAGCATGGTGGTATTCTGTGCTGGGTGGTGGAAACTCGTGGCGTGTAAATAGCGGTCCGTGTGTGTAGGTTTTCGGTACACACTGTGTGAGAGGCTTCCATCTGATTTCCGTCGGATCAGGATGTCCAGGAAGGGCAGGCTGCCATTCTTCTCCATCTCCATCGTGAACTGGATATTTGGGTGGATTCCGTTAAGATGGTCTAGGAATCTATAAAGACTGAATGCCATGTAGCCAAATAACAAAAGTATCGTCCACATAGCGATAGAAGCAAGTCGGCTTAAGGCTGAAGCTTTCGGTCGCCTTGTCTTCGAAATCTTCCATGAACAGATCGGCGATCACCGGCGACAATGGGGACCCCAATGCTACCCCATCCGTCTGTTCGTAGAAACTCCCACTGTAGGTGAAGTAGGTAGAGGTCAGGACCAGCTCGAAAAGGTCCACAATTTGGGGTTCGAAGAGACGGCGCAACAGCTGTAGGGTGTCAGCCACAGGGACCTTGGTGAACAAGGAGACGACATCAAAACTGACCATGATGTCAGTGTCCGAAAGCCGTATCTCTCGGAGCGTTTCCACGAACTGTGGCGAGTTCTTCACATGGTGGGGACATGTCCACACAAACGGGTTGAGTATTCCCGTCAGGTACTTGGCCAAAGTGTATGAAGCGTTACCTATGGCGCTTACAATCGGCCGTAGAGGAACGTCTGCCTTGTGTATCTTGGGGAGGCCATAGAGTCTGGGTGGCCTCGGAGAATGAGGACGAAGGCTCCTCATGACGTCAGGTATGTATCTGGCCTTTTACAGCTGAGATGTATGAGGCCAAGATAAGGCAACTTCTTGATGATGCCAACTACAAGCTTCTCAATGACGATCCGACTTTGAGGATTGAGAGAAAGTCGACGGCCCTTTTAAAAAAGGCCGGATACACACCTGACGTCATCAGGATCCAAGAAGGTATTAAGTTTGGAAGACACTTAGTGAAATGATGAAGGAATATTGGACTGAAAGGAAGAAAAAAACAACAACAAAAGGATGAAGAATTGAAACTGGAAAGAAGAAGAAAATGTGCCTTATTATGCTCACGGAACCATGAGCTGTGTGCTATTCAGAAACCTTTCAAAATTCTATGTGTAGTTTTTGCATGACTCATGATCAGCAAAAAAAAAAAAAAAAAAAAAAAAAATGGATAATTATTTCCTGACACATTTAGCTTAATTTCCCAGTGTTACAAATCCACATGAAAATAAAACCTATCCAATATTACAGGGGAAAAGATCTATTGGAAGGAAAAGGAATTTGTGGCTGAAGGACATTTGTAGATGGTACAACTGCTTGTCTGAACAGGCTTTCCATGCTGAATTGTCACGTACAAAGCTAGCCAAGCTACGTGGACTTGATGCGTAACTGTCGTGATTTGGTCCCAGGGGCGGATCCAGGATTTTGGTTTGGGAGGGGCTTGGCTTGAGTGGATTTTGGCTTTGGGGGGGTGCTAGAGTCAGGTAAAGTGTAGTATTAATAGTCTCCTCGGGCCTTGAATCGGTAATTTTTCCAAAATTACAATGTCAGAAGTGGAGAGGTGAACCTAGATACTTTTGGGGGGGGGGGGCCTTGAGTCCCCTAGTCCTGCCCCTGGATCCACCCATTTGGTCCGACTTATAACTGATGATTTGTGAACTAATTCAGTCCTTTTTCATTCAGGTAGTTTTAAGTTTATTGTATATTTTGTAATCATCTAGGAACTACATTGAAACTGACTAATCTCCAAAGATGCAAGTTTGTTTCGACAATGATAATTCAAAGCAACCTATCCATGAGTCTAAGCCGATAGCCTCAATCCTTATTATTTCTTTATCTCCATAGCAACCTATACTTTCCTATTCTTTTTCTCTAGGAATAAATATTTATTTTCGACACTCAAGGGAAAAATATGATTTACTTATAAAAATATTTTGTTATGTCACATGCCTCCTCAAGTTTACCATGGGTTTGTGTAAAAAGCCACCGATAAACTTATAAAATAAACCTTGCATCCCATGATACTCAATTTTCTTGTTCCTAGTAGGATTTTTACAGATATTTTACAAAATCAAACTAAAAAGACTAAAAACATTACAGAAAGCACACAAGTCATGTAATGGTAGTGTCTTGAAATATTTCATAATGAATACATACTTACAGTAATGAATAAAATTCTGGCTTTATATCACCTCTCTAAGGTATCAGAATAAAATGTAACTGACCAAAATCTCTGCTAGGAGAAGATACTTTAAAAAGAAGAATTTTACTCCTGAGCAGTGGTATAGGTTAACAAGGGCCCCGGTGCAAAAAATAAAAAAAAAAAAAAAAAAAAAAATTGGGTGGACTGTCAGGCCAGAAGGGCAACTTTATTTTTTAGCTCTACCAAGTCTTGTGAGGTTTGTTGGCTGGGGCTCCCTGAGCTAGGGGGGGGGGGGGCAGTGCACAGCACCACCTAGCCCTCCGATAGCTATGTCCCTGCTCCTGAGTCAATGCTGTATATTATTCAAAACTCCATGAAAATCCAAACAGTAGTTTATGCTTGAACTGCATTCAATGATAACCTGACACTAATTTGTAAGCCATTTTATCTTAAAATTCTCAGCTTTCTGAATTCACATCAAAATGTAAAAAAAAAAAAGAAACCAGTCTTGACCCCAGGGAAGTACATTATTCAAAACCATGTCAAAATCTGATCAGAAGTATCAGCATGAATCCTTTTCATTCAAACTGACAGACACAAATTTTAAAAACAGCCAATTCCTTTTCTGTAGCTTATTAACAGTACAGGAAACTAATTTTTTTAAATTATATTTTAAATATAGTTCTTTTTCTCATTACAGTCTTATTATATGTATAGATTTCTCAGCCTTTCAGTATTACATTTAAATAAAGCATACCCTACCTTACTACTAGGCCACGGGTTATATATTAATTGAAACACCACCAAATTCCAAGCAGTAGTGTGTGTGTGAATCATGTAAAACTAAAAATTATTTAATCATGTAATCTTTTCAATGACATCAAAATAAACATACTCTGCTTTACACGCACGACCACAGCTTCTAAATTAAAGGGAAACTCATCAATCTCTGACCAACAGTTTTTCAAGTTCAATGAAAAACTATCTTAAATTCATCAGCTTTACATCACATCAAAATGAAACATATTTTATATGTGCACTCACGGGCTGCACATTAATCAAAACTCGGGCAGAATCTGACCACTAGTTTTTTTCATGGAACCCTTTCATCCAAAATTGCAAACAGACTGACACATTTTTAAAAAAGAAGAAGATTGATTCCTTGATAGCTTATTAACAGCGCCCCAAAAACATTTTTTTTAAAATATTTGCAGTTATAGTTTTGTATAGTATAGTTTAGAATAGCAGTCCAGAGAAGATTTCATTCACTATAACTTCTCCTTGTAGATTACCATAAATGATGTAGTGATTCAATATCAAGAATAAAAATCGATAAAAAAACTTAAGCAAAATATAAACAATTTACAAATTTATAGACACTTACCACTAGTTGTGCCCACACTTATGCCAGCACTGCTTGCACGACGCATTGGACTTATTTGTATTCACTCATAATAAACATTCTGACTGTGAAAAGCCTTGCACTAAATAATTTAAATTATCTTAGATTCTTCTAGAGTAATTTCCCCACTCCCCCCAGCCCCTACTTTTTACCTTAGAAATTTTGATTTTAAAATATTTCTGCATTTTACATGATTTATTCCTGACACCTTACCTACAAAAGATGACTTTAATACTCTCTTATGTATCAAATCCAGTGTCAAATTGTGGTCATAGTATTTGTTTACCTTCCATGTACTACTTCTACCAATATCTTTTCAACTGTTAACACCAATATTCACCTCATACACTCCCAGCACTATCCTCACCATCCTCCTGCCTACAAATAAATCCCAATCCAGCTCCTTTATCACATCAATTACTGATTGTGTAATGCAGTCATTTCCAGCCCTTCTTTGACCCCCCCCTAACTCTTGTATTTGATACCCAAAAATGTGGGTCCTATACTGCACCATCATACTCAAGAAATAATCTGGACTCCTCATTATTTTGTTTTATGATGAAATTCTCCTTAACACAGCTGCTCAGTCTTGAAAATCTTGCTTTGTTATGATGATATGTAAATCCTTCCTCTTGCTAAGTTACTGAGCCCCTTTATTTCAATCAAAACTGCCTTATCACAAATTTATTATGTCCGTTACATGAGACTCCACATAATTTTTATCATGCTTTGCTAAGTAAATGTCCAATGTACTATTCCTCATTTTGTAATGTTCTTTACACATCCCATTGCTGTATTTTAGCTGGGAAGATGGAAGTGCTAAAAAACCCTCCACAAACCCCTTATTTGTGTGGGGTCATTCCATGTCAAGTCACCCAGGCCTTGACACCAACCATGTCAGATTTTGATGAAACTTGGTACAATTACTTCTTTTATCATCCTGAAACCACTTGTAAATTTTTTTTGCTCTATCTCTTATAGTTTTTTTTATATACATTTTTAAAGTTTTTAGGTTTGGCGTTGTTTCAGCAGTCGGAAATCGTAACTTAAAAATGTGTCCTCACAACTAAAAAAATTTGTATATTAAAGAATACTCAAGATATCAGTATGAAAGTTTGGGTGTTATCTCTAAATTTAAAAAAAAAATACCATAAAGATATATTAAAATATTCCAAATGAAAAAATTTACAAGGTTTTTTTTTTTTAGCTAACGGATGTTTAGTTTTACAAAAACTGCAATATCTAGAGTCTCAGACCTGATAGAAAGCTCAAATTTGTTTTAAAATACTCTTGATTGTATAGGCTATTAGATAAAAGAAAAATTATGTTGGCTTTTTAACCTGTTTAATAGTTATCTAATTTTTAAAATAATATTAATTATATTTTTTTTTAAAAAAAAAAGAACCAAGTGACTTAGCCACCAAAAATAAGTTTTTATCTTCTTAATAAATAATATTAGTGTTGATAGATATCAATTTTCCACTCCAGTTAAGTTTAAATTTAAACTTGGTATGTTAAGTTAAAAATTCAATCAGCTGTGTATGTTTTTACAGTACTAATAGTTAAAAAAGCTCAGTCGTCATAATAGTACAACTCAAGTCAGGTTTACCTTGATTTAGCTAATAACAGTGCCTGATTAGCTGTGCTCATCAAAATTTGCATGGTTCTGCAAGTCTGATCAGATACATTTCCTGTGGCGACATGCTCCTCCATACAGCTCACTCTGCAAGCATGTCTCAACAGGCTCTTGTCCTGTGGTGTCATGCTGTTCTTCCACAGTTGGTAATTGTTAGATTCAGTTGCTCACTGTCTTTCATTGAGTCAGGTTGTGCTTACATACAGTGACGTAATTTATTTATTATTTTTTTCATTCAGAGTTTTAAGTCTTTTAGTTTTTTTTTTTTTTTTTAATTTAATTTAATTGCAATGGAGCACAGGCTCCGGTGGCAATTTCCCTACACAGCTATCTTCCCCCTATCCTGCACCCACCTACATTTGCCCTTTGGTCAACAGTTATAGTTGTTATCAATTTAATGGAGTAACAATGTAGGCTTGGATTTTGTTTTGTTACTCCTGTGTTTTGAAGTAAAAAAATATTGCAGTGTTAAATAGTGCTTGGATAGTATTTTATTAAGTTTATTCGAACCTTCAGTAAGTACTGTTACTTAGTTTACAGAGATTCTTTTCCAATATCCTATAAAAGTAACCAGAACAGTAATCAGACCAAAAGTGAAATCAGTATGTCAGATATTCAAACCTGTAGCGTAGGGTTATTTAAAAAATCTGACTGTTTCCAAACAACCTACACACCTTCAAAAAAGTTACAACCATTATCTGAATTGAGTGAGGAAGAAAAAGATTTGATCCACTTACGATATGGAATTAATCTGTGTGAATTTAAGAATATAT
>JARYHS010008075.1:124916819-124951283 GCA_031002005.1 Vandiemenella viatica | reverse complement strand
GTTGGGAATGTCCGAGGAATTCCTCTGAATACAGCCTTCAGGAGTGGTGCTGCACCTGTTGGGAAGGTATAATATGGTATACTGGCATCCGTCAGCATTTTAGTTACTCTTGCATAGTCAGCTTCTGTAGTAAAGGTGAATTTAATTTTGTCGCCTCCTGCAGTTTTGGCGGTGAATGGGTCCGTGGTGTTTGCGTCTACTCTGTCGTGCAGTGACTTGTAGTTATCTTCAAACTGTACCACTATCGGTGGAATGTGTGATGATCTTTTCGCTGCTGACTGCGCCGAGTCGTCCAGAGGTTGGAAGCGATTGCTGGTGTTCATCACCAGCTGTGGGTCCAACGCTGGGGGCGGCTTAGCTGTACGTCGTGGGATGATAAAGCCCTCTTCATTTGACTGGTTGACTTGCTTCTTCTTGCGTCCTTTCTTCCACGCTGGCTGCAGTATTACGATTGTTTTGTGAGAGTTACTTTTTTGAAGTCTGACGACGTTGGTGTAGTCGGTGGTTGAAAAGGATAGTTTGCAGCCGAGTGGGCAGTCATCTCCTTCTTCTTTTTCTTTGCCTTCTTCCCCTTGCCAGCTGTAGCATTTGACAGTTGCTGAACAGGCACGCTGAGTTTTGTACCACTAGTGCACTGTTCGTTCCTCCGGTAACTTTGCTTTCCCCGTTACGGGCGGAGAAGTACGTCTCTTGGGATGACGAGCATCTGCTAGGTCCGTAGGCAGGCCTGGTCGTCATCAGATTAATCCTTACAGATCCGTCGGCGGCCGTTCTCTTCTTGAATGGGAGTTGCGTGGTCGTCTCCAGTATAGATCCGTCCTTGTCCATGGCCAAGTCCGGTGCGCGTTGCCAGGTCGTCGTAGGTGGTGGCTGCCGTACAGTTTGTCGCCGTGTCTAAGTCCGTTTCCATTAGCCGGGTCGTCGATGGGGCCGTAGCTGCCGCCGGCAAAGCCGAGTGCACTGAGGCACTCGACCCGCCTGGCGCGGCAGCGCGGCGAGCGCTTTCCTCTTCGTCCATACGCTGGTTCAGCGGTCAGGCTGGAACAGGAACTGGAACTGAACTGAACTGAACTGGAACTCGGAACTGGCGGTGGAGCGGCCGGCTACGCTTATATAGGCGGCCTGGCGCAGGAATTCCGTTGTGTGGTAGTACGGCGACCTCTGTAAGAAATAGTCCCACTTAGCTTCTAGATGATTCTATTTGTTTTCCTGGTTTGTTTTGATGTCTCTGCGCCTGTTTGGAGTCGTATATGTATCCCGGCGTGCAGGCGCGTTGTGTGTGAGGTCTGCCTGGCAGGGGCCTTTACTGGCAGACTGAACAAATTCCAATAAAACTAAATCCATTATGCCTTATGCTCGAACAAATCGAGTCAATTGTCATTCTGGTAGAGGCTGCATTACAACCTTACCACCAATTTGGCTAATGATTACGTTCGTATATCATAGCTTCTGTCACATCCGCATTGATACATTCGCTGTATAGTGTTCGATTCTTGAAACTTTGAAATTACTTCATGTGGCTGAAATAACCAGATTAGTTATATGGTGTCACTGAAAACGAAGGAAATTATTAAGAATAATTCTTAACGTGTGATACCACATAGGATTAGTTTTAGTCCGCGCAAATTTCTATTTTAAAGCAGAATAACTGATCGAATCAACAAATCTTCAAAATAAAATCAATACCCAAACAGCAAAAAAACAAAACAATAATAATAATAATTCAGATGCTGTTACTATCAATAAAGAAAATTCTTATACTGCAACACACTTCTAAGGGGACTAAGTCGTGGGTAACTGCTGTATCTATATAAATTAGCGACACAACGGTTATCGTGCAATCCTCCGTATCCGAATATAAAATAAGATTTCTTTTTAGTTAAGTTAAATATTACGGAAATAATATTTTTCGTTATGTCAATAGATAAATCCTTACCAAAGTTTATGCTTAATTATGTAATCCCACACACATATTTAACATAAAATCCCAGCAAAAGTTTACACAGAGTGATGATAATTTCAGCTGTGTTACATATCGATATAAATTCGAGGCACCACGGTTATCATGAAATACTACATATCAGCATTAAAAAGTTTTTTTAGTTAAGTTAAATATTACAAAAATAATATTTTTAGTTATGACCACAAATAAAATCTTACTAAAGTTTGTGCTTCTCTATATAATCTCAGCCAAAGTTTACGCATAGTGATGATAAAATCAGCTGTGACAACGTTTTGATTGTTAGACATGATTGGATTGAAGACTTGAAAGACATCAATAAGTATATTCTGGAAATGATCAACCATATCGATGAGCTGGATTGGGAGTTATTGAAGGAAAGGAGGAGGGTGAAGAGAGTACTGGTAATGTACAGAGCATGGGGTGATGGGGCTTGCTGGGATATTCGGCTAAGAATTAGGAATAGTGCATAAAATTTTCTTTTGTTGGTAAGGGTGTCAGGTATTGGAACAAATTACCAAGTGAAGTGATGAATAATTTACCAAAAACGCTTAAACAATTTAAAATTAAAATTTTGTAAATCGGAAAAGTAAATGGGGAGGAATTTAACACTTCAAATATAAAAGAAAATTTTAAAAATAATGTAAAAATAGATAATCAGCTGACTAGGAGAATTGACACCGGAGCATTAGCTCCATTGCAATTAAAATTAATAATAATAATGACTTACCTATCTATTAAAACGGCGGAAGACCAAAAAGACGAGACTAATTATCCAGCTGAATTTTTACATTTCCTCGGCGCATCTGGTCTTCCCGCGCATAAACTGAATTTATAAGTTGGTACTCCGTTCATGCTCTTCAGAAACATATCACCACCACAGTTTGCAATGGAACTAGACTTCTGTTGAAATCCTTGCACACAGAGGCCATTATCTTAACAGGATGTGGACGAGGAGAGGAAGTATTCATTCCACGAATGCCACTGGTACCGTCAAAATTTACATTCTACTTTAAGCTCCTGCAATTCCCGGTAACCATATGTTTTGCCATAACAATCAACATGTCTCAGGGTCAGACACTGGGAACCGTAGGAATTGATCTCCGGACACCATGTTTCTCCCACGGCCAGCACCTATACGTTGCTGCTGGCTCTAGAGTGATGTATGTGCACCAAACAATCAAACTAGAAATGTGGTATACACAGAGGCATTGTTGTTTGCGATCTACCAAGTAAGGTAAAGGTAGCATCTTATTTCTCTTAAACATTGCTCCACTTATTACACGCTTTATATTAGCTTGACTTGTATGTATGTATGTATGTATGTATGAATGTAACGGAATTTTACAACTCCATTTTGACCCACTTCCCGATGTCCGAGCTGTTTGAAATTTGGCACACATATTAAGAACCGGTGACAATACAATAATTTCATAGCTATATCCTGCTATGCTCATTACTTTGACAGTAACAACAGAAAAATGGTTGAATGTCGTGGAATTTTGCAATATAATTTTAACCCAATTCCAGATGTCCGAGTTGTTTGAAATTTTGCTCATGTATTGATAATTGATTACAATACAATAATTTCATAGCTATGTCTTGATATTCTGATTACGTTGACAGTAAAAACATAAAAATTTTGCACACGTTTTAAGAACCGTTGACAATACAGTAGTCTCTTAGCAACGTCCTGCTATTCTCGTTACTCTGACGGTAACAATAGAAAAATGGTTGCTATGTAATGGAATCTTTCATTTCAGTGTTTACCTGCTTCCTGACGTCCGAATCGTTTTAAATTTTGCACACTTATTAAGAACCGATAAAAATTCAATAATTTCACTCTCACCACGTTGCCAGTGTATCCTATACTTGATGGGATTACTGAGTTAGGCAAATGCAGCCGCGACATTAGTGCACAGGTGCGATTCGAGAAATCTTCGTCATTTGGCGGCCACACCCTTCGGAGATTTCCCACCCAATATAGCCATCATCATCATCATCGTTCTCCAGTTTCCCGGGTGTGATTTACGAGCCTTGGTTGCTGTAGACGATCGTCTTCTTCCGTCTCCTATCCAGAAAGGTTTCTCTGTCTGAAGTCGCTTAACGTGATGCTGAATAGTAAGTATTCGAAATATTACTTCGTACTATTATAGAAAAGTAGCCTTCCTCGTTTACCGTGCTATTGGATCTCTTGTTGAGCTGACCATTTAATTGTATTTTACTCGTGGGAGTAATAATTAATAAATGAAACTACAACTCGAAGAAAAAGAGAGATTGGCGAAGAAAAGCGAACAGTAAGAAACATACTTTTTAAAGTATCTGAACTAAAAAGTTAAAAATAAAATTGTAGTTTAAAAAAACTAAAATCACGCTTTCGTAGTAATGTGAACTAAAAGGTTAAAAATAATATTTAAATATAAACATTTTGTTTAACAGTGATAGGACGTCCCAAAATTCAGGATAAATTAATTTTTTTTGAATAAGCTTAAAGTATAAAGTCACTGATTTCAAAATTAACTTTAATGTTAAAAAAGCGTGGGGTGCGCTCTACATAACTTTTGACAATGACTCTGTCTTTACAAACAGCCAACGACAAAAAATATAAGACAACTGAAATAGCACCCCATGCTTTTTTACATTAAAGTTAATTTTGTAATCAGTGACTTTATTCTTTAAGCTTATTCAAAAAAATTAATTTATCCCGAATTGTGGGACGTCCTATCACTGTTAAACAAAATGTTTATATTTAAATATTATTTTTAACCTTTTAGTTCACATTACTACGAAAGCGTGATTTTAGTTTTTTAAACTACAATTTTATTTATATCACAAAAATAAAAAAATTTCTAAACAATAACTTCTTATACTTCGAACAATAATTACAACCACGTATTAGTACTGTTAATTTTTCAGGTAGCTTTTCTATTATTTAATCAATTACATCACATAAAAATATGAATGAAACAAACTCTTAGATATCAGTATTAAAACCGAACCTAATGTAATAACTAATACAAACGAAACTTTTCAGTAGACATTTACAACTCATGTCGCTCCACCTTAATAACTTGTAATACAATAAAATTGATAAAGAATTTTTACACATACCAAAGCACACGCGTGTGAAGCAGCGGTAAAATGCTAGCATAATCTAGTTCTCATGAATTTACGTTATTATCACTCTGAATTTGGAATCTAACGACATTATGGAGCTATAAACACTTTTTTCTTATTAGGGTAAATCCGGGTTAGATGGCCATACGGGAGAGATGGCCAACGCCTGTAATTCTTTCACGATCCGATGTACAGCGCTGCCGGTCTGTTGGTAGTTAGTTAATAATGTGTGTGTTGCTGTTCCGCATGACTCTTTATTTCAACTGAAAGTAAGTAATTTTCATGATTTTAGTTTTTAATATACCTTGAAATTATACAGTATGTCACAGTCTTTTGATTTAAACATAACTTAGGAAGTGAGAAATGACGCAAACTTTGGTTTTAGAGTTGTTTAGGTCTTAATGCATCTTGGTACATAGGTTATGATTGAGTTTGCGTCCACCATGTTTGATGACGCGCTATGGCCGTCTCTCCCGGCCGATCGGGAGAGACGGCCACATCAGTATCGGGATAGATGGCCATCCCATATACATGTTATGCATTAAATTTTGACTGTATCGTTATTTTTTTACAGTTGCCAAATAAATAATTCGAAAAGCCGGCTCTGTCAGAGGATCATGGGAACACGAAGACCTTAAAAATGCTATTAATAAAGTAAACAATGATGGTTATTCTGTGAGAAAACAGGGTGGCCACAAGGTAATGATTTGAAAAATGCCCTGATATTTCCAGGTTTTCCAGAAAAATTTGCCATATTTTTCCCTGATTTAGAAAGTTTATTTGCATGATTAAGATATTTAAAGTTTTAATTAGATTTTGATTGTAAATAATTAAATCTGGTATAAAACTCAAAAAATTAGAAAAAGAAACATTTAAGAATGTTTATTTGAATATTTTATAACTAATTTAATGATCTTATGAAGCTTAATTAAAAATGAGTAGCACAAAAATAAGATAATGAGTATGTAAATGGAGACTTTCCCGGTGTATTGATTCAATGAATTCTTCACGGGTGTCTATCCGGCTGGACACCCGTGAAGAATTCATTGAAGATAATGAGTAACATGAGCTGGAACAAATTAGTAATCTTTCAATATTTGGTAGATAAAATAATTGAAGATTTTTAAACTGTTCATCAGTAACTTGACTCAGTCAAAAGCTTAGATTTTTTAATGCCTTTTTTCATTTGCAACACTTTTCTTTTCAAAACTTCTGGTTCAGTTATTGTAGCTTCTTTTGTTCCATCTTCAATTTCTTCTGTTGCTGAGTTAACACTTTCGCGTAAGTTTCCACGAGTCTACGGAAGATAGCATGAACACGAGTTTGTATAAACCGTGAAATCGTGTAGGCTCACCTTGCGTGGTTGCTTGTCTGTGCCGCTTGCCTTTGCAGTGGATTATTTGGTGCGAGTCAAAGGCACGAGCACGATGTTTATACTGTCGCACCGATTCAGCGTTTGAAAGAGCTCTGAATGACACTAAACTTTATAAATCCTACATATTTAGACCTCTGGTTAGTATTTGCATGATCTTACATATTATTTTGCTCCTGCTTTAATTCGCCTTATATCATTGATACAAAAAAGTTATAAAGCCATATAATTATCGCTATTCACATTTTTGCTGGCATTGGTATCTTGAATCTAGGCTTTTGTTTTGATATTAAAGGTTCAATTTTTTCTCAAAAGAACTTCAAAACCAGTTTGTGTCATTCTACAGGGCTTCAAAGACTCTCCACAAATTCAATTTTTTGAAACACTTTGCTTGAAATTTTAAAACTGTTTAGTGAAACAGTACGATTGCTGTTTTATTCAGTAAAAAATATAACTTCTCATTTTACATGTAGTACTATAATTCTGATTTATATGTCATCCACCTTTTTTTAAAAATATAATTTCAAATGCTGAGTTCCAGAGAGAGTTCATGTCAGCACTCGGGTACGAACATCTCGTCGTCGTATCTCAATGAAGCGCAAGACCAGATGCAAGCTGCTAGTGTGGCATTTGTTGGCTATTTTATGTCAAAAATATATAAACTGAATTATTTAATGCAAAAGTTCAATATTAAAATAAATTATCAAAAAATTTCCAAATTTTGGGTTGCTGAAATTAAAATTCCCTGATAATTTTTGAAATTACTTGGATTCCCTGATATTTCCATGATATTTCAAGGTTGCTTTAAATTCCCTGATAATTCCAGATTTTCCAGGTTTTCCAGGTCTGTGGCCACCCTGGAAAAGCTTCCATGGAGTTTAATATTCCAAGGAAAACTCTTGAGAGAAAATTAAAGACTGACTGTGACTCCAAAATTGGGTCTTAGTCCTTGTTTGGGTACAGATAATGAGTTACGATTGGTCCAACACATAAAAAAAAAAATGCAGGCCCATGCGTTTCCCTTAACGAGGGACTGTGTACGAAGTCTAGCCTATGGTTTTGCTGTTCAGCTTGGTCTAAAACATAAATTTAATAAAGAAAAATGAAAAACAGTTTACGATTGGTTACAAATGTTCTTATGTCGACATCCAGATCTAAATGTGCGATAATCTGAAGGCGAATCTTTGGCCAAAATCCATGGAATGAATCGTGATGAAGTCAAGGAATATTTTAACCTACTTTCAACTCTAATGGAAGAAAATTATTTGCTGAATAATTTGCTTTTTTTTTTTTTTGTAACAGTTTAACGTCCCTTTTTAACAACGTGGTCTTTAGAGACGGGAAAGGATGGGGGCAAGGAATGGGAAGGAATTCGGCCATGGCCTTTTGAAGGAAGCATCCCGGCATTCGCCTGGAGTGATTTGGGGAAACCATGGAAAACCCAAATCTGGATGCCCGGACGGGGATTCGAACCGCCGTCCTCCCGAATGCGAGGCCAGAACGCTATCCGTTACACCACCACGCTCGGTAATAATTTGCTGAAGTATATTTACTTGGATGAGTCAAAAGAAAATATTAAAAAGTTAAAATTTAAACTTAGGCCTAATGAAAAAGAAAAAAAGAACAACAGTGGAAAAGAAGGTTAAAGAAACTTCAGACAGTTCAGACTTATCAAATAAAGTTCGGTTCAAGGAAGACTCAACTGACGGACTTTTTGAATGCGGGGAAGACTACTCAAAAACAGATAAAACCTGTGACTGGATTCAGTGTGTCAGGTGTAAGCGTTGGTTACACGAAACCTGCACATCATATGTTGATGTGTGCCATCGATGTGGTAATGTAATTTTAAAGAAATAAATCGAACCGTACAAAGTAAACATATAAATTTTGGATTAGTTCTAAATTTAAGTAACAGAATAATTAAGGTGATTTCTCATTACTTTTTATATAAAACTAGTATGTTTCAACGACATAATAAAAATTCAAGAATTGTAAAATGCTTTTTACAAATGAGGTTGTGTTTAAGTTATAATTTAACTACAGTTAATATCTTTATAAAATATTTTTTACATCAAGAGGGCCAATAAAACATGTTTAAAGTGTTAAATTTTTTAAACAAATTATCTCTTTGACTTTAAAGTGTTTTGTCCGATGGCCATCTCTCCCTTACATGTCTGGCCATCTAACCCTGATACTCGGGTGAGATGGCCAAGTGTTACATATTTTTAAAAGCATTTTTAGCTTGTATGAAATTTGGTATATCTTTGTAAACGAAGTCAACTTTTGTTTTTTATGGATTAAAAATGCAATTTATGGGAAGTTTCAGGCTGTTCTTGTGTATTAGGTTGTGAAACTGGCTTTTAAAAAAATCATGGCCATCTATCCCGGGTTTACCCGATATTATGTTAGCAATTTTGATAGCTCCATGTATTAATTTTGTTTGTGGTTCTAAGGTGGTTTTAAATTTTAATCTCCTTCTATCGTAATGATATGAATGAATATTAAAAAATAATTTTTATTATAGCTGTGAAACGATAGGCTTCAATTAACTTAGTAGCTATGTCTAAAGAAGTAATAGACGAATACCAGGTATCGTGTGCTATTCACAGATTTGATACAAGTTCAAAACAGCCACGTATCAGTATATAAGAGATCAAGTTTTTGAAGTCCATTTAAATTGTTATGACGTCCTATATATTTGTCTGTTATAGGTTCTTGTTAATACATCTAATGACAGACCTCTAAGAAATATCACCATCGCTAAATAATTATGTTAATTGAACATTATGAAATACATAGGTATTTTTGATTTAGGGTTCAGTGATAAAATAATCCTAATTCCAAGAAGTACAGTAGCGTAAGATCCCACTAATCGGCTCAGAAACTTAATGTATAACACCTACTTCGGCGAAAGAAACCTAGCCGTCACCCCGGAGAAAAAGGCCAACGCACTAGCTGACGTCTTTGTGAAAAATTTTCGGCCTTCGCAAAAAACGTGGACCCCACCCAACTCACTACAGTTCACCGACGCCTGAGAGTCTATCTCGTCGCCGAAGGTGATCATCAAATAGATGGCATCACCCCGGAGGAGTATCTGTCGAAACTGCACGAACACAAAGCACCAGGGCGTGACGAGATCAGCAACACTCTCCTCAGGCACCTAGCACCAGAGGCCTCTGTCCACCTCGCCGCTATCTTCAATTCCATCTTGAGACGACAGCACTACCCTCAATTGTGGAAACACGCAATAATTGTAGGAATTCACAAGACCGGGAAAGACAAACATCTACCTCAGAATTATAGGCCTATTAGTTTGCTCCTTGCCATTAGTAAGGTGTTCGAACGGCTGCTACTAAAATGCCTGTCTGCATTCATCGATGACGCCAATGTTATTTCAGATCTCCAGCTAGGATTTCGACGCGGTCACTCCACCACCCAGGAGCTGATGCCGGTAGCAGAAGCGGTGACCCACGCTTTCAACTTCAAGCACTATCTTGACATCTCGCGTGCCTTTGATTCCGTATGGCATCCGGGGCTCCTGCTCAAGCTCTACGAACAGGGTATCCCGGGGCCATACGTGAAGCTACTAAATCCTACCTCAACGGCCGGACCGTCAGCTTCAAGGTGGACAAGGCAACATCGAGGCAGGAGTCCCACAGGGCTCTGTGCTTGGGCCAGTGCTATACTCCCTGTACACTGTTGACGTACCTACTAGCAATGGTGTACTGACAGCTACTTACGCCGACGACACTGGCGTACTTGGCCTCCAGCCGCAGTAGAGCAATAGCCACCCGACGACTGCAGGAAGTTTCTCCAAGTAACAGAAGCCTGGGCTAGGAGGTGGCGTAATGACATAAACCCTACCAAGACCCAAGCCATTATATTAACCAAGCGACTCATCCTGACCCAACACTTCGCCAATACGGTAGAGAATTCCCATGGTCCATTACGGCACGTTACCAGGGGGTGACTCTAGACAAGAGACTGAACTGGTGTAGCCACATCAATGAAGTCCGTCGGAGAGCAAGCACCAGGTTCCACAGTCTTTATTCTAAATAAGGACAGCAAACTTGCCCCTTCCACTGGAGTCAAGATATACACATCGCTCATATGCCCCATTATGGAGTCTGCATGTCCTGTGTGGGCATACGCCAGTGACAGGCAAATCAGAAAGCTCCAGGTAGTCAAAATAGGGCCCTAAAGACAGCCATCCACCTACCGGGCCGGTTCCCCACGGATGCACTCCACGAGGCCGCCGGCATACCTAAATTGAAGCACAGATTCCGCCAGCTGGCGGAAACATTTTACAAAACACTAGTCAATGCAACAACCCGGCGGTCAACTCGCTTGGACGCTACAACAATAACGACGACAGGCATAGAAGATCGCTCAGTCTCCTAGCAAATTGACAAAGAACAAGAAGACACACCGACAATTAAGAGAATTGTAACACCTTCCTGACTTTGGAGGCAATGTCCACGGACAAATACTCCACCCCCCACCTGCCTGTAACCTAAGGCAGTGGCGGTGCCATGTGTGTGTGTTTCAAATCCATAGATGTTCTTACTGGCACCAATCGCGCTTTCTACCTGCGCCGAAGGTTGCTTGTATATGTGAAGCACACATCCATGTTAAACTAGATTCCGCAGGAGAAACTGACCATTCTCCCTGTGACATTCATTCCCTGTAGATTCAACCAACGTTCAGGTAATTTACAGTTTTAAGATACTGCTAGGAGGATACTTTAATGTTGAGCATGTTCATGAAAGAACTTACGTTCGAATCCTCGTCCAAACATTTAGTTTTTGAAACAGAAGGCGCGAAGCCCGTAGCATTTGCTAACTCCTGCTACCGGTACGTGGCTAATCCGCTACTGCTTGTGCTACGAACCACAAACGTATATAGGATTAATTTTTTGCATAAGTATGTACTATTAAAACCTGGGACCTATTGGGAAATATTTTATTGCACCATTATAACTTGATAAATTTAAAAGTATTCCCACGAAACACAGTTATGACACTAGAAGTTAACTATTACAAGTTAATTACATTTTGTCCAGACTATTAATATTGAGTAACCAAATGAATAATAACGTTGCTGCACGCTGGATGCTACAACGAAAACATTAAATAAAAAATGCTAGACAATACAATATATTTTATTATTGTTAACTTCACCATTCTTAAGTTACCAACCACATACGTACAGTCACAACTCACATTTACTGCAAAACCCTCAAAAACGGCAATTAATTTAGCCCTTAAACGAAGGTGCTTTGGTCTCAACGGATCATCGGACGATTCCGTTTTGCTCGTTAATTAGCATACACCTTCTTTAACATTAAGGACTTACAGGCGCCGGGCATCCAAGTAAGACGCGTCATATTATTTTCAGCGCAAAAGAATACATTATCAGCGCCAGCATGGTAATCACACAATTCTATTGACTGCAAAGTTATATGAACCTAATTTTTGTTGCTGTATGTATGTATTTTAATTAACAACCCTAACAGTAGTCAGCACCGAGTGTGGTGGGTGAGCTTTCGGGAGGACATGTGTTCGAATGTACGTCAGGCCATCATGATTTCGGTTTTCCATGGTTTCCTGAAATCACTCCAAGAAAAAGCTTGATATGCTGGAAATACTATAATTTTGGAGTTAACTTGGGTATATTGTTTCTCTCGAAAACTGTCTCTTGGAATTAATGTGAATAGGTGATAATTTTCCAGACTCTTTTATTTTATACACGTGTAATTTGCATTATTCCACCAAGTATGGGTATTGAATATTATAATCATACACCAATGCTTTCACATTCGTTATATTAGTTACTATGTGGGGAAATATTAGAACACAGCTCTATCTAATTCTTTGTTTGATACTGTTTTCATGTGAATTCATTCACAGACAAAGGTATGGAAAAACAACCGCTTTTCGAGTTCTGGAACATGATACATAATTTAACTTTATGAATTTTCTAGAGCTGAACAGCAAATCGGTTGATAACATGTTCTGACATTTGGAGCAGAAACAGCACTAGCAGAACACAAAAAATTGTTCTCATTGGGCATTAACCATGCGACATAGTAGACTCATTTGACATAGATTGCGACGTTTCTCTCAAGTGATCCTGAGACAACGAATACTGTATTGTCAGAACAGCGTGATACAAGTCTTAAAATCCGGTAAAAATGTGTATGAAGCATAAGAGCCTACACCAGCTCGAAGGATAGAAAAACCAGTTTCTCGATGACGCCCCTCTTAATTAAAGTTTACAGTACCACATATCAGGAGGACATGGGTTCGAATGCCCACCCGGCAATCCTGATTTCGGTTTTCCGTGGCTTCCTGAAATCACTCCAGGCGAATACAGGGAAAGAGTCCTTTAAAACTAATTCTGTATTTGACGATGTGTCATATGAGAAGCAGGACGACATGAATTTCAAACACATTTACACCCGACAGAGTTTAAATATCTATGTGGAAGTGAAAATCTCCCAGGTTTTATTTTGTACACATGCAACAAACATAATTTCTTAATAAATGATACAGATTTATTGAAATTTTAAAATACATTTTATTGCATAATAATACATAACTCAGTACTTATGGTTTCATTCCATATGTGTCATAGGCCTCTCTTGCCTTCACGTACTGCCACCCCCCCCCCCTTTTTACCTAATTCTTCACTTAATATCCATTTATTGTCTTACACTTTTTGAAATTCCATGTGAATGTTTATAAGATGGGAATTTTTCTATATGGGTGGCATATACATTACTGTTAATAACACAGACGTGTAACTTACGGGGGTACCTCAAACTCGAATGGCCCGAGGGAGGAAAGAATTCATATAAACATCAAATCTTAGCAACCCGACTATGGCTCAGCGGGTAAGGCGTCTGACCGGAGGTAGACAGTTCCTCCGTTCGAATCCCTGTCTGGGTGGTGATTTTCATGAGCCCTTAACCCAACTTCACCTCTGGCACAGATTACTGCGTAATGTAAAGTACACCCGAATGCTTCTATGGGTCGGATTCTACGTTAAACTGTAGGTCTCTTCTAAGGATAACAACTCTAGTTGTGTACACTTTCAAAAGCAAACATTCAAGACAAACGAAGGCCTAATGTGACCTAAACGAGCATTCATACTGGATTGATGGGGTGCAAACAGTCAGTCAGATGAAAAATTTTAATATCATGTTCGTATCTTGTCTCGGAGCACAACATATTGATATGTGTATAAAAAAAACACACCCGCACTCATGAATGGATAAGTTTTAAAAAGAATTTGGACAGGTATAAGGGAAATGGATGTAGGTGCGGAAAGTGTCTGTAAAAACCATACAGCAAACAGCGTAAACAATACCTGATAACGAGGTGTACACACTTTTTCTATAGTTTCATTAAACCTGGAACCAGAAAAAGAAAACCATCACTAACTCACAATCCGGATTTCGTAAGGGAAAAAGCACACTAGACAACCTAGCGATCTTGACGTCGGACATTTACCTCTCATTCTGCAACAAGCAATATTTGGGTGCGGTTTTCCTAGACAGCCAATCAGCTTACGACAACGTCAGAATCCCTCATTTGATGCACAAACTGGAGACATTAGGGGTACCGATGAAACTTGTGAAAGGACTCTACTCCCTATTATCGGAGAGGATAATCTATGTCAGCTCAAAGAAAAATCGAGTAGGGCCGCGTATTGTTAATCAAGGGTTACCACAAGGAGCAATCCTCAGCCCACTCCTATTTTTACTATACATAAGTGATATAATCCACTCCATCCCAACGAAGATTATCTCACTCCAATTTGCAGACGACGTGGTTATATATGCCAACGATGTGTCACAACAGGAAGTCCATAACCTATTGAACAAGGCAATTACAGCTCTCATCAAATGGCTACACACCAATGGTTTTGAACTTTCACTGGAAAAATCATCAGTAGTCTACTTTTCAAAGAGAAAAATCACCCATGACTCGGACAGTATCCAAATAGGTCCATATAAACTGGCACTTAAGAAACAAGCACGGTTCTTGGGAATGTTGCTGGACAGCCGCCTTAGCTGGTCCCAGCATATCGATCAGCTGATAGCAAAATCGAATTCCCGACTAAATATAATAAGAATGGTGTCAGGTACTTGGTGGGGCTCCCACCCAAAAACGCTCCTACTACTTTACCGAACACTAATTAGATCGCTATTAGAGTACGGTTCCATGTTTTACCAATATGCTAGAAAGGACGCTCTCAAAAAACTAGATAGACTTCAAGCAGCTTGCCTAAGAGCTTGTGTCGGGGCAATACGCTCAACCCCAATTAACGCCCTATTAGTGGAGGCAGGAGAACCTCCCCTTCATATACGACGATCATATCTTGAGGAAAAATTCATAATGGAAAAATTGGTACTTAATACCCACCCGCTCCACCATCGATTTGAAAGGATGCAAGGATTAGCGAACAAAGGAAAAAGCCAACTCAAGCTCCCGCTTCTAAATGCTTACAAACTTTGGTCTAAATATAAAGATAAAGTAGCTTCTTACGACATACACCCCATCTTTCAAGAACCATACGAACTCCGACTAGAAGAAATCCACATACACTTTCTGGAAGGAGACATAAATCCCACCTTAAACCAGAAACTAAATAGACTCCTCGCAGAGATAGGGAAAAACACAGTTAAAATATACACAGACGGCTCAAAGAATTCCGAGGAAAACAGAGTAGGAGCAGCTTTCTTCTGTCCCAACACTAATCATTCAGCTCAATTCTCGCTACATGAAGAAACATCTATTTTCACAGCTGAAGCGAAAGCCATACTGGAGGCGGTTAAGTATAGCCAAATGATCCAAGCGGACAAAAGCATCATATTAACGGACTCCATGAGTGTCTTAAAACGGCTACATAACAACACGTGGAATTATCACCTCCCGATGACGATCTTAGAAATTAGGAAACAAATAAAAAGCAGTAAAGAACGGGGAATCACTACCTACCTGCTATGGGTTCCAGCTCACAAAGGTATAAAATACAATGAACAAGTGGATACTTTAGCAAAACAGGCCATCCTCAACGGATTTAAAGATGGTATGAACCTCCCGACGTCAGATATAATTCACACAATCAAAAAACGAGCCAAAGAAAAATGGCAAGAAGAATGGAGAACATCTCTAACCACCAAAGCATCGCACTATGGAAGCATCCAACCAATTATTCCACCTCAACCTTGGTTTTATAAATGGATCACAAGCAGACGACTAACAACAATGATTTCCAGGCTGCGGTTCAACCACGGAAGATTCCCCAGCCACCTCTATCGACTAGGTCTGAGAGAATCTCCTCTCTGTGATTGTTCAGATCAGACTATAGGAGACACCAACCACATTATATTTTCCTGTAGAAAATTTAAACGGGCCCAGGATACCATGATCAAGGATTTAGTCAACATAGGAATCCCTCTTCCTACCAACCTAATCCTACTCCTAGTTAGCGATGACAAAGCAGTGTACAACAGCCTTATTAGATTCCTAAAAAATGGAAATATAGAAATCTAAGACCTCATCATCAAAAAATAAAAATGTCAATAAGCATAAAATGAATTGTATAAACGACTACAACGATTCTGTTTTATTCCTTAAAGATTACGAGTAGAAAAGTATGACTTAAAATTGTCATCAGCATAATAAAAATTGTAAGTAGCCTAAGTACAACTATAATTAGCATAAGCAAGATTGTAAATAGTATAATCAAACCTGTCAATAATTAAGCATAATGTATTATCTTACAATTCACGGATGTATGGTCATATAACCGAACGTGAACAAAAGAAAATAATAATTTAGACGCATGAATACCAATGTCGGTATTGCCTCACGTATACCTGCAATATGACTTGAAAACGAATTGTATCAACTGCTACTGCGATTCGGCTTTATACCTGAAAGTCTTTAATTACGTTTAGATAAACTCTATTTAAAATTGTAACCAATATAATCAAAATTGTAAGTAGCATAAGTATAACGATAATTAACAGATGCAATATAATAATGAGTACAATCAAACATGTTATTAGTTAACGATAATGAATCATGTTACAAGTGATGGCTGTATGGTTACATAACCGAATGTCAATAAATAAATAAATAAATAAATAAATAAATAACTGCTACCCCCAGGTACCAAAACTATTTACATTAGCATCGCCTCGCCTCTCACACTTCTCAGCCATATAGTAGCATGTGCATAAGTACGAAACTGTTCACATCACCTCATATCACCCACATAACAACAAGCAATCCAGTAACATGTGTCCCTAGTAACACAAAGGCATTAGTAGACTCAAGAGCCTTTCTTAACACATGTTGCAATGTCATACTTTGGATGCTCACTCACAGCTGGATATGTCACAAAACACACACACACACAAATTAGTGGTGGAAATGAAATACACACACTACACGCAGACAGACGAGTGAAAGAAATGTATCACCATATTTACACTCTAGCTGCCTTCCATTGCACACAGCATTTCAATTCCAAAAACTGTGGACTCCCTATTAACCATGGAACCAGAAAAAAATCTATCAGTAACAGCTACTCCAGGTACCAAACTGTTCACATTAGCACCCCCTCGCCTCTCACACACCTCAGCCATCAAGTAGCATGGGCACAAGTACGAAACTGTTCACATCAGCATCATCTCATATCACACACATAACAACAAGCCATCCAGTAATATGTTCCTCTAGCACCACAAAGGCATGAGTAGATTCAAGAGCCATTCTTAACTCAGGCTGCAATGGAATATTTTGGTTGCTCACTCATAGCTGCATAGGTCACAAAACACACACAGACACACACACACACACATTAGTGATGTAAATGAACTACACATCCTACATATGGGCAGACGAGTGAAAGAAAGGTATCACCATATTTACACTCTAGTAGCCTTCCCTTGCACACTGCCTTCCAAGCCCAAGAACTGTGGACTCCATATTACACCACTATATGCACACTGACTTTGGGTTTCTAACACAAGTTCTTCGCTTCTCTTGTACATCCACTCATCACGATTTTTGCCCTCGAAGGACATGTAGTGAACAACGTGAGAAAAACAGTTCGTACCCAAAACAAATGGCAGCAAACTGTAAACAGAACAGTGAAATGGAAGAGTGCATGGATTCCTGAAATCTCCCCAGACAAATGCAGTGTATGGTGATACCTGATTTTAACTCTGTCTGATGATTTTTGTAAGAAGAGTTCTGTCCAGTTAATCAGTGGTAACGACAATTCTGCCCCACTTCGTCGTTACCATGATGTTTGCTGTTGTTTATGTTGAACTCGCTGTATGCATGTACAAGTGTGTGTGGGTGTATTTGTGTGTACGTCTCTCTCTGGGTATGTATGTGTAAATATCTTCAGACCTTCCTTTAACTCGTTTGTCTGGATATGGCTGTGCAGTTCATTTCCTCCACTAATGTGTGTGTGTGTGTGTGTCTTCTTCCTTTGAGTGAGTTCTATCTTGGTGCTGTTGTGTCGAACTCGCTGTAGGTAAGGAAATGTGCGCGTGTGCACGATTCCTCTGTGGATTTGAGTCTAACATATTTGGTTATAGAATTATACTGACCATCAATGTGTGCTTCTAACCATTGTTTCAGGGCTTAGGCAGTATCCCATTCAACTGTGCTGTTTACAGTTTACTCCTGTTTGTGTTGGCATACGAGCTGTGTTTCTCACGTTTTTCACTATATACACTTCGGGATAAAAATTATTTAATGGAGAGGGTGCCGAGAGGGTGTGCCAGAGAAGCAAAGTACTTTGCTACAAACCCACAGTCAGGCTATAGTGGTGTAGTATGGAGTCCATATTTTTTTGTACATCAGATGAAGGGTGCAAAGGAGTATAGCTAGATTTATTAGTGGAAAACATTCAACAAGTGGCATAATAAAGGAGCTGGGCTGGATGTGACTGGAATATATGAAGAGTGTTGGCAGAGCTTTATAATGGCGTATAATGATGCTAGAATGGATATTGTTAGAATCATTCTGAGTGGTGTATGGAGCCTAAATTGACCATGACCACAATCTGGCATTAGACTTTAGGTGATGAGGTCAAAGTGGATAAAATATCAAAAAACGCACTTTCACATATGAATGACCTAACAATTTACCACAGTTTAAGTATGGGCGCTATCTTCGATGTAATAGAACTAGTGTCTGCACCTATGGTGACGTTTTGGATATTTGTCAATGTGTAGGGGTCTACTATAAAAAATGTGGCTTATGATGTCTGTTTGATGACCATGAAACTATCAGTGTGTGATATGTTTTTTCCATACCTTTGTATGTGAATGAATTTTTTAAATCAGGAGTTTGTCGCGGCTATCTTAACTTCCCAGTCCAACGTGTATTGTTACTGGCGTAGTGCTGGCGTTACACAGACAAATTTTAACGACCATCCAAAATTCTAGTATTTCCAGCATATCAGTCTCTTTTTCGGACTCTTCGATGTCATCGTCATTAGAGGTGAGAAAGGATATATGGCAAGGAACGGTGAGGAATTCGGCCATGGACTTTTGAAGGTCTCTTTCAATGCATTTGTCTGGGGAGATGCCGGGTGGGCATTCGAACCCATGTCCTCCTGATATGTGGTACTGTAAACTTTAATTAAGAGGGGCGTCATCGAGAAACTGGTTTTTCTAGCCTTCGAGCTGGTGTAGGCTCTTATGCTTCATACACATTTTTACCGGATTTTAAGACTTGTATCACGCTGTTCTGACAATACAGTATTCGTTGTCTCAGGATCACTTGAGAGAAACGTCGCAATATGTCAAATGAGTCTACTATGTCGCATGGTTAATGCCCAATGAGAACAATTTTTTGTGTTCTGCTAGTGCTGTTTCTGCTCCAAATGTCAGAACATGTTATCAACCGATTTGCTGTTCAGCTCTAGAAAATTCATAAAGTTAAATTATGTATCATGTTCCAGAACTCGAAAAGCGGTTGTTTTTCCATACCTTTGTCTGTGAATGAATTCACATGAAAACAGTATCAAACAAAGAATTAGATAGAGCTGTGTTCTAATATTTCCCCACATAGTAACTAATATAACGAATGTGAAAGCATTGGTGTATGATTATAATATTCAATACCCATACTTGGTGGAATAATGCAAATTACACGTGTATAAAATAAAAGAGTCTGGAAAATTATCACCTATTCACATTAATTCCAAGAGACAGTTTTCGAGAGAAACAATATACCCAAGTTAACTCAAAATTATAGTATTTCCAGCATATCAAGCTTTTTCTTGGAGTGATTTCAGGAAACCATGGAAAACCGAAATCATGATGGCCTGACGTACATTCGAACACATGTCCTCCCGAAAGCTCACCCACCACACTCGGTGCTGACTACTGTTAGGGTTGTTAATTAAAATACATACATACAGCAACAAAAATTAGGTTCATATAACTTTGCAGTCAATAGAATTGTGTGATTACCATGCTGGCGCTGATATGTATTCTTTTGCGCTGAAAATAATATGACGCGTCTTACTTGGATGCCCGGCGCCTGTAACGTCCTTAATGTTAAAGAAGGTGTATGCTAATTAACGAGCAAAACGGAATCGTCCGATGATCCGTTGAGACCAAAGCACCTTCGTTTAAGGGCTAAATTAATTGCCGTTTTTGAGGGTTTTGCAGTAAATGTGAGTTGTGACTGTACGTATGTGGTTGGTAACTTAAGAATGGTGAAGTTAACAATAATAAAATATATTGTATTGTCTAGCATTTTTTATTTAATGTTTTCGTTGTAGCATCCAGCGTGCAGCAACGTTATTATTCATTTGGTTACTCAATATTAATAGTCTGGACAAAATGTAATTAACTTGTAATAGTTAACTTCTAGTGTCATAACTGTGTTTCGTGGGAATACTTTTAAATTTATCAAGTTATAATGGTGCAATAAAATATTTCCCAATAGGTCCCAGGTTTTAATAGTACATACTTATGCAAAAAATTAATCCTATATACGTTTGTGGTTCGTAGCACAAGCAGTAGCGGATTAGCCACGTACCGGTAGCAGGAGTTAGCAAATGCTACGGGCTTCGCGCCTTCTGTTTCAAAAACTAAATGTTTGGACGAGGATTCGAACGTAAGTTCTTTCATGAACATGCTCAACATTAAAGTATCCTCCTAGCAGTATCTTAAAACTGTAAATTACCTGAACGTTGGTTGAATCTACAGGGAATGAATGTCACAGGGAGAATGGTCAGTTTCTCCTGCGGAATCTAGTTTAACATGGATGTGTGCTTCACATATACAAGCAACCTTCGTTTTTTTTTTTTTTTTAACTGCTTTACGTTTCTTTTTAACTTCGAGGTCTTTAGAGACGGGAAAGGATGGGGGGCAAGGATGGGGGCAAGGAATGGGAAGGAATTCGGCCATGGCCTTTTGAAGGAAGCATCCCGGCATTTGCCTGGAGTGATTTAGGGAAACCATGGAAAACCCAAATCTGGATGCCCGGATGGGGATTCGAACCGCCGTCCTCCCGAATCCGAGGCGAGAACGCTAACTGTTACACCGCCCCGCTCGGTGGCAACCTTCGTCTGCCCTCATGTAGGATGTGTAGTTCATTTCCACCACTTATGTGTGTGTGTGTGTGTGTGTGTGTGTGTGAGAGAGAGTGTCATGGAATTTATTAACATGTAAGGCAATAAATGGACCTTAAGTGAATGCAAGAAAGGCCTATGACGAACATGAAATAAAACTATAAGTACTGAATTATGTATTATTATCCAATAAAATGTATTTCAATAAATTTGTATGGTTCACCAATAAATTATATTTTTTATTTAACTAAACCCCTACCTCGCAATTTTGTATATTCCTTGAGTAAGATGGGATAGTTTTGTTCCCTTATCACTAGTATGAAATACTAGAAATGGAGAGAGATCATAGTTTATAATTGCCATATCACAAGGGTCGCGTTGGGTATCATTGAAAGACATGAAGCAGATGAAATAGAGCTTTGTGAGTGTATAAGTAACACATTGGTAATGAGGATGTTGGGATGAAATAAATAGCCATTAAATTGCACCGAAAATTCCATTAAATGTGATGTTAAGAGCAATAAGACAATTGGAGTGGTAAAAAAATGGTTGTTAGATCCATAAAAAGAAATGACCTTACAAAATGTGTATAAGGTATAACAAAGAGATGAGTGATTGGGGGGGGGGGGGATTTTCAAGTAAGGACTTATTTTTGCCAAATAATAGTATTTGCATAATGAAACAATAAGTTTTGTCCAAAAACTAAGAAAAAATAAATTTAGAAGTTAATTTATGGTAATTTAACAATCAAAGAATTAAAATACTTCAATATATCAATAACACATGACAAAATACTAAGAAGAAATTTCATGACGAACGTTAACAGCAAGCAAGTGGATTTCCTAATGTTAATCTTGATAGCGGTGTCCTGTGACGTCGCTAATTGTGCGCTGCAAATAAAATGGCGTGTGATACTTCCGCTTTTCGCCCGCGGGGGCGTTGTGTCAGAAATACTCAGATTGAATGTCCTTACTGTCGCGTCATAGGTTAGCGGTACACCCGGAAATAGCCGTGCAAATTGAGGTTAGCGGTGGAGGACAGCCACGTGGGCCGTAAGAATCATCTGTGACGCGCGCTTTCCACACGCTGGGAATAGCAACAACCGTTGTCGCCTGCGGGGGTGTGTGCCAGAATTGATATCAACTGCTCGGCCGAACTCCACTGAATACTCAGACAGACTGAGGTTACCGCTGTACGGTGGTGCCATCTCGCTGCGGCGCGCCGGGGCCTGGTGGGGAGGGGAGGGAGGTCACCTTACCCTATGACGTCATGGGGAAAACCGTGCTAGCACTCTCCTTAGAATAATACTACAGGACAAACCTATTTTTCCCCACAGCTTCTATTTCAATTAAAATAACATGAGATAAACATAACATATAAACCTAAGTTTCTTCATAATATACACAGGATGAATTTCGAATTTTTAAGTCAGATCATTTGTAACTCATTCCCTGATTTGAATCCTCCTATACTTAAATTATAGGCCCTAGTGGTCTCATTAAATCAGTTTCTTTCTATCTCTGTCTTTTTTTTTCATATCCACAGTAACTTCTTCTCTATTCTAATCCATAATAGTCTGAGTACATTTCCCTCCGTTTTCTAATATAGTCATAGAAATTTATCCGTCATCTGGTCCCCTGCACCAATGGTATTCTTCATAAGCTCATCGTTGGATTTGAAATGTTTCAAGAGGTAAAAAGAGCGTTTTCATACAGTAATCACTAATTTTACCGTTAAAACCAAGATGAATGGACCAGAAATATACAAAGTTAACGTTTATACATGGGATAAAGAGGGGTTCTTATCCTAGTCCAGTAGTCAAAGAAAAAACTATATTTTTGCAACCTTTACTCTACACACAGAATTCTGATAGTTACAAAACCATTATGGGAGCCATAACTAGTACGATTATCATACAAACTATCAATAAAACACGTCAATATAACTGATGCACAAAAAGTCAAGATGTGGCGGAAAGTTATTGCATTAACTTATCGTTCTCAGTCAAAGGTATGTCACGAATAGCTAAATACGAAATGACGATAAGAGCACACGCAATACGGTGCCTATGTTAATAGACCCAGGGCCACTTTCTGGTGGGGACGCACGAATCACAGTGGTTGCAGTGTCACAGAGCTTGTGATGTTGGTATGGTGCGGGCGGAAGTTTGCTCATACCCGCGCGACATCTTCCTTGCTGCTTCCATCTTTTGAGTATGCAACCATTATTTCGTCCCTAGATGTGGCCCATACAAATGTGTCTGAGGGCTAGTCAGCATGTAGCTTCCCTTCCACCGAAAAAAATGATGGCTTCAGGGCAATTGAAATTTTTTGAATCTACATGTGATTATTCTACACATCGCATATCACATAGAATTCAGTTACTCGTATAAGATCCCTGCCCCTGGTTATTTACAATCTTGTCATGTGAATGGTTAGCAAAGAAAATTCCAACGTTTTATATAAACCTAATGCCAAAACTACTGATAAAGAAACATCAAAATATATTGGAAGCCTTCGCACTTCCCAAGTATAAAGAGACAATTTAAAAAAATTGGAAACATTCAATCGTGGCAAAGAGTATAATAATAGCAAGGATTGTGGTGAGTGTGGTCTTATCAATGGATCCCCGATCATCCCACTCCCTTCTACTTCTATTACATTCACACCCATTCACAACATCTCCAAGGCCAAATGAGTTTTCCAACAGAACAAGCTATCAAACAAATCTTTGTCAAGACATAGCTGAAATAAAACTACTCACTAATTCTTGGCCTAAATGTTTCCACACAAAATGAACAAGAATGCATAACTTAAACCAGTGTTGTTTAGCCTTCTCCCGCTTTACTTAATATTAAAAAGCAAAAAATCTACTTCTGTCAGTCAGAAGAATTTGGATGGCACTACAGCACGGCATGCTGTAAACGATTATCTGCGTCACTGATGTGTGAACACAGAAATAATTACGTTGCAGACTCAAAGCTGACCATACCTGTCGGTTAGTTAATTTTATAACAAAAAGTCAACCCCATAGTCTGTCGCTCAGCAAATCGGTGGTCTCAAATTGGTTCTAGTGGGTAATATAACGCGTTACCTCAATCAACTCCTAGGCTGCCTGGAATTATTGCGTCAGTCAGCAACTGTCAACTTTATCACAGCACATCGTGACTCATCCTCCGACGTAGGGATCTGAATTCTGCCAGTTAAAATCCGTCACTGTCGGGATAATCTAAGCAAAGATAAAACTTCCAATTCTTCATCTCCAAGTGTCAGTGGACATCATCACTAAAATTCTTCCCTAGACCAATCAAATCTTTGACCTTTGATCTGCTCAAACCATTCACCAAAATTACGCACATCATTCCGTCAATGTCTTGCTTGGCATTATGGCATCTTCAACACTGAGTTTGACATCCCTGCAATATTTGTTTGTTTAACAGACCGTCATGCCCCTTGCATAGATTTCCGTTATGTTTTCTTGCTCTTTACTTTTCTTTAGCAGGTGATATCCATTATTCCATCGAATATTTATATTGGTAAAATCTATGTTACTGGTTGGCATTTAGCAAGTGGCACTACCGTGCCCCTTTAAAGACTCAGGCTGGCGAGAGGTGAAATTCTCAACTGCAAGTCGGTAACCCTCGGTACCGCCGTAAGGATTCTCAAAATTTACTCCTGGCTTCCGGAAGTTTGGGCTTCCTTCTCGTAACATCACGGGACTGCCTAGGCCCCACTTGGTGCACGTGAAATCGCATTCAATCCAAATCTAATATCATAACGTCCGTTTCCTCCACCCTCCTTCTGATAGTGATTGCCGTATTTATAGACAGAACACAAGTGTTTTTGAAAGTGCTTTTCTGGTACTTTTCACCTTCCAAATACCTGGGCGGATTTTTCTCCGCCCAAACCGACTGCTCTCGCGACTGATCGGCGCCAATCTTGTAGTGGTTGTGCCTTTTGTAGCGGTACTGCGGTTTCGTGGGTCGTCCACCCACCTCAGCTACCACAATGTTTTACTTTCAAACTCGCTCACTGAAATATAATGTGCTTGGTCTAAATTCTTACCGCAAGTTCCTTCTAAAGATGCAGATTCTCTTGACCGGCCGCCACTCAGTTTCCAACTGAGAACATTTAGAGACTACTGACTGAATGAATAAACAGTTGCTTCATAAAACTAATTTTACTTCAGTGCTTTCATCTTTCTCCAACACCACCAATGTTATAAACTTATCGGACTTCTATCACTCCAAAGTTGCAGATCCAGTTAAAGTAGAACGGCTATTTGTACACCTTTTACTCAGATTCACACGTTTACAACTTTCAACTTAACACCAACCACACTTCTCCAAGTCCTGCGACCGACTGCCCACCTTGTGCCTACCACAGCACACACCATGCGCCCCCCGGGGCTCACCCTTCCGTGGCCACGGACATGGTGCCGATGACGTCACAAACCGGTGCTACTTACAAACACAAAGTGGTACCGCTACAACCCCCCTTAGTTTATCCTTGTTATTGTGAATTTCCAATTAGCAATGGCAAGGGTAAATTCAAATTAAGTCCCGTTCCTCCTATTTTACAATTTCCACACCTCATTCACACAAAATACAAAACTCCACAAATTGATGTAGCAATACTTACAAATATCACATTAACCATAAACTGCTATATTTTTTTAAAATTGGTTGGTGTTGGAGTAATATACAAACATATCAAAACAATAATAAGTGTCAAAATACACATTGGTTCCAAAACAGTTTTCTTTCTACCAAAATGTAATTAAAAGACAACCAATATAAAATGTCATGGACATTAAGATATAAATTAGTTGGAAATGAATATTTCCTTACTGCAAACATGAAATACAACATTAAAAGCAACAAACAAATATAAAACATCATGAACATCAAAATACACCACAGTAACAAACAACTATAAATCATGAACATCCAAATACACTTTGGTTCCCAACGGATCATTCCTTACCACTAACATCAAATACACAAAAAGGCAGTAAAGAATTACATTTTCTCCCCATAGAACCACCAATCTCTCTAGTCCTGCCACGGTAGACAGCATTATTGGAAACAACAACTACAAAATCTCTAGTTTTTCCCTGTTAAATACAGTATTATTCCAAAATAAGTTTTAATTTAGCATCCACTATCCCCACGGCTGTCACATAGATCAAAATACAAATATAAACAAACAGTTCTATCATCAATACATACATTTTTTTTTCACACTCCTTACCCTACACTTAAATATTAATTCACTCACACCATCTGTAAGAAATGCTTCCCAATGGCACCTTTTGGAGAGCAAGTCCCTTTCCAGACATCACCACAGTTCTCACCATCAAACATCACCAAAATTCTGTAAAACATTTCCCTTCTAGGTTATTCACAATAATATTCACTAACATTAAAGTCATATATAGGCTACATATGCACTAAAAAAAGAAAAACATTTTACGGAGAAATCTAGTCAACTTTCAAACATCTATATGGTTTCAATATTCTTACATTGTAATTTCCCTTAAATCGGTCACTACCTGGATCAATTAAAGTGTACGAATTATCATTTTATCTGCAAGAAATTTCGAATGGAAGTACTTTGAAATGGCAGCACCTCCCCTGGTATAAAAAAGCAGTGTACTTCCTCGATTCTTTGTCAATTGGCACCTGCCAATAGGATGAAGTGAGGTCCAAAGGCGTTAAGAACTTTTTTCCTTGTAAACTTTGTAATATCACATCGATTGGTTGAGGGTGGTCCCTTTCCGTTATTAGTACTTTGTTTAAATTCCGAGCATCTAGAACCAAACGAACCGATTGATCCGCTTTTGTGACAATTACAAGAGGGTTATTGTACGGACTATTCGATCTTTCGATCACACCCCATTGAATCATTCTATTAATTTCTTCATCTACTAACTTCCTTTTCCCTATAGGTACTGGGTACGGCTTAATGACAAAATGCTTGTCACTATTCACAGTGAAATGACATATATAGCCTTTTATCAAGCCTGGTCTATTTGAGAACACTTCATTAAACTCTTCAATAATATCCATTAATTTCCTGTTTTGTTCGTGGTCTACCCCCTTTAAGACTTTTATTTCTTCTCTTTCCGCTTTTCCATACTGCATTGCTGACACACAAAATTCCACTAGTTTCTTTCGAAATGAAGGCTCTTTAACATCACCTGTGCCATTTGTAGCAAATGACGCTTTAATGGAACCTATACTTTTCTCCCTCCATAAATTTTCCAAAGTTACTAAATCTCTTGAACCCTCTCCTTCAAAATCAATCAAACCTTTACCACAATAAAGCCCAAAAATTCGGTATTCTTCGAAACTTTCCAGAGAGCTCACCGGGTGTATGCTCCCATTGTCACTAAATTTAACAATTTCAATTTTTTCTAGAGTTTTTACTGTAACCATTGCCAAACCACCAAATGAATTTTTCTCTTAAGCATTTTTGATTTGGTCCTCTATTTGTTCAAATTTATGGTCTTGGGACTCGTGGTTAATAGAATGTACTTCAAACCCTGTATCTTTGATCTTAATATCTAGTACTTCAACCTGTTGAGTTAACTGTTTTGTAAAGTGTTTGTTGTCTTCTGTATGATTGTGGAGTGTTGTATGCCTGTTCTGTAAACCTGTCATCCCTTTTGCTAAAACTTCTACCTTTTCATCGAGTTTCTTATTGTTATTTTGTACTGTCTGTACCTTTTCCCCACAACTTATCAACCCAATTCATCTGAATGTTTTTCAAGTGTATGTAGTCTTTGACTGATAACAGCTGATTGATCATCCAATTTTTTGCTTATGGCGTCATGTACATTTTATGTAATTTGTTCGCAATTTGCTTTAAAGTTCTCAACTTTGCTGCTAAGACTGGACACCTGATCACTAATATGATCTTTCAGAGTGGAAATTTGTTTCTCTATTTTATTATCCATAGCATCTAACTGAAAAGTGGTTCTGTTTGCAAGACAGTTAATACTATCAGATTGTTCTTTCATCATATTCATCAACTGCATCAACATGTCATTCCGAAAGTTCACTGGGTCTTGCCCACCATAACAGGGTTCCATGGAGAGACTAATTTCAGATGGTGAACCATTAGTGAAACCTCGAAAACTTTCACTTGGGGTAGAAGAAGCATTGGCAAGTTCTGAAAGATTCATTAGAAGTGGTAAGGTAACATCTGAGATGGGAGAAGTTGGGGTGGCCATTTCTGCATTTTGTACAAAAGTTTGACAGTCTTGTATCTGAATATCTAGTCTGGGAGGTGTAACATTCAGAACTGGTGACCTGTTATCAGAATTTGATATCTCTACATTGACATGAGGGTCCCCACTTCCGTATAGTTCTTCCCATTCCATTTTAAATAATTTCTCTTAAAACAATATACCAGCAAAGCCAAGAAACTTTACACAAAAAATGCGTAAATCACACTTTTCCTGAGGAAATGCCCTTAACACATGGTTTAAATATTCAAAAGTATATATCAAATTTCGCAGTCACTAAGAAATGTTATGAAAATTATGTTTAAAAATTTCACTGAAGTATTTTCAAATTACTTCTTAATAAAAGAAACGGTAGGATATCCTTCTCAAAGCAATACTCAATTTATGAAAAACAAAAGCAAGACCCTATAAAGTTTACTCAAAAAAATCTTTATGTTCTCTTAAAAAAATCTTTATGTTCTCTTAAAAAAATTCTCTGTTGGTCTAATTTAGATGCTTCAACTAAACTAAAGTTTCACTTGCACCAAACAAAATAGTTTATCTTTCACTTTGAGGTTAACAACTAAAGTTTTCAATAAAATCAAAGTATTCGTGTTGCTAATAAGTTAATAATTAGTTTCCCTTATCTTTTAACTGCCGTTGTTCCTCGGAGACGTTCCAAATTTCCCGCTCCGCGTCGATCAGCCTCCCAGCTGATATCGCCAAAGTTGTTCAGCACGCAGGCAAGTCGTTGTCTTCCCGACCAGCGCCAAAGATGCCCCGCATGTTGCAAACGTCGACGTCGTTCACCATCGCCAAAGATGTACCACCTGCCGCCGAAATCGACTCTTCCACTCGAGACAAAGATGATCCGTCCGCTCAAATTCCATTGTCTCGTGACATCATTCGTTTCCCGCCATTTCACACGTGTTTGAACAAAATAGTCAACTTCAACACGCACAATTTTCAGAATTTCTAAATAAAAACTCGCAGAAACTGTTCTGGTCACTAAACGAACGCCATGTTGCGGTTTCGAATTTAGACCAAGCACATTATATTCCAGTGAGCGAGTTTGAAAGTAAAACATTGTGGTAGCTGATGTGGGTGGACGACCCACGAAACCGCAACATGGCGACCGTGACAGGAATAGAGAGTTTGGTGGTTCTATGGGGAGAAAATGTAATTCTTTACTGCCTTTTTGTGTATTTGATGTTAGTGGTAAGGAATGATCCGTTGGGAACCAAAGTGTATTTGGATGTTCATGATTTATAGTTGTTTGTTTCTGTAGTGTATTTTGATGTTCATGATGTTTTATATTTGTTTGTTGCTTTTAACGTTGTATTTCATGTTTGCAGTAAGGAAATATTCATTTCCAACTAATTTATATCTTAATGTCCATGACATTTTATATTGGTTGTCTTTTAATTACATTTTGGTAGAAAGAAAACTGTTTTGGAACCAATGTGTATTTTGACACTTATTATTGTTTTGATATGTTTGTATATTACTCCAACACCAACCAATTTTAAAAAAATATAGCAGTTTATGGTTAATGTGATATTTGTAAGTATTGCTACATCAATTTGTGGAGTTTTGTATTTTGTGTGAATGAGGTGTGGAAATTGTAAAATAGGAGGAACGGGACTTAATTTGAATTTACCCTTGCCATTGCTAATTGGAAATTCACAATAACAAGGATAAACTAAGGGGGGTTGTAGCGGTACCACTTTGTGTTTGTAAGTAGCACCGGTTTGTGACGTCATCGGCACCATGTCCGTGGCCACGGAAGGGTGAGCCCTGGGGGGCGCATGGTGTGTGCTGTGGTAGGCACAAGGTGGGCAGTCGGTCGCAGGACTTGGAGAAGTGTGGTTGGTGTTAAGTTGAAAGTTGTAAACGTGTGAATCTGAGTAAAAGGTGTACAAATAGCCGTTCTACTTTAACTGGATCTGCAACTTTGGAGTGATAGAAGTCCGATAAGTTTATAACATTGGTGGTGTTGGAGAAAGATGAAAGCACTGAAGTAAAATTAGTTTTATGAAGCAACTGTTTATTCATTCAGTCAGTAGTCTCTAAATGTTCTCAGTTGGAAACTGAGTGGCGGCCGGTCAAGAGAATCTGCATCTTTAGAAGGAACTTGCGGTAAGAATTTAGACCAAGCACATTATATTTCAGTGAGCGAGTTTGAAAGTAAAACATTGTGGTAGCTGATGTGGGTGGACGACCCACGAAACCGCAACACTTTCTGTCCAAAATATGCTCAAAAATCGCTAGCTTACATTATGAAATACCCCGCATCGCAGTCCGGACACAAAGAACCAAGATTTTTCATTTTTAGGGCACCTGCTGGAAAACCAGTGATTTCACTTTATCTAAATTCCTTTTACAAAATAATAATCATATACATTATTTCTATAATGTATTTTTTGTCACAAGGCTTTATCTCCCTTCATACTTAACCGAAATCAATGAATAAGGTGTCATTTTAAAGCTTATGGTCTTTACTTTGGTTACATTATATTTTAAGAAAGGAATTTTTCGGAATTCGACCCTAAAGGGGCAAAAAGTCAATATTACTAAAATGCTGTTTTTTGTGTTTTGAGTCATTTATCTCCCTAGATACCTATCTGAAATCGTTTAATGAAGCATCATTTTAAAGATTAAGATCTTTGCTTTGGTGACATCATATATTAAGATAGGAATTTTTCGGAATTCGACCCTTAAAGGGCAAAAGTATTAATGTGTCTGCAACACGTTTTAGTGTCACGAGCCATTTATCTTCCTTCATATGTAACCAATATAGATAAATGAGGTATCATATTAAAGATTAATGTCTCCGCCGTGGTCACATTATGTTTTAAGAAAGGAATTTTTCGTAATTCATCCCTAAAAGGGAAAAATGTCAATATTTCTAAAAAGCGTTTTTTGTGTCTCAATCCATTTATCTTCCTGGATATCTAACCGATATTGTTAAATAAAGTAGGATTAAGTCTCCGCTTTCTCGTCATCATATATGAAGAAAGATATTTTTTTTTTTTTGGGGAATTCAACCCTTAAAGGGAGAAAGTATAAATGATTCAACAACGCATTTTAGTGTCATGAGTCATTTATCCCCCTTCATGTCTAACCGAAATAGATAAATGAGGTATAGTAGTAAAGAGTAAGGTCTCCGCTGTGGTTACATTATACTTTAAGAAAGGAATCTTTCGTAATTCGACCCTTAAAGGGCAAAAATATCAATATTTCTAAAATGCGTTTATTTGTGTCTCGAGTCATTTATCTCCCTCCATATCTAACCGAAATCGATAAATGAAGTAGAATTATGAAGAGTAATGTCTCAGCTTTGGTGACATCATATATTAAGAAAGAATTTCTTTTGAATTCAATCCTTATAGGGAAAAAGTATAAGTGGTTCAACAACGCTTTTTTGTGTCATGAGCCATTTACCTCCCTTCATCTCTAACCGATATAGATAAATGAGGTAACATATTAAATATTAAGGTGTCCACCGTAGTCACATTATATTTTAAGAAAGGAATCTTTCGTAATTCGATCCTTATTGGGCAAAAATGTCAATATTTGTAAAATGCGTTTTTTGCGTCTCGAGCCATTTATCTCCCTTGATAGTTAAACAAAATTGATAAACGAGATATCATTTTAAATACTGAGGTCTTCGTAAGCTTTTCGGTTCCATTAAACTATATTTTTTAAAAAAATCAAAATTCGACCCTTAAAGAGCAAAAGTATTAATGTTTCTACAACGCATTTTTCTGTCACGAGCTATTTATCTCCCTTGATATCTAACCGAAATCGATAAATGAGGTATCATTTTAAAGACTAAGGTATCTGCTTTGGTCACACCATATTTCATAAAAGGATATTTTTGAACTCTACCCTTAAAGGGCAAAAGTATCAGTACTATTTCTACAGCGTTAAATGATCTCTCTTAAAGGTGGCTCTACTTTAAAAATTGTTAGACATACTGTATTACGTCTGAAATAGAAACTACTTGATCCTACTGTATCAACATATTAACATTACGCCCTAGACATGACATGACTCTGGGGTTACAAGAAAACAAAATGAGTTCACAAAAAAAGTAATGAATTTATTTAACCAACGAAATGACACAAACTCTGACAGGTAAGCAGTCTTGCAAATGGTTAGATCCGTTGGCTCTTCCAAACAAGTCTGTAGCTCATCAGGGTAGCTACTCAGGGGTATTTTTCCGGGCCCTTGATATATTGCAGTATGTTGCAATGTGTCGCAATTTTAGAGGCACAGTACCGTGTCTGCGCACTGCGGTCGACACTGCCGGTGACGGGAAGCGAAACACAGACCACAGAGGATGGCGGTAGTTTGCCCATCCGTCTTCTCACATCGACACACAGTCGACAAGTGCCTCTTCTCCCCTCCAGCCTTGGGGCAGCATTCCGTGAAAAACATAAAAGAATATGCGAGTGTCGTGTCACTATTTTTCGTAGGCTGGCTGTGTCCCTGTTGTTATCGCCGACAGCGCTGCGGGTGATTTGACGAACGGGCTAGCGGCTGCAGCTCGCCGATAAACAGCCCTCCATCAATCGTTGCACACTGCCTCGCCTTGAGAACGCGACTCATTATAGCTTGCAAACCAACCCACCAAAAATTTAAATTCAATGGAATTTACATTTTTTATATAAAGTCTTCTCTGCAACTTTATTCACAGTTGATTTCCTGCCCTCTTGACAGCAATACCTTGGTTTTACGATTCCATAAAACTCTGCAAACTTTCAAGTAGTTTGGTTTTTCACAAGATATTTACAACCTTCACCCATTTTCAAGCAAATTTCCCTGCGGAAATGTCATGCAAGGACGCGTCAAAGGCGCCACACTGAGAATGTTTACAATACAACTCACTTCATGTGTAAAACTCCCCAATGCATCAACCATCCAAATAACAGCAGGGTCTAGCCTTAATATATTATTGTACACACAACAGAAAAGTACACAAGATTTAGAATAACACCACACAATGATTCACAGTGTTTATCGTTGTGCCATTAGCACTCACTATAGATTCACAATGGAATTATTATTTTATTATTTATTTAACTGTACATTCAGATGGTTCGTTATCTAGAGTCTATTTCTTAATACTGTATTGAAATTTATAATAAACAAAAATTTTTTAAAATTAACACAAATCCTATATACTGTGGTGGGCCCTTTTGGGGGGTTGATCCGCGCCACGGGTTTGTCAGTATGGTGTGGCCAATGGGGGAAGTGGACTTACTTGTGGATGTATCTAGTACTTCTCTTCTCGCAGATCGGGGCAGCCGTCAGTTACTGGATCGCATAGCTGCCTGCTTGCTAAGAATAATTGCTTTCTCTGACACCACGCCCTGAGGCGAGCAAACAGGAGAGGGAATACTTTGCCTACTGAAATTATTAATGAATTGGTAGGCGGTCTACTGCAAGTTTATTGCCGTAGAAGTTGCGATACATGGCAAGTAATCGCCGAAAGCCACAGTCCACTCCGTTATCGGCTTGCAGAAAAGCACTTAGCGATTAGACGACGAGCGGATAGCTGGCTGGGTGGCAAGTCGATGCCCGAGGCGCGTACGATCAGCTCCGGTCCCCAAGTGACCGCTCCTTGCTACATTTCTTAAAATGAAGGCTCGGTTGACCTGCTTAGCGCGGCGGCAATAACCTGTCGGACATCGCACCCACTAACAAGCGAATTGCACATTCCTGAAGTGGCGATACCCGCGCGGCCCCGTAAGTGGCGAAATCGCCTCTGTCATCAGGTCAACGGCTGGCTGGCGACTTTTGTCACTCGAACAATTCCTGTACTTTAGTAATAGTTACTATAGTTCATTACCCCTCTGACATACCCCCGCCGATCAAACCAGCGTTACTCCGCTAACGCGCCATTCAGCCTGTGATATGGCATGTATTAGCTCCTACTTTAAAGTTTCAGAAATGGACTGTGTCCTCCCGCTTACAATTTTAATGCAACAAAACATCATAATAATTTTAGTCATTCCGCTGTACAAGGCGTCCAACCCTGGAGGCACAAAACAAATATTAGGAATCTTATATAATAAGCACAAAGAAATACTAGGAATTATTAACTACAAAGCAAGTGTATACAGGTTATTGCGCGTGGAGCATAGTGGCTGTAGGT
>JARYHS010008075.1:124796611-124915819 GCA_031002005.1 Vandiemenella viatica | reverse complement strand
TTATAGAAATCTACATTTCTTATGTGAATTTTATTTAACTTTGCCCATGTATTCTTTAAAACAAACAGAAAAATCCTGTCAATATTTGGTTTGCCAATGCTCAACCCCTTTCCTCCTTCAACCCCATTAACTTTTGTCAATGTTCTTTATATAAAGTTACAGTAGCAATCGTTTGAACGATTACCATGAAAGTTGGTGTTTATATGTAGTTTTCACGAAGAAAAGACCAAAAGATCTAAAAACCACCCCCTCTCCCCATTAAACTGCTTAATTTTTATTCACAACCACAGTTTTTATCTGGTTTAGACAGAACTTAGCAAATTTTTACTATAAAACAAAGAGAAAAATGATGCCAACTCTTGGTTTGCAAAAAATGAACCCCTCTCCCCTTTTCCGCCCCCTTGATTTTTGTCAATTTCTTTTTAGAAAGCTACAGTCGACACCATCTGACCGATCTTTAAAAAAAGTTAGCACATATAGCCTATATGTAATTTTTTATGGATAAGATCTCTGACCAAAAAATCAAAACTACCCTAGCTCCCATTCCCTTAATAGTTGTACAAAACCCACATTTTGATTCGATTCGGTGAAACTTCGCATGCGTATACTTTAAAACTAATAGAAGAAGAAAAATACTGTCCACATAACTTTCACAAAAATTCAAACCCTATTCCCCTTTCTACCCCATTAATTACTGTCAATGTTCTTCATACAAAGCTACCGTTTCTTTCTGATTTTGAAGGAAGTATGCACATGTGTACTGCAAAACAAACAGAAATATACTGTCTACATTAGGTTTCGAGAGTCCAAACTCCGCTCCTTCCTTCCAAGCCTTTAATCTACAGTTTCTATCCGATTCTGAAGGAAATTTGCACACGTATACTTTAAAACATACAGAACAATTTTGATTATATTAGGTTGCTGAAGCGCAACCCCTCTTCCCTTCTACCCACACCCGTCCTAATTTCCAATGTTATTTATAGATATCCACAGTTTTATCAGATTTCCATGGACTACTGCACATGTATACTTAAAAAAAAAATAGTGTCTACATTCTGTTTACAAAACCCTACCACTCACTCCCTTACCCCATTTAATTTTGGCAAATGTTCTTTACACAAAGCTACTGTTTTTATCTGGTTTCGATGGAAATTATGCAAATGTATACTTTAAAACAAAGAGAAAAATACTGCCCACACTAGCTTTACAAAAACCAAACTACTCTTCGTCTCCACACCCCTTATGGTTTTTATATAATACCTACAGTTTTATCTGATATCAATAGAAATTTACACACGTATACTTTAAATCAATCCGAAAAGGCAGTCAACATTTGGTATACAAAAGCTCAATCCCTCTTCCCCTTTACCCTCACCCCTTTTAATTTCCAATGTTCTTTACAAAAATCCACAGTTTTAAATCCCGTCAAAATCAGTTAAGCTATTTTTAAGTCATGGCATAATATTTATAAAATAAATGTGTCGTAATGTTTCAGCATGTACTTCAGATTTCAACTTTGATCCCAAGCTTTCACGTTGTGAAAACCAATTAAAAATCTATATTTTTTTTGTGATTCCGGAGCAAACAGATATATTCCAGAGAGATTTCTGTATGTGGTATGTATTAATGACCAGATGTTACATGTTTCGGTTATCGAGCAGCAGCTTTAACAGATGTTATGATAAGATCGAAACATAGCCTGACATTCCTTAACACAACACCCAATTCACCCCGTTCTGGAAGTGGTTGTGGTATACAAAGACAGAATTCTTCTTTGAAAGCAAGCGCTTTAATCTCTGAGCTACCAGGAAGGTCGCAAAATGGGAACTGCTGCGGCATATTTAAAACACCAAACGAACTATATTACCACTAAAAATTTAAAAATAAACATAAAAACCGCCTTAAAAAAAAGCACTAAAAATTTTAAAATAACTTTATACCTTGCTTAGGAAAAAGTAAATCTAAACGGACACCTTTTCACATTACTTTCATTGAAATTTTGACATTAATTAGTTATTTTTGGAGTCGGTGCCAGCGAAAGCAAGAAAAACAAAAGGATATAAACAATAAGGAAAAACAATAATACATAAAAAATCATGTTACTGCTAACCTACAATTAATGCTAGAAACATGTTTCAACAAAACTGAAACATACAGTTGATACGCCGATATTATACTCTGTAAATCGTTTACTGCATGATGCAACCTACCAACTGACACTGTAGCGCCAGAGATATGACTGGATGACCAATAAGGCCAAGCCACAGATTAAAATACTGTTAATTTTTTTCCCTGAGCTGTCTCCCACAATAACACTATCTGCCTCACGACATGCTGTAAAATATTGGGAATTTTTGTTCTTACTCCCCGTTTCGCCTCTAACGTCAAAAGAAGTTCAGTAATTCGATCTTCGCGATGTGACAGCTGGCACCGACTCCAAAAATAACTAATTAATGTCAAAATTTCAATGAAAGTAATGCAAAATGTTGTCCATTTAGATTTACTTTTTCCTAAGCAAGGCATAAAGTTATTTTAAAATTTTTAGTGCTTTTTTTGAAGGTGGTTTTTATGTTTTTTTAAACAATTATTTTATTTTTCCAATTATAATATCATTAACTGTTAATTTTTATAATTGACATTAAAATTGATTTATTAATTTAATTAAAAGACGATTATTATTTAATTTATTAACTCTTTAAATAACAATGTTTTAAATATATGCGTTAAAAAACTGTTCGCTGGAATCCCGCGGGATTGAAAACACTGCGGGAAACCTGGAACACCGAAGGCGTCGCTCTCGACAGAAGCTAATTGCAAAATTCACGGCTGACGTATTTCTGATTGACAGCAAATAAATATTGCTAACAGCAACATTCATATCTCGGAATAACCGCGAAAATAAGATAAACCAGGGCCAGAACCGATTCATTTCTGTACTCATTTTTCCCAATAGCGATTAGGGAATGGAATAGAAAGGATTTACCGGGCAAGTAAACTTAAAATCCGACAGGAGTAGCTTTCGATAAAGCACTCCGGTCATCCTGATCTGAGTTTTCCAAGGTTTCCCCAGATCACTCCAGGCTAATGCTGGGATGGATCCTCACGTAAGCCCATGGGCGCCTTCTGCCATATCCCGAATACCCCTTCCAAACTGTTACCCTTTCGGATAGGTGCAATGCACAGTGCACACACTGCTAGTGAATCGCGGAGTAATAATAACAATTGAAATCAACCGCGCCACGTACGCGCCCAATTCGTTACTATCGTATCTTTTCGTCACTCACTTTTGACACAATCGAGCACTAGTATGAAACACCGCGGCGAGCCATGTCGCGTACGGGTTACGGGAGGACTTCATTCGCACTTTGTGAAGTTTAAGTAAATTATTCATTGATTAAAGTAAGTTTAGGTAAAATTTTCACTTTAAAATAAAATATCGCATTTTAGAATAAATGCATTTCATATATGTTTGAAATTAATAAAATATAATAATATAATATTTAATTATATTGCAATCGAGCGCATGCTCCGGTGGCAATTTACCTACTCACCCATCTTCTTCCTATCCTGCACCCTTTACAAATTTAAACTTTAAATTCTTTCAACGTGTTTGGTAAATTATTCATCATTTCCTTTGGTAACTTATTCCAATCCCTGACACCATCACCTAAAAAGATAATCTTCCCACATCCTTGTGCCTGAAATCGAGTGGTCATCTTTTCCCTTCCATACACTACTTTTCATACCTACACCAATATCTTTCCATGCCTCATCGCCAATATACGCCTTGTACACTCCCATGACCCTCTTCACCCTCCTCCTGTCTTGCAATGAATCACATTCCAGCTCTTATATCATATCTGTTACTGATTGCATTCTGCGTTAATTTCCAGAGACAAATGTAGCAGCCCTTGTTTGCACCCTCTCCAACTCCTGTATTTGATACTCAAAATGTAGGTCCCGTACTACACTACCATATTCGAGCAATGGTCTGACCAAAGTTTTGTAAACCAATTCCTTTACTTCTTTTGTACATCCCCTCATCACTCTCTCCAAGTGCAGAATTTTGAAACTTTTTCCTATCATCTGTCCAATGTGTCCTGCCCAGTTAAGATTGTTATCAAATGTAATACCAAGATATTTACATTTCAAGTCTCACTAAAAAAATCAATAACCATCTCAAAGTATCTATCCAAATTTTCTATTTATAAATTATGCTCTGTAAATTTTAATGGTAAACAAAAGCAATACCGCAAAATAACTCTTTATGTTGTCAAAATTACTCGTACTTACCTCATTAAAAATATCAAGACTTAACAGAAAATAATATTGATTATATTAAAATAATATACGAGCAACATGTTTGTACTTACACATATTACTTTGTAACGAAACGAATTTAAATCAAAATTCTCAGAAATACGCAACGCACGGTGTTGAAATGTTTATTCTCTCACTCAGATTCATTTAGTCGCTGGGCGAACCGCGTCGTATTTGTTCGTTTATCGAATTAAACTGACATTCATACGACAAATGCGAGAAACGAAATGAATTTGTGAGTAACGTTTCGGTAATTCTAGTCAGGCGATTTATTCATTACTCAGTAACGAATACATAAGGTTTGCTACAGCTCTGTCCATAGACAATAGCAGTCAGCCGTTTGTTCTTATAAAGAATCAGTATGATCAAGGTACCGGACTCAAAATAGTCTTTAATTAGGCAGTGGATTGACTAGTTTCCCAATTTCTTAACGGATGGAAACATTATATGTTGCGTAGTGTGCAACAAATAGGTGAGTAAGCAGTAACAATAAGTTGAACGGTTTTCAATGTTATATTAACAGTAGTTTAATTATCGTACAAGTTATTAAGTTTTTAATGAAAAACAGGACAGGTATCGTTCCACAGTATCGTAAAACTGAACATGGCTTCTGGGCACCGTACAGAAATTTAAATAGTAAAAAATACCCTCTATTTTCTTAACGTTAGGTAAGTTCTGTTACTGTGCCTTCGTGCGGTAACCAGTTAGAAAGTTTAAAAAATAAAGGTCACAGTGTTTTACGGTTCTTGCCGCTTCCTCCACAATTCACGGAGGTAGAGCTCCGCATTCCCATTCTGCAACCATTTGCACTAGAAGGACGTGACGGAGTCAGCGATACGCTCCAGTCTTTCCTTACCTTCCCGTGGAGGTTACAGCACGGAACTCGGTGGATAATAGGCTCAGTGGGCTGGGGCTTTGGCTTCATCGTGGATCAAACCCCAATCATCCGGGCCGTACCCAGGCAATTTAATTTGCCTCCTGAGTTTTGAGGCCGCTTTTTAATTTGATATTATTAATAGTTACAACAAAATAATATTTTTTTAAAAAAAACTGTAAATTTAACATTTTGCCCAACAGTGCTGGATTGCTAAACAATTTACATTGCCAACAGTGGCTTTAAATACATAGATGGTCAATATGGTTATTCAAAACAAATTTAATTTAATTGTAATGGAGCACACGCTCCGTTGGCAATTTCCCTACACACCCAATTTACCCCTATCCTCCACGCATCTACATTTGCCCTCTACAAATTTTAACTTTAAATTATTTTAATGTTTTCGGTAGTTATTAATCATTTCCCTTGGTAATTCATTCCAATCCCTGACACCCTTACCTAAAAAAGAAAATCTTCTCACACATTTGTGCCTGAAATCGAGTGCCAGCTTGTGGTCATGGTCATCTTTTCCCTTCCATGAACTACTTTTCATACCTACTGCAATATCTTTCCATGCCTCATCACCAGTATACGCCCTGTCCACTCCCATGACCCTCCTCATCCTCCTCCTGTCTTGCAATGAATCCCATTCCATTTCCTTTATCATATCTGTCACTGATTGCATTCTGCGATAATTTCCAGTAACAAATCTAGCAGCCCTTTTTTGTACCCTCTCTAATTCTTGTATTTGATACACAAAATGTGGGTCCCATACTACACTACCATATTCGAGCAATGGTCTGAACTAAAGTTTTGTAACCCAATTCCTTTACTTCTCTCGTGCATCCCCTCATCACTTTCTCCAACAAGTGCAGAATTTTGAAACCTTTTCCTACCACCTATCTAATGTGTCCTGCCCAGTGAAGCTTGTTACCAAATGTAATGCCAAGATATTTACATTTCAAGTCTTCAGCAAGCAATTCTTTCCCCACCTTGTATTCATAATTAACCTTTTGTTTTTTATTTGTGTATTTAATACGCTGACTCTTCGTTGCATTTATCTTCATCCCATGTTTACCAACCCAACTAGATATCCTGTCCAGATCACCCTGCAACTGTTCACAGTCCACTATCGTTTTGATCCTTTTATACAGCATTGTGTCATCTGCAAACAATCTAATTTCAGATAGTAAACAATCAACGCAATTATTCATTATAATTATTGTTTTTGTCAATAGTTTAACAATATGCATATTGTGGAATTTACAATCTGAGAATGTTGACACAACCATCTGGATTGCAAACTTAACTAAGTATTTTTAAATCTTATATATATATATATATATATATATATATATATATATATATATATATATATATAGACGTGTGTTTCCATATATTTCACTTTTCAGCCACCACTACCTAGCACATATCACTGGTGTTTGTTTGTGGTAGTAGCATGGAGTTTCGTATCGTGCGCAACGTTGGTCAAATGCCTATAGCTGTGGGGATGTAGGAGATAGGGGGATTAAAAGTGGTCGATCCAAGGCATTTTCATATTACGACCAAAGAATTGTGTGTCCCTATACTTCTCTTTTCTGCCACAACTACATAGCACAGACCATTGGTGTTTTTGTGTTGTAGTAGCATCGAGTCTCCCATCGTGCACTGTGGTGGTTAGATGTAGGAAGCTGTGGGGGTGTGGGAGATATGGTGGTTGAAAGTGTCAACCTGGGGCATTTTCATATTTCAAGCAAAGACGTATATGCCCCAATGTATCACTTTTCAGCCAAAACTATCTAGTGCAGATCACTGGTGTGTGTGGTAGTAGCATGGAGTCACCGATAGTGCACAACGTTGGCGGAATGTCGATAGCTGAGGAAGTGTGGGAAATATGGTGGTTGAAAGTGGTCGATCAAGGATATCTTCCTATTTCCAGCAAAGACATGTTTTTCCGTATACGTCACTTTGTTGCCTCAACTATAGCTATCGTGGTGTGGGAGCTATAATGGTTGAAAGTTGTAGACGTAGGGCATTTTCCTATTTCTTTCAGAGACCTGTGTGTCCCTATATTTCATCATTCCAGCCAGAAGTTGCACATAAGACATAGTAAAAACACTAGTAAGATGTTTTTCATATACATTTTAAGTTCAACAGCGCTTAAGGATACTATGAATTCCCACGATATGACCAATAAGGCCATGGGCGTTTGTTTGTGGTAGTAGCCTGGAGTCTTCCATCGTGCAGTATGGTGATTGCATGTCGGTATTTGTGGGGATGTGGTAGATATGGTTGTTGAAAGTGGTGGACCTGAAATAAAATAGACATGTATGACCCTATATTTCATTCCATAGCTAAACGACCCAGCGCAGTCCACTGGTGATTGTGTGAGTTATTAGTCCCAAGTCTCCCACCGTGCCTCATGGTGGTGTCATGTCGGTAGCTATGGTGGTTGAAACTGGTCGACGGAGGGCAATTTCATATTTCGACCAAAGTCATGTGTGACCCTTTATTTCATTTTGTAGCCATAAATACCTTGCGCAGATGACTGATGTTAATGTGTGGTATTAGTCTCGAGTCTCCCATCGTGCACTATGGTGGATAATTGTCGGTAGCTGCCAATCAATTTTTTTTACAATCAAGAACGAAGTCGTGGGCTTCAGCTAGTGAGCCAATAAAAATAACACACATACAGTAAAAATAGTAATATATAATAAAAATCCATACATATAAACATACGAATTTTTGTATCAATATATATCCAATAGAGATATATTACAAATTTATTTCTTCATCAATGGGAAATACGTGACAAATGCACAGCAAGAGTTTTCTTGATTTTAAATAATCGCAGCCAGCTAAAATGAACAAAATAAAATAATTTCTGTTGAATTACGCTTCTCGATGCTTCGTTATTAATTAAAGACTTTTTATTTATGATATTTCATATACATAACCACAATTTTTATAGCCTATTTTGAAAATTTTAGAACTTATTTTGCAGTGGAGTACAGCATATTTTAGGCACCTGAAATAAGATTTTTAGAACCTAAAAATCCGAAGTCGAATCATGACACAAATATTACCAATGGCATTACGGTGAGATACCTGAATTGCCACAAATTTCATGTGCACAACTGAAGACATCTCACTGTGAACTTACCGACAGCACGAACTTTTTGAAAAATAAAAAATGTAAGGCTAACAATGATTTGTATTTCCTTCTGCGGAACTATTACTGTAGATCTTCTGATACAATTTAGATAAAACGCGATACACGTCACTAAACTGGCGCTCACGGAAACAGCAGTGGCGTAGGCGGGGCCCCCAAGCTCAGCTCAGGGGTCCCCAAAGCTCAGGGAACCCCTTCCAGCTACCAGCAAACCTTACAAGACTTGGTACAGTTTCTTTTAAAAAAATACTAATAATAAGATCGCCCATTTGTTAATCTAGCTACGTCACTGGAAAACAAGGTTAATTACTGCTAAAGTTTCACTTGTCATTGTGCATTTTTGAACTAAGCTACAAACTCTGTAAATATTGTGGCTAGAAAATCAAAGCTTCTAATACAGTCACTATATTACATGTTATTAATGTCATGAATGATCAACAATTTCAGATAATGGTATCAAAGCAACAGCTAAAACCCAGCTGAATAATGACGCTGGTAATATGGCTCTCGTAGGAGCAAAGTAAATTAAATACTGAGTACTTGTCGAACTGCATTTAGCCACATGAACTATGGCGTCAGCTTCACGACAATTATGACGTAATTTAAAAATGTATGCTAATATGCTCGTAACTTAGGCTGTACAAAGGTAAGTCCAGAATATACAACTCCTAACACAACTTACGTTAATATTGCGGGTCAAGTTTACATCGCAATAAAGTGACTGTGTTATTGAGTGTGCTTTAGTCCAGTTGCAGTTCAAATTGAAGGTGTATGATAAAATTAATTGTGATAATGTATGCTACTCTAATTAGGAATTCTGATATAGGAAATGTTGCTACTTCTCGTATTGTAGTTGGCCGAATGCCGATAGCTGTGGGAATGTGAGAGATATGATGATTAAAGTTGGTCGATGCAGAGCGTTTACATATTTCGACCAAAAATTTGTGTCTCCTTATACTTCTCTTTCTTGCCAAAACTACATAGCATAGACCATTGGTGTTTATGTGTAGTAGTAGAATCGTGTCTACCGCCGTGCACTATGGTTGTTAGATGTCGGTAGCTATAGGGGTGTGGGAGATATGGGGGTTAAAAGTGGTCGACCTGCAGCAATTTCATATTTCTGCCAAAGACGCATGTGTCATGGTGTATCACTTTTCAGCGAAAAGTATCTATCGCACATCACTGGCGTTTGTGTGTCGTTAGCACCATATAGTCATCTTTCGATAACAACGTCGGCCGAATTTCAGTAACTGTGGTATTGTGGGAGATATGGTGGTTGAAAGTATCCGATCTAGGAAATTTTCGTATTTTGACCAAAGATATGTCTCTCCGCCTGTGTCACTTTCTGCCACAACTACGTAGCATAGACCATTGGTGTTTGTGTGTGGTATCGTGTTTCCTATCGTGCACTATGGTAGTTAGATGTCGGTAGCTGTGGGGGTGTGGGAAATATGGGTGTTGAAACTGACCGACCTGCGACACTTTCAAATTTTTACCAAAAAGTATGTGTCTCTGTGTATAACTTTTCAGCGAATACTATGAAACGCAGATCACTGGCCTTAGTGTGTGGTAGTAACACAGAGTCACCCATCGATCACAACGTTGGCCGAATTTCGGTAACTTTGGGAGTGTGGGAGATATGGTGGTTGAAAGTGGTCGATCAAGGATATTTTCGTATTTCCTTCAAAGAGATGTGTGTCTGTAAATTTTACTTTGCTGCCTGAACTACATAACGCTCATGACTGGCATTTGTGTGTGGTAATAGCATCGAGTCTCCCATCGTGCACTATGGTTGTTAGATGTCGGTAGCTATAGGGGTGTGGGACATATAGGGGTTGAAAGTGGTCGACCTGTATTTTTCAATCCAAATTCTTTACAAACACGAACAAAGTCGTGGGTACCAGCTAGTTTATTATAATTTTTTCGACACGTTCATCTCGCAGTCCATCGTTCTTCTTCTTTCAGACCTTCTGCATGACGAACACATATCTTCCAGGCTTCTATTGTTACGTGACTTATGGCATCCTCCAGTAATTTTTCTGACATCTTTCATTTTAAAAGTAGAATTTTCATCTGCCACTTCTCCTTTTATTTGAGCGCATATAAGCTCAATGGGATTGTACTGGCAATCGTATGGTGGAAGCCGTACAACTTCGTGTCCCATTTCTAAAGCCAATTCATCGAGTTTATATTTCCTGTAAAAACTGCTGTACTGCTTAACTAAAGCAAGCAACTCTGCTACAGTATGTGATGGATAATGTGGTATGCCCTTATCTTGAAGTCATGAAACAATTTCAGCTTTTCTTGAGTTAGTGGTGGGAATTTTTTCTTTGTATTTTGGATGGTGACTTGCATTATCAATTACGAGAACTTAGCGGGCATCCTTTGGTCATATCGGACGAGTTATAACCATCTCAAGGATCCAATTCTAAATCTGGCTCCAGGTGAATGCTGGGATGCTTCCTTCAAAAGGCCATGACCAAATTTCTTCTCGTTCCTTGTCCCCAGTCCCATCCCACCTCTAATGACATCGACGTCGACGAGGCGTAAAGCCATAAGTAAAAGAAAATTTCTGTAATAGTCCCTGAAGGTATAGAATAATCTTCTTGAACAATTAATCTCAGCCGCGCAGAGTTGGGCTGCCATATGTTGTTAAATGTACCCGAAATGTCCACCAACACATACTTTCTGATACTGGTACTGATTATTTCCAAAGACAGATTATAGGCTTCCTCTACTTTGACACACAACTACCACATTAAGAAATATACTCGGAAGCTGTTGTTTAGTTTTCAGTCGCCACAGAAGACTATTACGATTTGACTTAACTAGTGCTTTCACCTGAACTGATTCCACAGAGGCCAGAACCATCGTTTATGAGATTTTTAACCAAAGAACAAGCAACAGTTACATGGACATCAAACAGACTTCATAATTTACACAGTCATACGACGTCTCACTTTCAGTAGGAATAAAAACATCATTATATCCATAAAACTCACTCGGAGGAAACGAACTGCAGATTATATATCCTTAATCAGATCAAGTTCGTTCCAATGTTGCAAATTAGTCTAAAACTTGCACAAACGTCGTAAAAATAACTAAATCGGTAAGAATGATTAATATTCTTCCTAGAATTTATTCCGCATTTGCATGGTCTGGTTTGCTGGACTTCTTCTTCCATTTAAGCCTAACGTGCACATATTCATGTGAGGTATTCACTATTTGCATCTCCTACTGCAAGACGTCCAACTATTGCTTCCTTGTGATCTTTGGCCCTCGTTCTCGACAGTGAAGAGTTGTTATTGCGTAGTACATGGCCATACCATCATAGACGACCGTCTTACATTTTTTTTTCTTCAGTGATTGGAGCCACACCAAATGCCGCCCGGACAGTGTTATTCATGATGAGGTCTGGCAAAAATCACGAACAATAGCGAAAAATACATAATTTTGTAAAAATCACAAATAACTGAGGATTTTTTCAATACCCCAATGGATTACAGGCAATAATGTTACAGGTTAGGTTAGATTTAACTCGGGTAGCTGTGATGATGTTTCATATATGATAAAATTGCTATCACCATGCACACTATTTATAATAATATAAATTTGACTCAGGTTGGATATTATATTGTGTTTTTCAACGTAATTTTAGATGCGCAGTAATCTAACACTCTTCTTAATCGAGCTAGCTAATGAACGGTAGTTGTGTCTGATGATCCAATCTGTTCGCTCAGCGGTAAGTATACTAGAAATTGAAATGATTAACAATTGAATCATTTCAAAATTGTGGTGCTGTCAAGAACGGAACAGAACAGATACTTGTAGCTGCGAAGTCAATGAAAGGAATTTTCGGTTTGAATAGCAGGAAAAAAACTGGACAGGTCATTATTCGGGGGTGAGCCAAGTGTTTAACAAAGGGCTGCGGCGATTCTTTGTATCGCTAGGACAGCACTATTGAGACGAACGCGGGACGGCATATTTTTACAAGATTAAAGAGGATAGCTTGTGGAAAGAGAAGAGCCAAGAAAAACTTTAGTGAGGTGTATCGAGGGACATAGATTTCTTAAGATGTGCCATGAATTTGAAGCAACTTCTAAAGATTGGGTTTTATTTTTTGGTCTTTTTCCTGTAAACCAACTGGAGCTGAGACCTGACTTTTGGCGAGAGAGTTATAGGTTAGGGGGCGACGCCGGTAGAAGTCATTCTAGTGGGGGTCAACGCTTGGGCATCTGGCTCACCGTGGAGTTGCCAGAGAGGACCCAGATGTGGTGCGGCGCAGATAGTGCCGATCTGCACAACTGTCTGGGAGAGACGCATCTTCCTAGTTGTGTCACTTGTGGAATTATGAGCCGGACGTGTACAGATGCAGCCATGGTGCTGACTGGCTGCAAACAACGGTAAATATCGTTGAGTAACAAAACTGCACTGCATATTCGCTTGAACCCGAAACGCTCTGGCAGGGAGACCTTCATCGATAAAGATATTTCTCAGTGTTAATTGCTAGCTGAGGTGGCACCATATTTAGTTAAAACTCGCATGTGTTAAATGTCAGAATTTCCGTCCATTAATGTAAAGGCTTTACAAACTAAATTTAATTGATTTGTTATTTTTGTTTCTTATTAAATGAAAAATTTTGAAACAATAAAACTTTTTGACTTTTGTAAATGCAGAAAATATCTCTTCAAGATTATTAGTTATAAAATCATAGTTCATAAAGTCATTAAATTTGAAACTTAATAATTAACTTCTCGCAACCAAAATTGTCTTATCTCTTTTTTATTAATTATTTCAAAGTGTAAATTTGTGTCCGATTTGTCGCCGATTTAAATGGATATTAACATCTGATTTTACAATCTTTTGCATTATTTATATCTCCACTTGCGTCTTGTGTATTTTAGTTTTTTGTTACGACGGGTTAGGTTAGGGAAGGTTACATTAGGTTAGTACACCACAATCTTGGTTTAACTCTGGTTACTGTTGTTACATTTTGCTAGCATAGATTAATGCTGGCTGCCTCAGAAATATGCAACTGTATTGCATGATTCACTCTGTCCAGTATACTTCATATGAATCATAGGATTCCACCAATTACAAGAAACTATCTGTGTCCATATAATTCAGCATTGGAGATTCTAATCTGCATAAACTGTTGATTTGCTGGTTTCAATTTTTATGAACTCATCACATTTTGAAATATTAAAGATAAAATTTCATGCATTTTTTGGGGATTTTAAAATGGGAATGTACCGGTTTCAATTTTTTTTTTTTTTATAAAATCGTGGAGAAAGTCAATTACGAATTACCGAAAAAACGGAGACCTTTAGTGATCTTGTATGATGTCCCAGTATCGATTGAATCTGAACGGCTAATGGACATATTTCATGAATAAAACTGTGAGGAGCATATAAGCAAGGAGGATTTCGCGGAAGAGTTTAAACCGAGATTTAAAACCGGACCACGCAACAAGGCGACAGTACACCATGTTGTAGAAGTAAACCCAAAAAATCAGAAATGCTCTCTTAAAACAAAAGAAAATCTTTGTTGAGTTTTCGGCAGTTACAGTCGGTTGTACGAAAATCGCGCCCAGTGAAAATAGCGCCCACTGAGGATTGTGTGTAAATCGCGCCCGGTCTAAAAATTGACTACCCCTCGAGACATACCTGTCCCATGAGTCACACCACCGCACCGGTGTCCTGTAAATCGCGCCCAGCACAGTCTCTACCTGGGGTAATTTCTGGCTAGAACGGAATTCCTAAATAAAAACTATTTATGTACAAGTTAAATAAATAAACTGATTCCCATCACACTTTGTTCAGGCTTTGGACTGGCTAAATGACAAAAGTAATCTTTCGACATTTAGGCGTGTTTAAAATCAGCTTAAAAGCATCGTCAATTTTTTTTGTTTTTCTTATTTTATATTTTTTTTTGTAGTTTTGTTTTTAAGATAAAGACTTTATTCTAGTTTTTGGAGGTGGGAGATCATTCTCAAACAAGTCCTGATGTCACCATCTTCCTCGTACTTTTTTACTGGTTTTTCCAGTCTTTCGTCAAGTTTCATGTACTTCTTTTTTCTTCTTTTGCCTTCCATGTTCAACTGTGACCTCATAAATACACTCGCTGAGTTTTCTGCTTCTTTCTTCATACAGTCGATCACATCTTTGATTTTAGGGTTTGGTTTCCCAAGAAGGTTGTTGATCTTGTTGTGCCAGCCTTCTACAGCATTGGTGGTTCGATGACGCCTCCCGTAGCAGGTCCAAAGATTGATTGGGATCTCAGCATTTTCTAACCATCTTTCAACAAAATAATCGAAAAATTCCGTAAGTCTGGGAGCATTACTTGCATGGGAATGTATCTCGGCCCAGCCATCTGCGACATCTTCAGGTCGGAGGAAAGCCAACGCAGCACACATGCGAACTTGCAGTTGTACTTCTTCATCTTCCCTGTACACACAAGTAAGTCCAAGGTCTTGAATTTTCCTCCACAGACATTTCTTCATGTGGAAATAGCATCCGTGGATTTCAACTGATGGAAAAACTTCTTCAAGTGCTGAAATCACTGCTGCTTCGAAATCAACTGTTACATTTCTTGGCTTCCATTCTGGAATGATTTTCAGTATACTGTGGAACATACGGACATAAGTCTGTTTTTTTTTATTTGGTAACAGAGCAAATGCCACCGGATGGATATTAGTTTCTTCTTTCGAACTTCCAAAGTCTGCATGGACTGTATAAATTTGTGTAAACTGCTTACTACAGCTTTTAAATGTCCCGTCCATGAAAAAGTCTTGTTTACTTTTTAAAACTTCTGTTCCTGATTTTCCACAAAAAATTATGATTCTCTCCGCTGATTCATCGTCGCTGAGAAGAAAGGAGGTACCGTCACTCATAGTTAGTTCTTCTGCTTGAAGAGAAATTACTGCAATAATAAGGTTTGTGGAGAGAAATCTGGAGGGGGTTGGTAAGAAGGAATTTCCAAAGCATTGTTCAGATGTCATACTCTGGGGTAAAACCGAAGGGCCAAATATTGGCAAGCAAAACTTTCCCACAGCTGGTGCGGAGGTGTGACTCATGGGACAGGTATGTCTTGAGGGGTAGTCAACTTTTAGACCGGGCGCGATTTGCACACATTCCTCAGTGGGCGTGAAACTTAACCCTTGTAAGTTTCTTTCTTCGTCGAAGGAATTCCGTTTTAGCCAGAAATACCCCAGGTAGAGACTGTGCTGGGCGCGATTTACACTTGGGCGCGATTTTCACTGGGCGCGATTTACAGGATACGGTTACAGTCAAGGGTTATACGGTATTGCCTCGTGGCGTAAAATTTGCTGACCTAGGACATGTGAGCAAGCATTGCCAGCAATCCTAAGCTGTTTGCAATCATTCATCTACATCTACATATATACTCTGCAATTCACAAAATTGTGGGTGGCAGAGGGTGCTCAGCACCAAACCTAATCTCTTTGTTGTGCATTCCAATCCCTAATGGTAGGAGGGAAAAAAGAATTCATGTAAGAATCAGTGCGGCACCTTATTTCTCTAATCTTATCTTTCCTGTCATTCCGGCTCAAATAGGTTGGTGGACGAAGTATTTCACTACACTCGTGAGTGAAAGTGGGAGTACACATGTTTACCAATAAGTTTAAACGAAACGTGCGTCGTCTATCTACCAGAGACTCCCAGCCTAGTATACTAATCAGTTCTGTGACGCTTTCATAAGGACTGTAGCAAGCGGTCACGAATCGAGCGGCTCTTCTCTGTACTTTCTCTATACTTTCGATCAACCCCTTACGAAACGGATCCCAAATGGCACAACAATAGTCCAAATGTGAACGCACAAGAGATTTTTACGCTATCTCCTTTGTTTTTTCATTACAATTTTTCAATATTCGACCTATGAATCTCAGCCTAGAATTAGCTCTACCTACTAACGAATTAATGTGTAAGTCCCATTTCGTGTTCCTTTGTACTGTTACTCCAAAATATTTCGAAGAATCGACCATATCAATAACTGAATTGTTTAACTCGTATTTCTGAACAATTGGATTCTTTTTGTTAGTTATGCTCATTGTCTTGCACTTTTTACAATTTAGCGTAAGTTGCCACTCAGCGCACCATGCCAAAATAATATCCAGATCACGCTGAATTTCTAAGCAATCGGCCAAATTCCTTACTTCCCTATAAATAACCGCATCATCAGGAAATAATCTAAAAAGGCTTTTCACTTTGTCTCCGAGATCGTTTATAAAAATTAAGAAAAGAAGTGGTCCTATTACACTTCCTTGAGGTACCCCCGATGTAACATCTAGATTAGAAGAACTTCCTTCTTCAACGACGACATACTGCGACCGACCAGTTAGAAAATCCTTTATCCATTCACAAAGCTGATCCGATATACCGTACGTTCGTAGCTTCGCTAAAAGGCGGTTGTGTGGTACAGAGTCAAAGGCTTTCTGAAAATCTAAAAAAATGGCATCTACTTGTGAACCTGCATCAATAACTTTCATTACGTCGTGTGTAAATAGGGTCAGCTGTGTTTCACATGATCTTTTCTTCCGAAATTCGTGTTGATTTGTTGTAAGCAAATTATTATCGTCTAGAAATTTCATAATGTTCGAGCATACAATATGCTCCATAACTCTACCACAAACAGATGTTATAGATATGGTACGGTAGTTTCCAGGTTCGCGTCGATCACCTTTCTTGAAAATCGGAGTTACTTGCGCGATTTTCCAGTCTGAAGGTACTTTTCGCTCTTCTAATGATTTACTGAATATATCAAACAGAAATGGGCCGATTTCCGCCGCATACTCTAAAAATACTCTTATTGGAATTCCATTCGGGCCAGGTGCTTTCCCCCACTTCAGTAGCTCTAATTGCTTTATGATACCTGCAGTATCTATTCGTAATGATTCCATCACCAACTCGACACGACGTGGGAAAACGGGACTGCTATCCTTATTTTCGTCAGTAAATGAATTTTTGAATACAGTATTTAGTACGTTAGCTTTATCGCGGCTTTCATTAACCTCGGACCCTTCACGAACTAGTGCTGGAATATTGTTGTTGGTACAACTGACTTTTCGAACATAAGAACAAAATTTCTTTTGGTTTTCTGCGAGACTCTTAGAGAGAGTGTTTGAATGAAAATCGTTGAAGGCCTCACGCATCACGTTCTTCACACGTCCTGTTAACTCAGCAAAAGTTTCTAAATCGCCGCGAGACCTCTTCCTTCTGTAGCGTGCGTGTATCCTCCTTTGTTTTTTCAGTAATCTTTTGACTTCGTATGTGTACCACGGTGGATCATCCTCCCCATTTATTATCCGCTTCGGTATATCCATACCTTCCCTGACTATTCGTATAAAACGATGCCACATCTCTTCAACGGTGTCCTTTTTGACTTGAAATTATGATAATTATTCCTCAGGTAGGTTCTAAAACACTCCTTAGAGGCCTTACTGAATTTGTATACAATCCACCGTTTTCTCCTTTTTCAGTTGGTCATTAGTCTGATAGTTGCAATTACCGCTTTGTGATCGCTTATACCTGTGGTCGTTGAAATTTCGGTGAATAATTCTGGCCTGTTGGTAACCAGCAGATCTAAAATATTTTCGCTACCGTTATGACACCGCGTACGTTCATTAACTAGCTGCTCGAGATGATTATCTGACAACAAATCGAGAATTACTTCAGAAGCTGCCTTATCCCTGCTACCTGTAATGTGAACGTAATTACCCCAGTCAATATAAGGCAGATTGAAGTCGCCTCCTAGAATCATAGCATGATCCTGAAAACAGCTAGCTATATTGTTTACATTATTTCTTAACTCCTCGGCGATAGCTATGTCGGAATCGGGTGGACGGTAGAAGGCGCCTATGATGAGTTTTGACCCAGCAACTTTGAGTTTAATCCATATGATTTCAGAGATCGTATCGACTTCTATTTCATTACATGGGAGAGATTTACTCACAGCTATAAATACCCCACCTCCATGAGAATGTAATCTGTCTTTACAAAAAACATTCATGCTGTCTTTAAAAATTTCGGCGGAACTTATTTCCGGTTTTAGCCAACTTTCTGTACCGATAACGATATCCGCTTCTGTGCTAAAAATAATGCCATCAAGTTCGGTTGTTTGTTACAAACGCTTCTACAGTTAATTACGAGAACTTTTAACTGTCGAGATCCTTTTACGCTCCTCCTACATTCCGGTGTTACATCTGATTGGGTTGCCCGTAACTTTTATTTCGTGTTTCGGGTTCTTCCTCCCTCAGCCTAAAAAACCACCCAGTGCATTCCACACGGCCCCTGCCACCCGTGTAGCCGATTCACGTGTGTAGTGCACACCTGACCTATTAAGGGGAAGCCTACATGACTCGACCCTATGGCGAAGTCATTGCGGGGAGTTGGGACATAGAAAGGAGACATGCGGTAAAAAAAAACTGGGCCAGCAGTGTGTGTACCTTGTGCTAAGAGAGGCAAGACCTGTAGAAAGAACGGGAAGGAGTTACAAAAAAAGTCATAATTCTCATGGATTATGGACAGTAAGTCAAAGTTAGAAAAAAAGGATGGAAATAAATCCAATTCCAACAAACAGAAATAGAAATAACTCTGATATACTGGTAAAAGCAGAGAATCTTAAAAAGAGGAAAAACCATCCCGAAGGCGCAGGGATGCACTGCGGGCGGCGAAGTTAAGAGAGGCTAGGGAAGCTGCCAAGAAAAAACAACTTACAGGAACATGTGAAAAGGGGATACAATCGGAAAACTCTAGCGAAAAGGGGATACAAACAGAGGACTCCAGCTGTGGCAGACGCGAAGGAGTCTTCTGAGATGTCCCCTTTGCGCTCTCCTTGTTATAGAGCGGGGCTTGGTTGGGTAAAAGGAGAGGTATTATGGTCGAGCAAACATTCTACTCCCAGCATTGAAAATGAAACAAAGACGGATGGTTTAAATGTAGGAAAATTAAAGGGAAAATACTCCTTAGAACCGGTACTGGAACAAGGTAGCGAAGCATATAAAAATATCAAACTTCCACTGCCGAAATGACACTCGTAACATACTCACAGTGTCAAAAAGGAACTCAATATAGATACACCAATTGAGGGGATTTTGGTAGAGAATATTTCAGTTGATCCTACGCCGCTGTATGCGAATATAGGAGACACGCTGAGACCGAATAAACTGGAATAGGGGAATCTGCTGGCAATGGCACTTAGACACATAACAAGTTTGCTGCACGCAGCGGGGATGACAATAACCTTTCCACAGCTGGAGGTAGTAGACCAAATATAACTTAAAGCCAACAACCTGCTGTTAACCCTAGTTAAAAGATATTCGATAGACGAAACGAAATGTTTTATTCAAAAGGGGATTTACAAGTAGTTTGTTATGACTCAAGAAGGCTTAGATTTGATCCCCAGCTTAAATGGCCGATGTGCAATGCATATACTAGATATCCCTAAATGGATAGTATAAAATTCGTACTGATAAATGCTAGACGGAGTAAACTGGTCCTCCATGAGTTGAGAAAATTAGCAGAAGATAACCTACAAGAACCAAATTCAAATAGGGGATTGATACCGTACATGCCAGTGTCAGCGCAAATTATAGCAGACGGGGAAACTTCCCATGACGGGTATAATAGTCCCTAAATAGGAGCATAACAACAACGAAAACTGCACAATTCTGTGATGATCACACGATATGTGTAGAAATTATCACAGGATGGTGTAACGTGAAAGTGGTGTCTATGTACTTCCAATATAAAGATCCAATAGCTCCGTACCTAAATAAAATTAGAGATATATTCAATAGCCTGGGGAATCAGAAAATAATCATAGAAGCTTATACAAATGCACGGTCAGTACTTTGGTATAGTGACCAAACTAACGAGGGAGGAGAGGATTTGATGGAGCTGATTTACGAATTACATTTGCAAGTAAGAAATAGACCATACAATCCCCCTACTTTTAATAACAGATGGCGGGCCACATCCAATATGATGTAACGTTCACCAGCGAACATGTGGGGACATGCTACAAAACTGGAGAGTTCTAGACCAACCAAACCACGAGTGATCATAATATAATTCTATATGACCTTTCCAGGGATCTAATGGAGGCTGTTAGATGTGAGAATATCAACCATCTGTACAATATAAAGAAAGCGGTATGGTCTAGACTACGGGAGGCCTTCCGAACACCAGTGGGACTAATGGAGGGGAATGACGTAGATTACATTACGAGGGAGCTGACCAAATCGATTCAAACAGCAATGAAGGGCAGTATTCCACTGGTGAAAATTAAAATGGTGAGGGATATAACAATGGAACGAACGGCTGTATAGACTGAGATCAAACATTGCGAAAGTCGAGAAGGGGGATACCAACGCTGCCTTGTGGCGCTGACAGGTATATCCTTCTCAACAGATACAGGGAGAGAAAAGAAGCTTTTAAGCAACAATTGCTTCTGACGAAAAACTCAAAGTTGGGAGGCATATGTTAGAGCAAATCTTAGATCAGGACCCCTGTTGAATACCATACAAAATAGTTGCAGGTAAAATTAGACCACCCACAACTTTGGCTACCGTGAGGAATGAGGATGGGACCATGACAACGAATTGGACCATAACGGCCGAGATACTATTGCATCAACTATTACCCGATGATGTAGAAGATAATGAAAGCTATACCCATAGAAAAATGCGCAGTGATCAATTACAGTTGTATACAGTCACATCGGAAGGGGAAAACATAACAATAGATGAGGTGATCAGAGCCATAAACAGTATGGCGAAACATAAAGCCCCAGGTCCTGACGGAATTGTGGCCTGAAGTTTCGCAGGCTCTGGTGGTTCAGTTAGCTCCTCCCTTATGTAACATACTAAACAAATGTCTGCTGCAAGGCAAGAGTTCCCAACGTGTGGAAACAAAGTGAAGTTGTAATACTAAACCAAGGGGGAGACAGGGATCTGGCCAATCCAAAATCTTATTGGCCGATCTGCCTGGTCAATGTGTTGGGAAAGGTTCAAGAAAAAGTACTGATCGCTAAATTGCAACATCATAGGAGTAATATGGGAATGAAATGAACCAATTACGGCTTTAGAGCAGGCAGGTCGACCGAAGATTGCAATTAACAGAGCGTAGACTTAGTAAAAAGCAGTTGTAAGAAATATGTTATACGAAATTTTTGTTGATATTTGTGGCACTTTTGATAATCTTTGGTGGCCGATATTGTTCCGGCGCCTAAGAGAAATGAAGTGTCCAAGCTAGTCTTTATAACACACTGAGGGTCCATTGTAAAATTCGTTATGCCACACTTGAGATGCCCACGAGGGAAGGTAGATAAACATTTGACTAAGGTATGCCCTCAGGGGTCGGTCAGTGGACTGGTTTTTTGGGGACATAGTTTTCGAGGAAGTGATTAATCTACTGGAGGGGCTGGATGGCTTACTGGGGCTGGTTGCCTATGCAGACGACTTGCTGTTGCTGATTGAGGGTCGGTCCAGACAAGACATAGAGAATATAGCTAATGTGGTGATTGAAAAAACTCCAAGCATGGTGCTCGGAGCCAAAGCTTCGCTCGCGCCAAAGAAAACTCAGATGATGGTATTCAAGGACAAACTGGAACGTAAAACTACTATAAAAATTAATAACATAAAGAGAACACGGACAACCAAATATCTTGGCGTCACCCTGAATGAGTCTCTGAACTTTGCATCACATATTACTGAGACGTGCGAAAGGGCTAAGGCTGTGCTTAACAAATTTATCAGTAGAGGGCCAAAGGAGATTTCACCTTTCTAACATATACAATAAGATATCACGATGCTATCCTAGCATCTCTGGTAGGGTACGCGTCCAATGTCTGGGCGCACAGACTTCGACTGATGAAACTTAGGGAGGAGGTCCTAAGAGTGCGGAGAAGTGTGTTGCTGCGATTGAGTGGAGCCTACAGAACTACCTCCACAAATTTCCCTACCAACTGTCATAGGTGTATGGCCGTTGGACCTCGAAATCGGAAGAAGAGGGGCCATATAGTGGTTACGAAAAGGAAATCAGGCCCAGGGTGCAGGAGATTGTGGGAATAGTAACACAGAATGCGGCAGAAAGTCAGCGCTGCACTTCTCGCTTAATGGCAGGAGCGGTGGGACAATAGTGCCACAGGCAGAAGATTATACGGGATAATGGTGGTGGGTAGATTAGTGTTGATAGAGTAGTATAGGTTTAAAGTTAGATTAGAATAGACGTTGTAGATAAATTTTTGTAACATAAAAACGGATAAGGCCTTATAGGGGATAAGTAAATTATAATACCAGAGGTGATTATTGCAAAAACAATTCAAATGCATAACTATTAAATTAAGTAATACTACCATTGTTAAAACGCAACCGAGCCTACTACAGGCCTGAGTCAGAACGATGGCGTGGCAGGATGAGCAAACGTCAGCATACCACTTACAGCAAACAAAGCGCTTCTACCACGGCCAAAACAATCTTGTTTGTAATGTAGAGGGAATGTATCATTGACTTTTGCACAAATACACGAGGAATCATAACAATATTTGGGAGTTAATTTCCATATTTATGGTTAGCCGGGATGCTGCAAATGCGAACTGGCTCAGGACTGTAGTGGCTGAGAACATAAAATTAAGTAAATGTTACTTATAAGCAATTGTTATTATCCAGTAATCCGGTATAACTACATAATATATTACAGGAAGATATGTACAAACTGGGTTAACTGCAAACTAACTGAATAATGGGATACTCTAAGAATAACAGGAATATTTTTTTTGTTAAAACCCACCAGCACTATAACAACAGTAAGCGATATTTGTGATTCAATATGATATTAAAGGTTGCAATAGCAGCTGTAACTGTTATAACTGTAAGCAATACCAAATGTAATATTATAGAATTAATTAGACAGTAAGTCAAAGTGTAATGGAACTGTATGCCAAATTCCTTGCATGCAAATATTTTGTACAAATCTCCAAACACTATGTAATCAACAATGTAAAAATTAATATGTAGGGCCTAATTTAGTCACTAAGATATTAATTTGTATAAACGAAGGGTAAATAAAAATAATAAAAATCTTCCATCTCGTGTATTTTATGTTTTGTTAAACGTATTACGCAAAATTAAAACCATTACGAAATTTTTCAATGTATTTTGCATCAGTTTGATATATCGTTAGCACTGTGAAATGATATCCGCTAGTGTCTGGCTGCATGGAGGGAAGCATGGTGTTATTTTACTACTTGTTAATCTGATTTCCTTAAAGCTAACCTAATCTTTCCTTCATGCTTTGATTTGCTAACATTAATTTCATGCCCCACTTTGCTAGCTCCAAGCAAGGAGGTGAACGTAAGACTACGGTCGAAAAAATCACATATTTGAATAAAACTGGCTCAAGAGTGAGTTTACCTCAATTTATGTTCGCGATACTACCGCTCGGGTCGTGACAACCCTTATGTCAGAAATCGAGATTGTGCTCACGATCGTCTGCTCTGCTCCATGCACTAACCCCCAGCTCCAACATCCGTGCAAACCTCATCAGTCAACACTAGGGCCCGGATTTAAAAAAATAAAAAAAAAAAACATATGCGCATATGCAAATGCTTATTTTGAGGGTTAGTGTATATTCTAAGGATATGAGCATATTTCAGCATTACTTCATCTCATAACCGAATATCCGATACTTCGGAAGAAACTGAAAAGCCTAATGTATCCGTATGTTGGAGATCCTTGGGCACCGCAATAAGTCTGTCAGATTCTTGGAGTAAACAGGATTTTCTTATACTGGCATTCACATGTAGAGAACTTTCTACCTGATCCAAATTCGCACAGTGACTTGTTTGGTGGTGCTGTAAATGGCAAATTTGTGTGGCGGCGACCTTCTCTATTGCCCTGAGTGGCAACATTCACGGGGATGGGGGAGGGGGGGGGGGCGGCAAAATGAAAGAATAGTTCTATATTGCCTCGGGCGGCAAATTCTTGTTTGAAGAGACGACAGTCACAAGTATTTTCCCCCGCTGGGAATATTCGTAATCCACCAGTGTGTTTGTTCTTGCGACAACTAACGGGAAGGCCATCGGTTTTCTTTTCTCGAATATTCCCCTAATTGCGGCACGAACCGGTTTTCCTGGGAATAGATTCATGGCTTCCAGACCTCAGGGTTCTGTACTTTTAAAGGCATTCCTTTCCAAAAGCAGTAGCCTCTCAAAGTTTGTGTCCGACAGGAGTGTTCGTGTGCTAAGAATAGTTTTGTTTAATCTTACTGCAAAAATGCCTAAAGAAAAATGCACAATATAATTTTTAATAAGCAGTGGATTTCAGGCAACAGCGACTATTCTAGTGACGGTGAAGTTGTGTTCTGTCAAATATGTGAGAAGAATATAAAATGCGAGAAAAAATTTCAACTTGAACAGGATTCTAAAACAGCTGTACATCTCGAGTCAAAAGAAAAGAGTAGGAACACGCAACAGCTACTTTTAACTCAGTTATCACGGTCTGAAATTAATACATTCTCTGCTGACCTTTGTAAGGCTTTTGTATGCAGCAACATCCCGCTGCATACATTTGAATAATCCAGATCTACGAGCTTTTCTTCAAAAGTATTGTATTAATCAAAGGATACCGGATGAATCCACCATTACGAAAAATTATTTGCTTTCTCTATACGCTTCTGTCCTGGATTAAATTCGATCTGACATAGGAGGGAACTGTGTCTGGATAACGGTAGATGAAACAACTGATTCATGTGACCGATACTTAGTGAACTTTATAGTGGGCAAATTATGTCAAGAAGAACCCGGAAAATCTCATTTACTTTCAACCAAAATGTTAGAGAAAACCAACCACAGTACAATTATTTGTAAACGATTCCCTGCGCCTTCTGTGGCCTGTTGCACGGAGAGTGATTATTACAAGGTGCGTGTTTTAATCACAGACGCAGCTTCATATATGTTAAAAGTTGGTCAGTCGCCTCGAGTGTTTTTCCCCAATCTTACCCATGTTACATGTTTGGCTCATGGATTACATCGCATCGCAGAAGAGATACCTTCTCTATTTCCTTCAATTAACAAAGTAATTTCAAGTGGCAAAAAAGAGTTCCTAAAAACACCAGCTCGTGTACAGTTTTATAAGGATCGTCTGCTTGTAGTTCCTCTTCCATCGGAACTTGTTCTTACTAGATGGGGAACTTGGTTGTCTGCAGTGCCGTTCTAGCAGAACTTCCATCAAGTGAAAGGTGTAGTCACAAGTATTGATGATGATGAGCGTTCTGCGTGTGTTCGTGAAGCAAAGTGCGCATTTGATTGGGATACTGTATATCTAGACATCAATTTCATCCATGTATACTATTCTTCACTTTCTAAGGCTATTAAGGGTCTAGAAACTAGCGGTGCACCCCTTCACGAGTCTATTGAGTTGCTTCATAAAACAATTTCTTCTTTAAATGCCGTCCCTGGTGAGATTGGAGAAAAAGTTAAAAGTAAACTCAGCAGGGTGTTGGACTCAAACCCAAGACTGAAAAAGATTCAATTAACTAACAAGTATTTAAGTGGAATCACACAAGCTTTGCCAGATGAATGTTCCGAACAGTCAGTACCATTGTACAAGTATTGCCCAATAATTACCGTTGACGTGGGACGATCATTTTCGGCTTATAAACTAATTTTGTCTGACAATAGAAAATCTTTGACCCCTGAAAACATTGAAAAACTCTTGGTAACATATTGTGATTCATCATTTTATAAGGAATGAAACATGTATATCAGTGGGTTGACATAAAATAAATCATTTGATAAGTGTATATTCTTTAATTGTCAGTGCATATTCTTTAATTGTTAGTGTATATTTTAGGACTTTTTTTGCGCATAATTGCATGCATATTGTAGGTGTTTTAAGTGCATATATATCCGGGCCGAAGTTATCACTCATCACCAACATACGCCCTACACACTCCCAGCACTCTCCTCACCCTCCCTAATCACATCAATTACTGATTGTGCTCTTTGTAGACTACCACAAAGAAAATAATTAAGTAATTTTTTAAAAAACCTTGTAAATGTGTACTTGCATTTGAAGTACTTTTAGTTCGATCTTTATTTGCTTTAGGTGACAAACTGTAGAGTCAAAGCAAGGTGAATTTGGGTAATACATCAGATTAAGTAAAATTATGTAATAGTGCAATTTTTTAATTGTGTCATTGCACTGCCCTGTGTAACATGTAATTAAGGGTTGTTTTATATGGCTCATAGTGGAGCGGAAATTGACATGGCGAAAGCTTATCTATTCATGATCGCTAACGTTTGTTTCCAAAGGGCACTGAACGACAGATGTTGATCTAAAGACCATTCACCCCAAACAGAAGGCTGCACGTTACACTTATTTACAGAAACACGTTTTATTGAAAGGAAAATTCCATCTGGTAAACCTGTGAAACCAGCTTTTGTGGAATTTATTCAGTTCAGTTTTAACAATGAAAGATTTAGCAACTTAGCAGCAGTACTTCACAATAATGTAAAATAAACCCAAAGAAAGGACAGAACGGCACCTTGAAGATGAGGCGGTGATTCGCGGGATGTTCACTGATGTCATGACCAGTTTTAGAATAATCATCCTAGCCTTGTGTAGATTCTCTTCTTTCTTCAATCATACTGCTGTAAGGCTTTTAAATAACAATATTTCCCTGTTTCCCTTGGTGTTCGTGCACTCAGCAAATCACGTTCGAAGATAATCTAATATAATTTCTCTCCCGGGCACAAATTTGAAGTGTTTACACGCTGGTATACCTGAATGTGTGATAAGCACCAAGTGATACCTTTGTCTCTTGCAAAATGCTGTCCTGGTCTTGACTCACGGCTTGTAGTAACACTGGAGCTGTCACCAAAAGAAGACTCTTTCTCAGCTTATAGATTTTTAAATCCTTACTTTATTGACAATACTGGTGAAAAATGCAGATCAAAGTAATTACTATAAGCTGTTTGAGTTTTCATCACCGGAGGAATTCTGATAAGAGAAAATGGGATTTAATCGTACATAAAAGTTAGCTAACCCTTTATTTTTAAAGATGTCGTTTAGACAATTTTGTTTGCAGGTATGAACCAACGCGCTTTTGTGATTGCACTTCTGCACATTGTAGCCGCCATATCAACCGATAAAGGTAAGAATTTTTCATTCCATACACAATACATTATGTCTCTGGCAATGTGATAAATATTCTTTCATTTCCTACTAAAAATTTCTGTTTAGGAATTTAAGTTATCTATGTTGTCTTATTAGGATAGTCACAAGAAATTAAATTCGAATTTTTCCGGAGTACCCTCATAAAAGTTACCAAATGGCTAAAAAAATGAGATTGGCGAAGTTTTAGCTCAATTGGATGACGTTAACCCGTGCCTCATCAGGGTTGAAAAATCTGCTGAAAAATCTCAGTTTTTCCTACATAAAGTGAAAACCATTTGTTCTAGAAACCTGATTTTCGTCTCATTTCATAGAAAATATTGTTGCCTTGAACTTTTACTCTCATAACTTTTTTTGCTAAAACGTAGATTTGATAGTTAGCGCTTTTCAAGTCAAATAGTTATGTCTATCCTCAAAAATGACTTTTTATGAAAATGCATAAAAACATTGCAACATTCTGCTTTCCAGATTTCGCTTGTATCATTTTTAATTTTCTACATCAAACATGGTTTATTTACAAGTGTTTTCGAAATTAAATGAACAAAGTCCAAAATGAAAATTTAGGAATTAGGAAAAAAAGAGAAAAGAATGTAGAGAAATGAGAACAACTTACGTTTTTATTATTACAGTTGAATTATAAAAAAAAAATTAAATAGAAAATAAATTATTATTATTTACAGTTATCACGTTATGGTGGTTATGCCTTAGATTTCGTGGCTTTTGAAGAGCCAAGAAAAACTTTTCTGCACTAAGATACCGCTCGTAATAGAAACTGCCCTTGTTCTTCGTCATTTGTTAAATAGAAATTGAAGTCTTGAATTAATATTATTCCTCTTTCACTTGCGTCATTGAGAATCTTAAAACCATTCACTATATTTTTCTTTCATAATGTTCATTTTCACACCGTACATGTGGATTTGTATTTAAAAATTTTATATTGGTTTCAAATCTCTTTAAAAAATCATAGTTTGATGAGAAAAAAATGCCTTCTTTGTCTAATAATTAGTCCACTTCTTTGAGACCAATTATTATTCATACATTAATTTTCAGCATCTTTTCTTCATCAACGGACATTAATTTTACATGAATGCCTATTTTGACTTTTTTTCCGAATTATCATCGAAAAATGAAAATGCAACTTTCTCCGAGTTAACATACCAAAGATGTTTTATCATTTTAGAAAGTGCCTTGTCTCCAGTCTCTTGATCAGTTTTTCTGTAGTCAATAAATGATTTTAATAATTGTAGGTCTTGGTTGTGAGCAAAGGTTGGTTTGGAGGCATTGTACCACGCTTTAAGTAAACACTGATTACACTACCTGCGATGGTTCTATTTTAGCTTTTGATGATTGATTCCCATGTATGTTGGTGTGCTGAACCCGAAAATACCTTGGTTTAGTTTCATTACGACTGATTTTTTTGCAATTCGAAAAATATCACACTGAAGGACAGATTGACTTAGGTTTGTTTCGTATAAAACGTGTTATTTTGTGGCTTATAATGAACAATATTTTTTGTTGTTGTTGTCATCAGTCTTTCGACTGGTTTGATGCAATCCTCCATCCCTTCATATCTTGTGCTAACCTCTTCAAGTCTATATATCCCTTACAGCCCACGTCCTCAATTATCTGCTACATACATTCTAATCTCTGTCTTCCTCTACAGTTCTTACCTTCAACTGTTCACCCCACTAACAAATTAACCAATACAGCATGTCTCGAAATATGACCGACCAGGCTATCTCTTCTATCTGTAAGCATCTTCCACAAATTTCTTACCCCACCCATCATTTCCAAAACTGGTTCATTTCGTACTTTGTCTGTACACTTAATTTTCAGCATTCTTCTGTAGCGCCACATTTCAACTGCTTCAATTTTCTTTCATTCTGGTATTCCTAAAATCAATGTTTCGCTACCATAAAATGCTGTGTTCCACACATACAGTTTTAAAAAGTTTTTTCTAATTCCTAGATCAATCTCTGAAACTAAAAGATTTCTCTTTTTCATGAAGGCTGTTTTTATTAGTGGTATTCTGCTTTTAAAATCATTCTTGCTTCGTCCATCGGTTGTAATTTTGCTTCCCAAGTAGCACTATTCACTTACTTCTCCTATTGCATACTATCCTATTTTTATATTTAACCTACTGTGATTGGTATCATTTCTGCTACATTTCATCACTTTTGTCTTGCTTTGATTTATATTTAGTCCAAAATCTTCCTTCAGTATTTTGTTCATGTCATTCAGTAACTTCTCAATATCCTCAGCCGGTTCTGCTAACAAAAAAATGTCATCAGCAAATCATAGCATACTGATTTTTCTCCCTGAACACTTTTACTACATGAAAATTTTTCTTGTATTTCCTTTATTGCTTCTTCTACATATAACTTTAGACCTGACTTCTTTATAATTTTGAACATCTTGTCCCACCTAACATTATCAAAAGCTTTTTCTAAATCAATAGATGCCATAAAAGTATCTTTGTTTTTCTTGATCCACCCTTCAAGTATTAATCTTAAAACCAGAGTTGCTTCCCTAGTACCGCAATTTTTCCTTAACCCAAACTGATCTTCACCTACTATTTCATCTACTACCCTTTCCATTCTTCTGTATATTATTCTGGTCAGTAATTTTGAAGCATGTGAAGTTAGATTAATGGTGCAATAATTCTCACATTTTTCAGCTTCTGCTTTCTTCGGAAGTGTGAAGATGATATTTTTTATTAAAATCAGATGGAATTTCTCCTGTTTCATAACGTTTTGATATCAGCTTGAATAATCTTTCGATTCCTTCTTCTCCTAGGGATTTAAGAAATTCTGCAGGGATCTCATCAATTTCAACTGCCTTATTTGCTTTCAAGTCATTCAGAGTTCTATTAAATTCTGTCCTTAAAACAGAATCCCCTAAATCATCAATGTCGACATCGCCTTCCTTTTCCGTTACGCTATTGTTCAAGTCACCCCCATCATAAAGATTCGCAATGTATTCCTTCCATCGGTTAGCTCTATCGTCTGAACTTAATCCATCGGCAGCTTTAATGTTTACACTTCTTTCCTTCATTTCTCCAAAATTCAGTTTGATCTTCCTGTATGCAACATCTACTTTACCTATGACCATTACGTTTTCTACTTCTTCACACTTTTCAACCGACTTCAAAAATGGAGGAGGTTCTAAATTCGTCTTTTTTTTTTGTATGTATGTTTAGCGATATCTTCGCCAATATTGATCCGATAGAAATGAAATTATTTTAGTCGATAGGGTATACCTCCAAAGTGGTCCCTTATGAATTTTAATGAGAGACCACTCCTTCTACCCCTTTACACACATTAATTTTTATACAAACCCACATTTTTTATCCGATTTCGATGGAACTTTGGACATATATAGTCAACAATAAAGAGAAAAATGCTGTTTGAAAAAAACTGAACCCCTCTCTCCCTATCCATCCCTTTAATTGATGCCAATTTTCTTTATAGAAAGCTACAGTCGACACCATTTAACTGATCACCATTAAAGTTGGCATATACATGTAATTTTTCATGCAGAATGTTTCTGACCAAAAAATAAAAAACTATCCCGTGTCCCCCTTTACAACCCTTAATTTTATAGAAACCTACATTTCTTATCTGAGTATGATTGAACTTTGCACTTGTACACTTTAAAACAAAGAGGAAAATTCACTCGATATTTGGTCTGCCAAAGCATATACCCTTCTCCCACCTTCCACCCCTTTAATTTTTATCAATTTTCTTTATAAGAAGCTACAGTCGATACCGTTTGACCGATTAGCATGAAAGTTGGTGCTTATATGTATTTTTTCACGAAGAAGGTTTCAAATAAAAAAATTAAAAAACCACCCCCCCCTCCCCATTAACCAGCTTAATTTTTATATAAACTCACAGTATTTATCCGGTTTAGATAGAACTTAGCAAATTTTTACTATGAAACAAAGAGAAAAATAATTTCAACCTTTGGTTTAGAAAAACTGAAGCACTCTCAACGTTTCCACACCCTTGATTTTAGACAATTTTTTTTAAAGATCTTTATGAATTTGGCATATATAGTATTTTTTTATGGATAAGATTTCTGACCAAAAAATCCAAAAAGTACCCTAGCTCCCCTTCTACATCCCTTAATTTTTGTACAAACCCACATTTTAATCCGATTTGTTGGAACTTCGCATGCGTATACTTAAAAAAAAAAAAAAAAAAAAAAAAAAAAAAAAAAAAAAAAAAAAAAAAAAATACTTTACACATAACTTTCACAAAAACGCAAAGCCTCTCCCCATTTCTACCCCTTTAATTACTGTCAATGTTCTTTATGTAAAGCTACCATTTCTTTCTGATATAGAAGGAAGTTTGCAAATGTATACTTCAAAGGAAGTTTCAAAAAAAGGAAAGTTGTCAATACTCCAAACAATGAACTAGGTAACGGCTGGATAACAAAGGGTATTAGAATATCTTGTAAAACAAAAAGAGGCCTGTACTTAAAAGTAACAGAATCAGATAACTACACACTTAAAGCTCATTATAAAATTTATTCTAAAATTCTAAGAAATGTAATAAGAAAGGCCAAGAACAGGTATATATCAAAGAAAATAGAGAATTCAGGCAATAAGATGAAAACTATATGGAATATAATAAAAACTGTAACAGGAAAATCTGTAAATCACTCTAAAGACATAAAAATAGAACAAAATGGATCTGTCCATAGTGAAGCAGGGGAAGTTTGTGAAATATTTAACAAAAATTTTACTACAGTTGTAGAGAAATTAGGCATAGAAAAGCAGTCCCCAAATAGTGCCCTTAGGCTTCTTCAGACTGCTTACCCAAATAGATTTGTGGAAATGCAATTGCCACCAGTAACAGTCTCAGAAATAAATAAACTCATTAAACAATTAAAACCTAAAAATTCTTCCAGCTATGACAATATTGCAAGTAAATTACTAACAAGATGTTCAGATTGTATCGATCGTGTACTTGCCCACATTTGTAATGAATCGTTAATTCAAGGTGTGTTTCCAAATAGACTAAAATATGCAGTTGTAAAACCGTTGTTTAAAAAAGGAGAATACATGTGTAGATAACTATCGTCCCATTTCATTACTTTCAGGATTCTCAAAGATTTTTGAAAAAGTCATGTATTGTAAACTAATAAAACATGTTACGCAAAATAATATCCTCACTAAATCCCAATTTGGGTTCCAAAAAGGATCATCTATAGAAATGGCTATATATTCATTTTTAAATAACACATTTGAGGAACTTAATAATAAAATGAGTCCTGTAGGAATATTTTGTGATCTTGCAAAAGCATTTGACTGTGTAAATCATGAACTACTTTTGAAAAAAATGGAATACTACGGTATTTATGGAATTGCAGGTAAATGGTTTAGATCATACATGGAAAGTCAAATGCAAAAAGTGTCCATTTTTGATACTAAAATAAACAAAGATGCTTCATCAGACTGGGAAAAATTAAAACATGGAATTCCACAATGGTTCTGTCCTAGGACCCCTCCTCTTTTTGTTGTATATCAATGACCTTCCTGGAAACTTATCTGACAAAGTTAAGAGTGTTTTATTTGCAGATGACACTAACCTGACTGTGCGAAAAACACCAAACAGCAATCTAGAATTTAATGTAAATGAAGTACTTAGTGAAGTAGCAAATTGGTTTAAGGCAAATTCATTAAAACTAAATTTTGAAAAAAAACACATTATATTAGGTTTAAAACAAAAAATTATGCACAGCCAGATTTAGCAAGTAAGCTATAAAAATAACACAATATTAGAAACAAAGAGGATAAAATTCCTTGGTATTAAAATAGATGAGAAACTCTGTTGGCATGAACATATCACTTCACTACTGAAGAAGTTAAGTAGTGCCACCTTTGCAATACGAACACTTTCTCTAACAGCAGATCTAGAATTAACGAAACAGGTTTACTCCTCATATTTTCATTCAGTAATGTCATATGGCATAATTTTTTGGGGAAACTCTTCACAAAGTAAAAAAGTTTTCATAGCACAGAAAAGAGCTATTAGGATGTTGTGTAGGGTAAAACCAAGAACTTCTTGCAGACAACTTTTTAAAAAACTCAGTGTTCTTACAATGAGTTCTCAGTATATATATTCTCTCATGTGCTTTGTCATAGATCATTGTAACCTGTTTACTTCTAATTCACAGGTACACAATCTCAATATAAGAAGCAGAAATAACTTGCACAAACCACAAACATCTCTGCCATTTAGTACAGAGAGGAGTTAATTATTCTGGTATTCATCTGTTTAATAAACTTTCCAAGGGTATAAAACAATTTGCAGAAAATAAAGATATATTTAAAGAAAAACTGAGAGATTATCTTATTGGCAACTCCTTCTACTCCATTCAGGAATTTGAACAAAACAATTAATTGTATTCAATATGACTTTTGCAAATCACAGTTGTAAAAATTTATGTTTATTTTATTGTCTTTATTTTTTTTCTTTGTAACATATAATTGTTTTTTACTATGATTATGACTCATATTGTATGTATGTATATTAACCATGACATGTTTCACATCCCAGAGGTGCTTCCTCACCAGGGATCCATGAAACAAGATTAATAAATAAAAAAAAAAAAAAAAAAAATAATTAAAAACAAACAGAAAAATACTGTCCACATTTGGTTTCGAGAAGCCGAACCTCTCTCCCCCTTTCCACCTCCTTAATCTACACAAAGCTTTATATCCGATTCTGAATGAATTTTGCACACTTATACTTTAAAACATACAGAACAATTGTGTTTAAATTAGGTTGCAGAAACCTAACCTCTCTTCCCTTTTACCTCTACCCCTCCTAATTTCCAATGTTCTTTATAGATACCCACAGTTTTTATCAGATTTCAATGGAACACGGCACATGTATACTTAAAAACAAAGAGAAAAATACTGTCCACACTAGCTTTACAAAAACCAAACTACTCTTCGTCTCCGATTCCCTTAATTGTTTTTTATACATACCTACAGTTTTTATCTGATATCAATAGAAATTTACACAGGCATTCTTTAAATCAATCAGAAATGGCAGTCTTATATTTGGTATACAAAAGCCCAATCCCTCTTCCCCTTTACCCGCACTCCTTTTAATTTTTAATGTTCTTTACAAAAATCCTCAGTTTTAAATCCTGTCAAAATCAATTAAGCTATTTTTAAGTCATGGCAGATTGTTTATAAAATAAATGTGTCCCAATATCTCAACATGTACTTCAGATTTCAACTTGGACACCAAGCTTTCATATTGTGAAAACCAATTAAAAATCTATATTTTCTGTGTCATGCCAGAACAAATAGATATATTCCAGAGACAGATTTGTGTATGTGGTTTGTATTAATGCCTAGACGTTACATGTCTCGATTATGGAGCAGCAGCTTTAACAGATGCTATGATTAGATCGAAACACAGCCGGGACTTAAATGTAAACTGAGATTCACGCCGTTCTGGAAGTTGTTGGGGTATATAAAGAGAGAATTTTTTTATTGACAGCAAGCGCTTTAACCACTGAGCTACCAGGAAGTTCGCAAAATGAGAACTGCAGTGGCCTATTAAATATACAAAAAAAAAAAAATACATTACCACTACAAATTTACAAATAAAATAATTGTTTAAAAATACATAAAAACCGCATTTAAAAAAAAAGCATACTAAAAATTATAAATTAACTTTATACCTTGCTTAGAAGAAAGTAAATCTAAATGGATAATATTTTACATTACTGTTTTTGAAATTTTTCATTAATTAGTTATTTTTGGAGTCAGTGTCAGCCAAAGCAAGAAAAACAAAAAGTTAAAAAACAATATTACATAAAAATCATGTTACTACTTACCTACAATTAATGCTAGAAACATATTTCAACAAAACTAAAACATTCAGATGATACGCCGATATTATACTAACTGTAAAGCGTTTACTGCATGATGCAGCGTACCAACTGATACTGTAGCGCCAGAGATATGACTGGATGACCAACAATGCCCAGCCACAGATTCAAATACTGTTAATTTTTTTCCTAAGCTGTCTCCAGCAATAACATTATCTGCCTCACGACATGCTGTACAATATTTGGAATTTTTGTTCTTACTCCCCGTTTCACCTCGAACACCAAATAAAGTTCAGTAATTCAAGCTTCGCGATGTGACAGCTGGCACCGACTCCAAAAATAACGAATTAATGTAAAAATTTCAATAACAGTAATGTAGAATATTGTGCAGTTTGATTTACTTTCTTCTAAGCAAGATATAAAGTTATTTTAAAATTTTTAGTGTGATTTTTTTTTTGAGTGGTTTTTATGTATTTTTAAACAATTATTTTATCATGTAGGCATTTTTATTTTTAAATTTCCTGTTTATTTGATTTTTAAATTGCTGGTATTGCTCTCTTCCTGCTTCATCCTGAGCATTTTTGTGTCTTCTCCTCTGGTCCATCAGTTTCAAAATTTCCTCTGTGATCCAAGGTTTTCGGGCTCCTTATTCCCTAAAGCCTAATGTTTCTTTACCACCTTTATTAGTTCGGTCTTTAATGTATCCCATTCGTCCTTGGTTGAGCTCCTTTCATAATTGCTTCTTGGACCTAAGTCTGCCATTTTTGCAAATTTTTCTCTGGTGCTAGATTCTTTCAGTTATTCATTTTCAGTCTGTTCTGCTTACATCGCTTCCTTATTCGCTTGAATTTCACTTCATTACTATCAAATTATGGACAGAATATATGTCTGCTCCTGGGTACCTTTACAGTCTAGAACTTGATTCCTGAATCTCTGTTTGATCATGATATCTGCCTGTATCCTCTGGGCGTTTCCAGGTGTATATCCTTCTTCCATGGTTCTTAAAACAATGTGTTTGCCACAACTAGCTTATATCTTTCACAAAATTCTAACAACCTGCTTCCTCGCTCATTTCTTTCTCCTAGCCCAAAAGATCCTACATTATTCCCCTCTTTTCCTTCTCCCACTATTGTATTCCAATCACCCATGGTTATTAGATTCTCCTCCCCTTCATATATTGGATTACTTCTTCAATTTCGGTGTATATTTTCTCTTTTTCTTCGTCATCTTCCATTGTCGTTGGCATATACACTTGTACTAATGTGGTTGGGGAGGGCTTAGTTTCTAACCTCATCAAAATAATCTTGTCACTAAACTTTTAGTAGTAACTCAAGCGTTTCCCTACTCTCTTATTCATTATAAAACCTACACCAGTTACTCCATTGACAGCTTGTGTGCTAATTATCCTGTGTTACCCAGACCAGAAATCCTGTGCGTCCTTCAATTTAATCTCAGTAATCCCAACAACATCTAACTTTAGTCGTTCCATCTCAGTTTCTAAGTTTTCTAACCTACCTGCCCTATTCTGACTTCTAACATTCCACGCTCCGACTCATAAACTTAACTTGTCCACAACCCGAAGGTTTTTTAAGAGTTGTGTTTGTTCATATGAGCTACGCCAGGACGCTCCGTGGTTCGTATTCCACGTTAAACTGTAGGTCCCAGAGGAAAGGAACTGGCCGTCCTACCTCTGACACAATGGCTTAGTATGCCTCCTTCGGGAGGATCCAACTCATAGAATGTTTCTATCCATTCTGATGAATCCTCTCTGAGTAGTCCTCACCCGAAGATCCGATTGGGGGACTATTTTATCTCCGGAATATAAGCCATTATGATATATGTAATTTGAGAGGATTACATGTCCTCGGGAAACCCTTTGGGTCTTTAATGCAGTGGTTTCCCATTGCCTTCTGCATCCTCATGCCGTTGATTATTTCTGATTCATCAACCATTTGGGGCCATTTCCAACCCCAAGGGCAAGAGGGTGCCCTGGACCATTCCCCGCTCTTCCGACTTCCTTTCGGAGGCCGTTGGAAAGCAGTGGGTGACTCCTTTATACCGGGAAACTTTCAGTCGCCAGAGCCTCGTCCGTGCAGACAGGGTGCACCATGTGAATGAGTGGTTGACATTTGGTTGGAAATGGCTAAACTAGTCTCTCCCAAACCCTTACACCCCATGAACAATATAATGTAATATAATATAGAAATAGAATATATAATATATAATAGAAAATAAAATACTCACCATTTTAGTCTTTGTGTCGACGTCTCTTGCCACGCTTTGTATGAGGCTTTTCCGTGCATATGCTCTTCTGGGATCATCTCAATGTAACATCCAGCAATAGTCCGCCGTCATTAGTATTCCATCTGGCTTGGTAGGGCTTTTACATGTCTTTCATGTCCTTATGATATCTCTCACCCATTTATTCAGTAACCGCACCCATATTTTCAGGAAAGTAGTGTAAATGTGCGTGTTGGAAATGAACCGTCAAACTCGTGGAACAGCTTAAAATTTGGTACTTCTGTAACATTGTCTCAACGATAGGCTTGAAATTGTGATCCTTCTTGTTGCCCTTACTACGTCTTTAAAGGCTACTTAGACTTCTTTTTCAGAATTTCCATCTTAACACAGTTGTCTAATTTCTGGACCCATAGAGAAACTCTCTTTTAGTTTTGCGGTTGACACTACCGAAAATTTGCTACAAATGTGCTGGAAACATTTACCCTGTTTTGGTAAGGCTTTCATAAATAGCTTCATCAAGCCTAATTTGATGTGTAAGGGTGCAAAGAGAACTTTCTTCGACTTGATGAGAGTTTTTTGATGCACATTTTGTACTCCAGGTTCCATTGAAAGTCGTTGTGGCCATTCTTTCTTTTTGCAATGATTTTCCTTGCCTTTGCCATCCCACTTACATAAAAAACATGGAAACTTTGTGTACCCGCCTTGCAGTCCAAGGATCATTGATATAATTTTGAAATCACCATTCATGAGCCATTTATGATCGTCGTCCTTAATTTTATGAAGAATAAATTGTAATTTTACCTGTTTTCATCGTAAACTGACAGATGGCAGCATTTCATATGTCTTTAAATCTGGCAGTACGTCTTATGTTTTTGATTTCTTTCGATATATGACACTTTTGGCAGATTGTGATTTGCAAAAAATTCTGACGCGATGGAGAAAAAATAAGGTCGTTTTTGGATTCAGCGCACAAAAATACATAGGAATCCATCACTTGAACTTGAAAAACATGATAAAACCGAAAAAATGCAGCCCTGTGTTATAATTAAAAAAATGTCTGTAATACCTGTTTTTCTCTAAATCTGTTAGTGAAAACTGATTCTTTAAAGGATATTTTTTGAAAGAATAAATGGCTTTCGCCATCCATTTGGCGTGATGAATAGCAGCAGCTACTCTGAATAAAATGTCTTTTGCAGGAAGACGTGATACAAAAGTCAAACAAAGTTGTATAAATTCTTTATAATCATTCCTGGACTGTTAGTGTATTAAGTGCTTGATAAGAAAACTTGAGATCTGCTATGAATTAAGTATTCTATATCTAATATTTTTATCTTCAATGCCAGTTTCATACTTTGTCTTATCAAATTTCTAAAGTATGGTGGTGATGTGGTAACTATAGAAGATTTTCGTTTAATAATTGCTGTATCAAAACACAAGTTCCCCAGAGGAGACCATTGTTCACCGCAATGATATCAAAACACATTGCATGGATTTTTCCCAACTGCACTCCCCCCCCCCCCCCCCCACACTCTTCAGTTGCTCAAAATACAGTTTTTGTATGAGTAATTTCCATACTATTTTCTAGCTGAGGAACTCCTATTAACTGTTCTTCATCTCCAAAACTGATATAAACAAAATGAGACTTTCAAAAGTCCATTTTGAATGTTTCTAAATTACAATACAAATCAATGAGACATAAAACTAGAACCTAAACCTATTAATTAACCATAATAAATGAAAATATTCATAAAGTAACAAAAAATTGTTTATTTTTATGCCTTTGATCGCAATTAATACAAAAAATGGTTTTAAGCAGTTAGATTGATTCTGTTGTCATTTCTGGTTTACTGGGTCGATGTTGATAATGTGAATGAGGACCTGACATGAAAAATGCTAAATAACATTAAATCTAAGCTTTAACAAAAATTGATGATAGTAGAAGTTAAAGACAACAACACTTTCTATGAAATGAGACAAAAATCTGGTTTCTAGGACAAATGGTTTTCACTTTATGAAAAAATAGTGATTTTTCTGCAAGAATCTCATTTTTTCAATACGAGGCACGGGTTAACGTTATCCAACAGAGGCGAGACTTTTCCAATCTCATTTTATAGACTATCGGTAACTTTTAGGGGAGTCCCCCCGAAGAAAAGCCGAATATTTTTCCCTCATATACCTTCTGACCACCCTGTTTTATACTTAGCACAAAACAGATCTGTAAGATAATGGATATACCGAGCGTGCTGGATGAGCGGTTAACGCTCTGGCCTCGCATTCTGGAGGGCGTGTGTTCGAATCTCGTTCCGGTCATCTAGATTAGAGTTTTCCATGGTTTCCCCAAATCACTCCAGGTGAATGCCGGGATGGTTCCTTCAAAAGGCTATCGCTGAATTCCTTCCCATTCCTCTCTCGTAGTCCTTTCCCGTTTCCAATGACCGCGACGTCATATCTATCTATATATATATATAAATGATATCATCCAAAATTTTGTTCATTAGGTAAATTCTACCTTCTGACATTTCCTGGCATGTAGCTATAGGTGGATTTTTTTCTTCTTCAAAAAACGTTATCACTTTAGATTTAGATTGTTGGCCGATGTAAAATAACTACTTCAGGTTGTTTCCTTTACTTGTGCAGCGTTTTTTTTTTTTTTAACTGTTGGAAAACATTTATCATCCTGAGAAATAGACTGCTCTTTAAGATGAAAAATTTCTTGCACAGCATTTATTGCACTTGCTTTTAAAAAGAAGATTTGAGTATTTCAATTCATATTATGATATTTGTATAATTTCAGTCATTGACGTTGAGTAATTATTTTTGGGTTTCGGGACTGGACATTTCATTAGATGATTTTGATGTATGAAGGTAAGTGTGGTTTTATCGCGAACGTTATACGTTTTCAAGGGTGCAGTAGTATTTGAATTTTAAATTGGCCACTAAGCTTTTTTGACATCACTTACTCATTACCGTGATTATCTTCTACAACAAACAAAACAAAGTAGCAGTGAGTCGTTATTTTAAATACGTCTGTTTTCAAATACCTTTAATTATATGCTTTAAATACTTCAGTCGTTGTTTTTCTGTGAAGTTGTTTCTTCCGGAAGGTACGATGAAAGGATGACTTGCACATGCATTAAGAGTGTTTACGGTACAGAAACTAATAATTAAGAATGCAGGTTGATATGCGCGTGTAAAAGGGATGAGATTTTTGAATGATAGAAGATTACTTCTTAAAAGTCGAGAGAGAAGGAATATCTCAGCGCTGTTTGTTTGTTCTTAGATGTGAGAAATCTGGCGTCTGGTTGGAGGGTTACTGGTGGCAATGATGCAGACATCAGAGAATTCCCTTGGCAGGTAGGAATAAATCTAGTTAAAAAAAAATACATGGTAGTGCAGCCACTTTGTACCTGATTAAAAATAAGATTAAATGCTATTTATAAAAACTCTGTATTACATTGATTTTGAGTTGTAAAATCTCTGAAAACGCTTCATATAAACATTACGGATATATAAAGAGACATGTTACTGATGTTTTATTTTATTCAGTATTTTTCAACACCTTGATTATTTGTGGAAATGTTCGTTAAAGACACACGAGATAACTAAACATAAGAACTTTGTGTTGGGCCAATACACTTTGTTCTTAAAATGGAGTTATTCGAAAATTTCTTAACGAATGGAAATCTGATGTGAATTAGTCAGTTTATTCATAGGCTTAACTGAAGACCTCTGTAGAGCATAAACGTCTCCGCCGAAGCAGCTCTGGTGGACTTTGTTTCCCGATGGTTGTTGAATAAACGCATTTTAAACTTACTCGTATTGCGTGTTGTTACGGTAGGGAGCAGAAATAGTTTTGTCCCTTTGGTTTCAGGTATATCTCAGAAGCGGATCTAACATATTCTGCGGCGGATCTATCATCGACAACGACATTGTTCTCACTGCTGCTCATTGTTTTCTGTGAGTAAAAGAGTTAATTTTTTAAAATAGAAGATTGTTAGATATAAAACTCACCTGTCTACGAACTTATAAATAGTGAAACCTTTTTTTATTTAAAAAAAGAGATTGAAAAAATCAAGATCTGAATAGTTGTAAAAATATGTTTTGGAACAACAGAGAACATTAGTTTCGTGAATAGAAAATGAGGAAAATGAAAAGAAATTATCACCGGAAATCTGATGAAGGTACGAAAATGTTGTGATGGAACTCTGCGGTGCGTGTGGTGCCGGGTTTGAATCCCGCAGATGACACCAGAGTTCGTTGGGCGGCCGAATGGCTATTGATTGATTGTCTGTCGGCGTGGTAGGACTAACCTGTCCGATATGACTTCTTCTCGACGTTTCTTCTAATCAGGATGACGATCTATAGCTGACAGCATGCAATTTTTAAATAATGCAGAATTGCCAAACTGTGTAGCTGCTGGAGGCAGCCATAGTATGTTAAAGATGTTCTATATTGAAAATACGCTGCTATGAGTTCTATGTGACCTAAGTGTTGTTGGTCTGATACGGATTAGAAGGTTTTGCGAAGTGAAAACAGTAGCTACAATCAAGTTCCAGTTTATTGAAGTATATTCCACACTGACGATTACACAACACAGAACTATACTTTTATTCCAAGCAATCACAGTTAGCTGCTACCCCGCTACGTCGAATTTGGATAATTATTCCCGAAATGGGGTGCAAAGTAGTACGATTGTCAGCAAATCGCTAATAACGCCTACATGTGTACTGTCCGCAAGGCGCTTAGCAACTGTTGCTAGACCGGCTTGAGGCGAGTTATATTCACTTCACAATAAATTACAAAATATTAGTGATTTATTGGTCCTCTTACAACGTACCGTAAAAGCAAGATTTGAATAGAAGTAATTACAGTATTTCCGTAATCGTGTAATACCATTTTTCTCTTAAGTGCTTAAGGATCGTGTATGGTGCACCTGCACTTTGTGAATTTGTAATGAAATGATGAGGAAATCGGTTCACAGCGTTTAGGAAAGAACCATTAGCCATTGCCCTGCAACAATTTCAAAAATCGGAATTCTTTAGTCAATATTTCATTCTTCCGTTGCTATATATTTGAGATGATGTAAATACTTGTCTGAATGTTCTACTTAGTGTTAAAGGTTATTCCCGGAGACAAGAATAAATGATGTTAGCGTTTTTGTGTGTTCGTGTGACATTAGTTCGGCGCGATTCAAGTTACTGGAATTGACAGCTGCTAGTTAACTAGTTTCTCGTGGAAATGGACCAGGATTCCATTGACTGACGGCTACAGCATCTTTCGAGTTAAGGCCGTGATACTGAGAAACCATGATAAACTATGAGTATTATAAGTCAATAGACAAAAAATCGCCATCTCGGGAGATAGTTATGTAGTCTTTTTGATTACGCTATAGTTTCTTTCCAGGTGTAAACTGATTTTCAGCCACTTTGAAATACGAGGATCATACTGAAAGTCGTGAGCAAGATTTAACAATTTTTATTTTTATTTTGAAGCCAAACCAAGTCCATCATCTTAATCTACAGACTTTTCTTTCACTTTTCAACGTAGTCTGCAAATTTTAGTAGACATTTTATTCCATAATTCTGTAAGTTTGATAATATCCTTACGACACAACTCCGTTCCAGCAGACCGCAGACACTGACGCACTGCTTGCCAGCGTCTCGCATCTCTTCCTTAACAGAACCGAAAAGATAGTAGTCGAGACTCTAGGGAAGATGTGGAAGAGTTGCACACACAAATGTCCTGATCTTCTCTAGAGTGGCTTAAGCAGTATGCAGCTGCGCATTATCCTGTTGAAGGATGATCTTCTATACAAACCTTTCGATAACCTAAGCTTTTAATTATTTATTGCACTGCACTAAGACGTACAGCAAGTTTTGCAGCGATTTCATTCACTATGACACGTCTGTCTTCTCCAGTGATCGCATCATCTCTTTCCTTATTGTATTCGGTGCAGGCAGTTCGAGGCTCGTCTTGGACACTCGTGTTCCCATCTTTGAAAAGATTCAACCATCTCCTAACACTGCTGGCGCACATGCAGACATCTCCAGATGCACGTTCAAGTCTGAGGTGAATTTCAGCAGCTGATTTTTCCACTTTAACAAGGAATTCTATGACAGAGCGCTGTAGAAACGAAACATTGCTGTCCACAATTTTTTGAAGATATTGCCTGTGGTCACGTGACAGCAGCAAACAACGTCACAATCCGACAACACGTCGTGTACAGACTGTGATTTACGACCCTGCTGTCATTTAGTTACATTGTTGAAATTTCATGGTTTACAATGAGTTGCTCATGATTTTCAGTATGGCGCTTGTATATTAAACAGTGGAAAAATGTAGATTGTAAATATGTGATATCAGCCTTTCTTTGCTCGGAAAAACACTTTCATCAATATAAAAGGCCAATTTTTTTTCCATGTTAAGTGAAGGTGAATCACGATGCGTGAGGAATGAATGTTCAAAATTTTATTTTAATATTATATATATATATATGCTAGCAGAATCTGCGATGGAAATTTCATACATTGGAGACAATGCACGCAAACAAAAATATGCATCGATCAAAATAATAGGAAAGATCCTATAGCTTCTATATAAGTGTTTTATAGGCCTAGAATTCCAGTTCAAAATCGGAAGTTACAATATGCAAAAAAATTGTAAGTTGTGGTGGCAAATCGTGGAAAACGCTTTTGGCATCAGAAATGAGAACTGGTACATCATCCAAGACACGTGAGTGAGTTTACATGCGATCTATTTCCTGAAATCGTGTTTATTACTTTCCGATTCCTTTATAAATTGTCATTAATTTGCTACACTCTCTGTTATTATGTTGTTCCTATTTTCATGATTTAACTCCATACTGTGTTTTTTAATGTTATTTGCCCTCACACTCTATCTCTAGTGATATTCCTAATTTCGTTTTATTTGGTGGAATTGCAGTCGGCGACCATATTGACCCACAGAAGATGTGGTCGACAGGTCCCCGCGGCAGGCGGTCGAGGTGCACGCAGGAGTGACGTTGTCCACGGAGGAGGGCAGCCGCCACAGCCTCGCGCGTCCGCCACTGTGCCACCCAGACTACCAGCGCGACACGGCCCTCAACGACATCGCACTGCTGCAGGTAATAAAACTCAGCAAATTTGTAAACCTACATTGAAAAACTATTGCAAAAAAATTTACTGTCACTTCTTGTGCAAACTAATCTTAAGGATAACTTCTTTATCTACAAGGCAAAACAAAGAAAGAGTTTTAATATCCGAAAACTGAATAACAAATTTTTTGTATTGTAAAAATAAACCAGCTGCTAAATGAAGTATCACACTAAATATCATATAAATAACAGTCCACCTGAAGCAATTCTTTATCAGACTTCGATCTGTACCTCTTTCAACTTATTCAGTTTCATATTATTTTTATTTTTTTAAACACGGTCCGCAAATTAGGGCCAAGATGAAAGCACACCTTTATTGCTTAGAGATTTGGCTACCAATCGAAAATGGATTTTCTTCAGTGCACAGTTTTACCGAATTAAGAAATATCGCGTTCCGTAATGGAAAGAAGACTTATCATACTAGCTTATGCATTCAGTTGGAGGATGTTCGCTTATTAATTGCAAGGTTAGGAGGCCGGAACATTTACAATAAAATAATGGAAAGAATGATGAACCACAAAAATTAAAATAATTTGTTTATTACATTTTTGTCAGCCGTTTGACTGGTTTGATGCAATCCTCCATTCCATCCTACCATGCGCTAACCTCTTCCTCTCAACATACCCCTTACAACCCACGCCCTCAATTATCTGTCTTCCTCTGCAGTTCTTACCTTCTACTGTTCCCTCCAGTAACAAGTTAAGCAATCCTGTATGTCTCAAAATATGACCACCATCCTGTCTCTTCTTTCTTTAAGACTCTTCCACAAACTTCTTTCCTCGCCCATCATCACCTAAACTCGTTTGTTTCGTAATTTATCTGTCCACTTAATTTCAGCATCCTTCTTTAGCACCACATTTCAAATGCTTCAATTTTCCTTCTTTCTGGTATTCCTAAAGTCCATGCTTCGCTGCCGTAAAGTACCGTGCTCTACATATAGAATTTTAAAAAGTTTTTTCTTAGTCCTAGATTAATATTTCAAACTAAAGGTTTATCTTTTTCATGAAAGCTCTTTTTGCTAGCGCTATTCTGCTTCTAACTTCCTGCTTCGGCCATCGGTTGTAATTTTACTTCCTAACTAGCAAAATTTACTAAACTTCTTCTATCGCATCCGAACATACTTTTAATATTTAATCTACTATTATTGGTATCATTTCTGCTACATTTCATCATTTTTGTCTTGCTTTGGTTTATGTTTGTTTCAAAATCTTCCTTCGGTATTGTGTTCATCACAGTCAGCAACTTCTCAATATCCTCAGCCTGTTATGCTAACAAGACAATATCATTAGCAAATCGTTGCACACTAAATTTTTTTTACTTGAATACTTATGCCACCTTCAAATCTTTCTCTCACTTCCTTTATTGCTTCTTCCACATACAAGTTGAATATTAAAGGGGACAGATTACAACCTTGTCTCACACCCTTCTTAACTGAAGCGTGTCTCTCGTGGTTCTCTACTTTGTTATCTCTACTTGATTCTTATAAAGTATGCTTCTATCTCAGTATTTTAGTCACGACTTCTTTAAATTTTTAAACAGCTTGTCCCACCTAAAATTATCTCGTTTTTCTCAATCAACAAACGCCATAAAACTATCTTTGTTTCTCTTGTTCCGCCGTTCAAGTATTAATGTCAAGGCCAGAAACGCTTCTCTTCTAACACGGTTTTTCCTAAAACCAAGACTGATCTTCAGCTATTATCACTTCTACTACACATTCCATTCCTCTGTATATTATTCTGGTCATCGTCGCTATAAGCCTTATTACGAATGTCTACTGATGTACAGCGGCTTCATGCGGTATAAAGCCTCACTTATTACTTCCCAACACAAGAACCTGTGAGAACAGTATACCATAGAACTTCGACATGAACATAGGTCCTCGAAATGAACTTTGCAGAATCAGATTTTAATCAAGCACTTGATAGCTGTGGCATTCACGTTTCGAAGTGATTGTATCCGGCATCCTCCTGTTAACAGTATTTCTATTGCGGTCTGGTGAAGGCTCCTCGGTTCGAATCCCTGTCTCGGCGGGGATTTTCATAGACCCTTGACCCGACCTTCACCTCCGGCACAGCTTGCTGTGTGTTATGTGAAGTACGCCAGAACGCTTCCGTGGTTCGTATTACACGTTAAACTGTAGTTCACTGTACCTGGTAGCACCACCGGGTTAGGTTAAGGCGGCTAAGATCGGGGCGCAATGCGAATCTAATGGAAACCCTGTCACCAGGTCATTATACTTGCAACCAAACGGAATTATCGAAGTGAAAAATTCTTTAGGCACGTTGGCCGATTTTTTTGATGGTGGTAAATCTATGAATTGACGACTTCCCGTCACCGACATGCTATCACATGTTGTGCGTATGATATGCGCATTGGACGCTTTCTGGATGGGTGAAATCTAATGAGTCCGAGTCACCAACATGCTGTAATAGCAGTATATCTGTAGCTATAAGTATGACGTGTTGCGCTTGGACAGCAGTGAAAATATAGAATATACTTGTATCTAATGAAAGTTTATTTGTCGTTTTTTTTCTATTTTCTTGATACAAACACACTGTTTCTATCCGACTTTGCTAGAACTTTGCATGCGTATACTTTAAAACAAATATAAAAACACTGCTTACATTTGATTTGCAAAAACCTAAACCTCTCATCCCTTCCCCCTCATCTTAATTTCTGCCAACGTTGTTCATACAAACCTACTGTTTCTATCCGATTTTGATAGTACTTAGCAAACGTATACTTGAAGACAAGGCGGTTTAGTAGCTCAGAGGTTAAAGCTCTCTCTCCGGGCGAAGGTATAAATCCCGTGGTGAGCAGGAAATTTTGGGAGTTGTATTTGATTATATGAGCCGGGACGTTCCGTGGTTCTGATTCCACGTTAAACTATAGGTCCCTGAGGAAAGGATTTGGCCTTTTTGCTTCTGACACAATAGCTTGCTATCTCCTCCGCGAAGATTCAACCAGCCTTGGGTTGTGAAGTAAGTTAGATTTTTAGTTTTTAAAATGAAAACTTTGTTAGGCGCGTCCGGCGATTTTTGAATGGGTTAAAAATCTTATGCGATGCGTAACCGACATGCTAATGTTAACAGTGTATGTATAGCGGTCTGATGACTCACTGGTTAACGTGTCTGAGTGGGGAACGCAAGGTCCCCGGCTCGAAACCCCGTTTCTGTTGGGATTTTTATAATCCTTAAACCGACCTTCGCCTCTGGCACAGCTTGCTACGTAAGGTGGCGTAAGCCAGAATGCTTCCGTTGTTCGGATTCCACCTTAAACTGTAGGTTCCTGTATATAGCAACACTATCGGGTTAGGTTAAGGCGGCTAAGACAGGGGCGGAATGCGTAACCAGCAGAAACCCTGTCACCAGGTCATTACGACCACACGGAATTATCGTAAGTATGACGTGTATGATATTCGTAGTTTTAAGTTTTCGCTTTTGTCGGCAATCCCCAATGACTGCCCTTTTTTTCGATTAAACTGTTGGAATGATCCAAGTCGCACTTTCTAGCGCTGCAGCACTGTACGTATAACTGTAGATGACGAATAAACACAAATATTAGGCGTAACTAGAAAGGGCTTTTACGAAAGTACGCGCGAATGGTGACCTAAGCTGCGAAATATAAATGAATTATATCAGGCTCCCTCAATGGTTCAGAAAAATAACGCCTCGGTTTTTTGACATAGGTAGCGCGGTATCTTTTCAAATATTTTAAACTACACAAAGTGATCTCTTCACTACGAATACGGAATATAGGTACTACAATGACGGCTATGAGGAAAGAACGATACTTATGGTTATAGGACCTAGCGCTATCTACAACTCCTTATCCGTGTTACCGGTTCAAACTAATGATGTTAATATCAATGTAACCATTTTAATACGAATAATAATAATTATTAAAAATAGAAAAAACCGTATCTAATATGAATTAATGACTTTAGATATTGAAGTTCAAATTAGTAAGTAACAAAACGATTACATCATTCACTATTTATAACCGTTAAGGACACTTTTTTAAAGTACTGTGTCATGCCTTACTTCTTTCCGACCAAACCCGGTGGATGACAGGTAACGCTCGTGCTTGAAATTGGAGACTCATTCCAGATGAATGCGGGGATATTTCCTAGAAAATACGTAATCCGAATACTTTCCCTATCCTGTCATCATCTCTTTATGTGTTAGTCGTGATGGTGGTAGATGTTTTCAGTAAAACGAAGTTTTCTAGAAATAAAAAGGCTGCGAGCGTTTAGGCGCCACCGCGCTGGCTCGGGAAGGAGCGACGGGTCAGGTTTCAGACATTTTTCCCGCTTTTTCCGCAATCACTTGGGCGAATTCCCGCACGTTCACCAATTTACGCCTCATAAACTACACATTTCACAAACAAAAATACTTATTTCATAGAATATGTAAGTTACACGAATCGCAGACAGATGGCAACACTTAAGCACTCCCCATTGCCGCACGAACTGACAATCCTTGGTTCTCACCACCCAGTGGAAAAATTGGATAAATTCTTAGTTACAAAGTTACAAGCCATTACGAGAATCAAGGCTATGCCATCCGATAGGGTACATTCGCAAATAATTATAAAAAATCATATGACGCATTGGGCTGTAGGATATTTCGTCTGTCGACTGAGTTAGATTTACCGTAGATTCCGTCTCTGTTGAGTCTCAATATACTGTAATAGTTTAACGCGGACTCCGAAACACAGAGCGAAACACATCAACAAAGCAACGCCCATAATTATTCCAGGCTGCACCGAGATTTTAAAGCTCCTTAACCACTAGCTTATCACACCACTCAAATATTTTTCCTATTATAAGATTTATATGTCTGGCTTCGTTTTTCTTCGTGTGTAAAACATTTGAACGCTTTCGAGAAAAAGAAGTTGTGGATTTAGACAAATCGGCATAACTCGATTATTAGGCCTTAGAATACAAAACTGGGAAGAAACTTTAAGATATAAAGTTTAACAAAAATCAGACGTACTCTATTAGTTATTACAGCTCAGCCACAGTTGCCGTTGATGCTTCTCCAAACCATAGTTTATTTTAGTCAATTACGAAGGCTGTTTTATCAATACAACGCAAAGAACGGGCGTACAGAAGTAACATACGAAATGCTGCAGAACCTGGACAATGCCCGTAAACTCAAATAGAATGACACGGTGCAAACCTCGAATTTCAAGTCCATTCGGAAAGCGTGCAGCCTCCTTAAAAAGCAAGGTGTGACTCCACATAACCCTCAAGCAAAACATCAGGTCAAACCAGACCAAATAGCAAGCCGACTTGCCGACACGTCTAGAGTGAGCGCAGATAAAGATCATACTCGGAAAGTGGAAAAACAATTGTTCCATCTAAAAAGAATGTACTCTGCCCCTACAAACCTCTCATCCCCTGTCACGGATATAGAGGTGGCAAGGACCATCAAACAAATGAAGAATGGGAAGGTTCCAGGTTTTGACGAAGTTCACCCGGAGTTCCGCACCCAGTGGGGAAAACATACGAAAATATGGTTGGTTCGTTTCGTTACCAACATACTACAGACATGTGTCATTCCTGCGGATTTTAAACGGGCAAAGATCATAGCCATTCTGAAGCCTGGAAGAAGCTCTGATGTTACAGAGAATTTTACACCTATTTCACTGCTAATTACTACTTACAAGTTATTTGCAAGGATCATCTACAATAGAATCAGTCCAATTAATTTCGAAAATCTCCCAGTTGAACAGGCAGGTTTTATAACTGCAAGAAACAGCGAGGATCAAGTGCTGGCCTTGGCGACTCACATGGAAGTAGGATGAGAGAGACGATTGAAGAATGGTGTAGTATTTTTTGACCTTACCGCAGCCTACGATACGGTGTGCCGCCGATAGGGCGTGGTATACAAACTGCTGAACATTTTGAAGTTAAAAAAAAATCACTTGTCTGATCAGTACCATCCTAGATAACCGACTTCCCAGGTTGTCTCAGATAATAAGATAAGAAAAGTAAGAAGAGTGAATAATGGTCTGCCTCAAGGTTCAGTTCTTGCCCCACTTCTTTTTATTGTATATATTTCCGACATTCCTCAAACACAATACAAACAATTCTCTTATGCTGACTATCTGGAACTGTTACAACAATACCATAATATTCATAAAATTGAAAATAGTTTAACAACAGACTATTTTAAGAAATGGCGTCTCCTACCCAGTTCCAGCTAGACGGAAACTAGTGTCTTCCATCTTAACAATCGGGTGGAGAATCTCTCGCTTGACGTTCTTCTTGATGGTACTCCCCTCCAACACAACCCCTTCCCCAAGTATTTCGGAATCGTAATGGATCGCACCTTGTGGTCCATCTAAACATCCTTGCAACAAAACTAAGAACCAGAAATAATATTCTGCAGAAGTTAACTGGCACCTCCTGGGGAGCATCCACCTCCACACTTCGCACATCAGCTCTGAGCCTTGTGAATTCTGCAGCTGAGTACTGCTCATCTGTCAGGGTGAATAGCGCCTCGTCAAAAAGATCGACATAGTTTTGAAACAGACAGTGCGGATAATTAGTGCATATATCAAGACCACTCTACTGTACTGGCTACCCATTTTGTGTAACAACGAACCGCCTACGAAAAGACGCTTACTCTCATAATTGCTCAATATAATAAGATCTGTCATAACTTGGTTCTGCCCATCCACGATGACATGAAAACCCAATCAAGAAGTCCAAGCATAAAAACTGAAAAACAGATTATATCTGATAATTTTAACGCGAGAGAAGCATGAAGATTGGAGTGGATAGCCTCAGCCCCACTAAAATGGCACTCAGGAGTTTGACAATCAACAGGCACGCAAGAGACTCGACCTTCCTCCCAAGACCTGGACAGCTCTTAACAGAGTTAGGTCTGGCCATGGCAGATCTGATTCAGCTCTGTACAAATGGGGAATGAGAGATTCACCACAATGCGACTGTGGTGAGGAAAAACAAACCATCCGTCACGTGACCTTTTATTGCCCACTTCAAGCCTTCAGGGGATCATCAATAATAGACTTTATAGATATTGCTGTACTATATCGATTTTGAATTTTAATTATAATTTAATGTTACATTTGATTAGTGTGAAACTATTGCATATAATTGTATCATTGATTATGTTCTATGGCCATAAGATAAATAAATAAATAAATGAACCAAAGTTTTTATGTTTTCATCATTCTAACATTTCATTTCGACTTCAGAATGCTCTAATAGCATCTTGTAAATGTTCTATCTCGTACTATATGTATGGCAAAATAAATAAATTAATCTTCCGTAATGATGAAGCAAATGATTCCAAAACTGAAAGCAGGCCTACATGATAAAGGGAATTTATATGCTTTGATCTTTTGATTAAAAAATATCTTGTTTTACACTAGTGGAGGGAAGTTGACACGATGCCTAACAGGGAAGATAATTCCAATATCCCATAGAACAAGAAATTATCAGACATTTCCGACAGCGATTTTCATCATCATCCTTCTGTATAGACCGTATCTTGAATTTAGTGTACCACTTACCAGTTGTGCTGTATACTAAAGTAGTCGTGTCTAGATGGAAGCATAACCGAAAGGCGAGGGGTCTCGCAAATTCTGAATGGACTGTGGATTGGTCGGTCACCACCCGCCAATTTGTCTCAGTGCGCTGAGGCACCGCACATTGGGTTGGGGAGGTGTAACGGTACTGGATGTGAGCCCGGGCTCCCGCGCACCGTACCTCCTCACTGTTGTTCTTAGGTGGTTTTCCGCAGCCATCAAGGCTAGTGCCGAGACGGTCCCCAATCTCCGCCTCATAATTACACACTTCACGAACACAAAATTCACTTATTACATCCAGAACATATTTACGCATTTCGCAGACTGTCGGAAACATTTCACTTGCTACATTAATACTTGGTATGGCCTTGCCGAGGTATGTAATGCTTGGCGTCAGCAAGAGCATGCTGCCGTAAAATCAAAGTTCCAAATCCTACTACGCCAACGATGTTGGGACAAATTGTGAAGAAGAAGAAGTAGTAGAAGACTGTTCATGAGACTTTCTGTAGGCCAGTAGATGTTTGCTCGCAACCTTAGGCAATTCAGCACCTTAAATGGGACATAGAAGAAATGGTTAGCAGCAGTAGGCCTCCTTATGTTCATCGAATAACAATAAATAAATAAGTGTTTGGTTTCAGGTGGAGCCTCCGTTTGAAGTGGACGGCGTGTTGCGGCGCGCTGTGCCGCTGTCGAGTGAGACGCCCGCGCCGGGGTCGAGCGTGCTGGTCAGTGGCTGGGGCCGCACCTGCGCCAACTGCTCCAAGCCGCGCCACCTGCAGGCCGCGGAGACCACTGTGCAGCCGCTGCCTCACTGCCAGCGCCGCTACCGCTCCCGCCTCCAGCAGCCCGGCATGATCTGCCTGTGGGCAGACGGCAGGGGCTCCTGCTTCGTGAGTCACACCAGTGATCTCACCCAGCACAACCAATAGCCACTGATCCTATTACTATTATTTCACTAATTATATCGTCTACTTACTGCAATGAGGAATATGGCCTGCATCAAATTATTCAACTCCATTGGTTAATGACGTTTGTCTTAAAAAATAGAGGTGATATCACATTTTTAATTAGAACAATGTACACGTATGCAATAGTTATTTTTGTTCCGTACCAATACTTCTGTAGAGGTGATATATAGGCCTACTTCTAATGTAACAGTAACCGGATGCATTTTTTATTTTTATTTATTTATTTACAAATTTCATTCCTCCCGAGAGGAGGGCCTCGGGGACCCTTTTCAGCCTAGCTAACCTAAGGAAAGGGAATGGGAAGGAATTCAGCCGTGGCCGTTGAAAGCAATCATCCCGACATTGGGCTAGAGTGACTGAGGGAAACCTCGGAAAACCACAGTCAGGATGGACCGGCGAGTATTTCAACCCCTGTCCTCCCGAATACCAGATAAGAGCGCGATTTCGTTCTCATCCTGACTCGGTGTAACCGGGTTCTATTTGGTTTTCTTTATATCGTAGACCATAAACATTTACACCGCGAAAAGCAATGCAAGTTTCGTTGACTGCTATAACGTTTGTTTGTGTTATCGGGATTCACGGAAAAAACTATCACTCGAATTTTGATGGGTTTTAGAATAATTCACAGTGTTTAGCACAGAGGGGTGGGGAGGGGGGAATACGGTAAGTTTCTATTTGATATTTAAGATAAAAGTTTTCACAAAATCAAAATACATATTTAGTTGAACGCAATTCACACAAAAACTGCAAATCAGATTTAGTTACTTCTGGAAAAGAAAATGTTCAGCGTACGAATGACTTCGTATTATTTTTTCTTTCTTTTTTTTTCTTGCTGGCGATGTGATTATTGTGACAAAATTGTTTAACAGGGAAATCCGTACTTCAACACTGCTCGTGAAAAACTTGCAGGAAACAGCTACTATAAAATAAAAAAAACTGTATTTTGTTTCCTGATATAACAGCTGTGTTGTACAAATGGTTCACGTAATTTAACTTAAACATACATCTGCAGCTTTGGGTCTAATAGTCAAGTGCGGGCGAATGAGAGTACAAACTCTCCATATTAATCAAAAAAGGGTAGTATCGAAAAGTGATGCAACTAGAGAGCTCAGAAAGACACCGAACTACGAATTACGTTAACATAATTCAAAATAGTGAGAGCGAAATATTTAATTACAAGTCATTATTCTGAGACAGTGTCTGTAACAAAAATGCCTCTTTTTGTCTAACCATTCTTGCCACAGGCGTTATAGCAGGTTTCACTTATTTTAATGACGTTTAGATGGTGAGGAAATCAATTAAATTCTTTGCTAACTAGCAACACGTTACATTCAGCACCTTGCATAGTAACAATACCCTAATCAGACGATAAAGTAACCGGGAGCTACAGTCAAAGTAACATATAATACCTCTCAGACCGCTAACAATTACACGGACAGTCAAAATCTTACTAAAACAATTTAATATGCAATTTCGAAAAGGGCACATGTCTAAAAACTTAAAATTTTCAGGAACAAAAGAAAACTAATTATTTTGAAAAGTAGAATACAAATTCAATTATTTTTATAGATAAATTTACAGTCAAAAAGCAATAGAAAATTGTAGGAGTAATTTATGTCAAACTTTATTAAATATACTTTATTTTACATTATATATTTGTGAGATGTGTCATTTTCGAAATTCGCAATATACATCAAATTTATACAAAAAAACCTAATAAACTTCCGAAAATTTTATTAAATGTATCTAAAATGAAAGATAATAAAGTTTACATAAGATATGTGAGCAATTTACCTGTTCTTGCATTATGCGTTACCGACCGACTTTCTTTAAAAATCTTCTTCAGTGTGCTTTTTCTCCGTTGTAATTGGCCATCGCAATATTTCATCATAAAAGTCTGTAAATTCCGCCGGTGTATAGAGCTTAACCTTAGCAATATTTGCAATTTTTAGATGATTAATCGGTAGTACTCCGCTACAAGCTAAATCGGCTTGGTGTTTTTCGGAACATTACTATCGAAATCGGAAGAATTACTAACTATAGAACAACACGTCTTCACCAGCAACTGACAATGCAGAGGCTGACAGATGACACAATATTCTCGTTGCATTGAATGACATAAACAAAAGAAAGAGACAAAATCGGCGTTTAATCAAAAGCATTAAATTCGAAAAGGACACATCTCCAAGGGTTTTCCCCTTTTCGAAATTATGTCTGAACACATCACGTCGCTGGTGGCAGTATTAATAGGAGAGACGTGCCTTTTCCTACCAAAACAGGTGTGGGAATGTATTTCGATTACATTTATGAAAAAAAAAGGTTTCGTCAAAATTTGCGAGACGTACGCCTTTAGAAATTGCACATTCAATTACAGCTTATACAAAACCACTCACAATCATTAGAAAACACCTCAAAATAGAAATTCAAGCTATTTACATGCATTTAAACATAAAATGGGCAGCACAAACCACTACAAATAGCTGAAAGTCGCCCTCAAAACACCGTCGCTTATATAAACGTTTATAATTACAAGTTTTCAATTAATATTTCAAACCTCATACTACTTCTGATCGTATTAAACATCATTTACACAGTCTCCTCTCACAAAAACAATATTCATTCACATGAAAAATATAGAAATTCATATATAATCAAATTTCATCTCTTAATACTCAGTTCTAAGATTAAAATTTATAAAAGCTGGACTTGAGGGCTGTTATAATGGGTTTCATGTTTTTCTTTCCTCGCCACTTTCTTTATTATTTTATCCATAGCGACAAGAGATAATAGTGGGGAGAGAGAACTTCCTTGCCTGAGTCCGTTGTCAAATCTGAAGATGATGATCTTTACAATCGCAGTTTCTCATCCCTCATACATACTCTGAAATCCATCAATCAATTACTTGATAATTACTTTCAGATTTTTTTTTTTTTTTTTTTTTTTTTTTTAGCGCTTCTCATAGTTTTTATCTGGGGATGCTATCACATGCTTTCACAATGGGCAAAAGGGCAGCTGAATTTGTTTGTGGAAATCATCGCAGAACTTAATCAGTAATTAGTACGATAAAGCAACTCGGTTCGGAGTAATTGGAAGACAGGAGACGGGTGAACAGAGTGTTTGGGATGCACAAAACTTATAACGGCGATGATGCCTGGACTGGTATTGATAGAAGATATTAAAAGTAACACATGGAAATGACAACCATGACCGTAAGCTAGCACTTAATTTTAGGCAAAATGGGGTGCGAAACTTTTGAACTTAAGGGAGTGAAGAATTGAAATCAATGATGAAGTGACGAACGATTTACTGAAAACGCTGAATGAGATTAAAATTAAGATTCTTAAGGGGCAAAAAGTAGGAAGTTGATAAAATGTACTGAAAGAATTTAAGATTTTTCTAGAAACAAATAACGACATGGTTGAGTATGTATATAGGTAAGTTGTCAGCGGAGTTTGTGCTCCATTGAAATTTAATTAAAATCAAATAACATAATTCTATGATGTAATATCAACTTGACGTATCGAGATTTACTCCCGATTACTAATAGTCTTCAAAATATCTCTCCATTCACTAAATAACACCATGGCCTCCTCATTAATTACAATCTTCGTCTTTCGCCACAGCCACATTTCATAATCCTCTACTCTTCTTGGCTCCTCATTCCTCAGAGTCCAAGTCTATGCACCTTATAGCGTAAGGCTGAACAATTTATTTTGGAGAAGGGCCACAATTTCGATTCTAAGATATCCTGTGGGTCACATAATTCTTGCATATGATTACAATAGTTATTTATATATAATAAAGATATAAGTAACACAGTTTAATTACAATAAAAAAATAAAACCTTCAATGCGACCTTTGCAGAGGTGTTTTTTAATCATAATCAAAAAGTAAAAAACATCAATGAGACCTTTGCAGAGGTTTTTGAGCTAGCATGTTCCGGACTGCCACTGCTGGCGGGAAAATTCAAATGCCCTGGTGGGCTACTTCGTGGCCCGCGTACCTAGGGCTCGGTAGCCTTGATGTAGCGCCACACTCGAAGCGAAACTTTTAATCAATCTTCTACTGCAGGAGGTCACACAGCAGCCATTTTTCCTGATCAAAGCCTCTTATACCAAAAAAAAAAATCAGCATTTTATTTCCTGCCCATTTCTTAATTTTTATAAATGATTTTGGAGACAATGTTAATAACAGTATGAGATTGTTTGCTGATGATGCAATCATCTATAGTGAATTGCTTCAAAAATCAACGCGATATAGACGTTATTTGTGCATAATGCGATCAGTGCCAACTTACGCTAAAAGTACTAGGCGACGTGCATAACTAGCAGAAAGAATCCGTTTGCTCAGGAGTACAAATTAAACAGTTCGGTTATTAACATTGTTGATCCCTTGAAGTATTTGGGAGTAACAATACAAAGCAATATGAAATGGGACCAGCGCATAACTTTTAATTTAATTTTAATTTAATTTTTGCAATGGAGCACAGGCTCCGGTGGCAATTTCCCTACACACCCATCTTCCCCCTATCCTGCACCTACCTACATTTGCCCTCTACAAATTTTATCTTTAATTCTTTCAAAGTTTTCGGTAAATTATTCATCATTTCTCTTGGTAACTCATTCCAATCCCTGACACCCTTACCTAAAAAAGAGAATCTTCCCACACCCTTGTGCCTGAAATCGAGTGCCAGCTTGTGGTCATGGTCATCTTTTCCCTTCCATGCACTACTTTTCATACCTATTGCAATATCTTTCCATGCTTCATCACCAGTACACGGCAACTAAATATACCCTGGGTGCTGGAAGCCATTTTGTTTGTGACGTCAGCAAAGTGATGCCAATATATTGTCTGGTCTGCCATGCTGGTGTGTTGTGAGCCTGAAAGTTCGTTTGCAAACGTGTTTCTGAGAGTATTTGACTTCTCGTCGACCAGTGGATTACCAGTTATTTTCATCTTCAGCTACTAAAGTGAAGTTCCTATAGTTGCAGTTCTATTTACAGTAAGTATTTCTTAAATATAATAAGCTATTACGATTTCTTAACGAATTTTCATTTGAACTATCATGTGTTGTTCGAAGTTATGTTGAAAGTTATTTGATAAAGTAACTAAATATGTACAAATACTTTTGGAAATGTGTGTATATTTACATTGTAATAGCTATATTGAATGTCTTTTTTTTTTCAGGTACTAAAAATGCCAAGGTGTAGTATGGTCTGCTGTAGAATTAATTATGTCTCAAAACGAAAAACTCAGCACATTTTCTTTAGACAGCGATGAAGAACTAAAGAAAAAGTGGCTTAGAAAAATTCCTACAGACTTCTGAAAGTTAAAGAAGCGTGTAATATGCATGAAACATTTTAGTGAAGACTGCATACTCAAAACAGAACAGTTTGCAGTAGATGGAGAAATAAAAACTTTGTAAGGAGTTATCCAAAGCTGAAACCATATGCAGTGCCATCAATTTTTCCAAATTTGCCAGGATACTTGACATTAGCTGGATTCATATGCAGAAGATGATGTGATGCAGAAAGTGACAATTTTCAAAAAGCTGTGGCAAGAAGCTTAGAAGACTACAGGAAATATGAAGAGCACAGTGTCATTAACAATTTGGGAGACACATGTACTGTAAATATTTTTCAGGTGCTAAACAAGAAACAGTGGTTCTGTAGTCAGTGTGAACAAAAGGTAGTGTTGTATTTTATTGATGTTAGTAACGAAATAACAAACATTCTTGCTTCTGTAACTGTTAAGACAGATTTAAGTGTGTTTGTTTCTGTGCAAAGCTACAAAATTCTCCACCATAAAGTGCCCAATGAATACATAGCAGTAAAGTCCAAACATGTGTTTGACAGTATGATTAAATATGTTGAGTCAATAGTGTCTAAAGAAGACCCCTTAAACAAGTAGTTGTTAAAAATATAGTGAATTTGCTACAGGATAATTTTACAGGTGAAAGATATTCACAACTTCAAATGATAATTGAACAAATTCAGTTTCTATCTAAAATGAAAGCAGGTCATATGTACAGTGGGAATACATTATTACTGGCAGCTACTCTGTATGTTTATTCACCATCAGCATGTGCTACTTTGCATAAGATTGGTTTCTATATTTGCCACTCCATGCAATATCAAAAAGCTGGTATGTAAGTTTAATTGAAATAGTTTAAATGTAGATGGTAGTGTAGGGTATTTGAAGATTAAGAAGAAATTTTGAAAGATCATGAACTTATAGTAAATGTGCTCTTGGATGAAATTTACATTGAACCTTGTTTGATCTTTAAGGGTGGTACAATTTATGGTGGTAGTCAGACTAACAGTAATGTTGCTAAAACAGCTCAGGTTTTCTTCAAAATTCAAAGATAGTGTTACTAGCATACCTGTTAACAACAGTTAAAATAGTGTTATTACATGTACTTAATGAAGTAGAAAAGTTGAAATATCCCTCCCAAATAACTTCATTATAGAATATGATTATAAAAAGCTGACAGTACCCATTGGAACTGCTGTTCTAATGACAAAGTGCTTGGTTCATGTTGAAATGTATATTAGATATGTCTTCAAGTAATTTTCATTGGTGATATGCATCAAATTTCTGTTTTGCACAAAATCTGCAGCCTTAACGTGATGTAAGAATTTTTAAATTGCAAATTCATTGTATAATGGAGGAGTAATAAGTTTTAAACAAGTACATGATATAAGCTTTTACTATTCTAGTGACTGAATTGTGTGGCTTGTTAGACATGCAAACCTGGGCCACAATGACAACTGAAAACATTATTAGTAATTTAAGCAGCTTTAATATGTGCCATTTAAGTCATGTCATGTATTGCAGTACAATGATAATGCTGCAAAAACGTAGAATATACTGTTTTACAAACTGATGGTTGTGTAATTTCTTCAGTAATAAAATATGTAAATACCATATTCAAATGTTTTTTGTTTATTAACTCCCATTTTTCCTTAATGAATTTTTTTAACTATGAAGAACCTTATAAACAATAAAATAATATAAATATGATGTTACCTTAAGTTTGTAAGGGTATGAGTAATGCAGATTTTCAAGCATGTTAATTTAATATTTTGACATGTGCACTTGAATATCCATGTGTGTGTGTGTGTGTGTGTGTGTGTGTGTGAAAATTGGAGTGGTGAGACTAAATCTGAAGTACAATGTTTGACAAAAACTGATGTAGTGAAGCACAAAGCAATTATTTACGAATATTTGAGTATTATGAAATTTACTGATGAGACTGAATTTGAAGTAGTTGACATAAAAAATCATGTAGTAAGTATAAAGTAATTATTTGTCAATATTTTTGTGCACGTGTGTGTGAATTTAATTTCGCGCAGCGGAAACTGTAAGTACGCGAGCATGTGCGTGGCTCGGCTCTCGGCCGTGGTTCGGCTATAGCACTACTCTGCTGACGTCACCAAAGTGCACCCAGGCCTGTATCCTTTAGTTGGCGTTGTCACCAGTATATGCCCTGTACACTCCCATGACCCTCCTCATCCTCCTCCTGTCTTGCAATGAATCCCATTCCAGCTCCTTTATCCATATCCGTCACTGATTGCATTCTGCGATAATTTCCAGAAACAAATCTAGCATCTCTTTTTGCACAATCTCCAACTCCTGTGTTTGATACGTAAAATGAGGGTCCATACTACACTACCATATTCGAGCAATGGTCTGACCAAAGTTTTGTAACCCAATTCCTTTACTTCTCTCGTACATCCCCTCATCACTCTCTACAACAAGTGCCGAACTTTGAAACCTTTCCCTACCACCCGTCCTATGTGTCCTGCCCAGTTAAGCTTGTTATCAAAGTAATTCCAAGATATTTACATTTCAAGTCTTCAGCAAGCAATTCTTTCCCCACCTTATATTCATAACTAGACGACCATGCGAAAATTTCGCGAAAAAAATTCGGTGAAAAGTGAGGTTGAATATGATGTCACCAAAGCTGAGTCATTACTCTTCATACTCCTACTTCATTTATCGATTTTGGTTGTATATCCAGGGAGATAAATGGCTAGAGACACAAAAAAACACATTTTAGAAAAATTGTCATTTTTGCCCTTTAAGGGTCGAATTACGAAAAATTCCTATCTTAAATTATAATGTTACCACGGCGGAGACCTTAATCTTTAGTATGATACCTCATTTATCTATATCAGTTGGATATCAAGTGAGATACATGGCACGTGACACAAAAATGCGTTATAGAAGCATTTATACCTTTTTCCATTTAAGGGTTGAATTCCAAAAACATTCTTTTTTAGAATATGATGTCACCAAATCTGAGACATTACTCCTCATAATCTTACTTGATTTTTCGATTTTGGTTTAGATATCCAATGAGATAAATTGCTTAAGACACAAAAATTAATTTTAGAAAAATTAACATTTTTGCCCTTTAAGGGTCGAATTACGAAAAACTCCTTTCTTAAAATATAATGTTACCATGGCGGAGACCTTATTATTTAATATGATACCTCATTTATCTATATCGGTTATATAATAAGGGAGATAAATCGCTCGAGACACAAAAATGCGTTATAGAAAAATTTATACTTTTTCCCTTTAATGGTTGAATTCCAAAACAATTATTTCTTAAAATATGATTTCAGAAAGCTGAGACATTACTCCTTATAATCCTACTTCATTTATAGATTTTTGTTAGATATCCAGGGAGATAAATGGCTCGAGATACAAAAAACGAATTTTAGAAAAATTAACATTTTTGCCCTTTAAGGGTCGAATTACGAAAAATTCCTCTCTTAAAATATAATGTTACCATGGCGGAGACCTTTTTCTTTAATATGATACCTCATTTATGTATATCGGTTAGATATTAAGGGAGATAAATCGCTCGTGACACAAAAATGCGTTTTAGAAAAATTTACACTTTTCCCTTTAAGGGCTGAATTCCAAATACATTATTTCTTAAAATATGATTTCACAAAGCTGAGACATTACTCCTTATAATCCTACTTCATTTATCGATTTTGGTTAGATATCCAGGGAGATATATGGCTCGAGATAAAAAAAACGCACTTAAGAAAAATTAACACTTTTGCCCTTTAAGGGTTTGAATTACGAAAAATTCCTTCCTTAAAATATAGTGTTACCACAGCGGAGACCTTAGTCTTTAATATGATGCCTCATTTATCTATATCTGTTAGATATTAAGGGAGATAAATCGCTCGTGACACAATAACGAATTGCAAAAATATTGATCCTTTTGCCCTTTAAGGGTCGAATTCCGAAAAATTCCTGTGTTAATATATGACGTCACTAAAGCGGAGATCTTAATCTTTAAAATGATACTTCATTAAACGATTTCAGATCGATATCCAGGGAGATAAATGACTTGTAACAAAGAAAACAGCATTTTAGAAACATTGACATTTTTGCCCTTTAAGGGTCGGATTCCGAAAATTCCTTTCTTATAATGTTATGTGGCCAAATTGGGGACCATAAGCTTTAAAATGACACCTCATTCATTGATTTCGGTTAAGTATGAAGGAAGATACAGGCTTGTGACAAAAAAATACCTTATAGAAATAATATATACTAGACGACCCGTGCAAAAATTTCGCGAATAAAATGCGATGAATTGTGAGGTTGACTATAATGTCACCAAGTTCAGTCATTACTCTTCATATTCCTACTTCATTTATCGATTTTGGTTAGAAATCCAGGGAGATAAATGGCACGAAACACAAAAAACGTATTTTTAGAAATATTGACATTTTTGCGCTTTATGGGTCGAATTACGAAAAATTCCTTTCTTAGAATATAATTTTACCACGGCGGAAACCTTAGTCTTTAATACGATATGTCATTTATCTATATTGATTAGATATCGAGGGAAATATAAGGCTCGTGACACAAAAATACGTTATAGAACAATTTATACTTTTTACCTTTAATAGTTGAATTCAAAACACGCCTTTCTTAAAATATGATGTCAGAAAGCTGAGACATTATTCCTCACAATCGTACTTGATTTATCGATTTTGAATAGATATCAAGGGAGATAAGTGGCTCGAGACACAAAAAACGCATTTTAGAAAAATTGACTTTTTTTGCCTTTTATGGGTCGAATTACGAAAAATTCCTTTCTTAAAATATAATGTTACCACGGCGGAGACCTTATTCTTTAATATGATACCTCATTTATCTATATCGGTTAGATATCAAGGGAGATAAATCGCTCGTGACACAAAAATCGGTTATAGAAAAATTTATACTTTTTTCCTATAACGGTTGAATTCCAAAAACATTCTTTCTTAAAATATGTTTTCACAAAGCTGATACATTACTCCTTATATTGCTACTTCATTTATCGATTTTGGTTAGATATCCAGGGAGATAAATGGCTAGAGATACAAAAAACGCATTTTAGAAAAATTCACATTTTTGCCTTTTAAGGGTCGAATTACGAAAAATTCCTTTGTTAAAAAATAATGTTACCACGGCGGAGACCTTATTCTTTAATATGATACCTCATTTATCTATATCGGTTAGATATCAAGGGAGATAAATCACTCGTGACACAAAAATCGGTTATAGAAAATTTTATACTTTTTTCCGTTAATGGTTGAATTCCAAAAACATTCTTTCTTAAAATATGATTTCACAAAGCTGATACATTACTCCTTATATTCCTACTTCATTTATCGATTTTGGTTAGATATCCAGGGAGATAAATGGCTCGAGATACAAAAAACGCATTTTAGAAAAATTGACTTTTTTGCCTTTTAAGGGTCGAATTACGAAAAATTCCTTTGTTAAAATACAATGTTACCACGGCGGAGAACTTATTCTTTAATATGATACCTCATTTATCTATATCGGTTAGATATCAAGGGAGATAAATCGGCCGTGACACAAAAATCGGTAATAGAAAAATTTATACCTTTTTCCTTTAAGGGTTGAATTCCAAACACATTATTTCTTAAAATATGATGTCACAAAGCTGGGACATTACTCCTCATAATCCTACCACATTTATCGATTTTGGTTAGATATCCAAGGAGATAAATGGCTCGAGATACAAAAAACCCATTTTAGGAGAAGTGACATTTTTGCCTTATAAGCGTCGAATTACAAAAAATTCCTTTCTTAAAATATAATGTTACCATGGCGGAGACCTTATTCTTTAATATGATACCTCATTTATCTATATCGGTTAGATATTAAGGGAGATAAATCGCTCGTGACACAAAAACGCATTGCAAAAATATTGATACTTTTGCCCTTTGAGGGTCGAATTCCGAAATCTTTCTGGCTTAATATATGACGTCACTAAAGCGGAGATCTTAATCTTTAAAACGATACTTCATAAACGGTTTCTGATAGGTATCCAGGGAGATAACTGACTCGTAACACAGAAAACCGCATTTTAGAAAAATTTACATTTTGCCCTTTAAGGGTCGAATTCCGAAAACTTTCTTGCTTAAAATACGATTTAACCAAAGTGGAGACCATAAGCTTTAAAATGACACCTCATTCATTGATTTCGGTTATGTATGAAGGAAGATATAGGCTTGTGACAAAAAAATACCTTATAGAAATAATATATATGATGATTAACCTTTTGTTTTTTTATTTGTGTATCTAATAAGCTGACTCTTCTTTGCATTTATCTTCATTCCATATTTACCAACCCAACTAGATATCCTGTCCAGATCATCCTGCAACTGTCTACAGGGTCATAATAGGGCTAATTCTAGGTGGCGATTCATAGATAGAATTTTGAACAATTTTAACGCACGTACAAAGGAGATAGTGTGCATACAAAACTCTTTTGCTTCTTATTTAGGATACTGTTCTGCCACATGGGATCAGTATCGCAATGAATCGATTGACAATATAGACTAGAGAAAGTAAAACGAAGAGCTGTTCGATTCGTGGCTGTATGCAACAATCCTTACTAGACCGTCATGTAGATTGGCCTCGGATTGTCTGGCAGACAGATTACGTAGGTTTCGTCTGAATTTATTGGAAAAAAATTCGAACAACTTGATACAGCTCTCAAACCTAAAATTAAATGTAATTGTATTTTATGAAGCACTCATAGTAAGCTAGAGTTTGGTTGAATATGATCTGGTAGGTTTGTTTTGCAATTTCCTGTAAATCAATGTATATAGACTTTGTTTTATGAAAAAAATTATTTAAAGACCATTTAATATGTTTAAGAACAGAATTGCTTAAATGTTGGTAATTCCAAGTATTAAGGCAAGTTACGATGTCTAAAGGACAATTTGCTATAGTTTAAAATGATTTCTGTAAATAATTTGGTGTTTAAGTATCTTTATTTCCATTTCTGACCATTGTGTAATGATTTTAAATGATTATGTATTAATTCTGATTGTTTTCTAATATGTTTCAATTGTTTAAGTATTGTTAATGTTCGAGAAATATCTGGCTGAAGCTTTTGAAGTGTTCTAGAAATTTCGGTGGAGTTTATATAAAGCGATCATCAAAGACAGAGAAACAGTTTACAGTTAGTTAGTTTTTCGGCAAAGTTTTTCACCGACTAAATTATCTTTGGAAGGAGTGTTGTATGCAATCTCTGGATTGTATCTATGCATGTAAACACTATCGTTCACGTCGAGTTTCTTTGAGAATAAAAACAAGTCTAAACTGAAATACATTGTGGACTACTTAATTATCGTATTAATTAAATCACGAACAATCTTTAATTTATGATTGAGATGAAAAAGTTCGTCCAGCAACCTATTTGAGTCGCAATGACAGGAGAGATTAGAGAAATTGCCGTACTGTTGTTTATTGGAATTCTTTCTTCCCTTGTACTATTAGAGATTGGAATAGAGACAGTTGGTTTTAGCGCAAAGCACCCTCTGTCACCCACAACATTGTGAATTGCAGAGAATGTATGTTGATGTAGATACCCTCCTTCACTGAGGAACTAAGATATTTGAAGGGTTTCGGTTGCTCTATTACTTCATTACCTATTTTTTTTTTTTTTACCTTCGGTAATTTACCATTCAAAATTGGTCTTCTGGATGTTAATTTTCATTCCGCATAGTTCAAATTATTAAAAACTGCTGTTACATTCTTTTTCTCAAAGCTAATCAGTTACAAAAAAGCAGAAAATTTTCGGGTAATACATATCGATGATGCTATTTCTTTTCTTTTTTCTAAAAATACATGAGGTATTCTATGTAGTTTGCAAGGCCATAGGTATTTTTACGTGACAACGTCTCTGGGCGGTGAAAAAAATTGGTTACTTGAGTTCAAATCAATTCATTTCATATAATTAGGTATGGAACAGGAGTTCGGTGGTGGTGTAGTAGCTATTAAATATTGGATGATTGTACGAGAGGTGAAACGTAGGATCTTCGCGGTGTTGCGCCTGAAGAAAGTGAGTTTTAGGCTTTTAAATATATATATATTTATTGGTAGTAGGATGAGAGAAGCATCAGCTAATTTTTAGTAATTGTTTATTTGTCAACTGGTATAAGTATGTAGCAAAACACTTACAAAACAATTAGTTAACACTTTCAGACATGTCAAAACATACGTATGACACAAACTCGTGATAATTTACAACAAAAAACAAAAAGTAATTTACATGTAAATTTAATTACAAAATATTTAGATGAAAAATTTAAATTAAAAAGACCTCTTTGTACACAATATTTGAAGTGAAAATATCATCTTCAGTAACTTTTAATGAAATGTTTTCGAAAAAGAACAAGAATATCCGAGAAGCTCCTTACGCTGCTATCTAGCGGAAATGAGGTCAGTCATTATCGACACCAGCAAACACTAACAGCTTGACCTTGAACTATCGCATACCCCTGATCTTGACTGTTCATAAATTTTTCGTTTACTGGTTCACTTCGAAAAATTCTTTTCTTAATTAATTATGTTACCAAAACAGAGAATCAAAATAATAATAGAGGAAAGTAACCAAACCCAGATCCAGGTCCCTATGTCGAAATCCACCTTATTTCGCGTGGCTGATGCTGCATTCTGACAGGATATATTTCAACATGTAGATATCGAAAGAAATGATGTATTTTGAATTTTGCAGGGCAGCTTAACAACACAATTAGAAACGAGCAGACTAAAAAATTTAAAATTCATCCTATGGACATCACGAAGGAACTAAGAAAGCTGAAAAAACCTAAAGTGGCTGATGTAGATAATGTAACTACAGATGTCTTAAAGATAGCAGGATGTGACGTTGTACCTTATCTTGGATTATTATTTAAATTGAGTCTCGACACTTGCTGCTTACCAGAAGACTGGATAAGCGCGATAGTAGTGCCGGTACATATAAGATGAGTGAGAAATAGAGTCGAAAATTATGGGCCAATTAGTTTGACATCAGTGGTATGTAAATTAATGGATAGAGACTTGTGCCGTATTGTAGATAAGCAATCCCATGTTGACTTAGTTCTAATAGATTTTTAAAATAAGCTTTCGACACAGTGCCTCACACTAGGATTCTTAGGAAACTTCGTGGTTATGGCATATCTAGACAAATATGCGACTGGGTTGCAGGTTTTCTGAAGGGCAGAACACAGTGTGTAGTTCTCGACGGTGAGCGTTCATCACTTACCGAAGTGAGGTCCGGGGTGTGATAGGGTCTCTGTTGTTTCTCATATACGTTAATGATTTGTGCGACGTAACAAGGGGGAAGAAAATACTATTTGCGAATTGTGCTACTATTTATCCTGATATCAAAACCCAGGACGAATGCGCTTTGTTACCAGACGATATTACGAAAATAATTGCGTGGTGTAAAAATTGGCAGTTGGAATTAAACGCTACAAAGTGCCAAGTCATGCGCATAAGTAAAAAGATGATACCATTTAGCTCTGAATATACAATTAATGGCGCTGTTTTTAGAACGGTAGATTCCACTAAATACATAGAGGTAACTATTTGTAATAACTTGTCGTTGTTGAGCATATCGAGAAGGTAGTTGGGAAATCAAATCATATGCTCCAATTTCTAGGTCGTGATTTAAAACAGTGCACACCGGAATTTAAATCGATTGCATATAAGTCATGCTCACTTAGAATATCATTGTTCTGTATGGGATCCCTATCAAAAGGGGATAATGGAGGTTTTGGGGAAGGTCCAAAGAAGAGCGGCCCGATTCGTGACAGGTATATATAGTCGGAGGGAAAGTGTAAAGGCGATGTTGAAGGAGTTAGGTTAGGAAGACCTGGAACACCGAAGGAGTTGCTCTCGACAGAAGCTAATTGAAAAATTCAAGACTGACTTGTTTCAGAATGACAGCAAACATATATTACTTCCAGCAACATTCATATCTAGGAATGATCGCGAAAATAAGGTAAGAGAACTCAGTGCCAGAACAGATTTATTTCTATATTCATTTTTTCCAAGAGTGATTAGGGAAAGGAATAGGAAGGATTTACCGAGTGAGTAAACTTAAAATCCGACAGAAGTAGTTCTCGATAAACCACTTCGGCCATCCTGATCTGGGTTTTCCATAGTTTTTCCAGATCGCTCCGAGCGAATGCCCGGATGGTTCATAAAAATAGTCCAAGGGCGCCTCCTGCAATACCCCGTATATCAATTTTTTTGAACAGATGAATACACATTTGGATTGGTGCAATGAACCTTCCGCCACCCACTTTTAGTGAATCGCCGAGTAATAATAATAATACTAACAATAATAACCATATCAGTAATATATGTGAGGAGCGTAAGTGGTTTTCAAATTGCCAACATAGTTTTAGGCAAGGATATGCATGCGAATCTCAGTTAGTGGGATATATGCAAGAAATTTCTGATGAAATGGATAAGGGAGGCCAAATTGATAGTGTAGCACTACAATTTTAATACACATTTGACAGAGCCATTAAATGGTAGTTAATGAGGTTAAAACTATTGGGGTGGATGAGAAAGTGATTTGCTGGGTAGAACAATTTTTAAAAGGTAGAAAAGGTGGTAAACTTGGGATGAAGATAAATGCAACGAAGCGTCAGCTTATTAGATACACAGATAAAAAAATAAATGTTGTTTATGATTATGGTGGGGAAAAAATTTGCTTGTTGAAGACTTGAAATGTAAATATCTATGCATTACATTTGATAACAAGCTTAACTGGGCAGGACACATTGGTAAAGTAGTAGGAAAAGGTTTAAACATTCTGCAGTTGTTGGAAAGAGTGATGAGGGGATGTATGAAAGAAGTAAAGGATTGGGTTAAAAAACTTTGGTCAGACCATTGCTTAAATATGTTAGTGGAGTATGGGACCCACGTTTTAAGTATCAAATACAGGAGTTGGAGACGGTGGAAAAAAGGGCCGCTAGATTTTTTGTGGAAATTACCACAGAACGTAATCACTAACAGATATCATATAAAATAATCGTTTAAAAAACAATGTGTGTGCTTAAAAAAAAGCACACAAAAAATTTTAAAATAACTTTATACCTTGCTTAGAAGAAAATTAATCTAAATGCATTGTATTTTAAATTACTGTTATTGATTTTTTTTACATTAATCAGTTGTTTTTGGAGACGGTGCCAACTGTCACATCGCGAAGAACGAATTACTGAACTTTATTTGCTGTTCGATGTGACATGGGGAGTACTAACAAAAATTCGGAAAATTTTACAGCATCTAGTGAGGCAGATATTTTTATTACGGGAGACAGTTTGGAGGAACAAATTAGACAGTATTTTATTCTGCGGCTCGACCTCGTTGGTCATCGGGGCATATCGCTGGCGCTATAGTGTAGTTAGTAGGCTGCATCATGCGGTAAACGCTCTACAGGTAGTATAATATCGGCGTATCATTTGTATGTTTCTGTTTTATTGAAACATGTTTCTGTAAGTAGTAATATAATTTTTATGTATTATTGTTCTTCCTTATTGTTTTTATCTTTTTGTTTTTCTTGCTTTGGCTGGCACCGACTCAAAAAATAACTGATTAATGTAAAAATCTCAATAACAGTAATGTAAAATACTGTCCATTTAGATTTATTTTCTTCTAAACAAGGCATACTTTAAAAAAATTTATTGTGCTTTTTTGAAGGAGGTTTTTATGTTATTTAAACAATTATTTTATTATTTAATTTTTAGTGGTGTTATAGATTGTTTTGTTTTTTTAAATATGCTGCAGCGGTTCTGATTTTGCGAACTTCCTGGTAGCTCAGTGGCTAAGGCGCTTGCTTAATATATATATATCTGGCTTGATATACCCCAACAACTTTCAGAACGGATGAATTGGATGCTGTGTTGAGGAATGTCAGTTCTGGTTCAGGCTGTGTTCAGCCTAATCAGAACATCTGTTAAAGGTGCTGCCCGATAATTGAAACATATAACATCTGGGAATTAATACAAACAACATACACAACTCTGACTCTGGAATATATCTCTTTGTCCCGGCATCACGCAGAAAATACAGGTTTTAGTTGGTTTCACAACGTGAAAGCTTGGGGTTCAACCTAAAATTTGAGGTACATATTCTGCCATAACTTAAAAATTGCTCTATTGATTTTGAGGGGTTTTAAAACTGTGGATTCCTATAAAGTACAATGGAAATTAAAAGTGGTGGAGGTAAAGGGGAAGAGGGATTGGGCTTTTGTATAACAAATGCAGACTGGTTTTTCTGTTTTCATTTAAAGTATATGTGTGTAAATTTCTATTGATATCAGATTAAAGCTGTAGGTATGTTGAAAAACCAATTAATAGATGTAGAGGCGAAGAGTAGTTTGGTTTTTGTAAAACAAGTGTGGACAGTATGTTTCTCTTTGTTTTAAAGTATTCGTGTGCAAAGTTATATCGAAACCAGATAAACGCTGTTGCTTGAAGTAAAGAACATATGCAAAATTTAAATGTGGTAAGGGAGTGTGCAGTTGAGTTTTGTTAACAGAATGTGGACACTATGTTTCTCTTTGTTTTTAAGTTTACATGTGCAGTGTTTCATCTAATTCTGATAAAAACTGTGGATATCGGTAACAAACACTGTAAATTAAGAAGTGTGGGGGTAGAAGGGAAAAGTGATTGGACTTCTACAAACCAAATTTAAACAGAATTGTTCTGTATGTTTTAAAGTATACGTGTACAAAGATCATTCAAAATAAGGTAGAAACTATAGCTTTCTATAAAGAACATTGACGGTCAGTAAGGGGGTTGAAAGGGGGACAATAATTGGGTTTTTGTAAAACTAATGTGGGCAGTGTTTTTCTTTTTCTCTTTATTTTAAAGAATGTTTATGCAAACTTCCAGCCAAATCAGATTAAAATGTGGGTTTGTACAAAAATAATGGATATAAAGGGCGAGAGGGGTTGCTTTATTATAATTTTTTTATCATAAATATTCTCCATGAAAAATACGTAGGGTCTATATTTACCAACTTATATAGTGATTGATCAAATGGTTTCTACTGTAGCTTCTTATAAACAACTTTGACAACATTTAAGATGGTGGAAAGGGGTAGAGGGGTATTTTTCAAACAAGTGTTGAAAGTATTTTTCTCTTTATTTTAAATTATACGTGTGCAAGGTTCCACCCTTATCATATTAAAGCTTTGGGTGTGTATAAAAATTAAGGGATGTAAAGTGGGAGAGAGGGTAGTTTTTGATTTTTTGATCAGAAATCTTCTCTATGAAAAATTACATATATGTGCCAACCTTCTTGGAGATAGGTAAAACGGTGTCAACTTTAGCTTTTTAAAAAGAACATTCTCAAAAATTAAAGGGGTGGAAAGATACTACTTTTTCCTTAATTGGTAGATTATCAAATATTATGAATATTAGATAATCTGAATTGCTAATAGCACACGGTCAAATGTTAAAATAAAACGCTTTCGTAGTCTTTTTAATTTTAATGATAATTTTGTGTATATTTTTTTTTACAGGAGTCCTACTTTGACTACCTTTTACTCAGACATTGTTTTTGCAACTTTTTACTAAAATTATGATCAAATATTTCCTAACTTCTGTCACGCAGGTATTTGTGAATACACCAAAGAAAGTAATCCGTTAAAATTCAAGTAAAATTAACTCAATTCAAAAACGAGACAGATAAAAGACAAAAGGGGGGTCCGACTTTGGTTTCTTTCCTCTACCTGGTTCATAGATTTTTGTTGAGTATGAAGGGATAAAGATGGCTTGACACAAACAAGCCTTTAAGAAATATTAAATATGATTAAGAAGTAATTCTTTGATGGTTTACGTGTCTGTGTGTGTGTGCAGGGCGACTCCGGCGGCCCCGTGGTGACGGCTGCTGGCGCCCGGGCTCAGCAGGTGGGCGTCGTGTCGTTCGGGGCGCCTGCCACTTGCGGCACAGTTCCCTCCGTCGCCACCGACGTCGCGGCGCTGCTGCCCTGGATCAGAGAGGCTGTCGCCAGCCTGCACAACGACACGACTCACCGAAACCTATGACCACCGACAGCTGACTGTGCTGGGCTCCCGTGTTGGCTACTGTATTATACTCGGGAGACGGACAGTTCCTTTTCTACTTGCATCTAGAGATGTTACAGCCACGTGTTGGAAGCGGAACTTCACGAAGACTTAGTTGCACAAACTCATGGCGTTATTTTATAAGACAAGGATGCAAAGGAATATAAAATCTTTATTGAAATAAGCGTTGAGCGAGAAATGGTTAGTCAGTAAGACACAAAACAATGTTTGATTAAAATATTTTTTGGCAACGGATGTATGATCAAATTTTTGAAAACTGTATTACTAAATTCCCAATGAAAATAACATAAAATCTATAGCCGTTAATTATATTTGAGAAACTTCTTTTTGAGCAATCCACTTTTTACAATTTATCTACATCTACATCTACATATACAGGGTGTTACAAAAAGGTAGGCCAAACTTTCAGGAAACATTCCTCACACACAAACAATTTTTTTTTTTTTTTTTAACAGTTTAACGTCCCTTTTTAACAACGTGGTCTTTAGAGACGGGAAAGGATGGGGGCAAGGAATGGGAAGGAATTCGGCCATGGCCTTTTGAAGGAAGCATCCCGGCATTCACCTGGAGTGATTTGGGGAAACCATGGAAAACCCAAATCTGGATGCCCGGACGGGGATTCGAACCGCCGTCCTCCCGAATGCGAGGCCAGAACGCTATCCGTTACACCACCACGCTCGGTACACACAAACAAAGAAAATATGTTATGTGGACATGTGTCCGGAAACGCTTAATTTCCATGTTAGAGCTCAATTTATTACTTCTCTTCAAATCACATTAAACATGGAATGGAATACACACGGCAACAGAACGTACCAGCGTGACTTCAAACACTTTGTTACAGAAAATGTTCAAAATGTCCTCCGTTAGCGAGGATACATGCATCCACCCTCCGTCGCATGGAATCCCTGATGCGCTGATGCAGCCCTGGAGAATGGCGTATTGTATCACAGCCGTCCACAATACGAGCACGAAGAGTCTCTACTACGCATTCGTTCGCTAGTCGCCGAAGTGATAACTTCCGGGTAGCTCGGAGCAGTGAACGGTGCTTGTGTCTTCCTGTTTACAGCGAAGCTCAATACTTAGTGTTGAAATAAGTTCTTACAAGTGTAACGAAAACTAGCTGTATCCACAAGTGTAGCCTGTGCAGCGAGAACTCAACAACCACCCGAGGTCCTCCCCCGCTGCTGGGCGAGGATGTTTGGCGGCCACTACGGAGAAGGCGGAGGAGCGTCTTCGTCCCCGACGGCCGCAGATGCATCAGCAGGAGTAGCTGCAGTTGGAGCAGCATTAGTTCAAGCTGTGAGTACAATAAGTGGAAGTGATGAGGCGGAGGTGGATATGGAATATAACTTGGAACCGGAAAGTGATGATGTAGAACGTGTGTATGCTAGAAAGCGTCCTATAGAATCAAATGTAGAGGTTATGGCAGAGAAAAAGAAAATTGCTAGTGCTAGTGTATGCTATGAACCACCCCAACTAGAGAAAAACTCAGAGCTAGGACGGGAACAATTTGTACAAAATGAAAAGTCGAGTAATATGCAGACACAACCCGAGAACAACAGACCCCAGCGTTTCTATAGAAGGTCGGACACTGGCCCATTCATTATATTCATTGAGAGCAGAGATAGCAAAATAGGAAAATTACACCCGAATGTCTATAGGGAAAATTCTCCACTCGTCAATCCCGGAAACTAAAGGAAAAATCTTAAACATTCAGCTACAGTGGTAGGAATAGACTAAAGGTTGAAGTAGGTGACCCAAATGCTGCCAATAATATTGTTAGATCATCAGAGAAAATATCCAAAGACTTAGAAATATATATCCCCGCTCATTTAGTATATAAACAGGGGGTGATAAGAGGAGTCCACCAGAGTATCACGATGGAGGAGTTACTAGCGGAAATTCAATCACCGGTAAAGGTAGTTAGTGCAAGAAGAATGAACAAAACAGTAATACAAAATAATGAAAAACTAGTAATCAATCTTCAAACATGTGTTTTAACATTCGACAGTCAGTCCATCCCACATCATATAAATATTCACGGGACTAGATGCGAAGTAACACCATTTTTCCCGTCAGTAAAAATATGCTATCAATGTTATAGATATGGACATCTTAAAAAACAATGTCGTGGACAAGCTCGTTGTATTAAGTGTGGTGGGGCACATCCGGACATCCAATGCACAATTCAATCTATTACATGTTTCCAGTGCGGGGGAGCTCACTACGTTACGGATCGAATATGCCCAGAGTATAATAAGGCGGAAAAACATTCAGGAATTTGCAACCCGAAACAACATATCGTTAAGGGAAGCGGAATCCGCTCTTAAAAATAGATCATATGCACAAGTCGCTAAAATACATGAACAAGGAAAATATCATCTTAACCCTTCTGTAGCGCCGGATATAGAGAACTACAGCCAATTTCCACCTATTAAATTAGACTATAGGGGAACTCCCCTGGAAATGCCTGGAACAAGCAATGAACTATATAATCTACGAAAACACCCAATCCAATATCTCAGTGGGGACCCTACTCAGGTCCAGGAAAATCAACCGAAGGGCCCAACTGGACCCTTGCCGATGCCCGATACTAGAAGACAACAACCCATTTCAACAGAGGTTCCCTCGGCCAAAGCACAACACATCAGCAATTGTGGGTCACTGGAGAATAGGGCGAAACATAGAACACAACAGCACTTTAATACATATGAATATCAGCAGCTTTGGTACCACCCCACAAATTTACCAGTAACACCTATTGGCCAAAATCCATATCCTCCCAAGGTGCAGAACCCAAGCAATCATCCTCAGTTCAGAAATGAGAAAAGTAAATTAGTGGAAGGAATCTTCAACCTAATTTTGACAATAACAAGACACGTAAAAGATGAAGGGATAGAGGCCTTACAGCTGGAGGAAATTCGAAAATCGATAGAGACATTAATACAACCTAATTATCCATAATGTCAAACACTCAGAATAAAGGTAACTCAAGGAGGGAACTGCATGTAATCCAATGGAACGCGCGGAGCCTCAGCCCCAAATGGAATGACTTTATCAACCTAATGAATGAAGGCAAGGCAGCTATAGCTATTATCACTGAAACGTGGTTAAAGCAAGATAGCAAAATAAGAGAAAGACAATATAAAACCTTTAGAAAAGATAGAAACGATGGGTATGGTGGGGTAGCGATCATGATTGCAAAAAACATAATAGCAGTGACGAAAAATATACAATACAATAACAGTAATATAGAAATAATATCCGTAGACATTTTAAATTTAGAGCCTGTGAAGAACGTAACAGCTATTTACGTGCCCCCTCATGTCACAATCAATGAAACAGAATGGAACCACATTTTCTCCCAACTTCCGAATGGAAGTATTGTGGCAGGAGACTTTAATGCCCATGACAAAATGTGGTACGATGAAATAACAGACCATAGCGGCCAGGAGTTAGCAAAAGCAATAAGTCAATCCGACCTAGTGGTGCTAAACACCAAGACACATACCCGCATAGGTACACCATACCATAGGCCCTCCTCGCCGGATTTATCGTTAGTATCGTCAAGGATGGCCATAAAATGCACGTGGGTGGCATTGAACGATACATTAGGCAGTGACCACAGAGTTATTAAAATATCCATAGAAACACAAGCTACCCATACGACCCAAAACGGGATATTTAGTCACAGCCAGATAATAAATCTAAAACTTATGGACTGGCACAAATATCAACAAGAAGTAAATAGAAGATTGCGGGAATGCCCTGAGGTAAGAAACCCACAGGAAACCTACAACTGGTTTGTAGAAAACATTTTAGCAGCTGCGAAAGAGAGTACACCTGCTGTGAAATATAGAAAGGACTGCACATACCGAAGGAAGCCCTGGTGGACGCCAGAATGCTCTAAAGCGGTAGCAAGAAGAAGACTAGCTCTCAAAACATATCGCAAAGAGGCGAACTATCAAAACTTCATTACGCTCCGGAAAATAACAGCACAAACTAACAAGATCATCAAGAAGGCGAAGAAAGAAGGATGGGAAAAATACTGCTCGGAATTAAGTGGAGATCTCTCGACACAAAAATTATGGGAAAAGATTAGGTGGTACAAGGAACCAAAACTAAAGCTCTGAAAGCTTAAGAGTAAATACGGAAATTGCGGAACAATTTATGAACTAAAATAGCTCCCGATACGGTAGAAGATGCACCACTGGAAGTCACTGATAACAATGAACACGTAACATATCCTAATTGCAACCTAGACCGACCCTTCACCCTGGTGGAAATGGAAAATAGCTTAAAAGAAAAAGATACAACCCCAGGATTAGACCAGATATCATATTCAATGTTGTACCACCTACCACCCGTTGGAAAAGAAATGCTATTGACAATACTTAACAATCTGTTTAAACAAAATATTGTACCCCACCAATGGAGGAGAATAGGAATAACTCCGGTGATCAAAAACGGAAAGGATCCAAATCTATATACATCATATAGACCCATATCACTCATATCATGCATATGTAAACTTATGAACCTAATGATTAAACAACGGGTAGAATGGTATATGGAACATCATGAACTCCTAGCAAACCGTGTGATGGGTTTTAGAAAGGGATACAGTACTGTAGATGCAATTTCAACGTTAATAACAGACATACAAATAAATAACAGTTATAATTCGTATCTCATAGCCGCCTTCCTTGACATACAAGATGCATATGGACAAGTGTACATACCGGAGTTAGTAAATGTGATGATAGACTGTGGCATCCCAAAAACAATAGTCAAATGGTGTGCAACTACCTATCATTAAGAACACTGGAGTTATGGAAAAGAACCAATAGTACGATATGTTTACTCTGGCCTACCGCAAGGAGATCCCCTTAGCCCACTACTGTTCAATATCTACTTATACAATGTATTTAATAGACTGAGTAAATCTATCATGTACATACAATACGCGGACGACATAGTGATATATGTAAGAAATAGGATCAAAGAAAAGGCAATGCTAGAACTACAGAGGAGCCTAAACAATATAATAAATGCCCTGAAAGAAAAGATGATGGATGTGTCACCCGAAAAAAGCAAGCTAATGGTCTTTACAAGACATAGAAATGTAAATGATGTGAAGATCATACTTAATGGTAAAGTCCTTACTGCAGATCACCAAGTAAAATTTCTAGGCATGTGGCTTGACATGAGGCTGACATGGAAAAAGCACATAATGGAACTGCACAGCCAATCCATGAAAAGAATTAATATCTTGAAAGCCTTAGCTGGTACCTATTGGGGAGCTAACCCAACAATACTATTGCGCCTCTACGGGCAACTAGTCCGCAGCAAAATGGACTACGGATGCATGCTCTATGACACAGCCTCAACATCAACCTTAGCTAAACTAGATAGACTGCAATCAGTAGCTCTACGTATATGTGGAGGATTTCTACGTACAACTCCGATAAATGTACTACACATAGAAACAAGCACACCACCGCTTTCACTTCGAAGACATATGCTTTCTAGACGCTTTATTCTGAAAGTTAGGTCAATGATCAACCACCCATTAAACTGGAAGTTAGGAGCCATAAGCCAAATGTTAAATAAGAAATACTGGAGGAAGAAAGCAACCCCTATTACAATTAAACATTATAATGAAATTAAAGAATGGCCTATAGAACGATGTAAAGTGAATGCTGCGTTTTTGGGGGAAATATGGCCTCAAATAATCAATATCAAAATACATGAGTCAATAGGGAAGGTAGTAGCTAAGAAAACAGAGTATCCTACCGTAGAACTTTGTAAAACTACACTACAAACTTTAAATGATAAGTGGAAAACATGGTCAAAAATCTATACGGATGGCTCCAAAATTACTGGGTGCAGTACGGGGGCAGCAATTTATGATGAAAAGCTTAAAATATGTAAATCAATTAAACTCTCAAAGGATATGTCAGTTTTCTCGGCAGAGCTGTATGCAATTTTAGAAGCAATCAAATATACACTGGGAAGGAGAGAAGAAAAAATTTTAATCTGCTCAGACTCACTGAGCTCATTACAATGCATAAGAATGGGGCCGAAAGGGAAGACGAAAAACTATCTAGTATATAACATTATAGATAATTTGAACAAAGCACAACACCTAAGAAAGGAAATAGAATTTCAATGGGTTCCCGGGCACGTGGGAATCGAGGGAAATGAAAAGGCGGACCAACTCGCAAGGAGGACAGAGGACTATGAGTCAACGGAAGTTAGAGCGCCATATAGAGATCTCCTAAGTAAAATCAGAAATTTACTGAAGTCTGAGTGGGAAGAGGTAGGAGAGATCCAATACAGATCTAAAGGTGCCTGGTACCATGCAATTCAACACAACATTCCGAAGCAACCATGGTTCAACATAAAAGTGAATAAAAAAGAAGCAACAATAATAAACAGGTTGAGGTCAGGGCACACCCTGCTAAATTCTAAAAAGTTTCTCCTAGGCCAGATAATATCACCGGAATGCGAACATTGTGGTGTATACGAAGACATTTTACACTTCATTTTGGAATGCCCCAAGTATGCTCAACAAAGGAAAACAATACTACAGAATCATGCAGACATCAAAATTACAAGCTATGAGGATCTACGATATTCCTTGCGACAATAACCGACGCCAAAATGAAGCAGTTATGCAAATATGTTGCTAAATGCAACAGGAAAATATAATATGGAGTTACGAAATAAGAAGGAATCATACTTGTACCTTCTGGGATACGCAATAGAAACATCATTAAATATGTCAGAAATCAAAGTACTAGATCCTTACGGTTTTTGTGGCCCAGCCTAGTACTACGATCAGAATGATACGCTACAACACAATGAGCTTTATTACAAATGTTTGAGTGTGGTTACTGAAAAATTATGTTCTTATAATGGCGAAATAATGTATTATAAATGTTTGTAATGTGTTTGATGTTAATTTTTTTTTATATATATAAAAAGGGTTAAAATATGGGCCTATGTATGCTAATATCTTAAAAATGTTTGAAAGTGAATGCTGCAAAATATGTTTTTAATGATGGCTCAATAATGTATTAAATAATTTATATATGGTCTCAACTAAACAATGTTTAATTTTAATGATAAATAGTATAATGAAGTACAAATGCTTTTGTTGCTAAATACTGTATTACAAGTGTCTGTAAATTTTGATGTGAAGTAATGTTCTTCTGTTAGCTGGTCAATTGGCGAAAGCCAAAGACCATAAAAAAATAAGAGTCTCTACATTTGGTACCGGGGTTGCGTAGGCAAGGGCTTTCAAATGCCCCCATAAATGGAAGTCAAGAGGGTTGAGGTCAGGAGAGCGTACTAACATACTAACGAAACTAAAATGAGCTCTAACATGGAAAGTAAGCGTTTCCGGACACATGTCCACATAACATATTTTCTTTGTTTGTGTGTGAGGAATGTGTCCTGAAAGTTTGGCCGTACCTTTTTGTAACACCCTGTATACTCTGCAATTCACAAAACTGTGGGTGGCAGAGGGTTCTCAGCACCAGACCTAATCTCTTTGTTGTGCATTCCAATCCCTAATGGTACGAGGGAAAAAAGAATTCACATAAGAATCAGTGCGGCACCTTATTTCTCTAATTTTTCTTTCCTGTCATTTCGACCTAAATATGTTGGTGGACGAAGTATTTCACTACACTCGTAAGTTAAAGTGGGAGTGCACATGCTTACCAACAAGTTTATACGAAACGTGCGTCGCCTATCTACCAGGGACTCCCAACCTAGTCTACTAATCAGTTCTGTAACGCTTTCATAAGGACTGTAGCAAGCGGTCACGAATCGAGCAGCTTTTCTCTGTACTTTCTCTATACTCTCAATCAACCCCTTAAGAAACGGATCCCAGATGGCACAACAATAGTCCAAATGTGGACGCACAAGAGATTTGTACGCTATCTCCTTTGTTTGTTCATTACAATTTTTCAATATTCGACCTAGGAACCGTAGCCTAGAATTAGCTCTACCTACTAACGTATTAATATGTAAGTCCCATTTCACGTTCCTTTGTACTGTTACTTCCAAATATTTTATAGAATCGACCATATCAATAACTGAACTGTTTACCTCATATTTCTGAACAGTCGGATTCATTTGTTTTATGCTCATTGTCTTACACTTTTTACAATTTATTGTGAGTTTCCACTCAGCGCACCATGCCAAAATAACATCCAGATCACGCTGAATTTCTAAGTAATCGGCCAAATTTCTTACTTCCCTATAAATAACCGCATCATCAGCAAACAATCTAAAAATGCTTTTCACTTTGTCTCCGAGATCGTTTATAAAAATTAAGAAAAGAAGTGGTCCTATAACACTTCCTTAAGGTACACCCGATGTAACATTCTCCTTCAACAACGACATACTGCGACCGCCCAGTTAGAAAATCCTTTATCCATTCACAAAGCTGATCCTATATACCATACGCTCGTAGCTTCGCTAAAAGGCGATTGTGTGGCACAGAGTCAAAGGCTTTCTGGAAACCTAAAAAAATTGCATCTACTTGTGAACCTGAATCACTAACTTTCATTACGTCGTGTGTAAATAGGGCCAGCATGATTAGAGGGAAACTGTGTAAAAACGATGGCAAAAACGTCGGTATGCCGAATATTAGGAGTTTCAACTTTCACCGGTTGTACTTCCCATTGCCTAACAGCATCAGCCACAGGATTAAATAAATAAAAAAATACGTCAATCAACGCATGTATTAACCATTGTCTAGGTCTTTCAGCTTCTGTCATTATATATTAACGAGTATATAAAAAAATGTGCTCTCATGACGGACGTATCTAACCAGTTAAACCGGAAAAGCCAAGGGTTTAAAGCTAGAATATAAATAAAGCCTTATTACCACGATATCATGTTCCCAAGTCATCTGTGCGATATAAGATTGCGAGAGTCATCGTTTTATAGTTGTATAGACTAGGAGGAGACATTAATCACATACTGTTTTCATCCAAAAAATTTATCGATCTTAAATGTTAAGAGAGCTCGTCAGCATGAAAATCCTTCTACCGGTAAATTTAATTATACTTTCAAAGCAGTACCAAACACACAGTTCTGCCCCAGCTTTTTCCAGGAATCGGTTCTCTCATCCGACCCGCTCGTGCTCCCGGATATGTACTACGAGGGATATCATATTACTTACTGTACGGTGGCCAGTTGCCGGTTGACGATAAGTAAAGCGTTAATTGTTTTCAAGAAGTTTGTGATACCACTAAGTCAATATGTAAGAGGCAGGATGATCAGTTCATTTCCTCCGAGGTGCTATAGGTTAACGTGGAATTCGAATCACGGAGCATGTTGGTGCAGGTGAAGCAAGCAAATTCCTTGTCTACAAACTAATTGTACATATAAGCCAAGTCCGTGGTATGTTTTAATCTATCTGACTTCATATTAATCTGTATAACTGTAAATAAATTCCATGTTAACCAACTAAACTTGAAACCTTGTTCAGATTCCTCTGCTGATGTTCACAATATTCGTTTTATCCTATTAAACAACATTTCTGTCCGCAAACAACCTAAAATCTGACTGTAAATCGATAACGTAATCAATCATTAAAATTATTATCAAAATTGCTACCTGCACAATTGCCTGTGGAACTTCTGTTTTTACTTCTATGTGCCCTGATTAACCTGTTAATTGCATAGCTTCAGATGATGTCTTGTGCCTAGATAAAAGAAGTTAAGAAACTTTTTTTTGTTTCGGTTTAATTATGTAGAAATTTACATGTTCAAGTGAAAGAAACCATGTGAATTTTTTACTAACACGACCATCAACGGCATCAAGCTAAATTCAAAATACAGTTAGTTGCCAAGCCGTTGTTTGCTACGTGATGTTCTGAGTTGAGATAGAATGTGGCCCCACTCACAAGGCCTTCTATTGTTTTCAATCTGGCGTCGATAAACTTAATTTGACTGCTCCCGCTGGGTTGATGAATTCGCGACGTAAATCTTTATCTGCGGGTAACAGATGCGGCTCCAAATTGAAAAGCACTCTTTTCCCAGCCTCCGTGCCCGCGGCACCCAATTAATTTAAGTTCTCCAGCCGCAACGGCGAGAGAATAAAAACATGGCAGTGCCAGGAAGCTTACAAATTGTGTTGTAATTTCCGTCTTTCTGCAGCTTTGTGCTCGTTGATTCGAATCGGTATATGAAAACGAAAACAAGTTTCCAAAGTTTAGTGAAATTGTTAATATGCTTCTATGAGATACAGGATGAACAGACAGAAGTAAATATATTAAAAATTCTTGCAGCTTTTGGACCGCTATTTGAAGAGTGGAGTTTCTATCAGCAAAGAACCACCTGTATTTACAATATGGAAATCATAGTATGAATGGAACAAATGAATATTAAGGAAATGATTTTTTTCTGTTTGTTTTAATCGCCTTCACGGCAGTCCAGGCTAAAGTACGGATAAAACGTTACGGCCCATTTTCTCCTCGTTGCTTGTTCCCAATTCTCCTCGAGCTTTAATGGTCATGCGTTTCTGTAGCTTTTATATTATGATAATGCTGATGTCCTACTAAAACTTTCATACGAACATATAACAATATACACAGTATTTAAAAAAGTGTAGTTAAGAATAGAGTGGAAGATTCGTACCAGGAAATAAGTAACTACATATTCATATATACGCCATGATCTGCGGTAGACTTTCACTGAGGAAATGTTTCGTAACAATTACCATACCAGCCCACACATCATTTTACCTCTTATTCCTTTGTTAAACATACGTAACTTACGTACATTGCCCATAGAGGGCAGTGATAACTAAATAATTAAAATTCCCAAATATATTATCTAAGTGATTTCCTCCATGAGTTGTAATGGAATATTAGAATAAAAATCTCAAACAGGCATTCGCCATGAAATTTTTCATGTTAACGATTTATTGTCTTGAGGAGGGGGGGGGGGTTTCGTTAAGACATCCAAATATGAGACCGTCCATATTATTGAAATTTAATAAGTTTTCACGAAACTCTCCTATCTTCTTATCTGGGAGATCTGTATGGCGTGATCAAATTTGAAATGCCAAAATTGAATTTCACAAGTATGTTCGCCAGTGTGACTGGGCTTACATATCTCGCAAATTACACGACCATCACTACCAACTACAATGTGTGTGTAATTAATTAATAATATTCCCTAACATCAGGAATGCTCCACGGAAACTTCAAACCAAATACGGTGACATTAATCAAGTGGAAAAATTTACGTTGGTGAGATCATTATGAAAAACGGATTGTACAAAGAAGCTATTCGGGAAAGGATTCACAAACTAGAAATAGCCTACCAAACTTCGCGAGAGGTCTACAATAAAAAATGTCTTTCACAAAATACTAAAATACGTCATTATGAAACAGTTCTGAAACCATTAGTTTTGTATGCAGCTGAAACCTTGTTCCTGAATGCCGATAAAGGACTTCTGGGAGAACTGGAGGAAAAAAAAGAGAGAAAAATTATTAGAGGAATTCTGGGTTCCAACTTAAAGAATGGTGTCCATCAAAAGAGATTAAACAAAGAAGTTAAGAGAAAAATAGAGAAAATCACTGAAAAAAATCCGCAAAAAGACGGGCCCGATTCTATAGCCACCTCAAACGGATGGAGGAGAACAGACTAACAAGAAAAAATCTTTAATTTATTTGATTCGAGACCAAAAACTGTAATGCCTTGGTTTGTAAATATTAAAGAAGATCTTCATTTGATGGGACTAGAACGAGAAGATGCTTTCAACAGAGATATATTTCGGAAGAATTTAATGACAAGTGGACAAGCCGAGACGAACACTCCAACAGAAGACGCGGTACACTCCGGACAGAGGAGCGCAAACAGGCGCATTCAAAACGAATGAAGGACTTCTGCGTCCAAAAGTAGATGAAACTCGCTGCAAAAAGCTTAAGCTGGTCCTAGTTGGCCTCAACGAATAAATAATAATAATATTCCCTAGATCAAAAATCATATAATGTTGACATTTTCTAAGATCTTTTGTAGAATTTAAAAGTGCTGAAAGTATTTAACAGATGAAACATTAAGTACTTACTAGTTTTAGGCACTGTTTGATTATAAAATTTGATAAACGTTTAATGTGAATTCTCGCTTGTAAGTTATTGCTTGGATTAAATGCTTAATTTATGGCCTGCAAATTATTCTAAACTGAAATAAATTGCTGGTTTACCTCAAGCACTGAAAGAATATAAAATAAAAAATCGTGTAATGCAGAAATATGTGTGTGGGGAAATTGTCAACGGGATTAGTGCTCCATCGCAGTTTATCAATAACTGTAACATACCAATGGCTCCAGGCATATTTGAGGAACGAGAAGTGCTTTCTATACCGCATGGAGAAGAAGTGCGGACAGTTTAAGCTTTCCGCTAGCGTGTCTATCCTCACTGCAGAGCTCACCGCAATTTGAAAGCTCTGTAGTAACACGCAGTACTGACAGAAGAAATTATTGTTATCCTTTATCGTCAACCTTTATTTTATCAAACTATTGAATTGCTAACACTGACAACCACTTAGTTTAAATCAGGGGTCCCCAAAGTGGTCGGTATCGACCCCTGGGGGTCGATAAGAGTTCTCCGGGGGTCGATTAATACCCGGGGGTCGAAAGGGGGTCGATTGATAAAAAAGAGGATCAGTTAAATGGTCTAGGAAAAAATGGGAATATTCCAACAAAAATCCAAAATAACTGACTAGCCCCGTTATAACTTGAGTCGCTTTAGGTATGTGTTAAGGAGAAAACATACTGGAGAGGAAAGCATAGCAACGACGAGAGCGAAGTACAAAGCAGCGAAAACAAACAAACCAATTGGATTGTTGAGGTGACTCTTACTGGGGCGCAAAGCGGTGAGGTAATAATGGAGCAAAGCTTATCGTTCAAACTGTTTGATTTCGCCGCTTTATTCTTCACTCGCATTGCTGGTTTGTTAGTGGTTGTTCCTGTGAGAAACGAATGTAGACCAATTTACGAATTGTGTCTCTTCTAATGTCCGTCTTTGGGGTAAGAAAGAAGTTCAACATCACAATTATTTTATTTTACCTAAGCTACGTGATGAACTCAACAAGTATTAAAACTTTATTTTTTATTTACTTCGGGTATTTAAGCATTTTATATTCGGGAGGACGCTGGTTCGAATCACCGTCCAGGCATCCGGATTTGGGTTTTCCATGGTTTCCCCAAATCACTCAAGGCTAATGCCGGGATGCTTCCTCCAAAAAGCCATGGTCGAATTCCTTCCAGTTCCTTCTCCGCAGTTCCATCCCGCCTCTAGTCACCGCGCTGTCGACGAGACGTAAAGCCACTCTATGTATTGTATATCTAAATGTAGATTTTGTCCTTTACATAGAAGATATCGTAATATACCGAAAACCATTAAATTTAGATACTTCTTTTTTATCTTTTTCCTATCTAATTCTATTGAATAGGTTACTTTTAGATGTAATTATTATTCCTTCAAGTCTAGATATCTATTGTTAGCAAAAAGTAGCAACAATGCACTCTGAGCAAGAACAGGCAGTTCTTTATAGCTTGTGCGGTAATAAGTTGCGTCTCTTACTGCTGCTGTTTTGTTGTGCTGCGATCGTATCGTGTTGTTCATATTATAAATCTGAGTTTAATACCTACGATGTCGTCTACCAGTGCTAAGAAGAAATGCAGACAATATTCACACGAGTATTTGAAATATGGTTTTGTGCCATCTTCTGCTAATGAAACTATTCCTATGTGCTTGGTATTTGAAAAACTTTCAGCAATGATGCTAAGAAGCCGGCGAAAATAAAAGACCACTTGGAAAGGATCCATTCTGATAAGAAAAACGAGAGATTTTGAGTATTTCAAAATGCTAAAAGAGAAATTGAGAGTTCGGCCAAATTTAAGTACATATTTGAAGTCATCTGCTAGCGCTGATAGTGAAGGAGGACTGAGGACAACCAAAAGCATCTCTCTTAACATGGCAAAGAAAGGCAAACCGTACACTATTGGTGAAGAGATTATAGTACCAGCTATAAAAGATGTAATTGAAAATATTATGAAGAAAGACTCTCAACTATTTTTGAAGTGCATACCATTGAGTGCAAATACTATGCAGCGACGTATAGAGGAAATGGCCGATGATGTGGAAAGAACTTTGACCTCTGAGCTCCAGCATTTTAAGTTTGGTATTCAACTTGACGAATCAACTTTCGGAAGTTCAAATCTTCTCATGGTTTATGTTAGGTTCCATAGTCCATCCCTGAATGACACTGTTGATGAATTTCTGTTTGCTAAATATCTTCAAACTGTTTCAAAAGGTGAGACAATTTTTTTGTTTGCAAGATTATTTGAACAAGCACAACATTCCTTTCGGGAATATTACTGCAGTAGCTACTGACGGTGCACCTGCTATGGTAGGCCGTTATAGAGGATTTTTCGTCTTTCTGAAGGAAAAGGTTCCTAATGTACGTACCGTTCACTGTGTCCTACACAGGCAGCATCTTGTAGCCAAAAAATTGAGTGGCGACCTGCATGATACTCTAAAAGTGTGCATTACGTCAATTAATAAAATTAAAGCTCATCCTCTCAATTCCCGATTGTTTGCGAAGTTATGTGAAGAAAATGATGAACCTTTCAATCAATTACTTTTGCACACTGAGGTAAGGTGGTTGACAAGAGATGATAGTTTGCAGAGGTTTGTTGACTTGTACGACTCGTCTGCAGAGTTTCTTAAGAATGTGGATCCATTACTATGTGACGAGTTAAAACAGTGCAAGAACCATTTTGTTCTATTTGGCAGATCTTTATTCGAAATTTAACGAAGTACAGAAGCGTTTGCAAGGAAAAAATGTTACAATTGTTCAAGCTCGAACAATTATAATGGCCTTTCAACTAAAAATAAACCTGTTAAAATCTTCACTGGCACGTAAAAATTTTAAATATTTTTCAAACATTCGACTACTAAAAGAAAATGAAGAGATACCCGACCGTGATTTGGAGATATATATTAAACATCTCGATAAATTAAGAGAAGACTTCAAAGCACGTTTCGAAGACTTGTAGAACATGCATGTTCCTGAATGGTTTGCTTCTCCATTTGATGTTAACATAATGAAGGTAATGAACGTGGCTTAGAAGATGAACTGATTGAAATATGCGTAGATCTGGAAGCTAAAGCGTTGTTTAAAAATAAAAATCTCAGCGAATTTTGGAGCAATAACAATATTGCTACAAAATACCCCAAGCTCAGAGCAGAAGACGAATCTTTCTTACTTGCATTCCCAATTTCGTTGAAGCTGGCTTTAGCCACGCGAACGCTATTTTAACAAAACAGAGAAACAGACTGAACTTGGAAAACCGTGGTGATTTGCGACTAAAACTTACCAATTTTCAACCGAACATCAGTAATCTTGATGCTGCCCTTCAGACCCATCCATCTCACTAATATCAGCTACTTTAATAAAAAGGTACGGTATGTTAACAGTAGTCGTAAAATGGCAGATGTTTTTTCATCGAATATAATTTATTTAAATTTTCAATGATTATTTTGTGTTTTACATTTTATGACACTTACGGTTATAGGCTAGTTTCCATCTATCTATAATTTTTTAATTATTTTTACGGTTATAATAACAGTGTAAAATATCCCTTTTTCTGTTAGTGTTGTTGGGTGGATTTTTTAAGGTGTGGGAACTATAAATACTTTCTTTGTGTTGTTATGCAAGTCTCCTTATCGCTTAGCATCAAAAATGCTAAAAATGATTTAAAATTTTCATCAGTGGCGGATCCAGGAATTTTTCGAGCCGGGGCAAAAACTGTAGGAATGCCGCCCCTTGCAACATTATTTGCAGCTCCCATTTTTGCCGTCTGGCCCCAAGTGTCGCCACCTCGATTGTCGGCCAAACACATTGTTGTCGCCGCCCGGCGCCCAGTGTACTAGTAGAGCTAAAAAAAAAAAAAAAAAAAAAAAAATCCGTGACTTAAATCGCCGCCCTTCAAACATGATTTTGCCGCCTCCTTGAAGTTGGCGCCCCGGTGTACACCCCCCCCCCCCCAGATCCAGCACTGGTTTTTATTAAACGTTTAATCTGGGGGTCGATGAGAAGACAAATGTTCTGTGAGGGGGTCGACGTGATAAAAAGTTTGGGGACCCCTGGTTTAAATCATCGCAGTGAAGAAGGAGAACAAGTATGGCCTGATGGATAAGAATTTAACCTGCTTTGGGTTAAGTTTCACAGACATAGTGAATGATGAAGTAGACGCACTAACCAAGTACGCACTATGTTTTGAATGAAAACCTAATAAGGCTATACCATACAGCGGCTTTCTTCATAAAGCCAGGACGAAATTTAGGAGCCAGAGGAACATGATTTTTTTAAAAAGTCGTATAAAACAAACGCTCGTAACTATGGTAAACTGGTCCAAAGTGTCCCTTTACAGTATGGTAAAAGAGCAGCAAAGAAGCAAGAAACTATACTAGCGGCATTGCTCTGCTGATGTTCAATGATGGCCGCTGAAGAAAAATTTTGTCTTCATCACCTTTTCCCCACAAGACTAGGTTTGCCTTTGATGAGTTTTACTCATTTTCATGATCAAATTTAGAGCTTTGGTTTTACGGCTGCATGTCCTTGCTGACGCCAACTGTTTAAGACCTGCTGGCAGGTACACCACGTACTAATGGAGGAAGTGAAGTGTTATCATCTGTCTGCGAAATATGTATGTTATGTATGTCATAAGAGTATTTTTTGTTTGTTAAATTTGTAATTTATGAGGCAGGGATTGGGAACCGTCCGAGCATTCTCCTTGATGTCTGCGGAAGTCAGCACGGGCGTTAGAAGAGGCCTGGCTCGGGGGCTGGCCGCGTTGTACCTCCCTGATTAGCACTCCGAGTCCCACTGGCGAGTTGCTGGAAGAATCATACGAACATACTAAGTCTGCTGACTTCCTCACTGTGAACGTGGACCGAGAATATCACCATAATAAACTTTTAAGATGCCGATTACGATACCACCAAACAATACAGTACAGTGTATCAATGCACAGCAAATATGAATTATACGATATCTATAACAGTGAAAATAAGAGTGGACAAGGCCAAACAGTCGGTGTAATACATTTAGCTGCATATGTATCTTTGGAGTTATCAGCCAGTGCTGGAAAAGGGTCACAAAATGTGTCTTGTTCTCAGCAGAGAATGGGATAGCTATTAGTGAAAGACGAGGCTTGTGTACCTTGAAGCTTGTCAATAGAGTTGACCGTGGGATTCATTCCGGAGCGGAACTGAATTAACAAAAGTCGGTGGAGATATCGAACGTGCTATTGAAATGCCGCTTTCTTTCTCAGAAATTTTCAATTGTACCACGAGACTTTAAACTAAAACCCAATGGGAAGCTCGCATGGTTGTGCAGTGCTCTCATACACTTCTCTACTTTTCATGAAGCAAATGGCGAACTGAGGAGATAGTGCGAAGGCCTACGATTGGACACAGACTACTCCTATAACGACGGTAAGGACGCTAAATCATCCTGTGCTTAGAATAGACGCAGCAAAGCACTCCGGGGCTGGCAGCTGAACTGCAAGTTTTGACGTTCAGGTCAGCTGTACAATTTGAAAGTTGTTCGTTGCTGCAACGGGAGGCCGACTAACCGCCCTAGGGTGACGACATGCAAGCCGCCAATGTGACTCCAAACACACCAATTGCCCAAAGCCCAAATCAATTACGTTTGTTTTACCTTAAATAACTTTTCGATCTTACATAGCTAAATACATTGGCGCCTCGCATTAGACGCCAAATTAAAAGTGTAATACCACTGGTTTCGAAAAGGTTTCATAAAATAATCAGATTTAATTAAAATGAACTGTGGTTTTCATTCTTCGCTCTAATTGATCTTTCGCATAAAAATTATTTGGCTAACTAATTATGCAGATCTCTGGGTTTTATTTATTTTTTAAATATTAAATTGAAATATTTTATTAAATAAAAGCGAAACAGCTTTAAACGATAAACATTATGGAACTTTAAACATTATAGAGATATTTTTAATATATATATATATTGCCTCGGTGACATCAAATTTATGAGAGGCTAGAAAGGATTGGGGACAAGGACCGGGAAGAGATTTTACCATGGCCTTCAAAGGAACCATATCGACTTTCGCCTGGAGTGATTTGGGGAAACCATGGAAAACAATGTATGATCTGGATGGTCGGACGGGGGTTCGAAACCACGTCCTCCGAATGCGAGACCAGAGCGTTACCTCTCACCCACCGAGTCGGTTTGAACGTGTCCAGCAGAACTATAGGCTCATGACATGTATTATGAAACCTACGAATATTACGCCGCGCTAGTGCAGAACGATGATAGACACCTCTTGGAACAGCCGATGGCGTCTTTGTGGCTAATGCTCTTCTTACTCTGGCAGGTACTCCCCTTACCGCCACAACCGGACCGCGCTGTGTTGTCTTCCAACCAAAGCGATGTGCCCTTGCTGTTCCCCTAGTTGCCGTTGGTACTTCTGACAAACTTCTGGTAGTGAAGTCAGGAATGAATTGCCTCGTCTGTCAACCGTGATGATCCCAGCTCGACTCTGATTGTTCTCCTCTTCGTGGCGAGTTTTCCCTGCTTCTCTGATTGAACCTGACGTTATAAAAAGAAACTATAAACATTTTAGTTGTTCACCCAGAATTGACTCTTATTAGGTGACAAGAAGCCCTGCATTTACGACTTCCAGAAGTACTTCTCACTCACACTCTGGCCTTGAATTCGGGAGGATGTGGGTTCGAATCCCCGTCCGGGCGTCCAGATTTGGGTTTTCCACGTTTCTCCAAATCAGTGCAGGCGAATGCCGCGATGCTTCTTACAGAAGATCATGGCCCATTTCCTTCCCGTCCCTTGTCCCATCCTTTCCCGCCTCTAATTACCTCGACGTCCACTAGGCGTAAAGCCATAATAATAAGAAAAAAAATCACTCAACGAACCCCGAATCAGCAACCCAGTTGGCATTATGATGATAGGGGATAATCTTCATTTCAGACAACGTGAAACGTACTGGTCTTTCAGGTCATGGCTTCATAATAGGTGCAACTGTCCCTCAAAGCAGGTACAGAATTGTATCTTTCATCCTGGGAAGCAGGTGAAAATGTAGAGCTCGAGTTAGCGATTAACTTTTAACACCTACTGCAACCAATTTCTGCTTCCATTAGTGCTACTTTGGTCAACAAAGCAGCAAAATCAGCGCCAGCGTCAGAACCTACACCTGCAAAATATAGCAACAGTTTGCTTATAAATAAACTAGTCATAGCCCCTGACCATGTTTTTGTGTATGGTTCCATAATTATCTTCATATATGCTGCCTGCATCGTGATTAAAACTAATGTTCTATTAGTTTAATAAATAGGTAAAAATCACAATAAAACACACTATGAATAAATACACCTAATAACGTAATAACCCAATTATAGTGAATACGCACATAACGTAAAATGAAAATAATCATCCACATTTTTGTTCTTAATAATCTTAACACGTGGTGTAAGGGTTTGGGAGAGACTATATTAACCTCCTCCAACCAAATGTCAACCTATCCTTAACATGGTCCACCAGTTTGCACGGACGAGGCTCTGGCGACTGAGTGGTTCCCAGGACTGTATAAGGCGTCTCCCATTGCTTGCCAACGGCCTACTAAAGAAGGGTGGAGAAGCGCGGAGTGATCCAGGCACCCTCTTGCCCTTGGCGCTGGAAACGGTCCATTGAGGTGGATGAATAGGAAATGATCAACCGCCTGGGAATGCAGAAGCAACGGAATGCACAAAGGGTATCCCGCGCATTTGTAATCCTCTCAAGTTACGTATGGAATGATGGCTTCTTCCTGGATAAAATATTCTGGACGTAAATAGTCCCCCAATCTTGTCTCTGATAAGGGGAGGGGGGCAGCTGACGGAGGAGTCATCAGAACGGAATGAAACATTTTACTTGTCGGAGCGTGGAATTTTAGAACTCTGAATAGAGCAGGCAGATGATGGAACGACTGAAGCTAGATATTATTGGCATTAGTAAGATCTTGTAGAAGGACGCACAGGATTTCTGGTCCTGGCAACACAGAGTAAGTATCATACAAGCTATCAATGGAGTTACTGATTTTGGAATTTGAAATGAACAAGAGAGTAGGAAAACGGGTGAGTTATAACGAATGGTTTAGTGACAGGACTATTATGATGAAGGTCGTAACTAAGCCTGCTCCAACCACTTTAGTCCAAGTTTACAGGTCACAGGCAAATGATGAAGAAATTGAGAAAATATATGATGAGCATGAAGAATTAATCAAATATGGAAAATCTAAGGAAAGTCTAATAACCATGGTAAATTGAAATGCGGTAATGGGAGAAGGAAAGGAGGGGAAAGGTGTAGGAAGTTTTGGTCTAGTAGCAAGAAATGACGTAGCAAGCAGGTTGTTAGAATTTTATTAAAAATATAAATTCGTCGTGGCGAACACACTTTTTAAGAATCATGCACGAAGGATTTTTTTTTCTGTCATCATTCACGGTTCGATGCAATCCTCCAACCCTTCCTATCTTGTGCCAGCCTTTTCATCTCAACATACCCCGTACAACCTACGTCCCCAATTTTCTGCTTCATATATTCTAATGTCTGTCTCTCCTCTGCAGTTCTTATCTTCGACTGTTCCCTCCACTAACAAATTAACCAATCCTGCATGTCTCAAAATATGACCTACCATCCTGTCTCTTCGTTCTGTAAGACTCTTCCACAAACTTCTTTCCTCTCCCATTATTTCCAAAACTCATTCGTTTAGTACTTTATCGGTTCACTTAATTTTCAGCATCCTTCTATAGCACCACATTTCAAATGCTTCAATTTTCCTTCTTTCTGGTTTTCCTAAAGTCCATGCTTCGGTGTCATAAAGCGCGACGGTCTAAGCATAGAGTTTTAACAAGTTCTTTCTGAGTCTTAAAGCAATATTTGAAACTAAGATGTTTCTCCTTTTTCGTGAAAGTTCTTTTGCTACTGCTATTCTGCTTTTAACATTATTCCTGCTTGGGCCATCGGTTGTGATTTTACTTCCTAAGAAACAAATTCTCTAACTACTGCTATCGCATCTGATCCTATTTTTGTAATTAATCTACTAGATGGTATTAGTTCTGTTACATATCATTACTTTTTTCTTGCTTTGGTTTATATTTAGTTCAAAATCTTCCTTCAGTATTTTGTTCATGATATTCAATAACTTCTCAATACCTTAACCTGTTCTGCTAGCGAGACAATGTCATCACCAAATCGTAGCATACTGATTTTTTCCTCCTTGAACATTTATGCCACATTCAAATCTTTCTTTCTTTCTCTTCCTATATTGCTTCTTCTACATACAAGTTGAATATTAATGGAGATATCTACAACCTTGTCTCACACCATTTTTAACTGATGCATGTCTCTCATGATTCTCTACTTTTATTATAGCTACTTGATTCTTATAAAGTATTCTTCTATCTCGGTATTTCAGACCCGACTTCTTTAAAATGTTGAACATCTTGTCCCACATAACATTATCAAAAGCTTTTTCTAAATCAACAAATGTCATAAAAGTATCTTTGTTTTTCTTGGTCCGCCTTCAAGTATTGATCTTAACGCCAGAGTCGTTTCCCTTGTACCGCTGTTCAAAGCTCTATCAAATTCTGTTGTCAGAACAGGATCACCTAAGTAATCAATGTCGACATCAACTTCCTTTGCTAATGCACTGTTGTTCAGATCATCTCCAATACCCCTGGAAACGTCCAGAAGATACATGTAGATATCAGCTAGATTATATTATTGTCAAGCAGAGATTCAGGGATCAAATTCTAGACTGCAAATCACACCAGGAGCTGACGTAGACTCTGACAACAATCTAATAGTTATGAAGTGTAGTGTGAAATTCAAGCACATGCAAAACTGGAAGTGAACAAATTGAAACAATGTAACACGGGATAAAATTTTGCATGGTTGGTTGATGTGGGTCTAAGAAACTAAGAAATAACTCTGAAAGCAGTTCAAGTGAGTAATGAGGATAGAAATAATGAAAGCAGGTAAAAAAAAAAAAAAAAAAAAAAAAAAAAATTAGGTATTACGAAATAAGCCGGTCGATAACCTTTTATCACAGAAATTTTGGAGTCGATGGATAAGAGAAAAATGCTCAGTATGAAGCAGGAAGAAAGCAGTACAGACATTTTAGAAGTGAAATAAAAAGGAAATGCCAGAAATAAGAAAAGTTAAGAAGTAGAAAAGGAAATGGCTATAGGTAAAGTAGATTTAGCGTATAGGAAGCTGGAACCGAATTTTGGAAACAGGAACAAAAAATGTATAAACATAAAAGCTACTGATGAGAAATCTATTTTCAACCTCAGATGAATACAATGAAAACTTGTATGACGGCGATGATTTGAAGAGCAGCAATGTTGACATCGGTGACTTATGAGATCCTGTTTTAAGGACGGAATTTGATAGAGCTATGAAAGATTTTAAATAAAATTAGATGGTTGGAATTGGTGAGATCCCTTCAGAACTTCTAAAATCCTAGTGTTAGATTTTTCAAACTAATATCTAACACTTACGAAATAAGAGAGTTTCTAACTGGTGTTAACGAAAGTATCACTTTCATACTTCCGAAGAAAGTACAAGGTAACAAATTAAAGAATTATCGCACTATACGTCTATCATCACATGTTCAAAAATTACTGACCAGGATAATATACAGAAGATTAGAAAGAATAGTAAAAGAGACAGTAGATAAATATACGTTTGGGTTCAGGAAAAATCGTGGTACATAAGAAAAAAATTCTGGCTTTGAGGTTTATGATTGAAGGGCGGATTCAGAAAAACAAAGATACCTTTATGGCTTTTGTTAGTGTAGAAAAAGCTTTTGATAATGTTAGCTGGGGCAAAATATTTAAAATTTTAAAGGCGAAATGTCTAAATTATCGAGTTACAGGAATAATTTTAAACTAATGCACCCAGCAAATGCCAAAAATCTGAACATAATGGCGAGAAAATACAATGGCATCTAGCAGATTTGCAATAAAATATCTACGACTGCTGCATCAACCATAAGCTATTTGAATCCTACGGTCGTGTTTCTCGTCTCCCAACCATTAAAAATTATATCAAGAAATCGATAAAAACGGATTCTAAGTACTGTTGCAGGAGCAAAATTTTACAATGTAGTTAGGAGTTTAACAGTATAACACAGTTCGAAACATTTCGTCTTCGTCTTTGTAAGCGAAGATTAGCACAACGCCATATGATCCTCCTCGAATATTTTCAAGGCTGTCTTAAGGTCACATTGTCTGCACAGATGTTATTTTTTGCTAATTTACATTCCATATTCATTATTATGATTTGGATTCACATTTAATTTATATCTTTGTAATAAGAACTGTACTTCACAAGTCAGTAAGGGAAAGGAAAACTCAACTATCTATTCGAACTAATTGTACAACAAAAATTTCATAATCTTTCCCTGCCCTTTATGTTTATCTCAGCCACCACTATATAGCACAGATCACTGGTGTTTGGGTGTGGTAGTAGAACGGAGTTTCCTGTCGTGCACAACGTTGGCCGAATGCCCATAGCTGTGGGGTGTGGGAGATATGGTGGTTGAAATTGTCCGATGCAGGAAATTTTCATATTTCGACCAAAAACTTGTGTGTCCCTATACTTCTCTTTCCTGCCACAACTACATAGCACAGACCTTTGGTGTTTGTGTGTGGTTATAGCATCGAGTCTCTCATCGTGCACTATGGTGGTTAGATGTCGGTAGCTATGGGAGTGTGGGAGATATAGTGATTGAAAGTGGTTGACTTAGGGCATTTTCCTATTTATACTAAATACGTGTGTGTCCCTATATTTCACATTGCAGCCAAAACTAGCAAGCGCAGACCACGGTCGCTTGCGTGTAGTAGTAGCCTGGAGTCTTCCAACGTGCACAATGGAAATTACATGTCGTTAGCTGTAGGGGTGTGGTAGATATGGTAGTTGAAAGTGGTGGACCTGATAAACATAAATATGTGTCTCCCTATATTTCACTCTGCATCCAAAACTACCTAAAGCAGTCTACTGGTGATTGTGTGTGGTATTAAACTAAAGTCTCCAACAGTGCACCATGGTGGTGTGATAAAAATAAATATGGGTCTCGCTATATTTCACTCTGCAGCCAAAACTACCTAAAGCAGTCTACTGGTGATTGTGTGTGGTATTAAACTAAAGTCTCCAACAGTGCACCATGGTGGTGTGATAAAAATAAATATGGGTCTCGCTATATTTCACTCTGCAGCCAAAACTACCTAAAGCAGTCTACTGGTGATTGTGTGTGGTATTAAACTAAAGTCTCCAACAGTGCACCATGGTGGTGTGATAAAAATAAATATGGGTCTCGCTATATTTCACTCTGCAGCCAAAACTACCTAAAGCAGTCTACTGGTGATTGTGTGTGGTATTAAACTAAAGTCTCCAACAGTGCACCATGGTGGTGTGATAAAAATAAATATGGGTCTCGCTATATTTCACTCTGCAGCCAAAACTACCTAAAGCAGTCTACTGGTGATTGTGTGTGGTATTAAACTAAAGTCTCCAACAGTGCACCATGGTGGTGTCATGACGGTAGCTATGGGGGTGTGAGAGATATGGTGATTGAAATTGGTCGACTGAGGGCAATTTTATTTTTCGACCAAAGACATGTGTGTCACCATATTTCAATTTGCAGCCATAAATACCTTGCGCATATCACTGATGTTTGTGTGTGGCATTAGCTTCGAGTCTCCCATCGTATACTATGGTGGTTACATGTCGGTAGCTGTCAATAAAAATTCTTTACAATCACGAACGAAGTCGTGGGCATCAGCTAGTTTATAATACTAGCTTTGACCGGCTGGCGTTGCAATGCCTCAATTTCTTTCTTGATTGGGTATGCATACCGTATGCATATACAAAACAGACAGATTTACATGTACTAAACAAATGAAAGACATCTCGAAAAACATATTTAAATTTTGTTTATGAAGGTTGGTGGGTGAAGTGTGTGAGTTTTTGTAAACCTAATGTAGGCAATACATTTCTCTTTGTTTTAAAGTATTTCATCAAAAATCTGATAAAAACCGTGAGTTTCTATAAACAACTATTGAAATTAAGATGGATGGTAGTAAAGGGAGAGAGGGGTTGAACTTTTGTAAACCAAATTTAGACACTACTTTTCTGTTTGCTTTGAAGTATACGTGTGCAAAGTTCTTTCAAGGTTGGATAGAAACTGTAGCTTTGTGTAAAGAACATTGACAAAAATTAATGAGGTGGAAAGAGTGAAAGGGGTCAAATTTAGACAGTATTTTTTTTTAACGTACACGTATGTAAAGGACCATTGAAATCGGATTAACCCTCTATTGCACAAGAACAATTATAGTAAGAATTTTTCGGTAAAAACATTGGAATTACACTTTATGGTGCCCATGAATTGAAAATAGTTGATTATAAACTTTCTAGGATGTACATTTTGGAAAATATAACTCTGTATACTCAAATATACACAGTGCATATACGGATGGAGGGAGTACATACATATTAGTTCATAGAAGGTACTAATTTTTGGGGGAACAGCATAGAAAATTTATTATACATCTACAAATTAAGACTTTAAAATAAAATTTTATTAATTAAATCTGTGGGTATGTATAAGGAACGTTTACAAATATAAGGGGGTGGAGAGGGAGAGAGGGGTAGTGTTTTTGAAAACTACATGTAGACAGTATATTTCTGTTTGTTTTGAAGTATACATATGCAAAGTTCCTTCGATAGTGGATAAAAACTGTGGGTATGTGTAAAGAATATTTACAAAAATTAAGGAGGTGGATAGGGGGAGAAGGGTTGGGTTTTCGCAAATCAAATGTATACAGTATTTTTGCGTTTGTTTTAAAGTATATACGTGTAAAATTCCGTTGATATCGGATAAAAATTGTGGATATGTATAAAAAAAAACATTGGCAAAAATTATGGGGATGGAAAGGGGGAGAGGGGCTGTGTTTCTGGAAACCAAATGTTGATAGTATTTTTCTGTTTATTTTGAAGTATACGTGTGCAAGGTTCCATCGAAATTGGATAAAAAATGTGGGTTCTTTTAAAATTAAGGTTTGTAAAAGGGGAGGGGGTGAATTTTTTTTGTGAATGTAAACCATTCTCGAATCAACATAATCACACAAACAAAATTTCATAAAAACCAGTCCAATCGTTTAGTAGGAATTCTGTCACATACACAGGGACAGAAGAAATACACATAAAGATGTTGTACGTCTTGGAAATGTTATTACGTTTTATGTCCAACTTTAATATTACAGTAATCAGATACAGGGGAATCCAATAGCATTGCCTTCAGATAAGGCGCTGTAAATAATCACATTACTAAATACATAGCAAAAATCTGTATACCATGTATGTATTGCTAAGGAAAGAAAGGAAAGTGCGTATGGCATTGTTGGCCGGGAGACCAAGGTGGGTACACACTAGAGACTAGAGACTAGACGAACGCAAGCAAACGTATAGATGCGGCCAAATCTATGCGGCGTTGGTTAAGATTAGAACAAAGGAATGCGTTGTTTGTCATTCTTTCACGTTCGCTGGTTTATGCGGTCAAAATATTTTTATATTTACCATAAAAATGGCGGTAGAAGATGACTTAATCATTGATAGTGAGTCGTGCATTATTATTTATATATTTGTCTGTGGAACTTACCGTTGAACACAATCAGTAACCGATGTGATAAAAGAGTTGGAATGGTATTCATTGGAAGATAGGAGGAGGGTGAAGAGGGTCATGGGAGTGTACAAGGCTTATATTGGTGATGAGACGTGGAAAAACATTGGTGAAAGAATTAAAAGTAATGCATGGAAGGGAAAAGATGACCATGACCACAAGCTGGCACTCGATTTCAGGTACAAGGGTGTGGCAAGATTTTTATTTCGTAGGTTAGGGGGTCAGGGATTGGAATACATTTCCTGGAGAATTGATGAATAATTTACCAAAACCGTAGAAACAATTTAAAATTGAAATTTGTAGATGGAAAATGTAGGTGGGTGCAGGATAGGTGAAAAATGGGTATGTAGGAAAAATGCCACCGGAGTGTGGGCTGCATGGCAATTAAATTAAAATTAAACAATTTAATTAATGAAATACGAAGATGCAGGAGATCACAACGACGATGGTGCATGACTCTTTGTTCGGAAGTAGAAATGTGTATAGAGGGACAGACTTAATAGACGATCTTACACCTGAGGAGGAGAAGAAGGAAGCGCAGCCTTCGGCGCTGGCTGGACTGATGGTGGGGTACCTGTCACCCTCAATTGGCGACATCTGCCCCAAATGGTTTCTGCTTTTGGTTGATGTCTTTTTCCTTAGGTTATTTACATTTCAAGCCACTTTTGCTGAATGAACTAGTCTTTTAGGTTGGTGGCCTGTGCAGTAGCGCTCGCTACTAGTTTTGGTAACATCTTGATGGCGTCGGCTACAGATTGCGCCAGGTGTGCCTGCGCGATGGCCGATGTGTCTGCTGCGGGTGACGCGTCCTCTCTCCTCTGTTGTTGCTGGCCGTTTGATATAAACAGCCCGTCGTGGTGTGTTGGTGGAAGGGCGCTTGCCGCCCCGCCCTCTCTTCTGACCGGCATTTGGCCGACTTACTGTTGCTGATGTCTCTGTTGACACTGCTGCTGAGGCCCCCTCTATGGACCCGACGTTGGCTACAGCCGGCTTCTGTTCTTTCGTCAACTTATCTCCTCGGAAGTTCCTCCCCGCGACGCATCCACTATACGAGCCAATATGGTTTTCGCCGCAGTTGCAGCATATGGGCTGCGAATCGCGAGGAACGGTGCAGGTAGCGATACCATGCTTGCCTCCACATCTCAGGCAGCGCTCGTTCATAGTGCAATCGCGGGCCAGATGCCCACGAAACCGCTGACATCTGAAGCACTGGGCGAGCGCTAGCGGAGGCCTCTTCTTTCTCTCGATCCGGACCTTGTGCCCAACGATGAGCTGGGGCCTGTCCTTCCTCTTGAGTGGCCGGTCAGGTTGAAAGGTGAACAGCGGGAGTCGGTCCTCGGTCCCCAGTCTCCTAATTTAATGCACGTCAATTCCATCGCTCTTCAACACTGCAGCAACCTCTTCCTCCGTAGTTTCCTTTGGCAGCCCACGAATGACCATCTTCGCAGGTCGTCGCGGTTGTTAGATGGAATGGCGGATGCCATTTCCGTCCAGAAACCTTTGATGCGGATGTTGCGGTAGGAAACGGAGCCCCTCCCTCCCTGCACAAGGAAGCCGAGGATGTGCGAGTATGTTTGCACCAATAAGAGCTGAATGTAGTTGCCCTCATAGTTTGCTGTGACGGGCAGCACTGGGCCAAGCTCGATGGGCTGGACTGCATCTTCTTCAATATCTGCGTCGGAATAGTCTTCGCTGAAGGCAGCAGCTGTGTTGACCGATACCTGCTCCTCTTCCTGAATCGGAGTTGTATGTGTTCCAGGGGCTTCTGGCGTGGCCGAGGAGGTGTCTGTGCCGACTGACATTTGCTCATCGTCTGGAACCAGCGTAGTAAATTCTCCCGAGGTTGGTGAAGGAGGTGGCTTGCGCTCCGCAGGTTGTTTGTTCTTCTTAGCTTCAAGCTGCAAAATTACTGTAGAGAAGTTGTTGTGGTCTAAGCGGCAAAGGTCCTCGAAGGAGTTGGTCTTGTGTGTTGGCGACTTGAGTGTTTGAGGTTTCCTCATATATCACCGTTCGAGCGCTTCAAAAGCTGAAAGGTTGCAAGCAAAGGTATCCGTATTTCCCTTCGCACTTGCCGCAACAGATTTCTTCTTTCCTTTCCCAATTTCTGGGCAGAAAAGGGTGGTGTGCTAACACAAAAACAAGACAGAATAGCAGTTGTCGCTATAGGGCTCTATATCAGGCATGCTCCCTTCATATAGAAAAGTAACAAGAACACAAGATGTCTAAGCGGCAGACTCATCCAGCTGCCTTCCCGCAGTCTGTAGACATCAGTGGAGAGGTTAGCTTTCATTCTCCGTCCCGTAATAAGCAGATTGTCAGAGATTTCACTCATGAAGACATTTCCATTGAGCTTTTGAATACGTCGCCTTGCCAACACCCACCATATGAATTGGAAGCTGACCATCTCCGTCATCCTGGGCGGCTACAAATTCAACTGGACTGTCCCAACAGGCGACTTTTCAGCATTTGAAAGAACCATGAGCACTCCAGAAGGCAGCTATCTAGCAAAGAAGTTTCTTCCGGCAGGAATCACTACTTGGCCCGAACCAACTCTTCTTGCGAGTGGCTTCACTGCAGAGAAGTACTCCAATCTAATTAAGAGAAGATTCAGAGCCTTTGGTTTTGCCCTATCTGTTATAGAGAACAACGCCAAGGAGAATAAATTCCAACCGCCTAACAGTGAAGACGTCGAGACACAACCACCTGCTTCAGACGCGACACCTGAAGCAACGGTCGTCGACCACTCAAGAATGTCTGAAGTCATCGAGACGCCACCACCTGCCTCTGACAAATCTGAAGCGATGGCCGTTGACCTCCCAGATAATGAAGACCTAGTGGAAGTGGGGCCGGTTCTTCCCCTCACTGCCCACTACAACGGCAACTTCGTCGAACTAGCAGCCGCGTTCTTCATGGAGACTAACAACTACCTCCTCTGCCCACCATTGAAGAAGGGGGTGCGATTCCTCCCTCAACACCAGACTCAACTTCGTCGTTTGATGAGATTTCTGGACGGGTGAGGCATTCAACACGCCGCGCAACTCCCACGGCGGCCTGCGAGACTGGTCGTCCGTCGACTACCGATTGATGTCAGCGAGGAGGCAGTGGCCGCTGAGCTCACCAGCAGCGGCATCGCTGCCTCTGAAGTACGACAGATGCGCTGCCCCGGCACCGAGGAGCGCCTGCCGCTCTTCACCTTCCAACCTGTGGAACATGTCCCTCGGGAACAGTGGACGCGGACGCTCCTAGGGCGCAAGGTCCGCCTTGAAAACAAGAAGAAGCCACCACTCGCTCTGGCCCCGTGTTTTCGCTGCCAGGGTCACGGCCACCTGACACGCGACTGCACTGGCCAAGAGCGCTGCGTGAGGTGCGCTGGCAGCCACAAAGTAGCCTACTGCAGCATCCCGCGTGACGGGGTGCCAACCTGCTGCAACTGCAATGGGTGCCACCCAGCTTACTACAGTGGATGCCCAGTGAAGAGAAACTTACGCGCCGACAAGACGCAGACCAACACCGACAAGCCGGTGCAACCAGACTCCAAGAGACAACCCGGCCGGCGACAAGCAGCCACCGGTCCTGAGCTACCTGCAACGGCGAAGAGGAAGTTCGCAAAACACCATCTATGCCACCAGGCTAACTGCAACCAAACCGACAGCGTCATAACTCATCTGCTCCAACAACAATACATGCTATAGACAGAGGTCGTAACAAATTATGCCACCACCTCGGGAAGGACACGCCCGATGATGACAAATTAAGCAAGGACAACCAGCAATTAATATGGAAGGAGATGCAGGCATACGCGCAAGAACTTCCCCGCGCTCTGGGAACAACGTCATCTCAGAAGATTTAGTGTCATGTGTGTTGTGTATGGACTTTCTGAAAGTTTCTGCAGTATGAAGTCGACCGACTTTGAGACGTTATTGCAGCAGATTGGTCTGAAGATTTCAAATCGTCAGTAATTTCCCTATCCTTTAGTGCAAATTTATCCAGCAGAAATAACATGTCTTTAAAAGCAAACCATGCAGATTGAAATATGATATCAGCTAAAGAGTCTGTTTTAAATGGATTTTCCTGTTTTTGGACGTTCAGGTGTGTAGGATCCCAATTGAGATTTCATTTTCTTTTTCGTGTCTATTGAGTCACGTTTCATAATATCACTAATTTCGCTCCAGGCATCATGTTTCTTTATTTTATTTTTAGGATCATTAAAAATAGATATCCATAAACACTCTACATAATTCTAATAATTTTAAGGAATCTGATTAGACAACTCCATGTTCCTTAGAAAACAACAAAAGCTTTCTTCTTGACGTGCACACTATAACTAAGCCTAAAGCATGTGGTGCACATTTCATTTTGATGTACCGCTTCCCGAGCAGGCAAACGAATGCGGTCGGAAACGTTCATTCGCCTTCGTTTTCACGTAGACACTAAGTGGACGTATGCGTGCGGTACCCACCCTAAGGGGACGACCATTGATTACGTAAGGAGGTGTATTTTCGGAAATCTGTACCCCCCCTCCCCCAAGGTGAGGTGAGATCCTGGGGGACCTCCCTCCGCCTGCTGACGACCTCATAAGGTTTGGAGATTTTTTTTAGCTCCAGTGTTCTTCAAGGAATTAAAAGATGACGTGAGGTTTCTGTCGACCCTTCCCCCCTGGTGATATTCGGTGAGATTTCGTCGGACCCCACTTCCTCCCCTGGTTCCACGTCACCCCCTAGCGTAGTTCGGCCGCTGTTTTGACTGTTTCTATTTGCCGCGCATGCTCCCCTGGCGTGGCTTCTGTGTATTGCTCGTCGATTTAAATAAACTAAATAACACAAAAAGGTACGATTTTCTCGATAATATTCTTTGATAGATTTTGCTAAACAGGATTCAACACCTGAATTTTATTAATTCACGAATCTCGAATTATTATAAATACAATAATTTTATTTTTAATTTTAATGTATCTGGTGAACAGCATTATGTTTCCTAATTCATCACTAAAATTACTTTATCATCAGTAACAGTTACACAGTTCTTGCTTGAGCGGTTTAGGAAAGTTAGGCGTGAGAAGGCGACCATCCATGAAACACTTGTTTCCACTATACATCACAATTGCAAAAATTTTCAAATATATTTTACTAAATAAAATTATAAAATATTCATCTTGTTCGATTTCACCATATAGGTCCTAAGCTTGCAAAATAGTTCTCTGCAAAAAAGGTCGTTGCTTGCTAGACTGCCTGTAGGCAGTCACAGCAGGTTGACGACAAATACCACATCACCCGGCTGGACACTCCAGCAAATTACATTGTAGTTCTTGCTTTGGTGGGGAGGTCGTCGAATTCGAAGTTATTGGAGCAGGGAGAAGCGTGGGGTCCAGAAATGGTAAGGAATTGGATCACAATCTTTCGAAAGAACGGTGCTGCAATTCGCTTGGTGTGATTTAGGGAAAGTATGGAAAACTAAACTATTAATGGCCGGGACGGGTATTGAACCCGCGTTCGGCCGAATGTCAGTCTGGAACGAAGGCTCTTCTTTCTCCTCGCACTTTTCACTACTGAACTAACCAATCCCGTATGTTTCAGAATGCGACCCAGCGTTCCAAAACTTCTTTCGTAATTTGTGTGTCCCATTTCGTTCTGTCGTACGCAGAATGTGTTAATTTTGTTCTTAATTGCGTAAACTAATATATATGTTTTTTTGTTTAGATTTTTGCCTTCTTGCTTGTAACCGAGATTCATTTAGATTAAATGACTGTGCTATACACACAGATATCTGTGCCTACGTCAAAATTAGATACTGCACGGATCATCCCCTTATCGGTTAAAGCTTTTAGTGCTAATTTTCATTCCTCGTCTGTCTTTACTAATCTTACTTCGTACATTTCATAATTTATTTATTAATCTTACTGCTACTTTTTCAATCTACAATTTTAAAATATTTATTTTACTTTTGGTTATAGGCCTGTTTTGTGCAGACTTCTAATATTTTTTTGATTATGTCCAGTAATTTTCTTGTATCCCACGAATCTAAACTGTTAAAGTTAAAAATACCGAAATAAAGCAGACAACGAAAAAACGTTGAAAACTCCACGCTATACTTACTTCCACTGACGATTAGCAGCTAGATTCCAATTACTTTTATTATTTAGATAGAAGGGACAGTCAATCACTTGTGTCATCACTAATTAAATCAGAGTACTTGCTGTGTCATTACTCATTAGTATTAGAGGACATTCTTCCTTACTTCATTGCTTTCGTCTGACAATATTACGTGTGTTCATTTGTGTACTACAAACATAAAATTCATGATTCTGAAAATAAAATTAAAACAATATGGGACATTGTAAAAAAGGAAACAGGAAAGAGTAATCAAACAAGTAATGATATTTTTGTCAAAGAAAATTCAGTAGAATCTAATTTCTCAATTGCTGATAATTTTAATAAACATTTTTTTATCTGTTGCTGATAAGTTGACTGCTAATAGCTCAGTGACACACAGTATGGATTTTGTCAAAAAAGGCTTCCAAGAAAAATTTAACTCTATGTCTATAAAATTAGCTACTCCAGAAGAAATAAGAAAAATTATCAAATCCCTTAAGAGCAAATACTCAAGTGGTTATGATGGGATTTCCAGCAGATTAATTAAATTGTGCTCCACAGAATTAAGTAATATACTAAGTTATCTGTTCAATATATCTTTACTTGAGGGTACTTTTCCAGAAAGGCTTAAGTATGCTGCACTCTATAAAAAGGGAGATAAGGCAGCCGTATCGAATTACCGACCAATTTCTTTACTAACAGCCTTCTCCAAAGTTTTTGAGAAAGCAATGTATAATAGAGTTTATGAACATCTAAAAAATAATAATATTCTAACTAAATCACAATTTGGTTTTCTAAAGGGTCATTCAACAGAACAAGCTATATTTGCATTCACTGACAATATTTTAGAAGGAATAAATGATAAATTAATCCCTGTGGGAATTTTTTGTGACATATCTAAAGCATTTGACTGTGTAGATCATAAAATTCTGATACAGAAACTTAAGTATTATGGTATAGATGGCATTGTTAATAAATGGCTTAGTTCTTACCTTCTAAATAGAAAACAGAAAGTGTCAATGGAGAATTTTAAGGCTGCCTTAAGAGGTCCACTGTTTTCTGAGTGGAAATTAATCAGATGTGGAGTACCTCAGGGTTCTATATTGGGGCCACTATTGTTTTTAATATATATAAACGATCTACCCTGTGTTTCATCTAAAAACTCAAAATTTGTCCAATTTGCAGATGACACAAACACAGGAATTAAAAACACTCCAGATTTATCTACAGAATATATTTCAAATTATGTCTTTGAACTGATTAATAAATGGTTTACAGCTAATGGCTTGTCTTTAAACTTTGATAAAACTCAGTATATGCAATTCAGTACATCACACAGATTAACACCTGACATAGACATAAAATTTGCAGGCCAGTCCATTCAAGAGGTAAATAGTGTGAAATTTCTAGGTTTGTATATTGATCATAATTTAAATTGGAAAGTACTGTTTCTGACTTACTAAAGCGATTGGGAGCAGCCACATTTGCAATTCGTAAAATTTCAGCTTTAGGTGATCTCCGTTTGAGGCAGCTAGTTTATTTTGCTTATTTTCACTCCTTATTGTCATATGGAATAATATTCTGGGGCAATTCTACCCATAGAGACAAAGTGTTCAGAGCCCAAAAGCGTGTAATAAGAATTATGTGTGGGGTTAGCAATAGAACTTCATGTAGAGAGCTGTTCAAGAAGTTAGGGATTTTAACATTAGCATCTGAGTATATATACACATTAATGTCCTTTGTAGTCACAAATTATACACAGACGGAAAAAAAAATCCCAACACCAAGAAAGACTTGTGTTAGATAAACGAAATTTGGTAGGCGTGTTTATACATCTGAAAGATGACATCGATTCAAATTTCGCGCTTCGCGCATAAGTGTGGCGCTAGTAGCGCTACTCAGAGCTTGCAAATCAGGTTTGCTTTAAATACGCGCTGTAAAGTTTGTGAACGTTATTTACCGCTGAGATTTGACATAGTGAGTTGATGTTAGCCAAGAATGCCTTTAAGAAGACGAAGAAGCCATTATCAACAGCTCACCGAGTTTGAACGAGGTCGTGTAATAGGGCTACGAGAAGGTGGATTTTCTTTTCGCGATATTGCAGAAAGACTTGGCCGGAATGTATCCACTGTGCATGATTGTTGGGTGCAGTGGTCAAGGGATGGTACTGCCTCAAGAAGACCGGGTTCCGGGAGGCCACGTGGCACTACTGAGAGGGAAGACCGCCGTATTCGGCGTACAGCTGTGGCGCATCGTACTGCGTCTGCGGCAGAAATTCGAGCTGCAGTTGGTACCACAGTGACACAACGAACTGTTAGAAATCGGTTACTTCAAGGACAGCTCCGAGCCAGGCGCCCTGTAGCGTGCATTCCACTGACTACAAGCCATCGCCGTTTGCGACTCCAGTGGTGTCAAGCCAGAGCTCATTGGAGGACGGAGTGGAGATCTGTTGTGTTTTCTGATGAAAGCAGGTTCTGCCTTGGTGCCAGTGATGGCCGAGTGTTGGTCAGAAGGAGGCCAGGGGAACGCCTGCAACCAAACTGTCTGCGGCCTAGACACACTGGACCTACACCTGGAGTCATGGTCTGGGGAGCAATTTCCTATGACAGCAGGAGCACTCTTGTGGTTATACCAAACACACTGACTGCAAATTTGTACGTCAGTCTGGTAATTCAACCTGTAGTGCTGCCATTCATGAACAGCATTCAAGGGGGAGTTTTTCAACAGGATAACGCTCGCCCTCATACCGCTGTTGTCTCGCAACGTGCTCTACAGAGTGTCGACATGTTACCTTGGCCTGCGAGATCACCAGATCTGTCTCCAATTGAACACGTATGGGATATCATTGGACGACAACTCCAGCATCATCCACAGCCAGCACTGACCGTCCCAGTATTGACAGCACAAGTACAACAAGCATGGAACTCCATACCACAAAGTGACATTCGAAACCTGTATGACACAATGCATTCACGTTTGCAGGCTTGCATTCAAAATTCTGGAGGTTACACCGGCTATTAATTTAACAGTATTTCACATTTGAAATGCATTTTCTTGAGCTTAAATTAACCTGTGATCTTGAAAATTTAATCAATTAAACATGTTAACTTGACAAATGCATTGTCCAAATTTCATTACTCTACAATAATTTTTTCTTGGTGTTGGGATTTTTTTTTCCGTCTGTGTACTTTGTTTGAAAAAAATAGTAAAATACGCAATTATGGCACTAGAAGTAAAAATGATCTTCACAAGACTTACAAGTCATTGTAATTTGTTCAAAAAGGGGTCCGATATTCAGGGATACATATCTTCAATATGCTCCCAACACATATTAAATGTCTAGTAGATGATAAGAATAAATTCAGGAAAAAATTGAAAGAATTTTTAATTGACAACTCCTTCTACTCTGTCGAAGAATTTATTTCTAAGGTATCTAAAAAATAAATGCCAGTATCTTGTGTAAATATAGTTCAAATAATTAATTTACCATGTATGCTATGACTGTACATCTCCTGGTGTATGTATTTAGTTTGTTACGTGATTGTTTACAGTACCATATATGTTACGACTGTACATCTTGTGGTGTATGTATTATTTTGTTAAAAAATTTTTTTAAAAAAAAGTACCATATATCCTATGACTGTACATCTTCTGGTGTATGTATTATTTTGCAATGGAAGTGTTTAATGTACCATGTATACTATGACTGTACATCTAGAGGTGTACTTATTATTTTGTTATGCAACTGTTTATCTGTAAATTGACAACTTTCCACATCCCACAGAGCCAGTCTCTTATATTGGGATCAATGGAAAATGAATGTATTGTATTGTATTGTATACTCACGAGCCCCTAAATACTCATAGTTATAAGCTTTACATACACTGTTTTTGTAACTCCAAAACAAAAGTATCCTTACTGTGTGGTTTAATGTTAGATTAAGAACTTTTCCTTGTAATATTAGATGAATGGGAAATGTTTTATCGGTAGATAACTTATAGATTCAAACAGCAAAAGAACAAAAGATATTTGGAACAGTGCTCGCGTCAGAATGTGTGTTTCGATAGGTCGTTGGCGACGAGAGTGGTTTTCCGTGTTAAGATCTCAGGTTGGCAACGTGAGTTTTGCAGGAAACGGCAGACCCAATATATGTACTCTTCAGCGCTGTTAACAAGTCCAGTAGGCAAGTAGCGTTTCATACGTGGAGAGTGCATAATTACTACAATGTAAGTAAACTGAGTGGAAACGGAAAGTGCCTTGATCGGGTTTTCCTGCTAAAATTAGAATTGTTGTTAAATATTCAAATTCGATACATTGATTGCCATACATTGCGCCTAGATGTGGTTATATTCCAATAAAATCTCAGAGATCTTGAAATTTTTGGGTTTATTGGAGATCGCGATTCAGCAAGGAATTGGGGATCATAATCAAACGCAAGCCACCGCTACAAATACGTTCCCAGGTACATTTAACGGTGTCATGCTGGTCCAGCCGCGTGTTATAACCTAATTTCTGCTTGAAAATAATACGTCTTGTGACTGACTATACCAGTTTTATGGCGTCATTAGTGGTTGTTTTAGCGGAATTTCAATCTCCAGTAGACCCATTTTTTTTATTTTTTTTTTTTTTTAAGTTCAGGTTCTTCTTCAGTTGATGGAAGAAAAGTTTACATTCATCGTAATCTAGAGGAATTATAAAAATGTGCGGAAGTTAACTAAATGTAGCACAGTTGTTACTGTCCTTAAAATTAATCCTACACGCCAATCAACCTCTGTTATCAATTTCGATAGAGATGTTGATACGATGTTAAGTTTCATTTACAACTAATTGTGTATTACAGGGAGATTCACTTAAGTTTCGTTCAGTTTATGGTACATTCTTCAGCAACCTTTCGAGGCTACGTGACGTAAAAATTAACTTTTCAAATCCCTTATGCCTGAAATGGAGCACACATTTATGGTAATGATATTCTTCCCTTTAACATAGCAGTCCTAATTTTTCATCCTTTAGCCGTAAATAGCTAACATACCGAATAGTGTCCACTGATATTTATATTTCACCAATCTCCACTTAGGAACTTGGAATGTTCTGCGATAATTTTCACGGGGACGCCTTGCTACATTACTTTTGCAAGGCATGTGATACCCACACTGAGGTCCCACCGCTTAACGTTCTCTAGAAACTGCCTGTTCTTACTTCCCTGTTAAATGCCCTCTCTAACAGATGCCTAGAACTAACAGTTTTTTAAAAAAAAAATCCCTTGCATCTCTACAATATCATGCTATAGTTAATCAAATTACATTTCACATTTTAAATCTTTCCTCACTAGTTCACCCTCCACATTATAACGAAAACTCTCCGCCATAATGAGGTTATTTATAGTCTCTTGTAACTGTTATTTGTGCGATATTGATACCGAATCTAACATCTGTTCAGCGGTGGTGACTTTTATTTTTTGAAGTGGTTGTAGTTGCTTAATCTGTCTGGAGAAGGCAAGATTGGAAATAGAGTTAAGCGAAGTCTTGAAATTTATAGGAAAATGCTATAGACGATAATGTACTAACTCTTGAAAGCTAAATAGATATTTAGAACTAATAGGCTGTTTTTCTAAATTCTGCACCTACCAGAATTAACAATGTATCGCATGAGGTGTGTCTAAGTGCTGGCAGATGAAAGTGACTATCAAACCAAAAAGATCCAATAATGGAAATTTACACATTCTAGCTCTAAGGCAAGTACAGTATGCGAAATAGCGCCAAATACGCAAATAGTGGTAATATTGAACTATTCGATGGTACCATAATTAAATTCGTCTGCCTTTTCTACGGAGATTCTGAGAAAGTAAACGCATTAAATTAAGACGGTCTAAACCTGTTTTCTGTATCCAAATTGGTTAAGTATGAATATTGATTCACGAATCAATTTTGCAGTTTCTCGGGTTTCTTTTACTTTATAATTTGAAGAACGAATTTTATTCAAACAGAACGTCTTTCATATGCATTCAACGATTATACATAAACAAAGGGTACCGTTTCTTCATTCGAACTAAATTTGGAAATGGGCAAATGACTTAGGTCTGCAACGTGTGCTCATTAACCTATGAAATTCTTATTTGTTGTCAAAGCAATGAAACAAGGTTACCAAAATTTTACCATGTAAGAGGTTCCCCCCCCCCCCCTGACTACATGTGGAAATCTATAAGGAGAACTTTTCTTTAGAATCTGAAGATATAAGAATTCTCTGTATCATTTGGATGGTTTTTAATTAGAACTGTATAGAAATAGTGGATTTAGAATGATTGTAATGGGCAGTTACTGGACGTAAATTTGTGTGATGAAGTAATCTAGCGTAAAGGTGTCTAATGGGAAAGGAGAGGTGTAATTGTGTTTCTGCGATTAATACAAAAGTTCACTATCCGACGTGTTCACGTTGAATAGATTACAATACATGGGATGAAGATAAATGCAGAGAAGAGTCAGCTAATTAGATACAAAAATAATAAAAAAAGTTTATGAATATGAGGTGGGGAAAGAATGGCTTGCTGAAGACTTGAAATGTAAATATCTTGGCATTACATTTGATAACAAGCTTAACTGGGTAGGACACATTGGACAGGTGGCAGGAAAAGGTTTCAAAATTCTGTACTTGTTGGAGAGAGTGATGAGGGGATGCACGAGAGAAGTAAAGGGATTGGTCAGACCATTGCTCTAATATGTTAGTGTAGTATGGGAACCTCATTTTACGTATCAAATACAGGAGTTGGAGAGGGTGCAAAAGAGGGATACTAGATTTGTTTCTGGAAATTATCGCAGAATGCAATCAGTGACGGATATGATAAAGGAACTGGAATGGGATTTTTATATGAATAATTACGCCTATGCAATTATTCCATAAATATTATTTATCGCAATTGAGGAAATGGCCCACAACAACCAGATGGAATGGGATTCATTGCAAGACAGGAGGATGAGGAGGGTCATGGGAGTGTACAGGCCGTATACTGGCAATGAGGCATGGAAAGATATTGCAATAGGTATGAAAATTAGTTCATGGAAGGGAAAAGATGACCATGACCACAAGCTGGCACTCTATTTCAGGCACAAGGGTGTGGGAAGATTTTCTTTTTTAGGTAAGGGTGTCGGGGATTGGAATGAGTTACCAAGGGGAACGACGAATAACTTACCGAAAACGTTAAAATAATTTAAAGTTAAAATTTGTAGAGGGCAAATGTATGTCGTTGCAGGATAGGGGAAGTTGGGTGTGTAGGGAAATTGCCACCGGAGCGTGTGCTCCATTGCAATTAAATTAAATTCTATGTTATTAGAAATAAGTCTGAATAAAAACTTGCAACGGCAGTAATGCTAAGGGTGGTGATTAATTTTCGTAGATGGTTTTCCACTCCGTATAGGTATAGAGCATACGAACTGGTTCTTTAAATGGAATTATTGTCTGAAAGAATACTTGGATGGAAAAAGAGTATGATATAATATATTTGTTTATATGATTTAATTATATATCGCGATATCGCTACAAATTTATCAGTACAGGGATGATATAAACCTACACTGTCTTGTTTTCTTCCTAGCTGTTGAGATTAGATTGAAATGTGGCCTGGACCAGAAGCAAAATTTTGTAAACTACCTATAGCCTTCTTGGAAAGCAGTCATTTTTCGTGTGGCCGGTTGTAGCGGTATCGCAATCTAGAATTAAACAGTTTACATTAGTATTTCAGGTTTCAACAAAGATTTAGTTGCTGCCATTACCAGCACACTAGGGTAAGAAATCGTAATTAGAGCTTTATAAACAATTAAATCTTATGAAATGTAGCTTAATTAAATATCAATAATTAACTTACAAACTCTTACGAAAAACATTCGCTGGATAAACTAAGTGAAGATTTGAAACTTTTTATCTCAAAACTTGGGGCTGGGAATGTCTTTACTGATTTAGATTATTCGCCCGTACAGTTAACATGGTGCGAAATACTAGACATCATGCAGACAATGTTTGTAGGTAAAACCTAGACACATATTGAGCTGCGTTGTACAGGACTGGAAGCAGAGGGCAGTACAAAACATATGTCCACGAATATTAGAGGTTTCATGTGGCCGTTGACAGACGTTGTACATCAAAATTTGCAAAAAAAGTAACCAAAAACATATTGAAAGAATATTTTAATTCGAGCTCTGAAGCCGAAATAGAAATATTTTGTCAGAAGTTTCGGAAAAGTGAGTACACGAAAAAATGTTCTCATTAGACATTTGCATTGACAAAAGAATAAAATATTTATGATCTATTTCTGGATTAATCGAAGATTGAAGAGGTTCCAAGCATAATCCAACTTATTCGGAGAAATGCAAAGTTCAAAACTGAAACAAAACTGGCGGTTTATCGTTGTTTAAAATTTATTTTTCATATAGTTTGAATAACTGGTGTCTGCGCATTTCTGGTTGGTAAAGCTCCTGTTAAATTTTTTTTCCATGGTTGAAAATATACATCAAAACTATTTTAAAATCACGCAAGATTTGAATAATCCAGGAGAACTTTCAAAAATGAACGCGAGCGTGCGGCTTGGTTCCACGTTTGGTGCAGTCCTGCTCTATGGAGCCAAAGAGACTATGCTGCGTGCAAAGTGCACCCACGTGTTTACGCTGCCGTTAATCGGACGTACCGTTTAGTGTTTGCGGAAAAGAATTCTTATCGGAATTGAGGTATTTGAAAATGAATTCCCGCTAGCAATGTCATTGTATTGTACGCAGTGACCTAATTTGCGGGAACCATTGGATAAGTGGAAGTGTTGAGTGGTTTCTGGTGTTGTCAGGTGGACTGTCGGCTGGCTGGTGATGTTGGTGGCTGTAGTTGGTGCCTGCTGCAGCGACCTGCAGCAATGTGACCAGGCTGCAACTGTGTCGACTGTCAGTGATGTTCCACTCGATGAGGTGAGTCCAGCTGAGGTGTTTATTCCAAGAAGAGTTTGAATTATACAAACCATTTTTGGTGTAGTTTGGTAGATTACTTTGAAACAATCGAAGTTGTAAACCAAATATTCAATGTACACTCTTTGGCGCAAAAAAAAAAAAAAAAATAAATAAATAAAATTGATTGTGGGTGCCCGAGACTATTCCGCACAATGTACTACGCCCACCCACTAACCATTCTTATTGGCAGGATAGTTCATCTATCTATCCCCACATTTCAGTAAAAGGTTACTGACCGATCCCGAGACAAGTAACGCATTTTCCTGTACCTGGATTGACTGTAATATTCGGCAAGATATCGCCGAACATACCGCAATCAGACGAAATTCGATTCCAGCTATACTTTTCTTAAATTCAGATCATGAAACATATCTTTAAAGTTGTAATTAACAAGATTGCAATAAAGCGCAGTAAAAATGAGGTTCAATTATACATGTTTTTCCAAATGATTATCGTAAAACTATAACGATAGTTATTTATATATTGATGTGGCTAATTACTTGCAATAGTGCAACACATAATGAGGTGTGTGGGTCGAGAAGTGGGTGTAAATGTTCAAAGATCCAGAATTTTTAATTCTACAGAACTATAGAAACGATTATAAAGATATTTCGGATAATTGTCTAATGCCAGTTGAATGTAACTGACTTCCGAGGCAGGATAGGGTTGTTTACACTCTGCACGAGCCGTCTGTTAGCACGAGCTCAGTTTGCTTGTAGCTAACGGTCTAGTCTTGTAAACGCGTGGTCCTCGATTCGAATTTAGCCATTTATATTATTTTTTTCATTTATTTTAAACAAGTCGAACCTACAAATGGCTTATGTGTAAAATATAACATCGACTCTTACCTGTTTGCGTCAGGAAGTAACATACTTAAGGCAAGACTCATAACCGAGTGCTTCTTAGTAAACTGCACACGTAACAATGAAAACTTTCACAGAGGTAACACTAAAAGAAATCTTCTCGGGCTTCAACATCGTCGAAATCACGTCGTCTGGTTACGTTAGGTGGACTATAACGAGTTCGCACCATCGTCAAGAAGAAAAACTAAATATTACTATACCAATTTCTTATGCCACTTCAAGCTACGTGAGGGAGGGAGCGGGGTTCAAAAGGAGCCAAAATGGAGGTACGTAGTTTGACGCTCCATAACCACAAAATTGACCCTACGAAACTTGTCGTATCCTCTTGCCACTGTAAAATTTGGTGCTAAGCAACAGTTGCTTTACTTTGCTCATAGAATACCAGGACTTCTTTCCCGTTACACAGAATATTATTCATTATTCTGTCTGAATTACCATTGCTTCTATTGGCGAAGCTAAACTGAAATTGGGTCACTCCATGGAGAATACCACCCAACAAAATCCAGATAGTCTCTTTTTACTTTATCCTATTAAACATCCATCCTGCGTGCGGGAGATATTGCCAGCGGTTGCCGACCACCTCTGATCGTCTCTTTATAAAACAAAGCCATTTCAGTGGCGGCTGCCAAAGCAGCGGCCCATTTCTAAGAAAGCTATGCTATTCCTGAAGAGAATTGGTTGTGGGTACATGTTGCTTGGCGTTGGGCGGCTTCAGTTGAAACGGAGTGGACTAACGAAACAATATTTGCACTCTATCTGTTTTGTGGGATTGTAGAGTAAAAGTACAAATATCGTCATAAAAGTCAAGAGCTCACGGAAATAGCAATTTTCATGTTGATAAGGAATCTAGTTTTTCAGTTTTCACTAGAGATTAAAAACGAGACATTGCCAGATCTGGTGCGGGAAGTGATCCAGTTTATGAAAGTCTGTGATTGTTACCATAGTAGGCTAGGAGTACACAAAAAAAAAACTGAATGTTATCGCGAATGTATTCTCGGACACTAATTGCTATGGTTAAGCGGTAATTAAGAATCTTTTTCGTTGAAACCTTTTCTTGCACTCCTAGATATTGTTGCAAAACATTAATCGAGAGAGGAAATGCATAGTTAGCAACAAACAGGTGGGCTAATACTTCTTCCAGGAAGTACGGTCTGGGAAGAGTCGGTGATATCTTCCCGACAATTCTTGAATTTTGTTTTGGTAAATATACCGTCGTCCGATATTATTCTTTGGCAACCTACACCCACGTATAGGAAATTGTAGTTTGAGTCAACAACGGCAAATAGGACTTCTTCTGTACCCTAGATTGACAAATTAATGGACGATGCAAATTAATTCAGTCACTGCAGTGTTATGTGGCTCAACATCGATAAGTGGAACGCATCCAAAACTAATTTGCGTTGTTCACGACGCCATTCACATTATTATATTATTGCTGCAGTGGCTGCAGCAAGCAAATCCTCGTCGGTAAACATTTTATTACTGAATGTCATTTCATACGGACACAGTGAATTTTCAGTGAAGCCCTATGACTGCCATATGACTTCCATATGACTGCCATATGACTGCCATATGACTGCCATATGACTGCCATGACTGCCATATGACTGCCATATGACTGCCATATGACTGCCATATGACTGCCATATGACTGCCATATGACTGCCATATGACTGCCATATGACTGCCATATGACTGCCATATGACTGCCATATGACTGCCATATGACTGCCATATGACTGCCATATGACTGCATATGACTGCCATATGACTGCCATATGACTGCCATATGACTGCCATATGACTGCCATATGACTGCGCCTGTTTGAACGCTCCTCAAGGCAGAGAACACTCATTAGCACCTTCGCATAAAAATAAATTTTTGAAATATTCTTGTTACGCGCATCTTTTTGAACCAAAAGATTTAAACACTCCAAACAATTAAAAACTAAGATCAACTGAAGTTTAGAAAAGTATGTCCTGCGACTTTAAAATGTTATCTTAACAGCGGCAATATTATGAATTTGTAGACTACTGGGTGAACTATTTGTGACGCTTATTTGATATTGCCGCAGATGAAGTCTATAGCTGTCACCGCCGTGAAAGGAGAGACGGGGCCAGCTCCCACTGAAGCGCAGACTACCAAGAAACCCTGTGTCGTCGAAGTGGACGAGGTAAACACTAGCATCGAGCTTAGTCTCTGTAAAAAATCGGCGCGGATACCAAATATGATATACATATATAAAACAAACTTGCTACCTTAGAATCAACGGTACACTTTCACTAATACTGTTGGTACGATTTTTTTGCAGTAGCAGTATTTAGCATGTATGATTAGCTGCAAACTGATTTTAATACCTTATAGTTGTAAGACTTTTATTCAAAGATTGTTGTTTCCGTGGAATATTGTACTTGCAGGAGGTAAGGATAAATACTGTCACTGTGTAAGACAATTGTTTCAAAATGTTATCTATAGTAAGAGTTTTTGACAAGTTCTTGAGACTGCGTTTATCTTTTATCGTGCCTTGAATCATTGAATCAGTAGCTAGAAATGTAGCCGTGTCTAAAAGGATGTAACTAAGTTGAATTTGGCTTTTTGCGCAGGTGCCACCCGTGAAGGGAGTTTGTATCCTGCTGCCAATGGGCGGGCCTGGTGCGTGCCGTGCCGACCCTTGGATCGTGCCTTTCCATCCTGACTGCCAGGTCTCCACGACGACTACTGCTCCGTAACCAACTCGCCGTACCTACTCGTCTCAACTTTTTACTAACGTATTAGCTGTTAATAGTATGTGCAAACAGCACTTTAGACTAAGTAAAACCTTTTATATTACATGTATTTCCAGACGTTTTAGATTATTAAATAACTTATGTTCGCTTTCTACCAGAGCAAGAATTTATGGAATCTGAAACTATACATGTTGTGCTTCAAATAAATATTAATTTTAATTGTTATTTCAGACTATTTTTAATTTTTAAGATTTGTTAATTTGGAAAAAATTAAAATAAATATATATCAGATTGCACTTGTTTTCACGTCTCTCCTTATGCCATATTTATCTTCCAGGTTCGAAGAAACTTTTAGTATAAATGTTTGAGTAGAAACTTTCAGGTAGCAGTTATTATTGGCTGCTTAAAGCAAACTTTCCCTTTTCTGAGAACTACAGAAAGACTAACAAAATTATATTCCTGTAAGTATACTAGACAATGACTTTGTTGCGATGGAGTTCACGTCCGGTGGCGATTTCTCTACACACCTAATACGCCTGCTTTTGCTCTCTAGAAATTTCAACTTTTAATTTTTTTCAGTCATTTTTGGTAAAAGATTAAACTTCCTCTTGGTAACTTTTTTCCCCATCCCTGACATTACCTATGAAAGGAATTTTCGTTATACACATTTATTTCTATGGCAATGTATGCCAATGTCTACCTATTACCTACCTACAAAAGGACGATAAAGATTACACATGACGCCGCTGGTATTGGGCGTACCTATATTTTTAAACATTTCTGCAAGATTCCTCTTAGATCTAAATATCTATACAGTGATAATTTTTACTCGTAGAATGCAACAGAACCCCAACCTTGTTTTCACATGACTTAATCTGGTATTTCTTAAGGATCTTGCCCAGCTATATAAATTGTTGAAGTTATTGAATATCTTCGTTCAATTTTTAA
>JARYHS010008075.1:124488822-124795611 GCA_031002005.1 Vandiemenella viatica | reverse complement strand
CCTGGCTCGTGCCTGGCCGCGTTGTACCTCCCTGATTAGCACTCCGAGTCCCACTGGCGAGTTGCTGGAAGAATCATACGAACATACTAAGTCTGCTGACCTTCCTCACTGTGAACGTGGAGACCGAGAATATCATCATAATAAACTTTTAAGATGCCGATTACGATACCACCAAACAATACAGTACAGTGTATCAATGCACAGCAAATATGAATTAAACGATATCTATAACAGTGAAAATAAGAGTGGACAAGGCCAAACAGTCGGTGTAATACATTTAGCTGCATATGTATCTTTGGCGTTATCAGCCAGTGCTGGAAAAGGGTGGCCCATTCCTCGTATTTCACAAAATGTGTCTTGTTCGCAGCAGAGAATGGAATAGCTATTAGTGAAAGACGAGGCTTGTGTACCTTGAAGCTTGTCAATAGAGTTGACCGTGGAATTCATTCCGGAGCGGAACTGAATTAACAAAAGTCGGTGGAGATATCGAACGTGCTATTGAAATGCCGCTTTCTTTCTCAGAAATTTTCAATTGTACCACGAGACTTTAAACTAAAACCCAATGGGAAGCTCGCATGGTTGTGCAGTGCTCTCATGCACTTCTCTACTTTTCATGAAGCAAATGGCGAATTGAGGAGACAGTGCGAAGGCCTACGACTGGACACAGACTACTCCTATAACGAAGGTAAGGACGCTAAATCATCCTGTGCTTAGAATAGACGCAGCAAAGCACTCCGTGGCTGGCAGCTGAACTGCAAGTTTTGACGTTCAGGTCAGCTGTACAATTTGAAAGTTGTTCGTTGCTGAAACGGGAGGCCGACTAACCACCCTAGGGTGACGACATGCAAGCCGCCAATGTGACTCCAAACACACCAATTGCCCAAAGCCCAAATCAATTACGTTTGTTTTACCTTAAATAACTTTTTGATCTTACATAGCTTTGTGTTGATGTTCCAATAAACCAATTCATTTTATTAAACCTTTCCTTTTTTTTTTTTTAATAATAGGCCTGAAAATGTTTAGATGGATTTCGTGGAGACTTTTCATTTCTCTCAGTCACATCTATTCATTTCATTTTAGTACATTATGTAAACAGCCAATTAAGAAAAACTGAAATAACGAAAAGCAGCGAAAAAATACATTGGCGCCTCGCATTAGACGCCAAATTAAAAGTGTAATACCACTGGTTTCGAAAAGGTTTCATAAAATAATCAGATTTAATTAAAATGAACTGTGGTTTTCATTCTTCGATCTAATTGATCTTTCGCATAAAAATTATTTGGAGTAAATAAATAAGCTAACTAATTATGCAGATCTCTGGGTTTTATTTATTTTTTTAAATATTAAATTGAAATATTTTATTAAATAAAAGCGAAACAGCTTTAAACGATAAACATTATGGAACTTTAAACATTGTAGAGATATTTTTAATATATATATATATTGCCTCGGTGACATCAAATTTATGAGAGGCTAGAAAGGATTGGGGACAAGGACCGGGAAGAGATTTTACCATGGCCTTCAAAGGAACCATATCGACTTTCGCCTGGAGTGATTTGGGGAAACCATGGAAAACAATGTATGATCTGGATGGTCGGACGGGGGTTCAAAACCACGTCCTCCGAATGCGAGACCAGAGCGTTACCTCTCACCCACCGAGTCGGTTTGAACGTGTCCAGCAGAACTATAGGCTCATGACATGTATTATGAAACCTACGAATATTACGCCGCGCTAGTGCAGAACGATGATAGACACCTCTTGGAACAGCCGATGGAGTCTTTGTGGCTAATGCTCTTCTTACTCCGGCAGGTACTCCCCTTGCGGCCACAACCGGACCGCGCTGTGTTGTCTTCCAACCAAAGCGATGTGCCCTTGCTGTTCCCCTAGTTGCCGTTGGTACTTCTGACAAACTTCTGGTAGTGAAGTCAGGAATGAATTGCCTCGTCTGTCAACCGTGATGATCCCAAACCGGACCGCGCTGTGTTGTCTTCCAACCAAAGCGATGTGCCTTTGCTGTTCCCCTAGTTGCCGTTGGTACTTCTGACAAACTTCTGGTAGTGAAGTCAGGAATGAATTGCCTCGTCTGTCAACCGTGATGATCCCAGCTCGACTCTGATTGTTCTCCTCTTCGTGGCAAGTTTTCCCTGCTTCTCTGATTGGACCTGACGTTATAAAAAGAAACTATAAACACTTTAGTTGTTCACCCAGAATTGACTCTTATTAGGTGACAAGAAGCCCTGCATTTACGACTTCCAGAAGTACTTCTCACTCACACTCTGGCCTTGAATTCGGGAGGATGTGGGTTCGAATCCCCGTCCGGGTGTCCAGATTTGGGTTTTCCACGTTTCTCCAAATCAGTGCAGGCGAATGCCGCGATGCTTCTTACAGAAGATCATGGTCCATTTCCTTCCCGTCCCTTGTCCCATCCTTTCCCGCCTCTAATTACCTCGACGTCCACGAGGCGTAAAGCCATAATAATAAGAAAAAAAATCACTCAACGAACCCCGAATCAGCAACCCAGTTGGCATTATGATGATAGGGGAAAATCTTCATTTCAGACAACGTGAAACGTACTGGTCTTTCGGGTCATGGCTTCATAATCGGTGCAACTGCCCCTCAAAGCAGGTACAGAATTGTATCTTTCATCCTGGGAAGCAGGTGAAAATGTAGAGCTCGAGTTAGCGATTAACTTTTAACACCTACTGCAACCAATTTCTGCTTCCATTAGTGCTACTTTGGTCAACAAAGCAGCAAAATCAGCGCCAGCGTCAGAACCTACACCTGCAAAATATAGCAACAGTTTGCTTATAAATAAACTAGTGATAGCCCCTGACCATGTTTTGTGTATGGTTCCATAATTATCTTCATATATGCTGCCTGCATCGTGATTAAAACTAATGTGCTATTAGTTTAATAAATAGGTAAAAATCACAATAAAACACACTATGAATAAATACACCTAATAACGTAATAACCCAATTATAGTGAATACGCACATAACGTAAAATGAAAATAATCATCCACATTTTTGTTCTTAATAATCTTAACACGTGGTGTAAGGGTTTGGGAGAGACTATATTAACCTCCTCCAACCAAATGTCAACCTATCCTTAACATGGTCCACCAGTTTGCACGGACGAGGCTCTGGCGACTGAGTGGTTCCCAGGACTGTATAAGGCGTCTCCCACTGCTTGCCAACGGCCTACTAAAGAAGGGTGGAGAAGCGCGGAGTGATCGAGGCACCCTCTTGCCCTTGGCGCTGGAAACGGTCCATTGAGGTGGATGAATAGGAAATGATCAACCGCCTGGGAATGCAGAAGCAACGGAATGCCCAAAGGGTATCCCGCGCATTTGTAATCCTCTCAAGTTACGTATGGAATGATGGCTTCTTCCTGGATAAAATATTCTGGACGTAAAATAGTCCCCCAATCTAATCTCTGATAAGGGGGGGGGGGGCAGCTGACGGAGGAGTCATCAGAACGGATTGAAACATTTTACTTGTCGGAGCGTGGAATTTTAGAACTCTGAATAGAGCAGGCAGATGATGGAACGACTGAAGCTAGATATTATTGGCATTAGTAAGATCTTGTAGAAGGACGCACAGGATTTCTGGTCCTGGCAACACAGAGTAAGTATCATACAAGCTATCAATGGAGTTACTGATTTGGAATTTGAAATGAACAAGAGAGTAGGAAAACGGGTGAGTTATAACGAATGGTTTAGTGACAGGACTATTATGATGAAGGTCGAAACTAAGCCTGCTCCAACCACTTTAGTCCAAGTTTACAGGTCACAGGCAAATGATGAAGAAATTGAGAAAATATATGATGAGCATGAAGAATTAATCAAATATGGAAAATCTAAGGAAAGTCTAATAACCATGGTAAATTGAAATGCGGTAATGGGAGAAGGAAAGGAGGGGAAAGGTGTAGGAAGTTTTGGTCTAGTAGCAAGAAATGACGTAGCAAGCAGGTTGTTAGAATTTTATTAAAAATATAAATTCGTCGTGGCGAACACACTTTTTAAGAATCATGCACGAAGGATTTTTTTTGCTGTCATCATTCTCTCGACTGGTTCGATGCAATCCTCCAACCCTTCCTATCTTGTGCCAGCCTTTTCATCTCAACATACCCCGTACAACCTACGTCCCCAATTTTCTGCTTCATATATTCTAATCTCCTCTGCAGTTCTTATCTTCGACTGTTCCCTCCACTAACAAATTAACCAATCCTGCATGTCTCAAAATATGACCTACCATCCTGTCTCTTCGTTCTGTAAGACTCATCCACAAACTTCTTTCCTCTCCCATTATTTCCAAAACTCATTCGTTTAGTACTTTATCGGTTCACTTAATTTTCAGCATCCTTCTATAGCACCACATTTCAAATGCTTCAATTTTCCTTCTTTCTGGTTTTCCTAAAGTCCATGCTTCGGTGTCATAAAGCGCGACGGTCTAAGCATAGAGTTTTAACAAGTTCTTTCTGAGTCTTAAAGCAATATTTGAAACTAAATGATTTCCCTTTTTCGTGAAGGTTCTTTTCGCTATTGCTATTCTGCTTTTAACATCATTCCTGCTTCGGCCATCGGTTGTAATTTTACTTCCTAAGAAACAAATTCTCTAACTTCTGCTATCGCATCTGATCCTATTTTTGTATTTAATCTACTAGTATTGGTATCAGTTCTGTTACATCTCATCATTTTTTTTCTTGCTTTGGTTTATATTTAGTTCAAAATCTTCCTTCAGTATTTTGTTCATGATATTCAATAACTTCTCAATACCTTAACCTGTTCTGCTAGCGAGACAATGTCATCACCAAATTGTAGCATACTGATTTTTTCCTCCTTGAACATTTATGCCACATTCAAATCTTTCTTTCTTTCTCTTCCTATATTACTTCTTCTACATACATTTATGCCACATTCAAATCTTTCTTTCTTTCTTTCTCTTCCTATATTGCTTCTTCTACATACAAGTTGAATATTAATGGAGATATCTACAACCTTGTCTCACACCATTTTTAACTGATGCATGTCTCTCATGATTCTCTACTTTTATTATAGCTACTTGATTCTTATATTCTTCTATCTCGGTATTTCAGACCCGACTTCTTTAAAATGTTGAACATCTTGTCCCACATAACATTATCAAAAGCTTTTTCTAAATCAACAAATGTCATAAAAGTATCTTTGTTTTTCTTGGTCCGCCTTCAAGTATTGATCTTAACGCCAGAGTCGTTTCCCTTGTACCGCTGTTCAAAGCTCTATCAAATTCTGTTGTCAGAACAGGATCACCTAAGTAATCAATGTCGACATCAACTTCCTTTGCTAATGCACTGTTGTTCAGATCATCTCCAGTACCCCTGGAAACGTCCAGAAGATACATGTAGATATCAGCTAGATTATATTATTGTCAAGCAGAGATTCAGGGATCAAATTCTAGACTGCAAACCACACCAGGAGCTGACGTAGACTCTGACAACAATCTAATAGTTATGAAGTGTAGTGTGAAATTCAAGCACATGCAAAACTGGAAGTGAACAAATTGAAACAATGTAACACGGAATAAAATTTTGCATGGTTGGTTGATGTGGGTCTAAGAAACTAAGAAATAACTCTGAAAGCAGTTCAAGTGAGTAATGAGGATAGAAATAATCAAAGCAGGTTAAAAAAAAAAAAAAAAAATATGTATTACGAAATAAGCCGGTCGATAACCTTTTATCACAGAAATTTTGGAGTCGATGGATAAGAGAAAAATGCTCAGTATGAAGCAGGAAGAAAGCAGTACAGACATTTTAGAAGTGAAATAAAAAGGAAATGCCAGAAATAAGAAAAGTTAAGAAGTAGAAAAGGAAATGGCTATAGGTAAAGTAGATGTAGCGTATAGGAAGCTGGAACCGAATTTTGGAAACAGGAACAAAAAATGTATAAACATAAAACCTACTGATGAGAAATCTATTTTCAACCTCAGATGAATACAAAGAAAACTTGTATGACGGCGATGATTTGAAGAGCAGCAATGTTGACATCGGTGACTTATGAGATCCTGTTTTAAGGACGGAATTTGATAGAGCTATGAAAGATTTTAAATAAAATTAGATGGTTGGAATTGGTGAGATCCGTTCAGAACTTCTAAAATCCTAGTGTTAGATTTTTCAAACTAATATCTAACACGAAATAAGAGAGTTTCTAACTGGTGTTAACGAATGTATCACTTTCATACTTCCGAAGAAAGTACAAGGTAACAAATTAAAGAATTATCGCACTATACGTCTATCATCACATGTTCAAAAATTACTGACCAGGATAATATACAGAAGATTAGAAAGAATAGTAAAAGAGACAGTAGATAAATATACGTTTGGGTTCAGGAAAAATCGTGGTACATAAGAAAAAAAATCTGGCTTTGAGGTTTATGATTGAAGGGCGGATTCAGAAAAACAAAGATACCTTTATGGCTTTTGTTAGTGTAGAAAAAGCTTTTGATAATGTTAGCTGGGGCAAAATATTTAAAATTTTAAAGGCGAAATGTCTAAATTATCGAGTTACAGGAATAATTTTAAACTAATGCACCCAGCAAATGCCAAAAATCTGTACATAATGGCGAGAAAATACAATGGCATCTAGCAGATTTGCAATAAAATATCTACGACTGCTGCATCAACCATAAGCTATTTGAATCCTACGGTCGTGTTTCTCGTCTCCCAACCATTAAAAATTATATCAAGAAATCGATAAAAACGGATTCTAAGTACTGTTGCAGGAGCAAAATTTTACAATGTAGTTAGGAGTTTAACAATATAACACAGTTCGAAACATTTCGTCTTCGTCTTTGTAAGCGAAGATTAGCACAACGCCATATGATCCTCCTTGAATATTTTCAAGGCTGTCTTAAGGTCACATTGTCTGCACAGATGTTATTTTTTGCTAATTTACATTCCATATTCATTATTATGATTTGGATTCACATTTAATTTATATCTTTGTAATAAGAACTGTACTTCACAAGTCAGTAAGGGAAAGGAAAACTCAACTATCTATTCGAACTAATTGTACAACAAAAATTTCATAATCTTTCCCTGCCCTTTATGTTTATCTCAGCCACCACTATATAGCACAGATCACTGGTGTTTGGGTGTGGTAGTAGAACGGAGTTTCCTATCGTGCACAACGTTGGCCGAATGCCCATAGCTGTGGGGTGTGGGAGATATGGTGGTTGAAATTGGCCGATGCAGGAAATTTTCATATTTCGACCAAAAACTTGTGTGTCCCTATACTTCTCTTTCCTGCCACAACTACATAGCACAGACCTTTGGTGTTTGTGTGTGGTTATAGCATCGAGTCTCTCATCGTGCACTATGGTGGTTAGATGTGGGTAGCTATGGGAGTGTGGGAGATATAGTGATTGAAAGTGGTTGACTTAGGGCATTTTCCTATTTATACTAAATACGTGTGTGTCCCTATATTTCACATTGCAGCCAAAACTACCAAGCGCAGATCACGGTCGCTTGCGTGTAGTAGTAGCCTGGAGTCTTCCAACGTGCACAATGGAAATTACATGTCGTTAGCTGTAGGGGTGTGGTAGATATGGTAGTTGAAAGTGGTGGACCTGATAAAAATAAATATGTGTCTCCCTATATTTCACTCTGCAGCCAAAACTACCTAAAGCAGTCTACTGGTGATTGTGTGTGGTATTAAACTAAAGTCTCCAACAGTGCACCATGGTGGTGTGATAAAAAAAAATATGTGTCTCCCTATATTTCACTCTGCAGCCAAAACTACCTAAAGCAGTCTACTGGTGATTGTGTGTGGTATTAAAGTCTCCAACAGTGCACCATGGTGGTGTGATAAAAATAAATATGTGTCTCCCTATATTTCACTCTGCAGCCAAAATTACCTAAAGCAGTCTACTGGTGATTGTGTGTGGTATTAAACTAAAGTCTCCAACAGTGCACCATGGTGGTGTCATGACGGTAGCTATGGGGGTGTGAGAGATATGGTGATTGAAATTGGTCGACTGAGGGCAATTTTATTTTTCGACCAAAGACATGTGTGTCACCATATTTCAATTTGCAGCCATAAATACCTTGCGCATATCACTGATGTTTGTGTGTGGTATTAGCTTCGAGTCTCCCATCGAATACTATGGTGGTTACATGTCGGTAGCTGTCAATAAAAATTCTTTACAATCACGAACGAAGTCGTGGGCATCAGCTAGTTTATAATACTAGCTTTGACCGGCTGGCGTTGCAATGCCTCAATTTCTTTCTTGATTGGGTATGCATACCGTATGCATATACAAAACAGACAGATTTACATGTACTAAAAAAAGGAAAGACATCTCGAAAAACATACTTAAATTTTGTTTATGAAGGTTGATGGGTGAAGTGTGTGAGTTTTTGTAAACCTAATGTAGGCAATACATTTCTCTTTGTTTTAAAGTATTTCATCAAAAATCTGATAAAAACTGTGAGATTCTATAAACAACTATTGAAATTAGGATGGATCGTAGTAAAGGGGGAGAGGGGTTGGACTTTTGTAAACCAAATTTAGACTCTACTTTTCTGTTTGCTTTAAAGTATACGTGTGCAAAGTTCTTTCAAGGTTGGATAGAAACTGTAGCTTTGTGTAAAGAACATTGACAAAAATTAATGAGGTGGAAAGAGTGAAAGGGGTCAAATTTAGACAGTATTTTTTGTTAACGTACACGTGTGTAAAGGACCATTGAAATCGGATTAACCCTCTATTGCACAAGAATAATTATAGTAAGAATTTTTCGGTAAATACATTGGAATTACACTTTATGGTGCCCATGAATTGAAAATAGTTGATTATAAACTTTCTAGGATGTATATTTGGAAAATATAACTCTGTATATTCAAATATACACAGTGCATATACGGATGGAGGGAGTACATACATATTAGTTCATAGAAGGTACTAATTTTTGGGGGAACAGCATAGAAAATTTATTATACATCTACAAATTAAGACTTTAAAATAAAATTTTATTAATTAAATCTGTGTAAATCTGTAAAAAGAACTTTTACAAATATAAGGGGGTGGAGAGGGAGAGAGGGGTAGTGTTTTTGAAAACTACATGTAGACAGTATATTTCTGTTTGTTTTGAAGTATACATATGCAAAGTTCCTTCGATAGTGGATAAAAACTGTGGGTATGTGTAAAGAATATTTACAAAAATTAAGGAGGTGGATAGGGGGAGAAGGGTTGGGTTTTCGCAAATCAAATGTATACAGTATTTTTGCGTTTGTTTTAAAGTATATACGTGTAAAATTCCGTTGATATCGGATAAAAATTGTGGATATGTATAAAAAAAACATTGGCAAAAATTATGGGGGTGGAAAGGGGGAGAGGGGCTGTGTTTCTGGAAACCAAATGTTGATAGTATTTTCCTGTTTATTTTGAAGTATACGTGCGCAAGGTTCCATCGAAATTGGATAAAAAATGTGGGTTCTTTTAAAATTAAGGTTTGTAAAAGGAGAGGGGGTGAATTTTTTGTGTGAATATAAACCATTCTCGAATCAACATAATCACACAGACAAAATTTCATAAAAACCAGTCCAATCGTTTAGGAGGAATTCTGTCACATACACAGGGACAGAAGAAATACACATCAAGATGTTGTACGTCTTGGAAATGTTATTACGTTTTATGTCCAACTTTAATATTACAGTAATCAGATACAGGGGAATCCAATAGCATTGCCTTCAGATAAGGCGCTGTAAATAATCACATTACTAAATACATAGCAAAAATCTGTATACCATGTATGTATTGCTAAGGAAAGAAAGGAAAGTGCGTATGGCATTGCTGGCCGGGAGACCAAGGTGGGTACACATTAGAGACTAGAGACTAGACGAACGCAAGCAAACGTATAGATGCGGCCAAATCTATGCGGCGTTGGTTAAGATTAGAACAAAGGAATGCGTTGTTTGTCATTCTTTCACGTTCGCTGGTTTATGCGGTGAAAATATTTTTATATTTACCACAAAAATGGCGGTAGAAGATGACTTAATCATTGATAGTGCGTCGTGCATTATTATTTATATATTTGTCTGTGGAACTTACCGTTGAACACAATCAGTAACCGATGTGATAAAAGAGTTAGAATGGTATTCATTGGAAGATAGGAGGAGGGTGAAGAGGGTCATGGGAGTGTACAAGGCGTATATTGATGATGAGACGTGGAAAAACATTGGTGAAAGAATTAAAAGTAATGCATGGAAGGGAAAAGATGACCATGACCACAAGCTGGCACTCGATTTCAGGTACAAGGGTGTGGCAAGATTTTTATTTCGTAGGTAAGGGGGTCAGGGATTGGAATACGTTTCCTGGAGAATTGATGAATAATTTACCAAAACCGCAGAAACAATTTAAAATTGAAATTTGTAGATGGAAAATGTAGGTGGGTGCAGGATAGGTGAAAAATGGGTATGTAGGAAAAATGCCACCGGAGTGTGGGCTCCATGGCAATTAAATTAAAATTAAACAATTTAATTAATGAAATACGAAGACGCAGGAGATCACAACGACGATGGTGCATGACTTCTTTGTTCGGAAGTAGAAATGTCTATAGAGGGACAGACTTAATAGACGATCTTACACCTGAGGAGGAGAAGGAGGAAGCGCAGCCTTCGGCGCTGGCTGGACTGGTGGTGGGGTACCTGTCGCCCTCAATTGGCGACATCTGCCCCAAATGGTTGCTGGTTTTGGTTGATGTCTTTTTCATTAGGTTATTTACATTTCTAGCCACTTTTGCTGGATGCACTAGTCTTTTAGGTTGGTGGCCTGTGCAGTAGCGCTCGCTACTAGTTTTGGTAACATCTTGATGGCGTCGGCTACAGATTGCGCCAGGTGTGCCTGCGCGATGGCCGATGTGTCTGCTGCGGGTGACGCGTCTCCTCTGCTCTGTTGTTGCTGGCCGTTTGATATAAACAGCCCATCGTGGTGTGTTGGTGGAAGGGCGCTTGCCGCCCCGCCCTCTCTTCTGACCGGCATTTGGCCGACTTACTGTTGCTGATGTCTCTGTTGACACTGCTGCTGAGGCCCCCTCTTGGGACCCGACGTTGGCTGCAGCCGGCTTCTGTTCTTTCGTCAGCTTATCTCCTCGGAAGTTCCTCCCCGCGACGCACCCACTATACGAGACAATATGGTTTTCGCCGCAGTTGCAGCATATGGGCTGCGAATCGCGAGGAACAGTGCATGTAGCGATACCATGCTTGCCTCCACATCTCAGGCAGCGCTCGTTCATAGTGCAATCGCGGGCCAGATGCCCACGAAACCGCTGACATCTGAAGCACTGGGCGAGCGCTAGCGGAGGCCTCTTCTTTCTCTCGATCCGGACCTTGTGCCCAACGATGAGCTGGGGCCTGTCCTTCCTCTTGAGTGGCCGGTCAGGTTGAAAGGTGAACAGTGGGAGTCGGTCCTCGGTCCCCAGTCTCCTAATTTAATGCACGTCAATTCCATCGCTCTTCAACACTGCAGCAACCTCTTCCTCCGTAGTTTCCTTTGGCAGCCCGCGAATGACCGACCATCTTGGCAGGTCGTTGCGTGGTTAGATGGAATGGCGGATGCCATTTCCGTCCAGAAACCTTTGTAGGATCAGCTGCTGATGCGGATGTTGCGGTAGGAAACGGAGCCCCTCCCCCCCCTGCACAAGGAAGCCGAGGATGTGCGAGTATGTTTGCACCAATAAGAGCTGAATGCAGTTGCCCTCATAGTGTGCTGTGACGGGCAGCACTGGGCCAAGCTCGATGGGCTGGACTGCATCTTCTTCAATATCTGCGTCGGAATAGTCTTCGCTGAAGGCAGCAGCTGTGTCGACCAATACCTGCTCCTCTTCCTGAATCGGAGTTGTATGTGTTCCAGGGGCTTCTGGCGTGGCCGAGGAGGTGTCTGTGCCGACTGACATTAGCTCACTGTCTGGAAACAGCGTAGTAAATTCTCCCGAGGTTGATGAAGGAGGTGGCTTGCGCTCCGCAGGTTGTTTGTTCTTCTTAGCTTCAAGCTGCAAAATTACTGTAGAGAAGTTGTTGTGGTCTAAGCGGCAAAGGTCCTCGAAGGAGTTGGTCTTGTGTGTTGGCGACTTGAGTGTTTGAGGTTTCCTCATATATCACCGTTCGAGCGCTTCAAAAGCTGAAAGGTTGCGAGCAAAGGTATCAGTATTCCCCTTCGCATTTGCCGCAACAGATTTCTTCTTTCCTTTCCCAATTTATGGGTAGAAAAGGGTGGTGTGCTAACACAAAAACAAGACAGAATAGCAGTTGTCGCTATAGGGCTCTATATCAGGCATGCTCCCTTTATATAGAAAAGTAACAAGAACACAAGATGTCTAAGCGGCAGACTCATCCAGCTGCCTTCCCGCAGTCTGTCGACATCAGTGGAGAGGTTAGCTTTCATTCTCCGTCCCGTAATAAGCGGATTGTCAGAGATTTCACTCATGAAGACATTTCCATTGAGCTTTGAAGACGTCGCCTTGCCAACACCCACCATATGAATTGGAAGCTGACCATCTACGTCATCCTGGGCGGCTACAAATTCAACTGGACTGTCCCAGCAGGTGACTTTTCAGCATTTGAAAGAACCATGTGCACTCCAGAAGGCAGCTATCTAGCAAAGAAGTTTCTTCCGGCAGGAATCACTACTTGGCCCGAACCTACTCTTCTTGCGAGTGGCTTCACTGTAGAGAAGTACTCCAATCTAATTAAGAGAAGATTCAGAGCCTTTGGTTTTGCCCTATCTGTCATCGAGAACAACGCCAAGGAGAATAAATTCCCACCGCCTAACAGTGAAGACGTCGAGACACAACCACCTGCTTCAGACGCGACACCTGAAGCAACGGTCGTCGACCACTCAAGAATGTCTGAAGTCATCGAGACGCCACCACCTGCCTCTGACAAATCTGAAGCGATGGCCGTTGACCTCCCAGATAATGAAGACCTAGTGGAAGTGGGGCCGGTTCTTCCCCTCACTGCCCACTACAAGGGCAACTATCAGCCGCGTTCTTCATGGAGACTAATATCTCTCTGCCTACCATTGAAGAAGGAGGTGCGATTCCTCCCTCAACACCAGACTCAACTTCGTCGTTTGATGAGCTTTCTGGACGGGTGAGGCATTCAACACGCCGCGCAACTTCCACGGCGGCCTGCGAGACTGGTCGTCCGTGGACTACCGATTGATGTCAGCGAGGAGGCAGTGGCCGCTGAGCTCACCAGCAGCGGCATCGCTGCCTCTGAAGTACGACAGATGCGCTGCCCCGGCACCGAGGAGCGCCTGCCGCTCTTCACCTTCCAACCTGTGGAACATGTCCCTCGGGAACAGTGGACGCGGACGCTCCTAGGGCGCAAGGTCCGCCTTGAAAACAAGAAGAAGCCACCACTCGCTCTGGCCCCGTGTTTTCGCTGCCAGGGTCACTGCCACCTGACACGCGACTGCACTGGCCAAGAGCGCTGCGTGAGGTGCGCTGGCAGCCACAAAGTAGCCTACTGCAGCATCCCGCGTGACGGGGTGCCAACCTGCTGCAACTGCAATGGGTGCCACCCAGCTTGCTACAGTTGATGCCCAGTGAAGAGAAACTTACGCGCCGACAAGACGCAGACCAACACCGACAAGCCGGTGCAACCAGACTCCAAGAGACAACCCGGCCGGCGACAAGCAGCCACCAGTCCTGAGCTACCTGCAACGGCGAAGAGGAAGTTCGCAAAACACCATCTATGCCACCAGGCTAACTGCAACCAAACCGACAGCGTCATAACTCATCTGCTCCAACAACAAAACATGCTATTGACAGAGGTCATAGCAAATTATGCCACCACCTCGGGAAGGACACGCCCGATGATGACAAATTAAGCAAGGACAACCAGCAATTAATATGGAAGGAGATGCAGGCATACCCGCAAGAACTTCCCCGCGCTCTGGGAACAACGTCATCTCAGAAGATTTAGTGTCATGTGTGTTGTGTATGGACTTTTTGAAAGTTTCTGCAGTATGAAGTCGACCGACTTTGAGACGTTATTGCAGCAGATTGGTCTGAAGGTTTCAAATCATCAGTAATTTCTCTATCCTTTAGTGCAAATTTATCCAGCAGAAATACATGTCTTTAAAAGCAAACCATGTAGATTGAAATATGATAACAGCTAAAGAGTCTGTTTTAAATGGATTTTCCTGTTTTTGGACGTTCAGGTCTGTAGGATCCCAATTGAGATTTCATTTTCTTTTTCGTGTCTATTGAGTCACATTTCATAATATCACTAATTTCGCTCCAGGCATCATGTTTCTTTATTTTATTTTTATGATCATTAAAAATAGATATCCATAAACACTCTAGATAACTCTAATAATTTTAAGGAATCTGATTAGACGACTCCATGTTCCTTAGAAAACAACAAAAGCTTTCTTCTTGACGTGCACACTATAACTAAGCCTAAAGCATGTGGTGCACATTTCATTTTGATGTACCGCTTCCCGAGCGAAATTGAGCGCAGGCAAACGAATGCGGTCGGAAACGTTCATTCGCCTTCGTTTTCACGTAGACACTAAGTGGACGTATGCGTGCGGTACCCACCCTAAGGGGACGACCATTGATTACGTAAGGAGGTGTGGCAGAACGAAGAACAAGGGTTTATAGATTACTCTCTGTCAGTAAGAGGTTGCTATGAGAGCATAGACACGAGTTGGAACGTGAAGTTATTGATAAAAGAACCTGCAATCTTCGGAGTTAAAGCATATGATTGAACTTTAATAAATTTTAATTAATCGTCAGACAAGTTTACTCATTATTTAAATAAAAGTTTAATAAAGTAAAAATCAAATCGTCACGAACTACAAATGAAAGGTGACATCGGAAGAAAAGCAATATAAAGTAGAACAACGATCTTCATAAAAAGATAAATACGACCGAACACAAGAAATACGACATGAAGTGTGACACGAAATGCGACATGGCGACCGTGACAGGACATTGGGATTTTGTTTTGTTCTGTGTGCTATTAGTTATAAGAATGCAAATTGTGATCATTTACTGTAAAAAAGAATGCAAAGTTCTTACGTCCAACCTCATATAAAGTTTACCATAATTTTTTACTTTTAAATATATGGTAAACTTGGGAGGGGTTGTGGCAGAACGAAGAACAAGGGTTTATAGATTACTCTCTGTCAGTAAGAGGTTGCTATGGTAACAGTTGGCTATCAACGAGAGCTAGCGTGAGAGCATAGACACGAGTTGGAACGTGAAGTTATTGATAAAAGAACCTGCAATCTTCGGAGTTAAAGCATATGATTGAACTTTAATAAATGTTAATTAATCGTCAGACAAGTTTACTCATTATTTAAATAAAAGTTTAATAAAGTAAAAATCAAATCGACACGAACTACAAATGAAAGGTGACATCGGAAGAAAAGCAATATAAAGTAGAACAACGATCTTCATAAAAAGATAAATACGACCGAACACAAGAAATACGACATGAAGTGTGACACGAAATGCGACAGAGGTGTATTTTCGGAAATCTGTACCCCCCCCCCCCCTCACCCAAGGTGAGGTGAGATCCTGGGGGACCTCCCTCCGCCTGCTGACGACCTCATAAGTTTTGGAGATTTTTTTTAGCTCTAGTGTTCTTCAAGGAATTAAAAGATGACGTGAGGTTTCTGTCGACCCTTCCCCCCTGGTGATATTCGGTGAGATTTCGTCGGACCCCACTTCCTCCCCTGGTTCCACGTCACCCCCTAGCGTAGTTCGGCCGCTGGTTTGACTGTTTCTATTTGCCACGCATGCTCCCCTGGCGTGGCTTCTGTGTATTGCTCGTTGATTTAAATAAACTAAATAACACAAAAAAGGTACGATTTTCTCGATAATATTCTTTGATAGATTTTGCTAAACAGGATTCAACACCTAAATTTTATTAATTCACGAATCTCGAATTATTATAAATACAATAATTTTATTTTTAATTTTAATATATCTGGTGAACAGCATTATGTTTCCTAATTCATCACTAAAATTACTTTATCATCAGTAACAGTTACACAGTTCTTGCTTGAGCGATTTAGGAAAGTTAGGCGTGGGAAGGCGACCATCCATGAAACACTTGTTTCCACTATACATCACAACTGCAAAAATTTTCAAATATATTTTACTAAATGAAATTATAAAATATTCATCTTGTTCGATTTCACCATATAGGTCCTAAGCTTGCCAAATATTTCTATGCAAAAAAGGTCGTTGCTTGCTAGACTGCCTGTAGGCAGTCACAGCAGGTTGACGACAAATACCACATCACCCGGCTGGACACTCCAGCAAATTACATTGTAGTTCTTGATTTGGTGGGGAGGTCGTCGAATTCAAAGTTATTGGAGCAGGGAGAAGCGTGGGGTCCAGAAATGGTAAGGAATTGGATCACAATCTTTCGAAAGAACGGTGCTGCAATTCGCTTGGTGTGATTTAGGGAAAGTATGGAAAACTAAACTATTAATGGCCGGGACGGGTATTGAACCCGCGTTCGGCCGCACTTTTCACTACTGAATTAACCAATCCCGTATGTTTCAGAATGCGACCCAGCGTTCCAAAACTTCTTTCGTAATTTGTGTGTCCCATTTCGTTCTGTCGTACGCAATGTGTTAATTTTGTTCTTAATTGCGTAAACTAATATATATGTTTTTTTTTTTTAGATTTTTGCCTTCTTGCTTGTAACCGAGATTCATTTAGATTAAATGACTGTGCTATACACACAGATATCTGTGCCTACGTCAAAATTAGATACTGCAAGGATCATCCCCTTATCGGTTAAAGCTTTTAGTGCTAATTTTCATTCCTCGTCTGTCTTTACTAATCTTACTTCGTACATTTCATAATTTATTTATTAATCTTACTGCTACTTTTTCAATCTACAATTTTAAAATATTTATTTTACTTTTGGTTATAGGCCTGTTTTGTGCAGACTTCTAATATTTTTTTGATTATGTCCAGTAATTTTCTTGTATCCCACGAATCTAAACTGTTAAAGTTAAAAATACCGAAATAAAGCAGACAACGAAAAAACGTTGAAAACTCCACGCTATACTTACTTCCACTGACGATTAGCAGCTAGATTCCAATTACTTTTATTATTTAGATAGAAGGGACAGTCAATCACTTGTGTCATCACTAATTAAATCAAAGTACTTGCTGTGTCATTACTCATTAGTATTAGAGGACATACTTCCTTGCTTCATTGCTTTCGTCTGACAATATTACGTGTGTTCATTTGTGTACTACAAACATAAAATTCATGATTCTGAAAATAAAATTAAAACAATATGGGACATTGTAAAAAAGGAAACAGGAAAGAGTAATCAAACAAGTAATGATATTTTTCTCAAAGAAAATTCAGTAGGATCTAATTTCTCAATTGCTGATAATTTTAATAAATTTGACTTAATTCATTCGATACTTACTTGGTATCGGAAGAAAAGTACTTGTATCGAATCGAAAGTATCGAAACGCGACCGGTGTTAAATTCAGAACGCATCATCCCTGCTGCGCCCCTCAGCCGCGCCTGCGAAATTAATTTCCCGCTGACGTCAAGCTGGTACCATTGAATTAATAACAATAAAAAAAATCAGTCTCAGAATAGACAACTTCCACAGAAAATATAATATCAAAGAGTTTGTTTTATGTCTCTATTTCATTGTGATAAAATCTGTTTTGTTTCAATAACGTCAACGAAATGTTTTTTGAAACGTTTGGCACGCATTTTGCTATGCCCGCCCAAGGGTTGCCAGATACAGTATTATAATTTCTGGGACATTTCTGGGGTTAAAAAGGTATTTTAGTGTTATTTTTAAGGAGTCAACAAATATTCAAATTAATTAAAAACGATGTATTTTACGTAAAAACTATGCTACATAACACACACGCATATATATATATGATTATTAACTCAACTTTGGTTGAAAATTACTGCTCCATAGTTGAACAGTCTTTATATATTGTCTCTGGTCGTCGGTAAGGTGGAGCGCTCCTCTACCTCCCTCTGCGAGCGCGGCATGGCCGCCGTGGTATCTTAAGTTTGACAAAAAAAAAAAAAAAAAAAAAAAAAAAAAAAAAAAAAAAAAAAAAAAAAACTGGTATACGGGAATTCCGGGACAGTAAAGCTTAATTCCTGGACACGGGACCAGACACAAAAATCCGGGACATTCCCGGATTTCCCGGCCATCTGGTAACCCTAGCCCGCCCCCTCCCCCACCCATTAGTCGCTAGCAATCGACAATCGCCCGGCCGCCCGCCATAGTGGTGTTTGTTATTGAACTGTGTAGTGCGTGCTTCGTGTTAACTTCTACTGTTTTTTTATTATTATTATTATGGCACCACCAAAATCTAAAGTGTGGGCATATTACACTAAAGTGAATGAAACCATGGCAAAGTGCAAGCAATGTTTTAAAACAGTGAAGTTCTGTGGAAACACGTCCAATTTGTTTAAACATGCCAATACTCATGGAACTGTTATAGAAAGAAAACAACAGAGTACTCTGGATCCTAATAAAAGGTGTGTATCTAATAATTATCTTTTGTTATTCATAAGCTGTTAAGCAAATGACAGATACTAATATCCTTTATCTGTACGAATTTATTTATATGTTATGAGTCGTTTTTTTTCCATTTGAAAAGTTTCTAGAAATTACATTCACTTTAATTTTAGTGTTACAAGAAACTTTGAATAATGAGATGAAGAATTAATATTCCTTAAAAAGAAATAATATAAATAATTTTACTGCTGGAAGTGTCGTCCTTCAAACAACATTATCGAAATCGTACTAGATAGTTTACTCTTATTATTTACATTTCAGTTCAAAAAGAACAAAAGCGTCTGATAAACCAACGACTACGGTTAGTGAGGAGTCCTATCTCTCACAGCCATCAACATCAAAACATTCGGAAGAACGATCTGATTGCGTCGTCGACAAAAGTGCAAATAATACTATACTCCAAACTACTTTAGAAGAGGCTTTTCACGAGTTTCGTCTAAAAAAGGCAAATACATTATTTTAGTACTTATTAATCATTAAAATTATTTGATTTTTTTTTTAATTGGCGTCTCTATTTCAGATGGAGGTGCAAAATATAAAAAAATACTGCAAGCTTTAGTATTTTTTATCTGTAAGGATATGCGGCCTTTCAATATAGTTGAAGGAGAAGGCTATTTAGCTCTCATGAAAGAACTGCAACCTAATTTCAAAGTGCCTGGAGCAAAATATTTAAAAAAGAAAACTCAGAAAAAAAAGAAAAATATGAGGCTTGTGTGGCTGTTGCTAAATCTAGATTGTCAAAAATAGATAATATTTGTCTTACACTGGATATTTGGACCGAAACATTGAACGAGCGAGGTTTTCTGGGTGTGACAGCCCATTTCCAAGAAAACTGTGAAATGTGTATGTTATACCTAGCCACTAGTGCGCTAAACGAAAGACATACTGCTGAATATATATCAGAAACCCTTATGAATATTCTTGATAGTTGGAATATTCCACTAAGCAAAATTCGTGCCGTAGTAACAGATAATGCCAGTGCTATGATTGCAGCCATTAGAATATCTATTGGTGAAAAGAAACATTTGCCATGTTTTGCGCACACGGTGAACCTCGTAGTCGAAGAGGCTTTAAAATTATCTAGTGTAAAGACAGCTATATCAAAAGTTCGAGAAATAGTGCATTGGATAAAACATAGTGTTTTGCAGTCTGATAAATTAAGGAAAATTCAAATGCGAAACAATACTCCTGAAGGCTCAGTTTTGAAACTTGTTGCTGATGTGAAAACAAGATGGAATTCAGCCTTTTTCATGCTGGAGCGCTTTTTACTTTTAAGAAGAGTTATATCTGAAATCGTCATTGAAAGTGTTTCAGCGCCCGACATGCCAACTGCTGTAGAGATAGAAACACTAAGCCAACTTACTGCATTATTAAAACCATTTGAATATGTTACACGAGAGGCGTCGGGACAAAAGTACGTTACAATTTCCAAAATAATACCAATGCTTAGTTGTTTGTCAACAGAAGTCAACAGTATCACACCAAACGCACCAGTTGTGAAAGAATGCAAGGATGTTTTATTGAGACTGAAGAGAAGATATGGTTTGATAGAATTCAATGATCATGCAGCCATCGCTACTCTATTGGATCCAAGATTTAAAAATCTGCATTTTCAGGATCCAGTAGCATGCGGGCAAGCCATACAAAAACTAAAAAGTATTGTTCATGAACAATTAAGTAGCCCTTGTGAATCGGAAGAGGAAGCTGCTTCAGCTAACGTTTCCAAGGAATATGAATTCTGGAAACATCACAAGGAGCTAGCCCACGGCCACAAAAAGAAAACGTATCATACTGACGAAGTTTCTCGCTATTTGTCAAACAGTGTGACATCTCTAAAAAGTAACCCATTTACAGAATGGGAAGAAATGAAACATATATTTCCTTGTTTGTACAAATACGCACAACAATATCTTATTGTTGTAGCTACATCAGTACCGAGTGAATGTTTATTTTCTAAGGCGGCTGAAACAATGTCACACAAAAGAAACAGGCTGTCTCCAAAATACTTTGAACAATTGCTTTTTTTGGGAAACCTCTCAAATGCAGACTTTTTTGTTTAAAAGTGCTAAAATTATAATAAATAAATATTTAACTACAATACCTTCAAAGTTTGTGATTTTCTATAATTTGAATAAATAAATAAAAATATTTACTGTGTTTTATTAGATTTTACTAGACTAGGCACATAAAACAAATAATTTAGCAAAATGTCACATATATTCTTACATTTCGACAATAAGGTAGGTAACTGAGTACAAAAGTATCGATACGAGTAAGTTTCGATACTTTCGCAGTACTCATATGAGTAAGTATCGAAAGACAATCTGAGTACTACTCATTTGAGTAGGTATCGATACTTTGATGGTATCGGAACATCACTACTAATGGCTTGTCTTTAAACTTTGATAAAACTCAGTATATGCAATTCAGTACATCACACAGATTAACACCTGACATAGACATAAAATTTGCAGGCCAGTCCATTCAAGAGGTAGATAGTGTGAAATTTCTAGGTTTGTATATTGATCATAATTTAAATTGGAAAGTACATGTTTCTGACTAGCTAAAGCGATTGGGAGCAGCCACATTTGCAATTCGTAAAATTTCAGCTTTAGGTGATCTCCGTTTGAGGCAGCTAGTTTATTTTGCTTATTTTCACTCCTTATTGTCATATGGAATAATATTCTGGGGCAATTCTACCCATAGAGACAAAGTGTTCAGAGCCCAAAAGCGTGTAATAAGAATTATGTGTGGGGTTAGCAATAGAACTTCATGTAGAGAGCTGTTCAAGAAGTTAGGGATTTTAACATTAGCATCTGAGTATATATACACATTAATGTCCTTTGTAGTCACAAATTATACTTTGTTTGAAAAAAACAGTAAAATACACAATTATGGCACTAGAAGTAAAAATGATCTTCACAAGACTTACATGTCATTGTCATTTGTTCAAAAAGGGGTCCGATATTCAGGGATACATATCTTCAATATGCTCCCTACTCATATTAAATGTCTAGTAGATGATAAGAATAAATTCAGGAAAAAATTGAAAGAATTTTTAATTGACAACTCCTTCTACTCTGTCGAAGAATTTATTTCTAAGGTATCTAAAAAATAACTGCCAGTATCTTGTGTAAATATAGTTCAAATAATTAATTTACCATGTATGCTATGACTGTACATCTCCTGGTGTATGTATTTAGTTTGTTACGTGATTGTTTACAGTACCATATATGTTACGACTGTACATCTTGTGGTGTATGTATTATTTTGTTAATTTTTTTTTTTTTAAAGTACCATATATCCTATGACTGTACATCTTCTGGTGTATGTATTATTTTGCAATGGAAGTGTTTAATGTACCATGTATACTATGACTGTACATCTAGTGGTGTACTTATTATTTTGTTATGCAACTGTTTATCTGTAAATTGACAACTTTCCACATCCCACAGAGCCAGTCTCTTATATTGGGATCAATGGAAAATGAATGTATTGTATTGTATTGTATACTCACGAGCCCCTAAATCAGGTATGGGCAACCTTTGCTTAGCTGAGGGCCTAATTTCGGGACTTAATCAGGTCGCGGGCCGGACTTAATCAGGTCGCGGGCCGTAGGTAAGAAAGAAGTAGAAAGTAGTGAATAAAAAGACGATAAAAATTCACACATTTTTTTATTTTCTAGAATTATGATAGGATAATCAAACATACAAAAATCAAATTAACAAAAACAGATAAAAAAAATCAAGTTAAAATTAATGGGAGATTTGAGTTTGAAGCGTTATTTGAAATTTCTGAATCTCTCGCGGGCCGGACTGAAGCTGGTGGAGGGCCGGATCCGGCCCGGGGGCCGGGGGTTGCCCATATATGCCCTAAATACTCATAGTTATAAGCTTTACATACACTGTTTTTGTAACTCCAAAACAAAAGTATCCTTACTGTGTGGTTTAATGTTAGATTAAAAACTTTTCCTTGTAATATTAGATGAATGGGAAATGTTTTATCGGTAGATAACTTATACATTCAAACAGCAAAAGAACAAAAGTTATTTGGAACAGTGCTCGCGTCAGAATGTGTGTTTCGATAGGTCGTTGACGACGAGAGTGGTTTTCCGTGTTAAGATCTCAGGTTGGCAACGTGAGTTTTGCAGGAAACGGCAGACCCAATATATGTACTCTTCAGCGCTGTTAACAAGTCCAGTAGGCAAGTAGCGTTTCATACGTGGAGAGTGCATAATTACTACAATGTAAGTAAACTGAGTGGAAACGGAAAGTGCCTTGATCGGGGTTTCCTGCTAAAATTAGAATTGTTGTTAAATATTCAAATTCGATACATTGATTGCCATACATTGCGCCTAGATGTGGTTATATTCCAATAAAATCTCAGAGATCTTGAAATTTTTGGGATTATTGGAGATCGCGATTCAGCAAGGAATTGGGGATCATAATACTGCCGTAATCAAACGCAAGCCACCGCTACAAATACGTTCCCAGGTACATTTAACGGTGTCATGCTGGTCCAGCCGTGTGTTATAACCTAATTTCTGCTTGAAAATAATACGTCTTGTGACTGACTATACCAGTTTTATGGCGTCATTAGTGGTTGTTTTAGCGGAATTTCAATCTCCAGTAGAACCATTTTTTTTATTTTTTTTAAACACCAACTGTTCAGGTTTTTCTTCAGTTGATGGAAGAAAAGTTTACATTCATCGTAATCTAGAGGAATTTATAAAAATGTGCGGAAGTTAACTAAATGTAGCACAGTTGTTACTGTCCTTAAAATTAATCCTACACGCCAATCAACCTCTGTTATCAATTTCGATAGAGATGTTGATACGATGTTAAGTTTCATTTACAACTAATTGTGCATTACAGGGAGATTCACTTAAGATTCGTTCAGTTTATGGTACATTCTTCAGCAACCTTTCGAGGCTACGTGACGTAAAAATTAACTTTTCAAATCCCTTATGCCTTAAATGGAGCACAAATTTATGGTAATGGTATTCTTCCCTTTAACACAGCAGTCCTAATTTTTCATCCTTTAGCCGTATAGACGTAATAGCTAACATACCGAATAGTGTCCACTGATATATATATTTCACCAATCTCCACTTAGGAACTTGGATGTTCTGTGATAATTTTCACGGGGACGCCTAGCTACATTACTTTTGCAAGGCATGTGATACCCACACTGAGGTCCCACCGCTTAACGTTCTCTAGCAACTGCCTGTTCTTACTTCCCTGTTAAATGCCCTCTCTAACAGATGCCTAGAACTAACAGTTTTAAAAAAAAAAATCCCTTGCATCTCTACAATATCATGCTATAGTTAATGAAATTACATTTCACATTTTAAATCTTTCCTCACTAGTTCACCCTCCACATTATAACGAAAACTCTCCGCCATAATTAGGTTATTTATAGTCTCTTGTAACTGTTATTTGTGCGATATTGATACCGAATCTAACATCTGTTCAGCGGTGGTGACTTTTATTTTTTGAAGTGGTTGTAGTTGCTTAATCTGTCTGATGGAGAAGGCAAGATTGGAAATAGAGTTAAGCGAAGTCTTGAAATTTATAGGAAAATGCTATAGACGATAATGTACTAACTCTTGAAGGCTAAATAGATATTTAGAACTAATAGGCTGTTTTTCTAAAATTCTGCACCTACCAGAATTAAAAATGTATCGCATGAGGTGTGTCGAAGTGCTGGCAGATGAAAGTGACTATCAAACCAAAAAGATCCAGTAATGGAAATTTACACATTCTAGCTCTAAGGCAAGTACAGTATGCGAAATAGCGCGAAATACGCAAATAGTGGTAATATTGAACTATACGATGGCACCACAATTAAATTCGTCTGCTTTTTTCTACAGAGATTCTGAAAAAGTAAACGCATTAAATTAAGACAGTCTAAACCTGTTCTCTGTATCCAAATTGGTTAAGTATGAATATTGATTCACGAATCAATTTTGCAGTTTCTCGGGTTTCTTTTACTTTATAATTTGACGAACGAATTTTATTCAAACAGAACGTCTTTCATATGCATTCAACGATTATACATAAACAAAGGGTACCGTTTCTTCAGTCGAACTAAATTTGTAAATGGGCAAATGACTTAGGTCTGCAACGTGTGCTCATTAACCTATGAAATTCTTATTTGTTGTCAAAGCAATGAAACAAGGTTACCAAAATTTTACCATGTAAGAGGTTCCCCCCCCCCCCCCCCTCCTCTGGCTACATGTGGAAATCAATAAGGAGAACTTTTCTTTAGAATCTGAAGATATAAGAATTCTCTGTATCATTTGGATGGTTTTTAATTAGAACTGTATAGAAATAGTGGATTTAGAATGATTGTAATGGGCAGTTACTAGACGTAAATTTGTGTGATCAAGTAATCTAGCGTAAAGGTGTCGAATGGGAAAGGAGAGGTGTAATTGTGTTTCTGCCATTAATACAAAAGTTCGCTATCCGACGTGTTCACGTTGAACAGATTACAATACATGGGATGAAGATAAATGCAGAGAAGAGTCAGCTAATTAGATACAAAAATAAAAAACAAAAGTTTAATTATGAATATGAGGTGGGGAAAGAATGGCTTGCTGAAGACTTGAAATGTAAATATCTTGGCATTACATTTGATAACAAGCTTAACTGGGCAGGACACATAGGACGGGTGGTAGGAAAAAGTTTCAAAATCCTGCACTTGTTGTAGAGAGTGATGAGGGGATGCACGAGAGAAGTAAAGGAATTGGTCAGACCATTGCTCTAATATGTTAGTGTAGTATGGGACCCTCATTTTACGTATCAAATACAGGAGTTTGAGAGGGTGCAAAAAAGGGCTGCTAGATTTGTTTCTGGAAATTATCGCAGAATGCAATCAGTGACTGATATGATAAAGGAACTGGAATGGGATTTTTATATGAATAATTACGCCTATGCAATTATTCATATAAATATTATTTATTGCAATTGAGGAAATGGCCCACAACAACCAGATGGAATGGGATTCATTGCAAGACAGGAGGATGAGGAGGGTCATGGGAGTGTACAGGGCGTATACTGGCGATGAGGCATGGAAATATATTGCAGTAGGTATGAAAAGTAGTTCATGGTAGGGAAAAGATGACCATGACCACAAGCAGGAACTCTTTCAGGCACAAGGGTATGGGAAGATTTTCTTTTTTAGGTAAGGGTGTCGGGGATTGGAATGAGTTACCAAGGGGAATGACGAATAACTTACCGAAAACGTTAAAATAATTTACAGTTAAAATTTGTAGAGGGCAAATGTATGTCGTTGCAGGATAGGGGAAGTTGGGTGTGTAGGGAAATTGCCACCGGAGAGTGTGCTCCATTGCAATTAAATTAAATTCTATGTTATTAGAAATAAGTCTGAATAAAAACTTGTAACGGCAGTAATGCTAAGGGTGGTGGTTAATTTTCGTAGATGGTTTTCCATTACGTATAGGTATAGAGCATACGAACTGGTTCTTTAAATGGAATTGTTGTCTGAAAGAATACTTGGATGGAAAAAGAGTATGATATAATATATTTGTTTATATGATTTAATTATATATCGCGATATCTCTACAAATTTATCAGTACGGGGATGATATAAACCTACACTGTCTTGTTTTCTTCCTAGCTGTTGAGGTTAGATTGAAATGTGGCCTGGACCAGAAGCAAAATTTTGTAAACTACCTATAGCCTTCTTTGAAAGCAGTCATTTTTCGTGTGGCCGGTTGTAGCGGTATCGCAATCTAGAATTAAACAGTTTACATTAGTATTTCAGGTTTCAACAAAGATTTAGTTGCTGCCATTACCAGCACACTAGGGTAAGAAATCGTAATTAGAGCTTTATAAGCAATTAAATCTTATGAACTGTAGCTTAATTAAATATCAATAATTAACTTACAAACTCTTACGAAAAACATTCGATGGATAAACTAAGCGAAGATTTGAAACTTTTTATCTCAAAACTTGGGGCTGGGAATGTCTTTACTGATTTAGATTATTCGCCCGTACAGTTAACATGGTGCGAAATACTAGACATCATGCAGACAATGTTTGTAGGTAAAACCTAGACACATGAGCTGCGTTGTACAGGACTGGAAGCAGAGGGCAGTACAAAACATATGTCCACGAATATTAGAGGTTTCATGTGGCCGTTGACAGACGTTGTACATCAAAATTTGCAAAAAAGTAACCAAAAACATATTGAAAGAATATTTTAATTCGAGCTCTGAAGCCGAACTAGAAATATTTTGTCAGAAGTTTCGGAAAAGTGAGTACACGAAAAAATGTTCTCATTAGACATTTGCATTGACAAGAATAAAATATTTATGAACTATTTCTGGATTAATCGAAGATTGAAGAGGTTCCAAGCATAATCCAACTTATTCGGAGAAATGCAAAGTTCAAAACTGAAACAAAACTGGCGGTTTATCGTTGTTTAAAATTTATTTTTCATATAGTTTGAATAACTGGTGTCTGCGCATTTCTGGTTGGTAAAGCTCCTGTTCAATTTTTTTTCCATGGTTGAAAATATAGATCAAAACTATTTTAAAATCACGCAAGATTTGAATAATCCAGGAGAACTTTCAAAAATGAACGCGAGCGTGCGGCTTGGTTCCACGTTTGGTGCAGTCCTGCTCTATGGAGCCAAAGAGACTATGCTGCGTGCAAAGTGCACTCCACGTGTTTACGCTGCCGTTAATCGGACGTACCGTTTAGTGTTTGCGGAAAAGAATTCTTGTCGGAATTGAGGTATTTGAAAATGAATTCCCGCTAGCAATGTCATTGTATTGTACGCAGTGACCTGGTTTGCGGGAACCATTGGATAAGTGGAAGTGTTGAGTGGTTTCTGGTGTTGTCAGGTGGACTGTCGGCTGGCTGGTGATGTTGGTGGCTGTAGTTGGTGCCTGCTGCAGCGACCTGCAGCAATGTGACCAGGCTGCAACTGTGTCGACTGTCAGTGATGTTCCACTCGATGAGGTGAGTCCCACTGAGGTGTTTATTCCAAGAAGAGTTTGAATTATACTAACCATTTTTGGTGTAGTTTGGTAGATTACTTTGAAACAATCTAAGCTGTAAACCAAATATTCAATGTACACTCTTTGGCGCAAAAAAAAAAAAAAAAAATTGATTTAACCATTCTTATTGGCAGGATAGTTCATCTATCTTTCCCCACATTTCAGTAAAAGGCTACTGACCGATACCGAGACAAGTAACGCATTTTCCTGTCCCTGGATTGACTGTAATATTCGGCAAGATATCGCCGACCATACCGCAATCAGACGAAATTCGATTCCAGCTGTACTTTTCTTAAATTCAGATCATGAAACATATCTTTAAAGTTGTAATTAACAAGATTGCAATAAAGCGCAGTAAAAATGAGGTTCAATTATACATGTTTTCCAAATGATTATCGTAAAACTATAACGATAGTTATTTATATATTGATGTGGCTAATTACTTGCAATAGTGCAACACATAATGAGGTGTGGGGGTCGAGAAGTGGGTGTAAATGTTCAAAGATCCAGAATTTTTAATTCTACAAAACTATAGAAACGATTATAAAGATATTATTTCGGATAATTGTCTAATGCTAGTTGAATGTAACAGACTTCCGAGGCAGGATAGGGTTGTTTACATTCTGCACGAGCCGTCTGTTAGCACGAGCTCAGTTTGCTTGTAGCTAACGGTCTCGTCTTGTAAACGCGTGGTCCTCGATTCGAATTTAGGCATTTCTATTATTTTTTTTAATTTATTTTAAACAAGTCGAACCTACAAATGGCTTACGTGTAAAATATAACATCGACTCTTACCTGTTTGCGTCAGGAAGTAACATACTTAAGGCAAGACTCATAACCGAGTGCTTCTTAGTAAACTGCACACGTAACAATGAAAACTTTCACAGAGGTAACACTGAAAGAAATCTTCTCGGGCTTCAACATCGTCGAAATCACGTCGTCTGGTTACGTTAGGTGGACTATAACGAGTTCGCACCATCGTCAAGTAGACGAAAACCTAAATATTGCTATACCAATTTCTTATGCCACTTCAAGCTACGTGAGGGAGGGAGCGGGGTTCAAAAGGAGCCAAAATGGAGGTACGTAGTTTTACTGTCCATAACCACAAAATTGACCCTACGAAACTTGTCGTATCCTCTTGCCACTGTAAAATTTGGTGCTAAGCAACAGTTGCTTCACTTTGCTCATAGAATACCAGGACTTCTTTCCCGTTACACAGAATATTATTCCTTATCCTGTCTGAATTACCATTGCTTCTATTGGCGAAGCTAAACTGAAATTGGGTCACTCCATGGAGAATACCACCCAACAAAATCCAGATAGTCTCTTTTTACTTTATCCTATTAAACATCCATCCTGCGTGCGGGAGATATTGCCAGCGGTTGCCGACCACCTCTGATCGTCTCTTTATAAAACAAAGCCATTTCAATGGCGGCTGCCAAAGCAGCGGCCCATTTCAAAGAAAGCCATGCTATTCCTGAAGAGAATTGGTTGTGGGTACATGTTGCTTGGCGTTGGGCGGCTTCAGTTGAAACGGAGTGGACTAACGAAACAATATTTGCACTCTATCTGTTTCGTGGGATTGTGGAATAAAAGTACAAATATCGTCATAAAAGTCAAGAGTTCACGGAAATAGCAATTTTCATGTTGATAAGGAATCTAGGTTTCCAGTTTTCACGAGGGATTAAAAACGAGACATTGCCAGATCTGGTGCGGGAAGTGATCCAGTTTATGGAAGTCTGTGATTGTTACCATAGCAGGCTAGGAGTACACAAAAAAAAAACTGAATGTTATCGCGAATGTATTCTCGGACACTAATTGCTATGGTTAAGCGGTAATTAAGAATCTTTTTCGTTGAAACCTTTTCTTGCACTCCTAGATATTGTTGCAAAACATTAATCGAGAGAGGAAATGCATAGTTAGCAACAAACAGGTAGGCTAATACTTCTTGCAGGAAGTACGGTCTGGGAAGAGTCGATGATATCGTCCCGACAATTCTTGAATTTTGTTTTGGTAAATATACCGTCGTCCGATATTATTCCTTGGCAACCTACATCCACGTATAGGAAATTGTAGTTTGAGTCAACAACGGCAAATAGGACTTCTTCTGTACCCTAGATTGACAAATTAATGGACGATGCAAATTAATTCAGTCACTGCAGTGTTATGTGGCTCAACATCGGTAAGTGGAACGCATCCAAAACTAGTTTGCGTTGTTCACGACGCCATTCACGTTATGCTATTATTGCTGCAGTGGCTGCAGCAAGAAAATCCTCGTCGGTAAACATTTTATTACTGAATGTCATTTCATACGGACACAGTGAATTTTCAGTGAAGCCCTATGACTGCCATATGACTTCGCCTTGTGAACGCTCCTCAAGGCAGAGAACACTCATTAGCGCCTCCGCATAAAAATAAATTTTTGAAATATTCTTGTTACGTGCATCTTTTTGAACCAAAAGATTTAAACACTCCAAACAATTAAAAACTAAGATCAACTGAAGATTAGAAATGTATGTCCTGCGACTTTAAAATGTTATCTTAACAGCGGCAATATTAAGAGTTTGTAGACTACTGGGTGAACTATTTGTGACGTTTATTTGATATTGCCGCAGATGACGTCTACAGCTGTCACCGCCGTGAAAGGAGAGACGGGGCCAGCTCCCACTGAAGCGCAGACTACCAAGAAACCCTGTGTCGTCGAGGTGGACGAGGTAAACACTAGCATCGAGCTTAGTCTCTGTAAAAAAAAAAATCGGCGCGGATACCGAATATGATATACATATATAAAACAAACTTGCTACCTTAGAATCACCGGTACACTTTCACTAATACTGTTGGTACGAATTTTTTGCAGTAGCAGTATTTAGCATGCATGATTAGCTGCAAACTGATTTTAATACCTTATAGTTGTAAGACTTTTATTCAAAGAGTGTTGTTTCCGTGGAATATTGTACTTGTAGGAGGTAAGGATAAATACTGTCACTGTGTAAGACAATTGTTTCAAAATGTTATCTATAGTAAGAGTTTTTGACAAGTTCTTGAGACTTCGTTTATCGTGCCTTGAATCATTGAATCAGTAGCTAGAAATGTAGCCGTGTCTAAAAGGATGTAACTAAGTTGAATTTGGCTTTTTGCGCAGGTGCCACCCGTGAAGGGAGTTTGTATCCTGCTGCCAATGGGCGGGCCTGGTGCGTGCCGTGCCGACCCTTGGATCGTGCCTTTCCATCCTGACTGCCAGGTCTCCACGACGACTCCTGCTCCGTAACCAACTCGCCGTACCTACTCGTCTCAACTTTTTACTAACGTATTAGCTGTTAATAGTATGTGCAAACAGCACTTTAGGCTAAGTAAAACCTTTTATATTACATGTATTTCCAGACGTTTTAGATTATTAAATAACTTATGTTCGCTTTCTACCAGAGCAAGAATTTATGGAATCTGAAACTATACATGTTGTGCTTCAAATAAATATTAATTTTAATTGTCATTTCAGACTATTTTTAATTTTTAAGATTTGTTAATTTGAATAAATTAAAATAAATATATATCAGATTGCACTTTGTATTCACGTCTCTCCTTATGCCATATTTATTTTCCAGGTTCGAAGAAACTTTTATTATAAATGTTTTAGAGTAGAAACTTTCAGGTAGCAGTTATTACTGGCTGCTTAAAGCAAACTTTCCCTTTCTGAGAACTACAGAAAGACTAACAAAATTTTATTCCTGTAAGTATAACTAGACAATGACTTTGTTGCGATGGAGTTCACGTCCGGTGGCGATTTCTCTACACACCTAATACGCCTGCTTTTGCTCTCTAGAAATTTCAACTTTTAATTTTTTTCAGTCATTTTTGGTAAAAGATTAAACTTCCTCTTGGTAACTTTTTTCCTCATCCCTGACCTTACCTATGAAAGGAATTTTCGTTATACACATTTATTTCTATGGCAATGTATGCCAATGTCTACCTATTACCTACCTACAAAAGACGATAAAGATTACACATGACGCGCTGGTATTGGGCGTACCTCTATTTTAAACATTTCTGCAAGATTCCTCTTAGATCTAAATATCTATACAGTGATAATTTTTACTCGTAGAATGCAACAGAACCCCAACCTTGATTTCACGTGACTTAATCTGGTATTTCTTATGGATCTTGCACAGCTATATAAATTGTTGAAGTTATTGAATATCTTCAATTTTAATCTATCCTCGTATCTACCCTATGAAGCAATGAAAGGTGGTACCCGTTTGCTCAATTGCTGAAGGACAGTTGTATGTCGTGGTTAGTCTCGGGGTTATATACAGTAGTTTACTCGCCTTAACAGATGCCGGTGAGGTAGTCGCTTGTGGCCAAAATGAGTGTTCTACGTATTTACATGTCTTGTATTGTACTTTGACAAAAGAAATAGTATTTGTGAGAACAAGGCGATAACGAAAGTTCTCTGCGAAGATGGAACAGATATTCTAACTGAAGCATCGAAAACAGTGTCACCATTATAGGACAGATGAACCTAGTACCAAAGTCTACTATAAATGTCCCCCACATTAAAGTAGTTGAAGGCGCAATGGCCTGAATACATGCGGGGAATATTTGCTGTAGGACACGACTTATCTATTGGACGAAATTGTCATGGCGTGGTACAGACTCCATGACATACATTTAATTATCTCTAACTAATACTGCTCAGTTCGTAAACTTAAAATTTGTAACATCAATCTTACAGTGTATTTTAGCTATCGTCGTACAGGTAAGTCCCGCTTATCTCCACGCTGCTCTCTTCTCCCCACATTGCCACTCTCAACACTGTTGTCCAGTTCTTATAAAATTCAGTTTCCATGAAAATAGACCGGCCAAGGTCACGGAGTCTCCGCTGCCTTCCTGTCCGCACCATCTCTCTGTCAACACCTTCAGCCGGCGAGATTGCCCTGTCGGTCGTCCATGGGTGTCTTTGTACGCGGTGCTTTATTTCGTTAGTATAGTCTATTTGGGTACTGTTAATGGTGATGTTCACGAACAGAATTGTACAGTTAGTGGGTTAACAGACAGAAGTAATATTCGCGAACCTGTAGGCTTTGGGAGCATTTTAAACCAATTTAGTCATCGTAGCAGATATTTTCAAAAAAAAAAAAAAATAATAATAATTCGGAGTATTACCTGTAACGAATAACCCTCCCCCCCCCACATCCTCCCCCACACCCCGGAAAAAATAACTGAAGTTCGGTCAGTTACAAGCACAGATATGGAGGTATTTCTTAGCAGTCGTTTCAGAGTACGGCCGGTTATATTTGATACATTTTTTTATCATCGCTTCTCAAGTTTTCTCGTGGACTTTGTCTTATTTGGTTCGTTGTGTACAATGACAGTAATTCTTACAAGAGCTGAAAACAGTTTCCGCTGAGGACTGGAAATATTTTTCGTAGTGGTACACGAACCGAGCGAGCAGCCTGCGTTGAGAGCAGGCGTTGCACGCAATCATTCACACAAGCTCAAGTTGCTTTGCGTGCTGCCAGAATTTCAATATTTTCTTAAACCTTCTCGCTGGAAGGGTTTACGTGAACAAGTAGAATGGAAATTAGCAACAAAATTTTACATTACACAGACGAACAAACAAGCGATAGTAATTTTTCAGCTATTGTCATTCGTTTTGCTTTTTCTGTTGGTTGAAGTAAAAGTAATTTGATTTATAATTTTCATGGAAACTATTTATTTATTTTAAATAATTGAGTAAATGTTTCGAATTAAAAAGCACGCACCGTTTTATTAATTTTTAGATTTTTTGCACTAAGTTGAATTTTTGGCTGATTTGCAACACTGTTCTGGCACTCCGTGACCTTGGCAGGACTAATTCCGTGCCGAGGACTATAATAGGAAGTTTCTGCGTCATCCCGTAGGATGCAAAGAAATTCGAATCAAACGTTTTAAAAAAATTACGTAGCAAAGCAATTACATTACACATAAAATGTTTTATATTTTGTAAGAAAACAATAATTGGAATAATCTAGAAACAAAACTTTTTTTAAAGCATTTTTTTTGTCAAATTAAAATGATATTCCACATTTGTCTCCTCTCCTCTACTATCTGAATTTATTACTGCTACACGCAGTGTGAAATCAAATGAAAAATCCAAACGATGTTTCTTTATTTAGTTTCGAATGGCGAAAAATCTTAATATTCATCATACGTAGTAATTTTGCCAAATATAATGTTAGTACTGTCTAAAAGAATATCGTGAAATGTTCGTGGATTTACTGTGGATAAGCTGTGTTATGAAAACGCATTTTAACTGCTGATTTTGCTGTCAAGTGTTCCAGTCCACCCGCGGACCAGAGTATAGATACCATAGCGGGAGCCAACGTGTTTTTATAACACCCCTTGCTAATCGCCCGGGTGTGTCTGCGCATGTCCTCCCCTCCAGTCCCGTGTGGTTCCTCAGCCCTCTCCCGCACAGTTCTCAACATGACTCTGCCGCCTCTGCTGATGGCTCTGTCGTGGACGCTGCTGGGCGCCCAGGCCACGCCGCTAGAGGTTCGCGCAGCCAAGGCAGCGTCCGACGCCCTCGCTTTCCTCGAGAACCAAACCGAGTCGCTGTTCGACGCCGTCTTTGCGGTGGCTGTGGCTGCGGGTAAGCTTTGCATCACCCTGTAGTAGAGATTCCCCAGCATTTCACCCAGGGGTAGTTTCACCGTTAATGTGTACCATACCCCAGTACTACACAGTCGCAAGCACTATATCTCCTTCACCTCATCTTAGAATTGAAAACCTTTATTCTAACATCACATATTTAATGAGTTTCCTCTGGCAAGTATGAATTTACGTTATTAATAATGAAATCGTAGCAGGTGCAAGGAAAAAGGTTGGGAACTCCTTCCCTATAGCCTGCAAAAGAAGAACTGCAGTGATTCACCCATTTATTACAGATTACCGAACCGTCACCGACTGGAATTTGTTTTAAACTTTTGAAACTTGGATGAATTCGGCTGTTGTCATAATTTCTTTGGTGCTTGCACGGTTTCATCTAATACCTTTACAAAGCCAATTTTGTCATAGACGATTATCTTAGTAATTAAATGCCATTGTTTCCCCATTTATTATTCCGTCGCGTATCACATCGTTTCGAGCATCATCAGCGACGAACACTAATGTAAATAATTTTTCGTTTATGATGACTCGATGAAAGGTAAAACGCGTACGGAGATAAATAAATTAAAAAAATAGTTACATTGGCGTTTTTTGTTAACAATTAATTATTAAAAAAGCGGATACCAGTTTTCAAAAATCTCGCTGCTGAACAGGTGGCAGGCTACATAATGCCCTTATGCCCTATGAGCAACCAAACGCAGGACGCACTAGCTAAATTATTTACCTTATCTCATTTAAGAAATATTGCCGCATACGGAGTAGCTTGAACCTGTTTTCCCATCACCCACAGTTCTTAGGCGAGCCCCCTCCCCCCCCCCCCCCCAACACCTATTTTTTTTACTAATTTTGGATACTTTGAAGGGATGAAAACGATTATTTTAGACTTTAAATTTCTTCTGAGGGCCTAAGGAGGTGAAAAATGGTTAAAAAAATAACGTTTGTCGGGAAGAGGTAGATTTTTTTTAAGGGGGGGGGGAGGCTTTACCCCCTCAAATTGTAAATAATAATAATAATAATAATTTTGGTCGATTATTTATGATTTTCTCGCAATTTTTTATTTATTTTCTATATATTCCAGCTTTTAGCCTGCCTCATCCTCCCCCAGATACCCCAGAAAATATGTAGCAACAATAAATAAAAATACGTAACAAGAGTTCGGAAGATACACTACTGTATCATGCTGCCACTCTCAAAACCTCGCGCCTGCAGGTTTGCGTAGGAATATGCCATACTTTTTTTCTTCATGTTCATTTCTGTTAACTCTTTGATTACAGCTAACTCGATTACAATTATAACCAAGTTGACTGTAATAATACAGCAATTTATCTTTGCCCTGACTTATCATTTGATGGTCCAAGCTAGGGCTCAAGGTCTTTCTAATCTGTCTCTGACTCTAGATTGTAATTTCTTGGGGGCACTGATATTGGCCAAGATTCAATATGAGGAACTGGTCTTAGAGCTGAAGGGATTTTAGGATACTGAATTTTATGCTTACTTTTGCTAGAGAACCCAACGGTGGAAGTTCTTATACAAAAATAACAGTCCGACACATCACGGCGAGGTTCACGCCAAACCATGGGCACAGCATATGGAATTGATTTACGAGTACCTTTGCTCCATTTGTTCAAGCTACTGTAACAAGTTGTGAAGCAAGTTGGAGCGCAAACCTTGTCCTGATTTCCAACTATACAATCAAAGTAAAATTTAAAAGCAGTTTTAAGAAGCGGAGAAAATCTTTTAAGTCAATCCCTGCAAACATAGCAGAAGCTCTCAGGATGACTTTTACACTAGCGTGGCATAGTTAAAGAGAAAATAAATAACTTGATATTAATCACAACTCACACACTGTAATTCGATTTGGAGAAAAGCGAGAGTAAAAAAAATTCTACAGTTTTTTTCACAAGAATAGGAAGAAAAAACATGAAAATTTGTTCCCAGACCTGCAGGCGCGAGGTATTGAGAGAGGCAGCGTGGTCCGAACGTTTGCTGTATATTTGTATTTATTGTTGCTATATATTCTTGGGGGTGTTTGGGGGAGGATAAGGAGGACTAGAAGTTTGGAATATGTAGAAAATAAGTGAAAAAATGCGACTTAAGGGGGCAAATCCCATCAAATTTACCTCCTTCCCACAAATGTTAATGTCTCTCTAGCCCCTCAGAAGAAATAATCTTTTTAATTACTCCAAACTACTGAAAATTGATAAAAATGGGTTGGGGGGGGGGTTATCCCCGATAAACTGTGGGTGATGGGTATTCGGATTTAGGAGGTCATTTTACATACGAATCAACAGGAATGGTGTCAGAACCAATTTTCAGACCAGTGTTATCGCGTTTCATTATTGTTGCCACGTATTTCACACCGGATTTCTGTACAACTTTATTGATTAATTTCGACACAGTTACTACTACGATTGTGCTCTCATACCAATGGACCTTCTTTTGCCTATAAACGAAACTGAAATTTGTGCGATATCTTATCATTTGCTATTAGATCGGTATATATGTCCAATTACCTATCGAGTCTCGTGAATTCCGGTCGCTCTCGAATGGCGGAAATGACTAACACCTCAATAGTGAGAAATTCGGTAATTGGTAACTTCTTTCGTGGTTATTTTTCAAGGAAAGCACAAATGTTAATTTCTGTATTTGGTCTGTAACGACGATGTTTAGCCTGATATGCAGCTTGAACCATCCCCTATTCCACAGAGTTATGCCGCTTTCGATAGTGTGATTTAAAATATATATATATATATATATATAATTTTAAAAAACGCGTAACTTTCTTTACGATGGCCATATACTCATAGAAAAACGTGCAAGAACACTCAGCACTAAGCATCGATCCATTTAAGTTGCATGAGATTAGTAAAAAAAATTAATCGGTTGGGGTTCGCATGCAGTACCAAAAACATCTAATACCTAAATATTTATCGAATTCTCAGATTAGGAAGAACGCTGGAATTCAAGAATATTTGACCCTGATCATTTAGCATCACAGATATTCCATAATGGGCTTAAAATTGGCTAATCTTTCGTTTAATGAAACGCTAGCAAGATTATTTTAATGCTGATTTACTGACATGTTTCATATCGTCAGAACTGTGTTTATGTTAATTGTAAAACATTATTGTATCCATATTATTACCGAAGTGAACATATTACTCAAAATTTTATTAATGACCCCAAGATAAACAGCCCCATAAAATTAGAAGATGGAATAGGTAGCAATTAACAATATAAAAATCCCGCCATATGCAAGTTGCATTTAAATTCCGAAAAATAAACAGTGCTGGATCTAGGGAGGGAAGGGGCAAACCGGGACGCTTGCCCCGGGCGCAACTTGAGGGGGACGGCAAAATCGTGTCACAATGCATTACCCTGTGTTGCACAGGGAAGTGTATTGGGATCATTAATGTTTGTTATTCTATAAATTATTCTGTTGTTGACCTTCAATCACAGGTTAGACTATGTAGTAGGATTACATCGAGAGAATACTGTGAGCAAATGCTCGTGATGTTGACAGGATAGTGATTGGGTAGATAAGACATGGACTGAAGATAAATACCAATAAGAGTCAACTTATTAGATTTACAAATGGGAAAATGAAGGCTTTGTATGATTTTCAGTGGAACGGGATTTGCTTGTAGAAGGAATAAAATGTAAATACATGAGAATATCAGTTGAAAGGGAAGGGCGCAGTTGGTCTGTTATAGTTAAAACTGTTTGAGAGAGTAATGAGACAAAGTAAAAGGATTGATTACAAAACTTTAGTCAGGCATTTGCTGTTGTGGTACGCTATGGGACACACACTATGAGTAACAAATATTGAAGTTGGAGGGCATGCAAAGGACTACGGAAAATTTTTCCTATGGAAATTATTAATGGATGAACTCAGTACCTGAAATGATAAAGAATTGGATTGGAGTCGTTGCAGGATAGAAGGCGAGAGATGAGAATTGTGGGCATGTACAAGGCATATACTGGTGATGAGACATGGATAAATATTGGTGGAAGATTTAGAAATAGCTTGTGGAAGGGAAGAGAGGACTATGACCGCAAATTATTAATAGATTTCAGACATAAGGGAGGGAGAAAGTTTTGATTTAGATTTACGGGAGTGAGGAACTTGAACAAATTACCTAAGGATTAATAAAAAACACACCGCAGAGGGTGAAGGATTTTAATTTGAAGATATGTAAAATAAAAAAAAAAACAAAGAAAACTGTACATAGGTGTGTAGGGAAACTGCCACCGGGACATTAACTCCATCGGAATCAACAATAATAAAGTGTTGTGAACGGGAATGCACCTCTGTGGAATCATTCTCATTTATAAGGCTTAAAAGTTTCTCAATATCCATAATAAATAACGTTTACTGTGTATGACTATTTAATCAAAATAAAATAAGAAGATTTAACTGTCAGGATAGCAACAGCTATTTACTATTCTGCCGAATTCGTCAGACTAATTCAATTTTGATGGGATTCGTTCGTCACTCGAACAGTGCCTTTACCTGTCTCGGGATTGGTTAGTCATATACGACGGAACACTCGGTCCGATGAATTCGGTTCCAGTGGACGGCCGCTCGTTCGTTTGTCTTCCGCCCCAGTGATGCAATGAATCTTTCATCAAAGTCGGTTTTGAACGTTCGACATTGTTTTCTCTGCAACATTTGCTGATAAATGTCAGGGATATTTCATTAGCCTCTTAATACGCGAAATATCTTTAATTCACGAAATATATCTTGATTTTTCAATTTAACATTTCCTTTTAATATTCACAAACTGTTGTAACATACTTTAAAAACGAGACAAAGAGATCAGCACAGTGTGATATTGGATGAACAAATTACGCATTTGGAATACTGTTGTGGAATTTAGGATCCGTATCGCAAGGGATTGATTGACACGTTTAGAGAAAGCACAGAGAAGAGCCGTTCGATTCGTGACTGCTAGTTACAGTCCTTACGTAAGTGTCACAGAGCTGATACGTGGGTTGGGATGGGATTGTTTGGCGGACAGACGACGTCGTTTTCGTTTGAATTTGCTGGAGAATATGCGAAAATCTTTAAGCTACGAGTGCAACGAAATACTTCTTCGCCAACCTATTTAGGTCGCAATGACAGGAGGGATAAGATTAGAGAAATAAGATGCCGTACTGATTCTTTTATGTATTCCTTCTTTCCTCGATCTGTTCGGGATTGGAATGCGCAGAATTAGGATTGGTGCTTAGCACCCTCTGCCACCAACAGTATTTGTGATTTGCAGAGTATAGATGTAGATGTAGATGTAGATGTAGATTTTGCGTACTTTGTAAACTGAAAGAAAAAAAATGTTATTTACTATACGCTGGTAAACTTTAGACAAATTATAAATATAAACGAATGAGGTAAGTGTATCTATAGTTGACATGAAACTGTATCAAGTTCGATTTTGAGGAAATACATCATTCAGAAAACAGCGCATAAAACCAACAACAACCCAAGCGGATCCGCGCGTTCGGTGATGTCTCGTCTGACAACGCTGAGAGCGTGAGATTAATACCATACTCGGCAGCGCGTATCTCCCTAGCAAACTCAAGAATAATAACTATCAGCTAATGTAACTTTGCTTTACTGTCTACTTAACGCAAACATTCAAAGGCGAGCACGATAAAATAAACAAGCGTTTGCTTTCGTAAACGATAGCCTCTGTTTCGAATATAGGTCCCTAACTTCTTGCATGTTCCTTACGTCGACAAGGGTGTCGATCTTAGGTTCCTAGCTAAAAACTGAGCTTCAAAAATAAACTAAACGAACCTTTTCGACATTTTGCCGTTTACAACAATTGATTTTTTATACTATAAAATCGATCCGTTGTGTCGGCTTTCAGTACATACGATATCATACTAAGCCGTCTGTAGTTGGCTCAAAATCGCCAAGGTGGCAAAGTTCAAGTTTGGTTTTCTGATGAAAATATTGGAAGCTATGATTATGAAAGTAAGCTTAATTCATTACTAAACTTGCTTATAATCAATGGGCAATAGTGGGTAAATAAGACAAGCACGGAACCAATTACTTTTATACAATATTGTTTTTAAAGAGCCTTCGCGAAATTGGATCTTTTCTGTAAAGTTTTTTGTAAAATAAATGAAATATCCAAATAAAAACATAAACATATTTTTTGCTTTAAACGAAAGCGTAGATATATAATTAATAATAATAAATAAAAAACACGTAAAATATTGCATACAAAATGTTTTAAAACAAAATACTCCGACAAATGAGGTTAAGTTACTATTTTTATGTATAAAATTTTCAAAATTTAAAAATATCAGCAATAGTCACACGCAGAATTAAACTTTTATAAAGTAACTATGGTCTTTTTTCAAGGAAACATCTACAATTGTATGAGTTTTTCGCGATTTCGGTAACGTTTCCGAAAATCATCAGACGTTCGCGAAATGACACGTGTGTGTGTTTTTTTAGCTTGTACTTTTTTTTCATTTCTACAGTATGCTATTATTCTTCCTACAAGTCTTCTCACTGAAGTGTTACGGCTGAATCATCATCTGAATATGGCGCCAAAATGATTTTTATATTTGCTAATGACTTTTTCCTTTTCCATTTTTTGCTTTATTCCAACTTTTTCTCTATTTTCGTTTCTCCCACTCTGTCTCAATTAAAAAAAAAAAAATTCTGGCATTACTTTTTTATTTTTGGCGCAAATAAGCCGGGCTATCATTTTTAAATTGCTTTTTTGGCATTTATGTTTTTGTTTTTCTCAGTTCGTGAGACGCCACATTGATATAAAAAACAAGTACTAAACCTGTGCAAACAAAATATAAACAGTAAATTTACTGAGAAATTAAAATTGCAGATATCACCTCGGAAACGAAATATCCATTCCGGGAACATTATCACATTCGGGAACGTACTGTAAAAACTCATAGAAGCAATTCTATTCATAAAAAAAGAAAAAAAACCAAAGGTAGTTTGACAATATCCCTCTGCAATATCTGCCGGCTTTACATGAAGTACTTAGGAAGTTATGGATTGCACTATCTGCCTATATCAATGTATGTAAATGCATGCTACTAAATATGACATCATATGAACTGAATGTCGTCACCTCTTGTCGATTTTATATTCTGAGCACCACGCCATAGCGTTTAAAGAATCTAATTGTGATCGACATGCAAGGTTCGTTCATTTTAAGTTTGAAGTTAAGCTTTTAGTGAGAATTCTAAATTCGACACACGTGTCAATTTAAGGAACACGAAAGAATTTAGGTACTTATATTCGACACTGATGTTTTCCATAATAGAAACATTTTTCTCGCTTAAACTAGGAAACCAAAGGCTTATCTATTTATTTAATCGTGATTACGTTTGCATATTCACGTTCAATTCAAAGTTTACCAAACTTACATTAACTTAGAGTTACGTTACGATTTCGCTAGCAACATACACGCTCACCATCGACAGACGAGACCATATTCAAAATAATACTTTTTTACCTGACAACAGAGAGCGCTTCGTTTCTAAAGTGCACCGAAATAATTCTTTGATAGAGGCTATAGTTATATATGAGAAAGATCATCATTGTGGTTATGTATAACAGGTATTGGCCTATTCGATCAGTTTGTAGCGACAGTGTTTAAAATACCTGCATTGAATGCAGAAAACTATCTCAAATGTCGTTGACTGCTGTTATAAAGTTTGCAGCACCTACAGTCGAGTTTCTTTCTTTCCATCAGGCTACGAACCACTTTATAAGAAGTTGTCGGATACAGATCTTTGCCGCAAATTATGTTTTCTGCTATTTCTATAAAACTATTAGTTCGCGGAAGCTTTATATTAATATGAAATTACTCATTTTTTTATCATCTTTCGACTTCCCCTAGTGTGAATGCGATAAGGTGCCTTGCCATTTATTCCTGACTTTTTGAAAACTAAGGAGTGTTGACCTAAATCCCCTTACAGAAGTTGGTTTTGGGTGTTTTTTTTTTTACCACGATGTTAACCTGATTGAAATCGGTTGGCTGGAGTTTGTGACCTTTCACTGTGGAGACGCCTGTTGCCATGTATGAGCACTTCTCATGATTGTAAAACAACTCCTGGCAATCAACTCTTCGATAAGCATATCTCCTACGTTTCCACGAATGGCGAAATATCGTCTCTTATTGATTTGAAATTTTTTCTGTTCCCTTCATCCAGATCGTCTTTGTAGTTCTTCCTTTCACCTATTCCGTGAACCAATATGTTAATGAATCTCTTACCACTAAAAACAAAATCATCACATAATTTCCTCCTCTTTTCTAGAACGTCTTCACATCGTACATCATATATTTACTTATTTTTATGCAATTTACTCAGCATATGCAGCAAATCCAACGATTTTTTTCTATATGGTTTTCCATGCTTCACTTCCTTAAATCGCTTCAATACACTTACACACTTTTAGAACAGTCGTTTTAAGTCCTAAATCAATATTTGATAGCGAAGAGTTTTTCATATTTAAGGAGGCAGATTTTGATTTATTAATTTTCTTTGGTCGATTTTGCTGAGATGTTTTAACAGGTTCGAGATTCCAATGCCACCATTTTTTCTAGTTCATTACGTTGGGTGATATTTTGTAATCATTTAACGCATACGCATCCGTGTTTGTTCTCTGATGGGCCAAGTGGAGCATTATTTTTCGGTCCCAGTAGGTGCTTAGTTATTTTGAGGGGTACGAGTCACACCTTTCTTTTTTTTTTTCAGACTATCGAGTAATGCTGTTTTTGTAGATTATTTTGCTGTACTTTCTCCATATACGAAAAACAGATGATATCTAAACTGTCAACATTGGCTGAAGGTGTGATGGAAATTTTTCGAAACAAATCCGTTTTGTTTTGGTGACGATCATAAGCCATCTACGTAAAATCGACGTTAGAGAGGTAATCGGTCAAAAATCACGCATCGCAATCTTGCTGCTGGTGTTAGGCGATCGCATCTGATAGAGTAGTCTTTTGACACAGGAAAGCACTTTCGGGCATCGGTGACTTAATGACACAGATAGCTACAACAGGGATGGTTTTAAAGTCTATTTCAGTTTTCAGATTCTCGTCCTTTGATTTTGTGATCTTCTTTCTTAAAATTGTTATTCGGATTGAACTTGCTAGTGTTCTGTTTCTCTAAGATATTCAATGATCTTTTTTGTTTTGTTTATTTGGTCTTCAGCGCTTCGTGGCGTTATACAGCTATCAACAATTTGTACAGATAATCACAATGTTAACAAGAAAAATACATACAAGTGGAAATGACTTATAACTGAACCAAAACATTACATGTAGCTACGTCATACAAATTATATAAACAATCACAACATAAAGAATTAGGCTGAAGCACGGTTAAAATTGTTTGTACCAATTAGTAGGAAATACAAAACTCAACCGAATGAACGCAAAAAACATAAAGTTTTTATTTTTTGAAAAGGATTATACAACAAGATAAAAATTACTTTCCTTATGAAACTGGTCAGAGATTGTGTTTTGTGAAGACAACGGATACTAATGGGAAAAAGGTATGCCAAGACTGCTAAGGTAACTCAGACATTTGTATCAATATTTTTTATACTTAACACATGAAAATAGAATTTTATTTACGTCGCCAATTTCTTAATTACTACGTTCACAAACACTTTCACTTCTGAGGTTTAATCGGTGCAGGTGCTGTGGAAAGATACCGCGATTGAACCTCATGACTTATCCCATATAATTTATACTTTGTACTATATATGATGCTAAGGAACCAACAAATATAAATATAAAAATATCTACAGAACTAGTAATTCCTCCAGGATCCGAGGAACTGCAGTGCCAAGGACGGGTGGGAATCCGGGGCTGGATGAAACGTGACGATTTTGTTGCTAAAATCCAATTAGCTTTGTCGTTTGCCCTATAATTTCGTTTTGACTGTAACCAGTTAGTTAGAATATGGTAGCCGAATGTTGAGGATTATTGCAATCCTAGTTGCCTCCTTTGCCAATTGGTCTACTTTTTCATTAATACCAACATGGGCCTTTTTCTACATCAAATTTATACATCTATTTCTTCTGGAACATTCCACAATTTCTTGCACAATGTCTATTATACTGGCTCGTGCTCTTACATCAGTACTTTATTTCGATTGAACAACACACAACACACTGTGAATATGAGATAATTAATATCTTCGTCACAGCCTGTGCTGAGCTAGAATGAACTGCCTATAAAATAGTTATTCCTTCTGCAGAAAATATATAGCGGAAGGGAATTTAAACCTTCATTGACGCATAGTTCTGGGACAGAAAAAAGCGCATCCTATATCAACTGCTGGAACCATTTTAGAACCATTTGTGTTGATATGTAAAGCATCGCCCCAATTTTCTTCGAGATACCTTCTTGTTGAAAGATTGAGGTTTGTAATTAGTATATCTTCAGGAATCAAATAATATAGTTGATTCATGCTGAAGATGGAATAATATTAATATGGTGGAAACTGCTTGACTGGAATCATTCTGGTCGATAGCTTTTCCCGCCCCCTAAAACTACAGTGAAATTCTGAATGTCAGAATCTTCCTCATCGCCTTCAGAACTAAGCCTCCATCCAATCAACTGGTTAAAAACCGACTACTCACTTAAACTACTCCTTTTGGATATTGTTTTATGAAGTTTTGTCTTTTCGTGAATCCTTACTTAGCATATTTATTGCCCATTGCTGCATGCATTCTTTGAAATGATAGTGATTAGGAACAAAACGCTGATTTTTTTTCGTTTTATTTGTCACAGAAACGATAAGGATTCCTATTTCTTTGGTGTTCGGACTACGATTTGGATTCTGGTATTCGCTGAAGTAAAGCTCCTTATTCCCTTTCTTCAGTTAGGTTCTAGAAATGGTGTGGCGTGGACATTACTACGCCCCGCCAGATTATCACAGAAAGTTTCCTATTCGGTAATCAGGGTAGATGATTCGGAATTTCAGCAAAACAAAAATAATTTTTCTAACTCCATCACTGTTTTATTTTGTGTTATACAGAAAAAATCAATATTTACTAAATATTCATTTTTCTGATAACTTTTCAATCGCTTCATTGAATTTTCTGGTTTGTACAAAACCCAGTTACAATAGAAATAATGTCGAACATGTGATTTGCCTGAATGGTGGTTACACAATCCTTTCCGCCCTTTCGATGTTTCTTACAGTAGTGTCATGCTAGATTCTAATTGATTCCAGAACATTTTTCTACTTTTACATCTCATATAATTGTTTTCTTTACATTTTTGTGCAGTTATCTTCCGCACTATGAGGAACAAAGTGGACATACAACACAAGTGTTGCATGCAGACAGTTTGTACATTTGCAAGTGTTTAACCTGTACTGCTTGCAGGCCAGATGGAGCCGGGTCCACTGCAGGATCGAGCCATTGCTTTCGTCCAGGAGCGTTCCCAACAACTCCAGAAGGAAGATCCAGACATCGGCAACAGTGAGTAAATCACTTCCGGCTCAAAATTTTCTCTAGCATAATTTATGTATGTATCACCATAAAAGATGCCCAAAAAATAAGGTATTGGTTGCATAAAACCCGTTTTAAGTTTTGAAGAATCGTCACACTGTTTTGACTGAATTCACAATAAAATCTTGGTATAGGGAAAGTAACGTTTTCTCAGCAAGTCATTTAGTATTAATAACATCTTAATTTTTTTGGGGAATGCCGAATATTTATTTGCATTCCTTTTGTTTTTTGTAGACTTTTGACACGTTGTAAGAAAAATTTATCGCGTCACATCTTTTTTATTTACTTTGACTGCTGTGGTTTGCAGACTGACATGAAACGTGACCCCAAAATTGTTGAAAAAAAAATCCTTTAATAGTACTAAGGAGGAAAAGTGTATAATCTCTTTTTTAGCTTGTTAATAATAACACATGACCATTACAATAGAGTATGTCGTTTTCATAAAATTTCGTATCCCGTTGTTTCTTATTTTCTTTTAGCATCGATAGTATTTATAATAACACTTTAAGTAACTGTCTATCATATGGCTAGGTAGACTTGGCAATTCATGACGTACTCAGCTATTGAATCAGTTATACACTTACTACTTAATTTTGCTAACGAAACGGCTTTGTATTAACTCACTGCTACTCTGTACCATTTCCATCCGTCGTCGCCAACTCATTAAATGTTCTCGGTACGGTAGTGCTGTTACTCTCCTGTTTCTTTGAACGCCCCGGTAAAATCAGTGGCGAATCGGTGTTCTACAATATAACTCGTTTACTATTCGAACTAATACAATATTCTTTATTTACATTCTACATTATAATCACATAATCTGCTGAGCTTTGTCTGATGAAATGTGATCACTTCAGTTGCTTAAATGATATACGTATTACACGTGCCATACACAGGTCGTTTTGTCATGCACTTCTAGCGAATCTAAAGTTAGCCTACTGTCTCACAGTTAACCATAAAAACAATTTTTGTTAACGGCGGTGCTCACTACTGTTGAATAAACTAAGTTACCAGAATCAGAATGTTTGATGAATCCGTGCACGGGAGTCATAATAGAAGAATGACTGCAGAATGACCAGTTCATCTACTCCGGGACCTACAGCATAGGGTGTAATCGAGAACATGGCAAGTTCAAATTTCCTTTCTAGATTTTACTGAAATATCCAATAAGAATTTTCTCTTTACATTTCTTAATGGCATAAATGTTTTCAAGTTAGTGCGGTGCTTACCAGCCTTAAGCAGTAGTTAATCGAAAACCACAAAACTCGGAATTGGTGCCATGTATATAATAATTTTTAATTGCTTGGCTGTTATCTTCAAGCTCATCATCTTTTATTATAACAAATGACTAAAACTCTATAAGGCTGTCAAAAAGTTTACTGACGCGAATCAAAGGAAACTTCCGGAACGCGCGTTCTGGTTACTATTATTTTCTTTAAAAAATAGAAATTCTTCTCCTTAAACTAGGGTTTTTTAAAACTGTATAACGTAAGCGCAATTAGAATAGTACTTCCAGCAACAGTATTATGATTTTCTAAAAAATTTACCTGTAATCGATGGCAAAGTATGACCAGGGCCGGTTTAAGGAATTTTGGGCCCCCCTGCGAAGTTTGATTTCGGGGTCCCCTACTTCTTCTCTAGATGTACTTTTGCCTACACTTTTGATAATTTTCGTAACTTTATATCATATACATACACACACAAATATATATTATATATATATATAATCTGTATTTAGAGTTCAAACAACGATTAAAGAGACGAATTGAGGTTTCTCTAAATCTGAGTACAAACGGGCCAGCATTTTATTGAGTACTAGCATTTGCCCGCTGCTTCACGCGCGCGTGCCTTGGCAGGTGTAGAAATTATTAACCGATTTTATTCTCTTAACGTGGAAAGGCATGAACTGTTAATGTATTCTGAATAGTTTCGTTTGTTTCGGTTAATACGTTAGGTTCGGTTTTCATACTGATGTCACAGAGTTGTTTTATTCATATTTTAACGTGATGCAATTGATTCAATAGTAGAAAAGGTTCCTGAAAAATTAACAGTAGTAATTCGTGGTTGTAATTATTGTGCGAAGTATAAACATTTATTGTTTAGAAAGGCTTTCACGGTTCAAACAACATTCTTTCTTCTGTGCGCTTTCAGAAGCTATGGATTTAGCGTATAGAACCCGGTTATAGGTCAATCGCTTTTCTCGGTGCAGGTTACTTTCATTTGCTCTAGCTATTTCATCTCGTTCTCTTTGACGTTGCAGACGATGTTGTCGGTCTATTTCACTCTCATTTAGCCGATTTCGGCGACATCTTTTAGCTGCAGAAGTTGACCTCGACAGATTAGATCTCTTTCGCAAGGGCATATCATAAACTTTTATACTTACCCAACTCACAGCACTAACAATTAAAACGTTTTCACAGCTGCAATTATCACTATGCGTGAACTTTGGCTGCGAGTATATAAATGAGCATAAACTTGGTTACAATATAGAATATCTGTGGTAGTAATAAATAATATTATTTCTGAAAGCAATATTTAACTCAGCTAAAACATAATATTTTTAAATGCTGATATGGAGGATTCCACGTTAACCGTGGTACCGAAAATTTAAATGGATATATAACAGTTGTAACGTTAAGAAATCTGATATTACAATCATTATGTGTAATTTTTTTTTTGGCGATTTTATGTGTAAACTTTGCCTGGGATTATATAGCTAGGTATAAGCTTTGTTAAGGATGTATCTGTGGATATAATGAAAAATATTGTTTCCATGATACTTAACTAAAAAAAGTTTATTTTTAAATGTGGATACGAGGATTGCAAACATAACCGCGGTGCCATAAATATATGTAAATATAGCAGTAATCTACGACTTAATCCTCTTGGAAGTGTGCTGAAATATAAAAATTCTTTACCAATAATCACAGCATCTCAATTTTTCTGATTTATTTATTTTTTGTTGTTTTTTATTTTTTGTTGTTTGGATATTGGTTTTATTTTATGTTGATACACCATCAATTATTCCTGCTTTAAAATAGAAATTTACGTGAATTGGAGCTACTCTTGATTTCAAATCGTCGTATATTTCAGTCAGATATAATTAATCCAAAAATGTCGAGATGTGATCATGGTACAGTTTATGTAGTAACGTGCATGTAACTGAAACAATTATTTCTGAGTGGCAACATTATCGCAAGTTGTGAATCGCTTGAAATGCAACCTGACAGCTGATATGATGCTTTGTTATAGGCCTAAGAGACGATGCCTGCAGCTTTATAATCTACGCGGTGTAGCATTAGGATATGAAACATTTTTAATTTAAGTTTCTTTCAATATAGCCGTATTTTCTATGTATTTATTTCAGTCGCATGTAAGTACCTGGCGAAACAACAGCCTGGACCAGATGACAATTGACTCGTTTTGTTTAGCATCAGGCATAAAAAATTTACGCGGTGTAGAATAGAATTTTAGGATGCCTAGTTATATTTGAAATAAAAATTCGTTACCAATAATCACAGCATCTCAATTTTTTCTGATTTATTTATTTTTTGCTGTTTGGATATTGGTTTTTATTTTATGTTGATACACCATCAATTATTCCTGCTTTAAAATAGAAATTTACGTGAATTGGAGTTAATCTTGGTTTCAAATCGTCGTATCATTATTGTCATTATTTCAGTCAGATATAATTAATTCAAAAATATCAAAATGGATCACGGTACAGTATATGTACTAATGTGCATGTAACTCAAGCAATTATTTCAGAGTGGCAAAATTATCGCAAGTTGTAAATCGATTGAAATGCAACCTGGACAGTGATGACAGCTGATATGCTTTGTTATAGGCCAAAGGGACGATGCTTTTAGCTTTATAATTTACGCGGTGTAGCATTAGGATATGAAATTTTTTTATTTGAGTTTCTTTCAATATATCCGTATTTTCTATGTAATTATTTGAGTCGCATGTACCTGAATTTTCGGATGCCTAGTTATATTTGCACGTTATAGCCACGAGATATATTAATCGAATAAAGTACTTCCAAATATGTGCAATTCCGCACAAGTCATTATGAAAGAAGTATGTTTTATTACTTGCTGATATTTATAATAGCTGTTTTTCAGACATCGCTCTTCGAGAAAAAACTGAATTTCGTATTAAGTATTGGCTTATTGTGGCTGTATTGTACAGCGTTCACGTAGCAATTTTGTTCCAGAGACAAACTGTATAACAGTCTACCAGAGACAATACATGTCTTCAATATTAGTAATATAACTTTTTCGTAATTCAACAGACCTGTTACGATTCAAGTAAATGCTGATTATACTTGATTCACGTATTCTTTTTATTTTGAAGTACTGCGGTCCAGAAAAATGAATCGCAGAAGCAAAAAAAAAGGGAAATCCTAAATTTTGTCAGGTCTCTTTATGAAAGGAGTGACCGTCTGAATGTGTATAATTATCTGTGGTCTACAGTTTCACATTTCTGAATTTTTTTACTGACTTGCTTCTTCCCATGGTATATATTAGTCGTTAGCTACTTCTGCAGATGTTGATCAGCAACATTAGCTTTAAAAATTTGGAAACACCATGCAAATTGATGCGGTAGTTTTTGCGTTATTAGATATCAAGCCTCACTACAAACGCAGCTTGCTTACAGATTTATAATAGTATAGATTAGCTGAACGGGACCAACTTCACCGGGTCATTGGTGTTTTATCAATGCATCTCATATAGATCTCCAAACTACTGTCACTTTCATTTCTGGCTACGCCCTGCTGCCCATTGTGTCAAATGAAATTGTTTTTGTGTTCAATTTTATGGTTATTATATTTATAATGCACTTTTTGTATACGACATTTCTTTTCTTGCCTTTCTTTGATAGTACATATAGGTTTTTGGGGCTGGAGACATGTGAGCAGGCATACACATTTTAATTCAATAACTTTTTATATGAGTTTATTCGAACGAAATTACATAAATTGCTAAAACAGGTTCAGAGCAATACACGCCTTTAAATATATAGGACTATTTCAATTACATCGGATACGACTTTCTCAAAACTGAATCTGATGAAGGACTTCTCGTGGGACTCCACGCCTGGGAAACGTCTGTTGTGTACTCAGCTTGTTAACATTCTAAATTTGTAGGTTATTTATTTTAGCAGGAAAATTGTTCGTTAAGTAAGGACAAATTTTGAAGGGGATCGTGGCAGCACCTCCCCCCCCCCCCCAAGCTAGGGGCTCCCAGTGACTTTGGTTCTTGCGGTATCCTTAAACCGGTCAAACTGTATTACAGAATACATTAGAATCACTTACTCGCAGCAAGATAATTTTAATGTCCTGTAAATCATAAATGATGTGTAAGATTCGCTAATATGAGCAACAGTTTTCAGTGATTATGACTATCTAGGATTATACACTATCAAGGATCATCTGTTGTTTTAAAAACAGATATCATTTGTTATCTAAAATAAACTGAAGTAAGTTTGTTTGTTTAACAATTTAAATTTAACAAGAAGAATAATTTTATGTAGAACATTCAAATAATGAAATAGAATTTTCTTTGACTGTCGAGGAGGCGTTCAGACAGTTGAGGATTAGTGAAGAAAAAGTTTAGCGAGAATTTGATAAAGATATGTAGGGAATGTCACAGCGCCTTTCTATGTAACCAAGAAATAACAGATCAATAATTTTTAAATAGCTTGCGAGGATACTGTAAGTAAACTGGATAAGTTAGAAATATCGTAAATGGAATAATAATAACAGAGTTACCACAGATGCGTTAAAGCTGGTAGGAGAACCCATCGCACATGGCATGAACCGTTATTCAATTTGAGATTAGAGAGTAGTAGGACTAAGCCGAAGCTGGGACAAAAGATCTTAAGCCGGCCCCGGAAGAGACTCCACTCGTCCGCGTGACGTCACAGTTGCATGGCGGGAAATTCTAATGGACCAATCAGCGTTCACGTCACAAGATGGCGGATCATTAGTTCGTTCCTCCACCGCTAGGGAGGCAGCACCGGCCGCGTTTGCGCAAACGATAGTTCCTTGACCGCCCGCCCAGATGGCAGCACAAACCTCAATCTGCGCAGACATTCCATGGCTCGCGTGACGTCACAGCCTCTCTACAGGAACTCTAGCGCATAAATGCCATTACACCAGCCAGCTCGCCCTCAGTTCCCCGGTCGACGCTCGTCAATTGCAGTTCACTATGGCTAGTGAGGTTCTCCTGTTTTCAACATGCTACAAGTTAAACAGCAGTGACACCAAGCGGATCACTGTTGGTTTGTCACCTAAATTGGAATTTAATCCAGTAGTTGTACTCGAAAAAGTTGGGTACAATAAAGTCACTCTCACACATGAAGAGTGGGATGTACTGAGACAGTTGGTCTATACAATTGGTGGCTTTTTCAACAACACTGAGCATCTGCAAACGAGTGTCTCACTAGGCAATCACACCATCTCTTCCCGAGCCGTGGCTGGAGCGAAAACTATATGGTTTTACAACAATGCTGTTCCTGCCTATGGTGTGTTTCTCGGCGAATCAACATGGGGCAACATGGTCGACGCCTTGCCTGCAGTGACCAGTGCCATCAACACCATGAAGCTCTGGAGTTATCAAGTTACCAAGTACTACAAAGAGTTTGTGAATACGTTATCAGTGAAAGTGATTCGTGACTACCCCCGTTGTTCTGTGAATGGCCTGCTAGATTTGCATTTTGATAATGTACATGTCAATGAAGTGTCATACAGCCCCTGTTCAACACTAGTCTATGAACGTTTAAAGTTAGAAATTAAAGCATATAAAAAGCTGTTAGTGTATGACGATGTTAAACGCAAAGTTGAACAAGATTTAAAAGGAACTGATGTATTTAGCAGAGGTGGTGATGACGTATGTGGTAATAATTAGTGCCACTCAGTCCATAGTTCTACAATTGACTTTGTGCAACTAAAAAAATTGATTTGTACTTGAATTGTGAGTAAATAAAATCATTTTACCAGATTTTTCTTTTGTCATTTCACCTATCCTAATTAAATAATAAGATAGTATATATTTTTAAAAAATCTTTTATTTCGCCCACCAATTGGCGATTAAAAATACATTTTCAATTGCACACATATTATTACAAAATATATGTAATTTACAAAGTTTTCTCAAATTATTTTTCTTGAGTTCTCGCAGTGGTGGACATCCTAAATCTTCTATATTGTAGCATACTTTCTTCCTGATGATTTTCTGTAGCCATCTAGCCTTCTCCAGTCCTTTAACGTAAATGATTGAATCATCCTCATTGGTTATTGCATGTAGTATAGAGCACATCTTGCTGAAGGAAACGCCATCTAGAATTCCAAGGTATTCCATGGATAATTATGTGTTAGCCATCTAACTGATGGTTCATTACCTCCACGCGATGGTGATGCTACATGAAATACAATGTGTAGCGATAATTTTGTCTGAGCGTACTATGCATAAAGCAACTTCTTTGAAAATAAATCCCCCATCCTTCTTCGTGAAGCCCTGTGCGTCCAGGAAGATGGTCGGCATGGTAATGGTTGACAAGGACTCGCTGCTACTTGATTTTATGTCAGCTTACGCACGACACTTGTTAGAGGCACGTATTCTACTACACGATCGTGCAAGATCAAGCAGTATGCAGCGGTGTAGGCAGGAAAATTCTCACTGCTATCAAACTCGACACGAATGTCAACAGGTCCCTGTTTTAACAGACTCATTTTGATGTGAACAGTCAATTACGGCGATAGGTGTAGTTTCTATAAAGTCTTCACGTTTTAGTAGCGGTAAAGGATGGTCTCTCTCGTAGTAAGACTGTTGGAATCTTGCATACATATCATACAACAATGTGGTTCGGTTTTTCTTAAAGTCCAAATTCATGTTCTCATATGGATATGCCACATCATTTAGGAACACTTTGACATTGGTAAGATTGCAGTCGTCAAATATGGCTTGCACTTAATTCCGCATTCCGTTTCCTGTTTGTTTGTAATCCCAGAACCACGAACCTAGGTTTCTCCAATTGTGTTGATGTTTTCAAAGACCAAATTTGAGTCTTGCTGATTGGAAGCAACGGGTACTCCAACAGATCCCAACTTCTGAAATTAATGCGAAGTGGTTTCCCACTGTCTACAATCTTAAGCAGCGCTAGCTTTTCTCTTTCACCTATTTGCAAATGAGGCATCACCCATGCCAGTTTGCTGATGGTGAATTTACTTTCCTGAGGATTTGGATTGGCTTGTACATATGAATTTGTATCGTCCCTAGCTCGAATCAATATTAGTTCTTGTTTTACATTTGCAAGTATCTTTTTAAAGTCTTCGCAAAACCCCAAGAGCATACTCAACGGTATACATACATCAAAGTAACCATTTCCAGGAGCGCGTTGACCCCATCCTGCATTGATCAACACGCCCATTTGTGGGGGGCTTGCAGAAATAAGCGTTTTCAATGTGCTTGTGATACCAACAGTTTCTATTTCGGTCAATTTCAGTTCCATTAAGTTCATATCGAATTTCCTCAAACAGAAAAGCGAATGCATTGGATGTGATAATTGAATTTGTAGCTGCCTACCATCTGACTTTCATGAATCTTCCTTCAATATGCAAGTAGCTTTCGCATGGTAGTGTATATGTATCTTGGTTCTGAATCGGTATACGGAATTTCATCATTGTTATTAAATGTGGCTGGCGTATGCGGCTGGTGACTCAAATATTGTTTGCGCGTCACCGACTCGTCAAACTCCACACTGGAAGTTATGTCTAGCACCTCATCCATGATTTTAACTGTATAGCCTAACGACTGTAGGAAGAGCACGTTCTCAGGTGTTAATCGTTTCACTGTTGGTTCACGACTGACAGCTTTGCTTGAGTGACGCTTCTTGTTATAACGAGCGCCCATTCTTTTTTATATGTAGTCTGAGAGTGATGGTTTCTCCTCTAAAATCCACTAAATTACCGTCTTGATCGACAACTCTAACGTTGATATTACTGAGAGTTTTCACTGTGATGGGTAGATATATGACATTAGCAGGGTACTTCCACAATCTTGTACCCTGGCTGGGACTGTTGGAAAAAACTCATGTAGTGTATGTCCCAGCTTATCGTTGACGTAATTTCCTGTACATATGCTGCATTCTATTCTTATAGCGTTAATTTTGAAGATCTGCACAGTGTAGTCTGATGTATGAAATCCAGGCTTTAACACACGTTTCGAAAATCCGAGCAGAGATCCAATTGAGTTTGGTTTAGCGAAGTCAATTTCCACAGGTGTTTCTATCTCACACTTGAGCGAATTGTTGTTTGCTCTAATTACTAGCTTGTCGTTTTTAGTGTGTCGAACCAAATAATTCGCCAAATCGTCAATATCGTAAGATCCTGTGGGTATGTCTATCACTTTATTCTTCGAGTAATGAAATTGACAATTTGATTTGTCTATATTTGGAATCGAATTGTAAGTCTGAAAAGTCAACCAAGCCGACTGCGTAATTCGTCTTGGCTCAAATCTATTGGTGGAAAGTAATCAGCAGCCCAAGACTGAACTGGTGCCTGACAAGCAGAGTGTCACAGACATGTGTTGCTCTGACCAAGGTTTGTTCAAGACTGATGTAATACATTTTCATACAGGAATTTTAAACACAAATGTCCACAAACATGTGTACCAAATTTCTGGTGTCGTTGCACATTGTAAAGTATTCTGTTCCCTGCAAAATATCGCTGCAGTTCCAACGGAAAGAGATAAGTCACCGAAACTGTCAAAGTATTTAACAACACCATCTATGTACTTGATGTAAGCAACTTTTAGCACTATCCAAGTTCACAATTCCACATTCACGTTCACGATTTTTTTTTGGATATTGTGTCACGCATGAAAACACCACGAAAATATGGTATGCGCAAACGCTTTACATGTTTACGTATGTCATCATCTGTCAGTGGTTTAACCGACTTTTTTTTTTTAATCCAGACCCATCTTTCCGGTATGGCTTCAAATATAAACCTTTCCCCCTCATGGCAAGTGTCTCCATCGTTTTGTTGTGTCGTTTCTCCTCAGCCAACTGCTTGTTCGCCTCTTTCGCTGCTTTAACAGCTTTGACGACATTAGCTACACCGCCTGCTAAAGCACCAGCAGCTGACAAGCCAGCAAATAAAGATATTAATGGAAGAATACCGCCCTTCTTTTTTTTCTTCGGTTTCTTTTTCTTAACACCTCCGCCAAACTTTAACTTGGCACGCATGGCCCTATTAACCAAGAATGCCGCTACACGTTCACCAAACTTTGCATCTTTAGCCTTCATTCTATCTGCAGCCCTCTCGACGAGTATCCGATCTGCTTCAGCTCTATCTGCCCCCTGTGCATAAGCAATGTCGTGTTCCCTGCAGGCTGCATCTAGTGGGTTGATACCATTCTGCCCAAGTGCCAACCGTTTTTCCAGTTTAGTACCGGGACCACAAAACTGATATTTAGGTATATGCGCCTCAAAAGGCATCTTGTCGATGAGCTTGTTTAAAAAGCCACGACCCTTCTTCTTCTTCCTCGTAGGAGGCATTGTTACCAACTAACATACTTTACTTGTTCGCGCGCCTATATATAGCCGGAGCAACCACATAACCTTGTCAATATGAAGTTCGTCAAACAGCGAGACACATTGCCCTTGAGTAATGTTGATTCTGTCGGCAACAATACTAGACGGAAGAAGAACGGACCTCTGTTTCCTGAGACAGTGAGAGCAATAGTGTGTGGTCCATCAAATTGTGGGAAAACCAATCTTGTTCTGTCCCTGCTGCAACACCCCAACGGTCTTAGATTTGAAAATGTATACGTGTTTTCCAAGTCGTTGTACCAGCCAAAGTATCAATTACTAGGGAAAATTTTTGAGTCCATTAAAGAAATTCAGTATTTGACATTTAGTGATAATCAAAGTGTACCTCCTCCAAGTGAAGCTCTACCTAATTCTGTATTTATGTTTGACGATGTTTCGTGTGAGAAGCAGAATAATATTTGAGATTACTTTTGCATGGGAAGGCACAGATCAGTGGATTCTTTTTACTTGTGTCAGACATATAGCCTGTAATGAATTAAAAGGTACAGTGCCATTAGGCACTAAGTGATCCCACGGTGTGTGTGAATATTGCCGATGCGTCGTGTCAACGAACAGAAACGTGACGGAACTAAAGCGTCCAGATTTACACGCACCTTGGGGGGTGCTGACAACGTCCTACTCAATGTGGACATAAAGCGGATTTATAACCCCCATAAATAACTGAGACCCGCTTTCTATTTTCGCACGTTTCGGAAAGTTCCCGCCGAAAACTGGTGCAGACTAGCAAAAATAAACCTTAGTGACGTTTCCTAGTAAATGAGTGCTTTATGAGAGTAGGGGAAGACGATCCAGCCAATAGAGAAGCCGCCTCAATTTATTGCCGTGTTGGTGTTTTTTCTTGTCTGTTCTGGGCCAATGTGATGCTGGTCCTTTGGCGCGGATTGCGGTGATTCGCCAAGGGCCCGACCCGACATCGCATTACGACAAGTACAGAGTCTTGCTCGGGGGAGAAGAACGGACGACGAGACACTCTGGTTCTGATCTTCATCGAGTACAGCCGTTCAACGACGCCGGAGCTGGGGACACTGCATTCACGCGGTGCGGTCGAGGAAGCTGGACGACCCCATGTGGTGCGGGTCTTGCCTGGTCGCTGACCTGGGCTGTGAACAATGGTAAAAGCTACGACCCGGACGGAAACTCATGCAATCGTTCCACCCAGTAATGACCCTGAGATTTTGTAATGACCCTGAGATTTTGTAATGACCCTGAGATTTTGCTCTAACTGTTTGACATTCAATGATATGTAATTGTTAACCTCAGAATAAAAACAAACTTCGTGTTTGCCTAATTTCACAATAATAAATTGTACACCCAATTTTCAATTTTCCTATTCATTACAATAATATTTCATGTGATTAGCTGAAGATTAAGTATGATTTTTGATATTCCAAATTGATAATTTTGCTAATGATAAAACAGTATGACCCAAAAGTAAACGTCCCCAAGGTAGACGTTACAAGCCGTATACCGAAACAGTTGGTTAGAGACAATGCTAACTTGATCGTAATCTTTAAACAGGACGATATGAATTTAAAGCACATTTACAACGATCACGTCAACACCGACATGACGTTCAAGGAGTTTAAGAACCTATGTGGGTACTGTTGGAATGAGCGTAAACACGGATTTTTGGTTATTGACAAAGACTGCGACATATACCATGGAAGATACCGTAAAGGATTTGATTCATTTTTGAATAAATAGCTGCGCACACTGTCTTCTGACATCATTACAGCCATGGACAAGTTTGGGAGAACTTCAACGACACAGAATAAGAGAGTGTTTGTGTACCCACCACAGAACATACTTCTTACGAATGATGGTAACTTGGATTGCCAGGGTAAAGTTCTCAAACGTGTAGCCAAGCCCGTTAGAGACGATGATGTTGAAAATAAAGGATACGTTCAAGCCATGCACCGGGATGCCATTGATAAATCCTTGCGTATGGTTTTCGATATGGAGAAGAAACTTTCATACTCAGATGAAAAATTTTGCTTAAACCAGGATTTATTTTCCTTACTGAATGAATTAAAATCAGCAAGTGCAACCATCGTGGTACCTATTACCCCCACAGGTGAAGTGATCGATGAGGCGTATGTATTAGAAGGAGGGTACAATTATTATGAAATTCCAACTGATGGAACAATCGTTTCCATGACTGTACCAAAAGGCATACTCGCTAAACATAACTCACGTGAATATAATAAAGACATTCCACTCAATGTAAAACAACACGATAAACTTAGTTTCCATGTTAAAACGTCCGACTCCCATGTATTAGCCGAACTCAGAAAGCCGCACTTTGTCCATCTCAATGTGAATGTATTTTTCAAATATAAAATAGTACAGTAAACACACACAAGCTTCATTCGGTGTGTAAACATGGACCCAACAACAACTAAACGTGGTATCATAAAGGCTCGCAATGCTATTCGACGAAAGTTACTAGAGCTGAAGACGGGCCAGATTGACTCCGAGAGATTCTTCAAGGATTCATTAAGACCTGTGACAGATACTATGGAAAGAGTTTTCTTACCTCAGCGACATATACAGCAGCAGTCTCCTCTCTTGATCAAAGATATCTTGAAGTCACTTGGTCGAAGTGATCGAGATTATGATTCAGTGTATGGCGTTCGATGGAAGAATGATTCACTAATGATTGGAAACTCACCTGTTACTGTTGACGAAAATGTGATTATAGTCGATGGTGATGAATATGAAAGAACTAGAGGATTAATGGAGTTGTTGTTTTTGAAAAACCCAAAACAGTATACTGCTAAGGACTTGAAAAGCTACTTTGAAATATTAAACAACACGAGTGCCCACAGAGTAAAATTTAGTCCATCTGGTAAAATTCTGAAACCTGCTACCAATATTAAGTATAAAACCATAGTCTCTAAAATTGCCAGTCAGTCTAGTTCTGGTCTTCTTCCCATGAAGGAATATGTGTATTGGGACGATCCGAATTAACTCGTTGAAAGATTGAAGTTACTTACCGCATCGACATCAGCAGGACATACGGCACACTCCAACGAAATTTTATCAGTAGTTGAAGAACTTCGTGAAAGAGACATTATACTGTAACATGGATCAAGTTGTTGCTGAACTCCATAGACCAGCAAGAAGAAATTTCCCAAGACGCCATGTAGTAATCAAAGGACTCGATGATCTGTGGCAAGCTGATATTGTGGAAATGATTCCATACTCTCGTAAAAATAGTGGCTACAAGTATATACTGATGGTGATTGATACTTATTCAAAGTATGCGTGGGCAGTATCCCTCAAGAACAAGACAGCTAGTGTGGTTGCTGATGCTATGAAGAGAATCCTAAGTGCAGGTCGTGTACCTAAAAACTTACAAACTGACAACGGAAAAGAGTTTTTCAATTCCAAGTTCAAGAATCTCATGACTAGCTATGGTATTAATCACTAATCAACATATACCCATCTTAAAGCATCAATAGTTGAACGGCTAAACAGAACTATTAAGAATGCAATGTGGCAAGAATTCAGCAGACGTGGTTCATATAGGTGGATTGAACTTCTTCCTCAGTTAATGTCAAATTATAACAACAAGTGGCATAGCACCATTAAAATGAAACCTTGTGATGTAAAGGACAACTCTTTACTTTCTACAGTGTACTTCCGTGTGAAGACTACCACACCAGCAAAATTCAAAGTTGGTGACCATGTTACGATTAGTAGGTTTAAAGAAAAGTTTGACAAAGGCTATCTGCCAAACTGGTCAACTGAAGTGTTTACCATCAGAAAAGTAAAATTATCAAATCCTGTAACTTATTTACTTAAAGATTATCAGGGTAAAGATATTGCAGGAGCATTTTACCAGCAAGAATTACAATTAACAAAACATCCAAGTACATTTCTTGTTGAACGAGTAATAAGGAAAAGGAAGAATATGGCATTAGTGAAGTGGTTCGGTTTTGATAAATCACATAACACATGGATAAATGTAAAAGATTTATTTAAATTATGATTCTTCAATAAACATCAGTACAACATATATATTTGTTGTTTTTTTTCTCTCCTCACCATAGCTAAGAGACTATTTTTTTACAATTTTCTTTGTCAATATAGAGACTTTGAGTCAATTTTACAATATAGATCATTTTACAGTATATGACTAATACTAAGTTCAGTGCACTGACAAAACCCCAGAGAAAATATGACACTATTTACATTAGAAAACTTCATCAACAGCTATTTACACGTCACGATCGACATTAGACAACTTCATCAACAGCCATTTACATGTCATGATCAGCATTAGACAACTTCATCAATTGATATTTACACGTCATGATAGACAGATGACCAAAAACTTTACTATTTACAATTAATGATATTCACAAATATTTACAACACAACCCACCCTCCAGTGCACTGTAAAATATATACATGGGATAAACGCTATATTTATTCTTCATTCACACTTATTTTACAAACTCATTCACTCTCTGGTACAGACTTGTGCCCCCAAGGTAGGGTCCCAATCCCGTCGGGGTAAATATAGCGTTTATCGTCCAATCTAGACAGACCCAGCTTGGATACTTCAACAGTTGTTACTATATGGAGATTTGATGCAAATCGGAGTTGTTTGTGGTGCTTCACTGGTGCACCATGTAAACAGTCAATATAATCTTGTATATTCAGTTTTTTTGTTACTGTGTGCCCCAGACTCTTGGCCCGTCTTGAGGTCTGGCTAGATTCTAGTCGGAATGAATACATTTTCGACCTTAGACCCGCAAACTCCAGGGAACCATTCACCTCATCTTTCATAACTCCAACAACCTTTTCGTTATAGGGTTCTATATTGAAACGATTGTTGGTTTTATATCCGGACGTGTCGAATTCCTCCCTGTTACGTTTCATTACTTCATATGGATCACAGCCATTCACCAAATAGATTAAACTGTCTGTGTCCATATAAAGTAACTTGGGGCGTATAAACTGCGGAATGGCGAATTCATAGTGAAATCGATACATCCGCAGTTTAGACAGATCGAGAATGCACATCCCGACGTAGAGCGGCTTGTTGAAAAGTTTCCGCACTTTCGCCATCTCCAGAGCCACAAAGTCTTTCTCGAAAATGGTCTTACGCCTAAAGTGTGGTGAGGCCACATGCTTGCAGGCAGCACGGCGGCCCGGCCAACCTGTACACAATTTCACGTCGCGGTGTTTTCTAAGGTTCTCCATGGTTTTGCCGAAAATTGAATTGTTCATAAGTTTGAAAAAGTCTTTCTCAAATTCTGATTTGGCTGACTGACGAGAACGCGTGTTGAGAGAGATGTATTCTTTCAACCACGGTGACTGGTTGAAAGAAATTACCCGGTGTACCGTGCCCAACTTCATCCCCAAGTCTACACATTGCTGGAGGACTCGGTAATGGAGAACATACCGAACCTTATCCTCCAACGTAGTCATCAGTTTGGGGAAAGTAGATCCAGGGGCGGCTTTGTGGTCTGGACATGGCGGTAGGTCTGCTAGATTGTCGTGTATATCCTGGGGAATCGTCAAGTCTACCTCTAAAACGAAACCCCTAGGTGAGTCGGCTGCTACGCTCATGAAGTCTATGCTAGCAATCTGCTCGGCCGATAACCATCGAAACCCTCCAGAGGGTAGACACTCCGACATGGCCCAGCCATACAGATTGTTTACATCAAAATACATGATGAAATTTTCAGGTGCGTCGTGGTTGTACACCGCCATGTACCGGTTATTTGCCTTGGCGTACCTATGGACGCACTGACAAATACCACCACGAATTCCACGTTCGAAAAAGAGAAGCATGTCGATATCAGTCAGAAGATCCAGCTCGACATGCGTTCTCTTTAACATGGCCTGCCACGAAAGGCCTGGAGCTGTGAAATAGTGGGCGGGGTCCAGGGTGTACTTGTCCAAACATACAGCTCTAAATTTTTCAAACAGATCCGCAAGTAGCCGTACATCTGTCCCCATGTACAGACCTGCGTATTCTTCTAAATCTTGATCTGGAAAACCCGCCACACTTGTGTCGCGTGTTCGTAGTCGTCGTCCGAAATATCAGACTCTGACAGCGAACTATAAAATTTAGATTTGGGAGTGAGCATGGCCTCTTTGAGTTTATCCCACGAATCCATGTATTCGTAAGGGAAGACTCCTTTTCGCTTAACCAGTTGGAACTCCTCTGGGTCCGTGAAATGCTTACTGGTAATGTACATAAAACGGTCCTCAAGAGTTCCAACCAGCTTATCTAATGAGGACTGCATGAAACGGTACGAGTCCAGGAACCACAATGTGATTGACGTACCTTTAATCTTTTTAGAAAATGAAATATAACGTTCAGTGTTGATGGGCAGGACATCCATCCCATCTTCATCGAGGTGTGCTAAGGCTCTAACAATGAAGTGCGCATCATACCCAGACAAATTATGGAAAAAGACGGGTATGTACCATTGATTCTTGTAATGTAAATTACAGTTATTGTGTGCAGCCCCTCTGAATGCACCTGTGATGTGACAATGATCGCGAACCTTAACGGCCCACGGTGCAAAGCCGTCACCACAGATGTGGCATACCGAGGCACATGGTAAATTTTGCCTCATCATCAGCCGACATTACAAGAGGTGTGACCGCCTTGTAAATTTTATCAACGTCATGGGCCAGATTCACGAGCTGTTCCACCAGCCACGTCTCAGGGTTTTCACCCAAGAATGAGTCGAATCGGTTCAGCTGAGGGTCGTATGCGCAAACGAGCTGGTATGCCGCAGCAAAAGGGATGTGTTCCTGGACTGATGTGGAGTGAGAGGCGTTGGGGCCGGGTCTGCACGTATCAAAGGGTTTCAACAAACATTCAAAGTTCCCGTAAACGACGAATGGTACACGCTGTTGGTGCACAAAATCCTTAAACATTAAGGATTTGTCTTCGTCGCCGGGTAGGTCTACTCTTACAGTGCCAACCCTTGCGCAATCACCCTCATGGCGCTCCAAGAGATCTTTGCTCCAGAAATGCTCCAAAGCACCTATCACAAATGTATGTTTTATGTTGATGGTTCGATATTGATGACCCGACTAATTTTGACAAGTTCTTGATCCAGCAGTAGTGAAACTTGTCTTCACCCTCTGTAATCAACAACATGTTGATATGGAAATCGCGTTTCACTGCAGCATGATGGAGGGGGCCTAAAACTCTATGTTTTTTACCGTCTGGTTCCAAGCCGTAGACATTGATCGAATATTCAGGGTTTTGCCTCTCAAATTTAGAAATGTCTGACAATTTTACAGGGAATTCTATGCCTGCAAAATCTAAATCGTACTTGGAATGTACTTTAATATAATTGATTGACTCTTTCCGCGTGAATGTGCACCTGTTCGTGAAATGCCAGGATCGTCCAATGAAAACAACGATCATCATTGTTATCAACATTGATAATTGCTTTCTTTGCTTGGATATCGGATGGCAGTGCTATAAATGAAGAGCCCCGAAACAACGATTCGAATTTAGCTACATGGATGTCGAGGGAGTTAATTTGATCGAGGCATTTGCCACTATCCCGGTCCTGGAATTCACTAAATCTCTTCTTGATATCTTGAAACACATAGACTTCATACCACTCTTCCAGGGAAGCGCTTAATGTGAGTTCGCGCATCTTGGGCATAAAGCAAATACGGCTGACGTTAGTGATATTGTTCTTCTGAATTTGGAAAAGGCAATCCAGCCCCACCTGGCATTTTACGGCCGGTGTTGAAGGATTGTGAATAATCGCGGAAATTTGGTCTTTAAAAATTTTGAAACATGCTCTAATAAAATTACCTGGATCTTTAAAATTTTCAGTATTTACAACAGTGATGTGAAGTAACCTATTCCCATAAGCACTTGCCCTGATAGTTGGCTTCAAGCGCGTAGCATCCGGCTTACCTTTTTCCCCACCCTCATTAACGGTTGCTGGTGTATTGGGCAGCCATTGGGACGATGGCTCGTCTGCAGCCCAGAGTGCCTCTACTGGCGAAATAGTGGCTAATAGATCGTTTGGATCTTCCCACGCACTGGTGCTGGGATGGGATATGTCCACTGCTGGAATACTCCTCGCACTGGTGCTGGGTTGGTTTATGTCCACTACTGGAATACCCCATAGTGCTGCAAGGTCTGGTGGTGACATATAAACATCTGAAAATAGACACAAAAAATTAGATTCTTAGTTACAAGTATGGAAAACAAAGCAGTCTATAAAATGACTACATTACCTGACATTTTAATGCTTTTTGATGGACCGTCATCATGGGTTGCCTTCCGTTTGTGTGTAGGTCGCACACTGGTAAGGCCTACAGTATTCACATCATCTGCAACATAATAAATAATGTCTGTCATATATGCGTTAAGTATTAACATGAAAAATAATTTAAGTACCAAACGATTGCCAGTAGGAAAACAATTCCTGAGTGGTAATCACATCTACAACAAAATAAATAATGTCAGTCACACATGCACTAAGTATTCACACGAAAAATTATTTAAAGTATTAAACACTTGCCAGTAGTAAAACAATCCATCAATTCCTGATTGTTAATCACAGGCAACGCACATTCACTCACATCAGCAACAAAATAAATAATGTCAGTCACATATGCACTAAGTATTCACATAAAAAAATTATTTAAAGTATTAAACACTTGCCAGTAGTAAAACAATCCATCAATTCCTGAGTGTTAATCACAGGCAAAGCACCTCCACTCCCATCATCATGGGTTGCCATCCGTTTGTGTGTGGGTTGCATGCTAGTAAAATCAACAGCATTCACATCATCTGCAACATAATAAATAATGTCAAGCATATGCACTAAGTATTCACAGGAAAAAATTATTTAAAGTATTAAACACTAGCCATTAGTAAAACAATCCAACAATTCCTGATTGTTAATCACAGGCAAAGGCCCTCCACTCACATCTACAACAAAATAAATAATGTCAAGCATATGCTTTAAGCATTCACATAAAAAAGTTATTTAAAGTATTAGCTACTTACTGGTAAGACCAACAGCATTCATTTCATCTGCAACAAAATAAATAATGTCAATCATATGCACTAAGTATTCACACGAAAAATAATTTACAATGTTAATCACTTACCGCCTGCAAGATTGTACCGCACCTCAACGTTGTCCATGGTTACCGATCGTGAGTCTACAAATTCATCACTGATTAGTTCCGAGATGACGGGAAGACCTATAAAATAAAATTAAAATCAAACTTACTTATTTATAATAATAATTAATAACAGAAAATTAACTCACCATTTGCTAATACTCTTCGATGTCTTCAGCAGTCAGTACTCGATCCATGATGTTCACTCTGTAAGATACTGGTGATCAATGAGGTTGAGAAGAAGTTTGGCACAGAATTTATACCCTGTCACGAACGGTAAATTGTGTTGTCGAAAGTAGGTCCCAGCCCGCTCACCCCAGGAATACTGCCTAACGGGAACCAACGCGTCACCCGGAAATAGCGCTGCGCTAGGAAACTACGCACGCCAGGAATAGCGTATAACGGGACCCGTTGCTCGCTGACGCGTCATCTGTGGCGCGCGCTGTCACCCACACCGAGTTACAGTACGCACTCCAGGAATAGCGTATAACGGGACCCGTTTCTCACCGACGCGTCATCTGCGATGCGCGCTGGGAATAGCAACAACCGTTGTCGCCTGCGGGGGTGTGCGTCAGACTAAGCTCCACAGAATACTCAGATATATTCAGGTTACGCGAGCCATGGAATGTCTGCGCAGATTGAGGTTTGTGCGGCCTTCTGGGCGGCCGGTCAAGGAACTATCGTTTGCGCAAACCCGGCCGGTGCTGCCGCCCTATCGGCCACCAAATGAACTAACGATCCGCCATCTTGTGACGTGAACGCTGATTGGTCCATTAGAATTTCCCGCCATGAAACTGTGACGTCACGCGGACGAGTGGAGTCTCTTCCGGGGCTGGCTTAAGATCTTTTGTCCCAGCTTCGGCTTAGTCCTACTACTTTAGAGAGTTTGTGAACACTAGAGGAACGGAAATGAGCCACATTACTATAAGTTCCTAAAGTAGGAGAAACTAGAATTTTAAACTATAGAGAATTTACTTTTATCTTCGCATTAGAAATGTTGCTGGAGAACTTGCTGCAAAACCATGATTTGGGAGACGTTATTTACTCGCGTCTCAGCTAGTGTGCTGTACGCGAGATATTTCACATAAGAAAAGTAGTGAATGCTTCTGTTATTGTTTTACAGAAAATGATTGTTTGCAGACGACATAATGTTAATAGGTTTACAACGAAAGATGGTTGTATACAGCTACGGAGGTAGATCAGCACGAAATGAACGTAAACATCAAAAAAAGGTTGGCTTCTTGGGTAAGTGGATTAAAAAATGATGGTTTTGTCTCACCAGCATTCGAGAAGAAATTGCTGGTAAAAATCATAAAATAAAAATGTGTTAGAATACCATTTAATGATATATTCAGTTGCACAGGAAGGGTAAAGCCAAACAATAGATACGTATTAAGGAACTGAGCCGTGAAACATTGGTCAGGCACTTGTTTGAGTTTGGCAGAATGGTATGGACCAACATTGTGAGTGTTACATACAGCGAATTAAATGGGTGTAGAGGAGAGTAGATATAAAACGTTAGATAACAGATATGATTAAAAAAAAAGCTCGGTTTGAAGTCATCGGGGGATAGGAGGCATATAAATGTAGCAACGGCTCTGTATAAAGCACACGTTGATGATGAGGTCTGGCTGAAAGAATGGAAGAGAGAAAAGTGGTGTTAAGGTTCTTCGGGATGGTTTAATTTACTGCATTAATTAATTAATAAAGTCCACCAAAAACAAGGTTATGTTGAGATGTTCGTTTATTTTGAACAAATCAAAACAAGTCTGCGACATTCACAAGCATAGTTGTTACAATCCAAAGATGCAATACTGACTTACTGAATACTTGCATGAATGTCTCTGTAACACTGAATGAATACTTAATGCAAACTTAATGAAAAACTGACTTCTCTGTCCAGGCGATCGGTTTATATAGAGTCTATCGAAATTACGAGAATTCTTCAAAGGCATCCGCCCGATATTTCTCGATCATTAACAATCACTCAAACAATCAAACATATTAAAAACAATCGGAATTGATACAAAATTAATTAATAACATTACAAAATGATTAGAAATGGTAATTAGAGATACTTAAATACAAAATTATTTACAGAAATCCTTTCAAACGGTAGAAAATCGTCCTGTAGACATCGTAAATTACAGTAATACATGGAATTACAAACTTTTAATAAATTCTCTTGCATCATTCGGTTCTTAAACATATTAAATGGTCTTTAAATAATTTTCTTACCTAAAACAAAGTCTATATACACTTATTTACAAGAAATTACAAAATAAACATATCAAATCACTTTCAAGCAAACTTTAGCTCACTACAAATATTTCACACAGTACAATATTATTCAAAATTCAGGTATTAGGGCTGTTACAACCCCTCCCCAGGATTCACTTAATTTTACACAGATAAAATTGATTGAATCCGTCACGAATCTAAGCAGGTTGAATGTATACATAATGCAGACACGAACAGATTACAATCAATCAACCATAATGACTTTTACAATGAACAAATACAATGCTTCATCACATACAACATCTGCACATAGTCCATGACACTGATTTTGTTTACAATAATTGTCTTTTCTCAGATCCAATCATTTTATCATTTTACTGTGTTTACACAACAAACGTCCAAGGCCATCACCTTAAGTTACAATTATTTTCACTCCAAATTACACACTTGATGTCTGCTTGTTTATGACAACAGTCTATTTTCATTTTACAGCTGATAATTTGTCACCAAAATGTAGAAAGTAACAACATCATGAAAACACTAAAATTTTCTACACAAAACTGTCACAAATTATACATTGAAATGCTTACATCTGCATCTGAACTTAAGTACTCACACCAACTATTTACATGCATCAATTGACCTACTTATTTACAAAACTAGATATTTACAGGCTATTGAACCCTCCCCAAATCATGCATTTTAATTAATTCTCATAAGTGGGTTTCAGGATTTCCCTGGAAACCCGAACCATGTAAGTTACTTTTTCCTAACCTTCCAGTTTTCTTCAACTTTTGTATACACATTTAATATTACATTTCTATTTTCACAAAGCTTCATTATATACATACAGAAACACAAACTTCCAATCATCTCAGACAACAGACTTTGGTACAACCACCCAACAGCTGAGACATAAAATGGTTCTGTTTTAGTAAATTGATTGTCACTTAAAAGCAATGCTGTTGACTCAACTGGTAATACAAATTTATTATTCTCACTACTACAGTTTAGTCCATCATTACTCCCAACCCCACTCTTCATCATCTGATTACTACTTAAACTTACCAAATTATATGAATCAGTACCTAAAACTGTTTTAACATCTGGCTTACTGACTTCATCCACCAAATAATTATTTTTCTCAGCAACTACTACTTCACTATCAGCTTCCACATCAAAGAGGGTACAAAACATAGTGTCATCTAAGTCACATTCTGTACAATTTTCTAAATTAGAAACTGGTTCAAATAAATCCTTACTCCCACCCATTCCTTCAATGTCATCATCTACACCAAATAAAGAGCTAAATAACGTATCAGCTAGGTCAAAATTAGGACATTTTTCCAACTTAGGGATTGGTACATAAGGCTTTTCAACCTCTCTCTCTCTTCAGAAGACAAATACTTTGACTTACAATTCTCCTCCTCATCTGGGTCTCCTATCCACACCACTGTATCACCTTCATCTTCAAGATATTTGAGAAACTCCTCGATTTCAGCACTTCTACAAACTTCATTACCATCTATACAAGCACACATAGTCCCAACTATGCCATTCTGGACCTTACAAGTTTCTGATAGCCACACTGTAGTATGCACTATAAATTCTGCGCCCCTTTTTGTAATTAGGCAGTGACCATTTCGAAAATCTTCTACATGAAAATTATTACTTTCGCACACTGATTCTAGTGATAAGGTACTATGGTGGTCCCCTTTCCGCTTTATCTTATTATCAACCTTTACCTCATCAACATCATTAATTACATCTATCATATCCTTATCCTGAAATTCACTTGCTGCTACCCCCACCTCTTCCAATAAATCTTCTCGGGGATTATTCATAAAAATGGAATTAACTCCATAGCAGTTGGTACCTGGACCCACCTTCTTGTCCACCACTGCGGGGCCCATAACAGGGGTGGTCTTTAGTTTGCCTGCCCCCCATGCTGCCTTTCCCTTTCAGATTGAGGGTTCTGTTCTCTCACTCCCCCATTATCATTCCTTCTTGCATAATTGTTACGATCCCTTCCCCTCGATCTACCATCCCTTGACCCATTACCCCTTCTAGGGGGACTCCTGCTGCCCCTCCTATGGTATTGATGGTGGTAATGTTGTTCATTGACTGACTCCTGGGCATCCAAGCGTCTCAACAATTCAGAAACTCTATCCACATTTACTACATCCAGAGTGGCAATTAAATTTCTTGTTTGCTGAGGTAGCCTAGCTCCTATTAAATCAATAAATTCCTCCTCTCCATAAGGATGGTCTAGGTATTTACAACGGATCCAACATTTATGAAAAAAGTCATGTTGAGTTTCCCTACCAGGTTTATACGGCCTACCAGTCATCAACTCCCTCTTTTCTTGAATTTGCCTGCTTGTCGACCAAAAATGTTTCAAAAAGTTTTCTTTAAACAGCTTGTAGTCAGTCACTTCCCTAGCTTGTCTATCACCCCATGCCCTAGCATAAGATTTTAGATGTTTACCCACAAGTGCAATTTTCTTACTGTCGGGTAACAACTTAAAGTAGTCTGACCTTTCAAAATTATCTATAAATTCAATAGGGTGAAGCCTCCCACTATCATCATAGAATTCAAATTCTTCTTTTACATCGACACTGAAATTTGGATTACCTGTTAAGGGAACCTGACTTAACTGAATCTGCAACCCAGTAACCCTTTTCTCTAACTGATTAACGTTAGATTGGGTTGTTTCCAATCCCTGGGTAAGTTGTTCCTGATGATTTACCAATGTATTAATATTTAATCCCACCTCTTGTCTCAACTCATTGACCCTTTGAGCAACTTTACTATCACTGGCTTGGAATAAAGCAACATATTCCTCCTTTATCTTATCACAATTTTCACTGACTTCCTTATAAATCAAATTTACACAGTCAGTCTTATTCTGTTCACAAATTTCTGTAACCTTTTCAAATTTTTCCTTACATTCTGTTACTACCTTCCCCAATTTAGAATCTAAATTGTTAATATCCTCCTTGAATTGAGAGCTAAAACCCTGAAATTGCTCTGCGATTTTAACATCAAAACATTTAGTCAAATCAGAGAATGTTTTATCATTGCTTTGTTGCAGTTGAGAAAACTTGTCATTGATTTCAGCAAATTTTCTGTCATTATCATTCCTTAACTCACTTCTAAATTCAAAAAATTGAGAATTGATCTCAGAAAATTTACCATCAAGATTTAACTCAGTTTTAAATTCAGAAAATTTGTTATCAATTTCGGAAAACTGAGACTTAATTTCAGAAAATTTGCTGTCATTATCACTTATTAACTCATTTCTAAATTCAGAAAATTTAGCGTCAAATTTGGCTACAAAAGATTCTAAAAATGCTTGCAGGTTCTGATTATCAGCCAGTTTTAGTAATTAGCCAAACAAAATTAAGTAAAATTAAAATGCCACACAATAGCATGCAAAATAAATCACTTGAATATTCAATGCCGTACTTACAGTTATTCCTCACTTTTGTATCACATTATATTTCACTTAGAAGCACTTAATTAATCATTAAACACCACACTGACTTCAAACACTTAACCACACTTTTCACAATTCACTGTAGGAAGACGATTTTGAGGCCGAAGGAAATCCACTCGACGTCGGAAGATTACAGCCGATTGCCGATGAAAAATCTCCGCCTTAGGCCGTCAAATCCGTGTCTTCGCCGGTCGAAATTTCCTCGCAATTTTCTGCAGATTCTTTTTAGAAGATAAACATCCCACAGATGTTTAAGAACTTCTCGTCATGTCAACGGTCGCCATGTTAAGGTTCTTTGGGATGGTTTTAATTTACTGCATTAATTAATTAATAAAGTCCACCAAAAACAAGGTTATGTTGAGATGTTCGTTTATTTTGAACAAATCAAAACAAGTCTGCGACATTCACAAGCATAGTTGTTACAATCCAAAGATGCAATACTGACTTACTGAATACTTGCATGAATGTCTCTGTAACACTGAATGAATACTTAATGCAAACTTAATGAAAAACTGACTTCTCTGTCCAGGCGATCGGTTTATATAGAGTCTATCGAAATTACGAGAATTCTTCAAAGGCATCCGCCCGATATTTCTCGATCATTAACAATCACTCAAACAATCAAACATATTAAAAACAATCGGAATTGATACAAAATTAATTAATAACATTACAAAATGATTAGAAATGGTAATTAGAGATACTTAAATACAAAATTATTTACAGAAATCCTTTCAAACGGTAGAAAATCGTCCTGTAGACATCGTAAATTACAGTAATACATGGAATTACAAACTTTTAATAAATTCTCTTGCATCATTCGGTTCTTAAACATATTAAATGGTCTTTAAATAATTTTCTTACCTAAAACAAAGTCTATATACACTTATTTACAAGAAATTACAAAATAAACATATCAAATCACTTTCAAGCAAACTTTAGCTCACTACAAATATTTCACACAGTACAATATTATTCAAAATTCAGGTATTAGGGCTGTTACAGTGGCCATAAATTATGATTTGATTTAAGGCAGCATTTCCAAAATGATGGCTCACAAAAAATTAATGTCTCTCACCTCGCCTTTTTCTTTGGGTATATGAAAGAATATTTGCTTGGCCTGAGGACTAGTGTGAAGGTATATTTTTAACCAATCAACAGCGATGAAAAATAGGATAAGGAAATCATTTACATTTAACGTAGAATCCCAGACAGAATTGCCGGATTGTATAATGAAAACACAGCCAAACCTGTTGCAAATATTCAATGAATTTATTGATCGGTTTCGACCCGCCTTAAGGGAGTCTTCTTCAGAACTAGTTAAAATATATTACATAAAACTAAAACCCTTCTCAATAAAATAGTACACTTTTGTACTAGAGTTTATTGAGAAGAATTTTTAGTTTCATGTAATATATTTTAACTAGTTCTGAAGAAGACTCCCTTAAGGCGGGTCGAAACCGGTCAATAAATTCATTCCCCCCCTTGTAATCGACCTCGTAACTTTTTGAGACTTTTTCCGTTATTCCCCCCCTAAAGTTTAAAGTTAACTTTTGCGTCATTTGTTGACCTTTTTTTCTTAGCTCTACCATTCTTCAAGAATTTCAAAACCTCACATGAAATTTCCATTGACCCCCCACCTCCCCCTTGGGTGAAGTTTCGTGAGATTTCACCTCACGTAATTAATGGACGCCCCCTAACAAAAAACTATCGGCGCACTCTTATGCACAGTGACACGCTCGTTGGCACGGCTTACAAAGCAGTGCCTTCCGAGAAGGCTTAACCATTATCCGAGAATCAAAGGGGTAGCACTTTTCAACATTTCCTGATACAGAAGTTAAGCTAAATTTAATGGCAACAAAGAAAAAGTATGGTCACTAGGAAAAAAAAAAAAAAAAACTACTAGGCATAGCAGCAGCAGTGATGAAAGTGACGATGTATAAAATATGCTTATATTAATTTTTCTTACTTTCAATGAAGAATATTATTTTTCTAATTTTAAAGACATGGAAATAAAAAGTAGTATTAATTTTGAATCTCTCTTCAGTAATTATTGTTTGAGTCTTTCATTAGGGAGTCTCCGGATTTTTGTACCAAATCTACGGAAATTTTAGCAGCAATCTACGGATATTCAAAGCCAAATAGCTGGCAGCACTGGCTAGTAATGTCGCGAAAAAGTTTCTTTTAGTTCGGCTGTTTTTTTTATATTTCTTTTCTAATTGAACTTGGGTATGGATGTGGTACGTCTGGCATCTGGGAGCTGTTACGTTTACCCGTGCGCATCCTTTCCGTGCAGGTAAAAATTGTGCATTTTGAAATCATTTTACGACAAATTTTGTTGTTTTCATAAATTTCTATATACACTCCTGGAAATTGAAATAAGAACACATTGACGCCGGTGTGTAAGACCCACCATATTTGCTCCGGACACTACGAGAGGGCTGTACAAGCAATGATCAAACGCACGGCACAGCGACACACCAGGAACAGCAGTGTTGGTCGTCGAAGGGCGCTAGCTGCGCAGCGGTTGGGCACCGCCGCAGTCAGTGTCAGCCAGTTTGCCGTGGCATACGGAGCTCCATCTCAGTCTTTAACACTGGTAGCATGCCGCGACAGCGTGTTCGTGAACCGTATGTGCAGTTGACGGACTTTGAGCGAGGGCGTATAGTGGGCATGCGGGAGGCCGGGTGGACGTACCGCCGAATTGCTCAGCATGTGGGGCGCGAGGTCTCCACAGTACATCGATGTTGTCGCTAGTGGTCGGCGGAAGGTGCACGTGCCCGTCGACCTGGGTCCGGACGGCAGCGACGCACGGACGCACGCCAAGACCGTCGCATTCTACGCAGTGCCGTAGGGGACCGCACCGCCACTTCCCGGCAAATTAGGGACACTGTTGCTCCTGGGGTATCAGAGAGGACCATTCGCAATTGTCTCCATGAAGCTGGGCTACGGTCCCGCGCACCGTTAGGTCGTCTTCCGCTCACGCCCCAACATCGTGCAGCCCGCCTCCAGTGGTGTCACGACAGGCGTGTATGGAGGGACGAATGGAGACGTGTCGTCTTCAGTGATGAGAGTCGCTTCTGCCTTGGTGCAAATGATGGTCGTATGCGTGTTTGGCGCCGTGCAGGTGAGCGCCACAATCAGGACTGCATACGACCGAGGCACACAGGGCCAACACCCGGCATCATGGTGTGGGGAGCGATCTCCTACACTGGCCGTACACCTCTGGTGATCGTCGAGGGGACACTGAACAGTGCACGGTACATTCAAACCGTCATCGAACCCATCGTTCTACCATTCCTAGACCGGCAAGGGAACATGCTGTTCCAACTGGACAATGCACGTCCACATGTATCCCGTGCCACCCAACGTGCTCTAGAAGGTGTAAGTCAACTACTCTGGCCAGCGAGATCTCCGGATCTGTCCCCCATTGAGCATGTTTGGGACTGGTTGAAACGTCGTCTCACACGGTCTGCACGTCCAGCACGAACGCTGGTCCAGCTGAGGCGCCAGGTGGAAATGGCTTGGCATGCCGTTCCACAGGACTACATCCAGCACCTGTACGATCGTCTCCATGGGAGAATTGCAGCCTGCAATGTTGCGAAAGGAGGATATACACGGTACTAGTGCCGATATTGTGCATGCTCTGTTATCTGTGTCTATGTGCCTATGGTTCTGTCTGTGTGATATGTATTGTATCTGACCCCAGAAATGTGTATATAAAGTTTCCCATTCCTGGGACAATGAATTCACGGTGTTCTTATTTCAATTTCCAGGAGTGTATTTTTAGCAGCATAAATTTATAGTTACCAGACAGTTTTATCGTTGCTAAGATCCTGCCTGATGCAATTAAAAAATAAAATAATTTTCAAACCATTTTCGTATCACTGAAATTTTAATATGACTTAGTTCTGTAATCAAAGAATATAACATAAATTTACCAGACAGAAATTCGGTTGCTTAAAGGAGCCAGACAAATTTAAGTCTTGGGGAAAATAGGTAAGTTTGAAGCGTCTAATTCCTTGGTTGAGTCAGAGAAATAACTGCGAGAGAGGGCATGGAAGGTGAAGATATCCTTCCCAGGGACGTAGCTATCGGAGGGCCAGCGGCGGCCTTAAGGCGCGTTCCCACGGTGCGTGGTGGGCAGTACACGCCTTTCATCTTTCACCGCCAGGGTCGAGGCTAGCATATGCGGCAAAGATGAATGGCGTTCTCTACCACGCGCCGAGGGACACGCCTTGGGAACGGAGGCCCAGGGCGGCAGATCTTTGCGAGGCCCTAGCCCTTTGTGCTAAGTATGAGACTCAATAGTAGGTATTTCTTATGATCTACCAAAAATGCAAAAGTCATTCAAAAAAATTTGAGTTTTAAAATATTATACGAGGGATGTCCAGAAAGTAACAGACGTTTTGACCTGGCGCAACAATGGGTGCTCCTAGCGCCGCCATCTTGGCGTCAGACTGTTCATACATTCAGTACGCAACCAGCCGTGGTAGTTTGCACATCGTTCCTATCGTACTTTGAATACAGTAGAGTGTTAAAATGAGCGCTGCAATTAAAAATCCCGCCAGTTGTGAAGTGCGAGCTGTAATACGGTTTTTCTTGGCGAAAAATCACAAACCAATTGAAATTTATCGCCAGATTTGTGATGTGTACGGCCAAGGAATAATCAGTGAAAGCCGAGTGAGGCAATGGTGCATTGATTTTAAAAATGGTCGAACCAATGTTCACGATGAGGACCGCATGGGTAGGCCTAGTGTTGTGAGTGATGAACTGGTGGTGAAAATCAACGAAAAAATCCATGAAAATCGTCGTTTCACGATTACGGAGCTTTCAGAACATTTTCCCCAAATTTCACGGAGTTTAGTTCATGAGATTGTGGTTGGTAAACTTGGTTACCACAAATTTTGTGCCAGGTGGATTCCGAAAATCTTAACAGAAGACCACAAAAAACAGAGACTTGCTGCAGCACTGACGTTTCTGGAAGACTACGCAAAAACTGGAAACCAAGTTATCGATCGTATCGTAACTGGCGACGAGACTTGGGTAAAGCACGTCACCTGTGAAACAAAACGGCAGTCTATGGAATGGGGACACACGCATTCGCCCAAGAAACCGAGGAAGTGTCTGCAAACGCTGTCAGCAGGAAAAATTATGGCTACTGTGTTTTGGGATGCTAAGGGTGTGATTCTCGTTGAATTTCTTGAACGTGGCCAAACAATCACTTCAGAAAGGTATTGCGAAACACTCAGAACATTAAGACGCGCGATACAAAACAAGCGCCGGGGAAAACTCAGTGAGAAAGTTTTGTTTCTCCACGACAACGCTCGTCCACACACGGCCAATCGTACCCAAGAGCTCTTGGATGGTTTTGGATGGGAAGTTTTCAATCACCCGCCGTACAGCCCGGATTTGGCACCAAGCGACTACCACCTGTTCCCGGCGATGAATACGTGGCTCGCAACACAACAGTTTGAAACTGACGCTCAACTGCATGCAGGTGTAAACCACTGGTTGAAGTCTCAGGCGGCAAATTTCTACAGAGAGGGTATCGAAAAGCTTGTACCACGTTATGATAAGTGCCTTAATTTAAATGGCGATTATGTTGAAGAATAGCCTAAGAATTTACCTCTAAAATGTATATAATAAAAATCGTTTTTTTCACTTTGTTTATTTTTTATTACAAAACGTCTGTTACTTTCTGGACAGCCCTCGTATTATAAGAGGTATTGAAATTTAGCAAACATAAAGACATCACATTATTTAGGATAAACCGAAGTACATAAATGTCTTGAAAGGGATTATAAATGATGTTTGCAGCTTTGTTTTAAGACTAAAATATTTAATTATTAAAACACAAAAATCTAAAAAATGAGCTACGTCATTTTCAATTCAAAAAATAGAAAGGGCAGAAAACCGGTATTCTGTCATCGAATTCCTCAAATGTGTTATGATAATTTTTAACCATGAAAAATTTTCTTTATGCGGACGCAACCGTCTTAGATGTGGTGGCAATAATTCACAGTACTACTTCGATAGTGGGGTACACTTCAGTTAATGTTTTTGTATTATATTTCTCATCACCGAGCTAGCGCCGTCGTTTTCTTCTTATATACGGATAAACATATTCAGTTCATATTCAGTTCTTGTACATCAATATCAGATGTTTCTCCTGCTGTTAGGGGGCGTCCATTAATGACGTGAGGTGAAATGCGGGGGGGGAGGGGGTCCGGTGTAATCTCACCACGAAACCTCACCAAGGGGGAGAGGGAGGGGGAAGTCGATTTTAGGACTTCGGACCATGAGACCTAACCTAAAAAAAAATCCTCTCAAAAATTTTCCACCAGAGACGGGGCAGGGGGGGGGGGGGGGAGGAATCACCTCACGTCATTAATGGACGCCCCCTTAGAGGTACTGGCAAGTCACTGCATTGCTTCAAAAGTTCAGTCACTAATTTCCTTTAATCTTTTTACGTTATAGATGAAAATAAATATGTTCTCATAATGTTTAAATGCATACAGTCAACATTAACATGTGAACATTTTATTTTGAAAATCTCCTCCGCAGGCAATTCAAGAGCTTCATCTTACCCTTCGTAATCAAATTTAGTTCTTTTACGTCTCTTTCTCACGATTATGAACTTTGTCAATATCATTTCTCGCTCTTACCAAGTATGATTGGAAACCATTTACCCGTTAATTATCAAGCCAACGTGTAAATGCGTCTAAGGTAAGTGTCGTAAAGCCGCATCTAGTTGCATTTTTCATTTTGCAACATTTTTCTTATAACATTTACCTTTGTAAGAATGTCATATCATACGACGACAGCATCTGCAAATTCGTAAGTAGTTATTTTCTTATATATAGAGTGGTATTCACTAATAACTGCTAAATCCCTCAAAGCATCAAATATATCTCCAGGTTTGTATTTAAAGGCCTTCACCGGTTCTACCCTGCATTCCCATCTAATTTCAGAAAGTGGTTTTAGCGAAAAGGATTTTACATGTGCTTTTAAAATAGTCCACTTATAACTCGATCCGGCAGAAAGGCGATGCTGCATCTCCTAGGATGCGATTCCAGCTATGACTCCCACACTATTTTATATTGGCATATTGGCTTCATTAATCATATCCCTGGCATCTGCATAGTCCCAGCTGTTCTATCTCTGTGATTAATAATTAATGAAACTCTCAGCTGTGGTTTTTTCCACAGCTTAGAAGCCAATAAAATGTTTTTCAATGTCAGCTGTATTTGTTTAAAAAATCTTATAATAATTGACAATTGATCAATACGAGAAACATCACAAGTACAATAAAAAAAATCGTGTAATATTTATTCTTTTCTATTTTGTAAACAATTTGAGTCTTCAAGTGACTTGCCATTAATTGTATCAGCTCATTTTGAATATTTTTTTTTGAGATAATGGTCATTAATCGTCTTGTCTGTTACTTGTTTTAGGTGAAATCGTAACATGGGATCAAATCGGGATATTAAACTTTACTAAATCTATAAAATTGCCGCTAGTCTCACTTGAATCTGAGTCAGTTATTAATTTTTCTCTGAGACCTTTAAAGGCCTAATTGTGAGATGTTAAAATATTTACAAATGCAAGCAGTCTTTCTAAACTGTCTCTCCAACGCTGCCTTACTTCAGCCAGGGCAATTGGTTTACTTTTTGACGACGCGGTACGGTGTCGGGCTGGTGGTAGTGTAGAAGCATATGGAGGGAGTGGGGAAATTTCCACTTCTTCACGACCAAATGATCTATCCATGCTATTGTTTATCTTAAAAAAGTGTCTTTTATTCATCATCACTTCCATGTTAATCAGATGATCATAATATGTAGATTGTGTCATTCTCAAACATTCGTAAAAATTCGTTTCATCATCCATCAGATGCTATGACAAAGGTAGCACCCTATTTTTGGCGTTTTGGAATAGCATAAATAAAGTACATTATATAGAAAAGGATTACATTTATTTTATTATGTTTTAATATATATTTTTCATTACTTCTAGATTTGATATAATGTTTCAGATGGTTATGGTTTGCGATTGCGGTACGGTAGGTCCCTCGTTGTGGCTTAAAATTGGTCTTTATTTCTGTAAAAGCGTTGATTTGTTAATGCGAAGATGCCAGGACGCTCCGTGGTTGCAATACTACCTTAAACTGTAGGTCTCCTATTCCTGGTAGGATTACCAGCATAAAATAGGTGGATACGATAGATGTGCATTGCACAACTAGTAAGAAACTCTGTGACTAGGTCATTGAGACCACAAAATATATAATGATTTTATTCTTTACCAACAAAAACTATAGAGTGAATCGAAATTAACTTCTAACAAAACAAACACGTCATGTGCGAAGTGACTGACGTTTGACATTTCATTGCAATTGCGTTAAGAAACGCGAGAATCTTTCAATCCAGTATAGTGAGAGAAAGACTTTTAATGGCGGTTTGTTAAGACTGCGTTTGGATACTATTTTTCTAAGTAAAAGATCAACCAGTGAGGTGATAACGTGAGTCAGATAAAGAAAAATTTTTAACGTACTTTGTTACTTTCATTAATTTATGAAGTATAGCGTATGGAGTATGGTTGGCAACCCTGGCTGGCTCTGATGTCCAACTCACTTTAAGGGAAACAACCAAATGAAAACGTTAATGGAGCCAGAAGACAGCAGTAACAAGTTCGTCACACGTCCGAGCTATGGACAAGTTTGAACACAGGAAGGGTGAGCCTTCACTCGGCCGACTGGCGGTGCGGAGTAGTACCTGTTAAGTATGACTCGATCTTCCAGCGTAAGGTGATATAAGAGCTGACGAACCAAATTGCCCGATCGTAAATCGTAAACACTATGAAAGTAACAAAACGGAGCGTTCAAGTGGTTTTTCTAATGTGCGAGGCTCGAGATTCAAATAGTAATGTATTTTTCGTCTATGTTTTACGGGTAAATTACAAAAAATATTATTATTCAGTGATCAATTGTTTAAAATGATACAGTTAATCTTACTTTTTATACAAATGTGATACTGATAAATGCAAAAGAGAAATTTTGATTAAGTACTTATTAATACATACTTTACTATCAATTAACGAACTTTGTTTTGTTGTTATCATTAATAGCTAAAGATAAAATATTTTTTTTAAATATATATTTTTTCAACATTGGTTGTTGCGCGAGGCCCCTCCAAGAGCGAGGCCCCGGGCGATTACCCTGTTCGCCACCCCCTAAGGCCGCCTCTGCGGAGGGCTACGCGGAGCCGTGCACCGGAGCCCTCAAGCTCAGGGGGCCCCCAAGCGCAGTTCAAGGGGCCCTCAAGCACAGCTCAGAGGACCCAAGGTTAACCTAGCTACGGCACTATTCCTTCCTCCGTGGTCATAATATATAAACAGTCACAGATGCTCTTTTTAAAGCTGGGTTCCCACGGCGCATCCCCGGCGCCTGATAGGGGACGCCTCTCATCTTTGCCGCATATGCTAGCCAGGCGGTAGAAGATGAAAGGCGCGTCCTGCCTATCACGTCCCGCAGAAACGGACCTTTAGGGGACGCCTCTCATAAGCCAGCAGGTACGGCGCGTCTCGACCCACCGGCAGGCGGTAGAAGATGAAAGGCGCATCCTGCCTACCACGCGCCGTAGAAACGGACCTTAAGATAATGTCGAGTGTCTATGTTCGTTGTATTATGTTTTCTAAAATGAAAACTCAGTTTCGAAGTGAATGGGCGATGAAAAAGAAAACTGCATAAAAAATTCAGATTATTTCTCCGAGAAGGATTTGAAATGCTCATTGTTCACTTTATTAAGTGGGATGTTGGCTGATACTATCATTTCTCAGAATTATTTAGAAAAAATTAACAATTTGGAAGACGACGAAGTTGTAGATGTATCCAAAAAAAAGTATTTGGTTTGTCGAGTTGAATGCCGTGATACGTTATTCTTGTGTCTTGATGTACTGCAATGCTGCTGCACACGAAAGCGCTTATTTGTAATCACTTTAGTTTCACACAATTTACAGAAAAGAACTAACTACGTTATCTATGCTAAAATACTTCTCTCCAAATTCCTTTATGTAATTCAGTAACATCGCACTTTCAGAAAATTTTGTTTTCGGGATGGCAGTACTCACTCATCCACTGCAGATTTAACACGGTTGAGGATTATTTTCAAAAGCATTGGTGACAGTGCGTGAATGGCCGTGGGCATTGTGCTTGTTTTGACGCTTAGTGTCTGGTATGCAGGGAATACCTGACCTCGGTAGAGAGGGGTTCCCATTATGTGGCAGTTTGTTCGCACTGAACCATAAGAAGACAATTGGTTCCTCTCAACTCATCGGTAGGTCACTGCAGTGGACTCAACTCCCACGTTACCGTTGCAAGTGAGATATATTGACGCGGCTCGACACACGCATGCTGCTGCTGCATTGTCGAATTTAAAAGGCGGGCGGAACATTAACATTTAGAGAGTAACAATAATTTAAAACTTTAATTCTTGACTGGCGAATTTTCAGCATTCAGTGACAATTAGTTTTGTTTCTTTCTCCGATATATAACACGAGAATATTTCTGTGAATAGTTATCTTAATTTATTCTCATCTATAACATCTATCAAAAAATTACCAGACTTATCCTCAAAATATGACCATATGATCATAAAAAATGTTGCAATATGACCGAAGGTAGGAAAATGGCCTGAATATGCATTTATGTGCTATTTAAAATACATTCTAATACAATTAGAAAAGTTGAATCAGTGTTTAATTCGGCATTTCAGCTCAAAAAGGAGGCAGAAAAGAAAATATGACTTTTCCTAAAGATCTGAACCCTACTCATCAGGTAGAGTTGAACCGTTGACGCAGGCTAGTCCACGCCCATTTCAGTGCTATAACGTCGATCCAACACTGTGGCTGAAGCTGTTCTGTCGGTTACGGTCGTGCGGAAAAGATGGCCAGCATCCCGCTCTGCGGCCACGTTGTGTGATTCAATACTCGCTCGTCGCTGCGTACTATCCCCTTCTATCCACTGGTTATAAATGCGCGTCACTGTCGTAGCATCTTGCTCTGTACGAACCGCTATCACACAATTCGACAAACCCATTTCGTTGGAGATCAATCATTCTGCCACGTCGTATTCACCTACATAGTAATATTGCGCCTTTTGTGGTCAACGAGGCATACCGGCACTTGCTTGCACGTTTCCAGTTACTAAATACGAACTAGTAAAACCTTGCTAAACTTTCACACATTCATCCATCCTCTTCTACCGTAGAAATACTTCAGTCTTTTGTTAAATGATGAAATAAGATTTTCATATAATGAAGCAAAGATTGTGTGAACATACATACAATTTACTATAATTCTTTATACAATACTTGACGTCAGAAAGCAATCATCTCGATCATTTTAGGTCATATTCGGTAACTGATACAAAAGCATTCTCTGAAAGAGCTACATCTAGCTGTCCATGAGAAAATACGGAATATGGACAGTGTAATGCAACTGTCTGTTGACCAGTGTTGGAGCTGGCGCGGCCGCAGCTGTGGTCTCGCCCGCTGCCAGCACACCGACGGCGCCTGCCGCAGCCCCCGCAGCCGCTGGCTCGCCCCGAGGACCCGCAGCGGCTGCTGATGCAGGGCCGGCCGCAAGAGGCAGACTCCGACGACTGCCTCCGGGGCCTGCTACGCGGCTGCGAGGTGTCTGCACGCTGCTACGTGGCTCAGACGGCGCCCGGGCCCAGAGGCTACCCACTCACTCATAGGCTGCTCTTCGTCAGCGTCGCCCAGCGGGTACGTACTCACAGCACGATTCTTCTAGGATCCAACACATCCCAAAGAAACGATCGCTGTATTACTAATAACAATGATCGTGACCAAAGAAATCAGTTTAACGATCGGCCTAGGGTTTCTGAGATTAAGTGGTAGCGCTACCTTTTTTGCTGTGAAGCGGAGAGACAGTACTAAATTCTTCATTGGTCCATTTTTAGGAACTGACATCTTCGCTTTAGTCAGGTTAAACACAATTGATAAACTCATTTAGATATTTTATAAAAATCATAAACTCCAGAGTAGTCACTGTAGTTTTCCTGTAAACTTTACCAACCTACATGCCACTGCATTTGAAAAGAATTTTCAAATCAATAGTCTGTGAAATAAAGAAAACGTTGGTTTTTTTTTTTCTTCCTGCATAGATCGTGTAAGAAAGAGTGAAATGCCAACAGTTTTCAAGTTAGGGGCTTGTCAGTTTTCAAGGGATATGAAGAAGTTTATCCTAAAGAAAATTTTTGCTTCAGTCCTCTTCCCTTAAAACCCAATAATTTCCTTATATCCCCTGTGAATTTCCCATATTTTTTGTTATAATCCTGTTAAAGTTAGTGAGAACTGAAGTAGCGATTAATTACAACTTTATATGTTGAAGGGTTTAGTAGTTACGTGGATGGAGCAGACGGATGGATGGACGGACGGATGGATAAATGAACGCGTCAATAGGAGTTTCAATTTTTCATTCAGAAGGTAAAAGTAAACTCTAGATGCACCATGCAGCAATCAAGTTTTTTTTAAAATGAAATGCATAATTTTAAAAATTGAATGATAGTAATAGAAAACAAATATTTTATTAATTATGTTAGCATAATTAAAGTAGCTTAAAAAAAAAAAAAAAACAGAATACAATTTCTGAATGAGAAAATCATTATCGTCGAAAGAAGTTTGCAAGAATTGAAATGATATCTGAAGACATGAAAGAGTAACACATCAAGGTTTCCCAAGAAAAGCCGAAGTTAACACTAGGCAAGAATTTGACTAAAACAAGGAAGGAAGAGCACCAAAAATGAATGCAGGGATACTGGAAATTGGATGTAAGTTTAAGCCCACAGATTTAAATACTTAACCATTGCCAGGCTCCAAGCGAAAGATTTTTGCGAGGCCCTTGTCTTTTGACCAAAGTATTTGAACCGAAAGAGGGTATTTCTTATGATTTATGAGAAATGTAAAATGATATAAATAAATTTTAAAATATTATATTAGAAGATTTATAAAAGTTAACGAAGCATAAAGACGACAAATTATTAATGATGATAAACTAAGGTATATACTCTGAAAAGGTAAAGAAACTGGTACACCTGCCTAATTTCATGTAGGGCTACCGCGAGCACGCAGAAGTGCCGCAACACGACGTGGCATGGACACGACTAATGTCTGAAGTAGTATTGGAGGGAATTGACACCATGCATCCTGCAGCGCTGTCCATAAATCCGTAAGAGTACGAGGGGGTGGAGATCTCATATGAACGGCACGTAGCAAGGCATCCCAGATATGCTCAATAATGTTCATGTCTAGGGAGTCTGGTGGCCAGCGGAGGTATTTAAACTCAGAAGAGTGTTCCTAAAGCCACTCTGTAGCAATTCTGGACGTGTGGGGTGTCGCATTGTCTTGATGAAATTGCCCAATTCCGTCGGAATACACAATGGATATGAATGGATGCAGGTGATCTGTACGTACAAGTCACCTGTCAGAGTCGTATCTAGATGTATCAGGGGTCCTATGTCACTCCAACTGCACACGCCCCTACACCATTACCGAGCCTCCACCAGCTTGAATAGTTCCCTGCTAACATGCAGGGTCCATGAATTCATGAGGTTATCTCCATACCCGTACACGTCCAACCGCTCGATACAATTGGAAACGAGACTCGTCAGACCAGGCAACATGTTTCCAATCATCAACAATCCAATGTCGGTGTTGACGGGACCGGGCGAGGCGTAAAGCAAGGGTACACGAGTGGGCCTTCGGCTCCGAAAGCCCATATGTATGATGTTTCTTTGAATGGTTTGCACGCTGACACTTGATGGTTCAGCATTGAAATCCGCAGCAATTTGCGGAAGGGTTGCACTTCTGTCACGTTGAACGATTCTCTTCATTCGTCGTTGGTCCCGTTCTTGCAGGATCTTTTTCCGGCCGCAGCGATGTCGGAGATTTGATGTTTTACTCGATTTTCAATATTCATGGTGCACTCGTGAAATAGTCGTACGGGAAAATCCCCACATCATTGCTACCTCGGAGTTGCTGTGTCCCATGTCTCGTGCGCCGACTGTAACAACTCATTCAAATTCACTTAAATCGTGGTAACCTGCCATTGTAGCAGCAGTAACCGATCTAACGCCTGCGCCAGACACCTGTGGTCTTAGATAGGCGTTGCCAACCGCAGCGCCATTCTCCGAGTGTTTACATACCTCTGTGTTTGTATACGCACGCCTATACCAGTTTCTTTGGCTCCTCAGTGTAAATGCATTGAAAGATATACGAAGGGATTTAAAAATAATGTTTACGGCTTTTCCTAAGACTAAAATCTTTAATTAAAGCACCAGCTATCTTTTGAGAGCTCGTTTCCGTTTTGAAATACTTGACTCACGAGAACTCATTTCATAAATCTTGTTTTGCACATAAAACAAACTCAGAAATAATTTACAAGTAGTTTTACACAGGTTTTTAACAACTCACTCTTTACTATAAGTACTGTTAATAACGTGATTCACTAAATCTTAATATCATTTAATGTTTATTTACCTACTGAAAGATATAAGCTGTACAAACGATTTTGTAACTCGTACAGGTTGGGCCACACTAGACCAATACTGGTCCGCACGATCACCGCAACGACACATCTCTTATTATTGGCGCTCACTCGATTGTAGTTAGTTTAAACGTCACCGCGTGTCGTCCGACTCTTGGCCGACACAGCGCCGTCATTAGTTTGGTTTACTTTTTGACATTATGGTTAAATGTTAAAATGCATATGGAAGCAGTTTGGAAATTTTCGATCCTTTGTGGCCAAATGTTATTTTCGTGTTATCGATCTATTTAAAAAATGTCTTTTCTTCAATCTCACTTCCATGTTCATCAGATGAATGCAAAATGTAGATTGCGCCATTCTAAAGCAGGTTTTTCAAACTCATAGTTCCACGTAAATCTATAAAATTTCCCAAACAATGGTGAACCCCTTTAAAAAACTGACTTTTTTTAAAAAAGGATTTTTGTCTAAAAAAGTAATACAGTCACAAAGAGCAATATGTTATTAATTAATTTGATGGATGGACTTGTTTCTTGTCGCAGGTGGAGTCGATTTTACTAACAATTTTGCTCAATCTCAACATCATGTTGCACTATACCCAGTCAGCCGCTATAAGGTAAATATTGTCACGAACCCCGTGTGTTCAATTGGCGAGCCCCTAGGAATTCGCGTACCACGTTTAGAGAACCCCTGTTCTAAAGCATTCGTAAAATTTCATTTTATCATCCATCAGATACTGTGACAAAGGTGGCACACAATTTTTTTTTTTTTTTTTTGGTGTGTTTTGGGATAGAAGCAATAAAGTACATTGTATAGAAAAATAGTATATTTATTTTATTATCTTTGAAAACATATTTTTCATTAGTTACATGTATTAGATGACTAATGCTTGCGATTGGAGTATGGAAGATCCCCGGTTAAAATACCAGGGTCTGTTGCAACTTTTATGTGCCTCAAAATTGAATCTTACCTATGGCAAAGCTTTGATTTGTTAATTCGAATTGCTAGAACATTCCGTGGTTGGAAGTACACGCTAAATTGTAGGTCTCCTTTTCCTGGAACGAAAGTTAGGTGGACAAGAGAGAGGTGCACTAGAATGCTGGTAAGAAACTCTGTGGCTAGGTGTTTGAGACTTCATGAAATCTTACACAGCATATTAACGGACTGTATTTAAATTGAAATATTCGATGATTTCATTCTTTATTAATAAAAAATATCTAATTAATCGAAAGTAAACCACAACACATCAAGTACGAAGCGATTGACATTTCATTGTCATTGCGTTCAGAAACGCGAGAATCTTTCAATCCAGTATAGCCTGCGAAAGACTTTCAAGGATGGTTTGTGAAGACTGCTTTTGAATACCAGGCAGGTAAATAATGTATTTTAACTTAGGCTACTTTATTAATTTTGTAGATTATTACGGAAATTTTTGAACATTGATTCCGTGAAACAATCACGTGAAAACGTTAAGGAAGACTGAAGACTGAGTAGGGACATGTCTTTTACACGGACGAGCTACCGCCAATCGTAAACACGAGAGAGGCGAGCCGTCACTCGGCCAACAATAGGAGCGGTCCAATATCGGTCAAATGTGGCTCGAACTAACAGCTGCTAGCAAAATTAGTGTAAGTTTAAGGTGACAAGAGTTGACTGACGAAATGAAACACGGGAATTTCCTGAGCATAAATAGTAAACACGATGAAAGTTGAAAAACCGAACATTCAAGTGAGTTTTCTAATGCGCGAGGCGCGAAATTCGAATAGCAATGAATTTTTGAATCATGTTTTAAAGTAAAAATACCAAAAAAATATTATATACATATTAATTAAATAATTTTTATTTCGTTAATCTTACCTTTATATTGTCGCGTTGGAACCGGGACAGGTGTGAATTCGAAGGTTACTTGTCAATGAACACAGCACTTAAACTGAGAACAGGTTTATTGAGAAATCAAACATACACGCAGCACTCACTGCCTCTTGGGCAGAATGCTCTTCTATTTATACACAGATAGAACGTACTAGAGATTACAAGAGTAGTTAACAAATGAAATGTGTAGAAGTTACAAGTGACCTTAGGAAACATGTAGAATCTTCTGGAAATAATAAACAGAATTAAATAATTTTTGTCAGTGGGCGGGATTGAACCGGCGACCTTCGGTACCGCAATTCGTGACGCTACCCGCTGCGCCATGCTGGCAGACGGTACACTGGCGTTCATGCGGCATTGCTCCCTCTCCTGAGGAAAACAGCGTCCCGCTGTTAGATTTCTTTTGGGGCACGCTGAAGTGTCCTGGATCTTGATCTTGTCGTGGGTCCTCTGTATGGCAGTTCTGGAGGGCCCCTCCTGTTTGTACTATTATCTTCCTGTCCGACTTCCTCAGTATCCAAACCGTCCTCAGAGTCCTTGAACAAGAAGCTGGTTGTGCCTAGCTGCTCGTCAGGATTGTAGTAAGGCTTCATGCGGAGGACGTGAACAATGTCCCTTCGCTTTCGTCGTTTCGAAGACGGCTCATAATCCTCGACTTCGTATGTGACGTCTGACCGGCGGCGTATGACACGATACGGACCAAAGTACCGCTTCAGTAACTTTTCTGATAGCCCAACCTTCCGGACAGGGGTAAAAATCCATACGAGATCTCCTGGGTTGTACGCAACAGGTCGGTGCTTGCCGTCATACCGCTGACGATCCCTCTCCTGGGTGGCCAGTGTTCGTATGCGAGCCAGCTGTCTTGCTTCTTCGACCCTGGTAATGAGCTGTTTTATATAGTCATCCTGAGTGTCGTCCGGCTGGAATGGGAACAGCGTATCCATTGTGGTCTCAGCTTCACGGCCATGGAGCAGAAAAAACGGAGTGAAGCCTGTCGTATCTTGCCTTGCTGTATTATAAGCAAATGTGACCACTGGCAGTATTGTATCCCAATCCTTCTGCTCAACATCCACATACATCGACAGCATATCGGCTAATGTCTTGTTGAAGCGTTCTGTGAGACCGTTTGTCTGAGGGTGGTATGCAGTTGTCATCCTGTGGACAACGTCGCATCTTGACATGACCTCTGATACTAGTCTTGACTGGAATACCTTTCCACGATCGGATATCATCACACGTGGTGCTCCATGCTTCAAAATAATGTCTTCTACTAGAAATTTTGCAACCTCTGGAGCTTCTGCAGTCGGCACAGGTTTGGTGACAGCGTAGCGCGTGAGGTAGTCGGTGCAGACTATTATCCATCGGTTACCGGTTGTCGACTTCGGGAACCTCCCCAAAAGGTCGATCCCAATTCGGTGGAATGGAACTGCTGCAGGTGGAATTGGTACTAGATGACCTGGAGGTAATTGCGGCACATGTTTCCGTCGCTGGCACTCTTTACAGTGACTCACATAATGCTTGACAGATCGGTAGAGACCCTTCCAGTAATACCTGCGTCTGATTCGGTCCAGGGTCTTCACAAATCCCAGATGACCGGATATTGGAGCGTCGTGGAAATACTTGAGAATAGCTGGCTGGAGATGAGCTGGAACGACCAGAAGCCACTTGGGGCCTAGTGGATCGTAGTTGTTCTTATACAATGTCCCATCTATCAATTGAAACCCTCCTTTGGCCGGTTCTCCTTTCTCCAAGGCGTCTATGGTTCTTAATAACTCTGAATCTTCCCTCTGTTCAGCTGCAACGTCACCTAATTCAGCGAGGGCTGAAATTCCATTCATGCTGTTGTGTTCTATTAAAGGATTCCTTGAAAGGCTGTCGGCATCCTTGTGTTTGCGTCCGTTTTTGAATACCACCGTGACGTCGTACTCTTGAAGTCTAAGTGCCCATCTTGCTAGTCGACCTGATGGATCCTTCAAGATGGTTAGCCAACATAAATAATGGTGGTCTGTTACGACGGTGAAAGGTTTGCCGAATAAATACGGACGAAACTTGTTGATAGCCCAAACAAATGCGAGGCATTCTTTCTCGGTTGTAGAGTAGTTTATCTCGGGCTTAGAGAATACTCTTGATGCATAGGCTATCACCTTCTCAGCACCTTCCTGAATTTGCACAAGCACTGCACCGATCCCATAACCGCTGGCGTCAGTGTGAAGTTCAGTTTCTGCATTCTCGTCGTATAAGGCTAGAACTGGTGCGGAAGTTAGAGCCTCCTTAAGTGCCTGGAAAGATCTTTCTTTAGTTTCATCCCAGTAAAACTTGGCGTCTCCCTGCAAAAGTTCTTGCAGTGGACGTGCCATGTTACAGAATCCTTTTATGAAACGCCGGAAGTATGAGCACAGCCCAAGAAAGCTTCTCACATCACGAATGTGCTGAGGAGTTGGAAATTCCATGACTGCCCTTACTTTATCTGGATCAGCGCGGACGCCATCTCCGTTGACCAGGTGCCCCAGGATTTTTATCTCTCTGGCGACGAAGAGGCACTTCTTCGGATTGAGGCGGAGTCCTGCAGTCTGAACACACTTCAGCACCGTTGACAGGCGACTCAGATGTTCTTCAAATGTTTTCGAGAAAACAACAATGTCATCTAAATAACAAAGACACGTCGTCCACTTAAGGTGTCGAAGTAAGTTGTCCATCATGCGTTCGAATGTGGCCGGAGCGTTGCATAATCCGAATGGCATTACTTTGAATTCATAGAGGCCATCAGGTGTAATAAAAGCCGTCTTTTCTCTGTCAGCTTCGTCAACCTCGATTTGCCAGTAGCCTGTCTGCATGTCCATGGTTGAGAAGTATGTAGCTCCTTTCAAGCAGTCTAAGGCGTCGTCGATGCGCGGCAGTGGGTAGACATCTTTCTTTGTGATTTTGTTCAGCCGCCGATAGTCGACACAGAATCGCCACGTACCATCCTTCTTCTTTACGAGGACCACCGGAGATGACCAAGGACTCTCCGAAGGTTGAATAATGTCATTATGCAACATCTTCTCCACTTCCTCTCGAATTATTCGCCTTTCGACTGGTGACAATCGGTACGAGCGCTGGCTAATGGGCGGATGATCCCCAGTATTGATACGATGCTTTATCGTGGGCCGTTTCGTCTGACCTTTTTTTTGCTGGGGTGTGAATACACCAGAGAATTGGCGTAGTATAGCTAACACCCGGTGGTGTTGTTCCTTGGTCAGGCCGGACCCTATTGGCAGTTCCATAGTTGTTTCCTCCAGCGTGTTGTCGGTACTAGTAACAGAGCATGGATCTTCGTTAATGACGTTGAGCTCGCCATCCTGGACTGGTTCAGCTGTCCCTATGCACATTCCCTTGGGGATAATTTGTGACTGCTCGTGACAGTTGGTGATCCAAATGTCTCCTCGACCACCGATAATGCTTATGATAGCCGCTGGTATGTAGATTTCTTTCGTGAGCCTAATAAACTTTCTACTATCGACAAGCACTTCAAGGTTGCGGTCGTCCGTGTTTTTGACTGGGACTCTTCTCATTGCGAACGGCGGGATTGTCACGTTGTCAACGGCGAATAACTTCCCAGAAGATTCTGTGTTACGTGTACCCGTCGCAACGACTTCTTCAATTTGCAACTCAGACGTTCCACAGTCAATGACAGCTTGGGATGCCTTAAGGAAGTCCCATCCAAGGATGACATTATGACTACATTCTGTTAAAATGACAAATTCAACTGGCTGGGTCCTGTTGTTGATGGTTATTGATGGCGTTCATGCGGCAATATAAATGAATAAATCTAAATGAGAAATTTTATTTTGGCACTTATTACCTTTTATATATATTTTGTAATGAACGAACCAATTTTTTTATTGTTGTATCTAATAGCTAAGGAAAAAATAAAAAGTTTTAAACATAAACTTTTTTATAGGCGGGCTGTTGTGCGAGGCCCCTGCAAGAGTGAGGCCCCCGGCGATTGGCCTGCTCCCCACCCCCTAAGGCCACTTCTGGCAGCTGACACACACAACAGTAGAGAGAGAGAGCATGAATTCTTTCCCTGTCCTCTACCAGAAAGATTTCTTAAGATGAATATAATTTATACCTATTAATATCCCTGTTAATTGATACATAAAAACAAAATGTAAAAAAATAGAAAGCTCAAGGTTGTTTCACTTAATTCATTATAACAAAAAATAAAATAACCATCTTTCTAAATACTGATTGTCTTACATACCAGCATACAGTTCATGCTTTCATAAACATACAAACTAGATATCGATTGGAACTCAAATATTTATTTTAATAACTGCTTCAGCAATTAATAAATTCAATATTATTCCCATATTATGAACAAAGTTCATAATAATGTTTTTTTTTATATTAAGATGTATATACATTCATTTTCTATGGATCCATATAAGAAACTGACTCTCCCGGATGTAAAAATTTGCCAATTTACAGATAAACTACTACATAACAAAATAGATAAATACATAGTCCTAACATAATATATACATTAATTTTATCAATTATATTAACACAAACTACTGAAAACTAATTGTTAGATACCATAAAAATAAATTCTTTGATGGAGCAGAAGGAGTTGTCGATTAAAAATTCCTTCAGGCTATTCCTGAATTTAATCTTATCACCTGCTGGACTTTTAAGATATGTTGCGAGCTTATTGCATATATATATGGCTGAATATCAGACCCAATTTTGGATAAGTGACAATAACCTATAATCCTTGCAAAGATCATCATTACTTCTACTGCCATAATTGTATATTTTACTGTTTGTTTCAAATATGGTATAATTTGTTAGTGCAACAGACATTAATGTGTATGTACTAGGCCACCAATATTAAAATACCTAATTTCTTGAACAATTCTCTGCATGCAGTTCTACCAGTAACCCCCCACGTAATTCTTATTTCCCACTTTGGGGCCCTGACTATTTTGTCTCTATGAGTAGAATTGCCCCAGAATATTGTTGCATATTGAGGAGTGAAAATAAAGTAGTATCCTCACTTGGAGATCACCTATTGCCGAAATTATACAAATTGTAAATGTGGCTTTACCCAATTGCTTCAGTAAGTCAAAGACATGCACCATCCAATTTAAATTATGATCAATATGCTAACCTAGAAATTTTACACTCTCTACCTCTTGAAAGGACTGTCCTGCAAATTTTATGTACATGTTTGGTGATAATCTGGGTGATGTAGTGAATTACAAAAATTGAGTTTTATCAAAATTTAAGGACAAGCTATTAGCTATAAACCTTTTATTAATAACATTAAAGATATAATCTTTAATATGTTTGGCAGAGAAAACAGGCATATTTTTTATTCCTATGCTTTTATCATCTGAAAATTGGACAAATTTTCAGTTTTTAGCTGCAACAGAGGGTAGATCATATACAACAATGGCCCCAATATAGAACCCTGAGGCACTACACATATGATAATTCACCATTCAGAAAAAAGTCCAGCAGCAGAATGTTCCATTCATACTTTTCAATTTCTATTCAAAAGCCGTTTTATCTATTCAAAGCCATTTTATCTATTCAAAGCCATTTATTAGCAATTCCATATATACCAAAAGGTTTCATTTTTGTATCAGAATTTCATGATTAATACAATTAAATGCCTTCAGCAGATCACAGGAAATTCCTACAGGCATTAACTTATCATTTATTCTTTCTAAAATATTGTCAATGAATGCAAATATAGCTTGTTCTGCTTGAAGATCTCTCGGGCAAGTGACCAGATCAATTGGTTGTAGTTCAACAAATTTTCGAGAGCTTAACATCATCTTCAGGTTGCATTTGCTGACCAGCATGAGGAGCACACTTCAAGACACAACTGCAGGGTCAGTATTAATAACCTTTTGGATGTGCTGATAAAGAGAAGACCAGATAGCACATTAGGACACAGTGTTTAGTATAAGGCTACTCATATGGACCAATATTTACATGCCTCCAGCTGCCACAACCCATCACAGAGGGAAGGAGTGCTAAATACACTAGTCCACAGAGCCTGTGTTGTTTCTTCAGGCAGAAGACCACTCATGTTCCAACTGACAAGGAAGATAAGCCAAGAGCCACAGCATTCATCCTGTACGCCGGCAATGTATCAATCAAGATTGACAGAATTCTATGCCGACAAAATTTCAAGTGCGTTTACCACCCGCCAGCCAAGATTAAAGCATTTCTTGGCTCAATTAAAGATGATCTGGGACTTTGGAATCCTGACATATACCACATACTGTTTGAGCGCAGAAAAGCATACATCAGACAGACCATTCACATTATTAAAAAATGGTGCACAGAACGTAAACGTCATACTGAGCTACAGTAGCCATCAAAATCAGCAATTGCTGAACATTGTCTAGCCCTTTAACTGCTACGGTTCGGCCGGCCGAGCCCTCGCTGAGTGCGGCTTTGTTTACGCCTAAGCTGTTTACCTGCGCTGGAATGCCGCATTAGACCGGACCGCTGTGTGCTGAATACATCTGGAGCGTTGTGTGTGGAGTTCTTCTGCTGTCGCTCTGCGATTTGAAACCGCAGATACAAAATAAATACAGTTAATATAACATCTAAAGTTTTTAAACCACTTCATAGTGAAAATATAGTGTGAATTGATTCTCGCGTATCTGTTGGTCTCATCAGCAATAGATATCATATGATATTCCGTTAGAAATATCAGGAAAAATGACAAACTGCTGGAATGTTAATGTAATTCACACTTGTGTCCTGCAGCTTAATCGACAAGCACATGCTGTCAAACACGTCACTAAAGCATTCTCTTTTTCCACACATTTCGCTCGAACAATCTGTAGCTTCAAACTCTGAAAAATTGTCATTTTCCACTAGCTGATGTACACAGCTTAGGAAAATTACATCGAGATCCTGTCGAAGGGTTATCACTGTCATCCATATTAAAGTGATTATATTCACTGTCGCTTCTAGTAATAATCTCCATGATTTCTTCCGCGGTACAAACACGACGGCGTATTCGGGAGGACGATGGTTCAAATCCCCGTCTAGGCATCCAGATTTGGGTTTTCCATGGTTTCCCCAAATCACTCCAGGTGAATGCCGGGATGCTTCCTTCAAAAGGCCATAGCCGAATTCCTTACCATTCCTTGCCCCCCATTCTTTAACATCTCTAAAAACCTCACTGTTAAGAGACGTTAAGCAGTTAAAAAAAATAATGACTGTATGCCATTTTCTCAGCGAAAACTAAAAGGAAAAGAGCAACACAAATTAGATCGCAGCTGCCAATGCTCAAGGGCCGAATGAGGAAAACAACTAACCACCCTGGGTGGAAATATGGCTTCATAGCCAGGCCGCTAAGAGGCTAGCGTGTTAACATGTCTGGAGTACAGACAGGGCGGCGAGGCGGCGCGTGTATACACGTCTGGAGCAGAGACAGAGCGGCAAGGCGGCGCGTGTATACACGTCTGGAGCACCTGGGCGCAGTAGTAGCCACGCGCGTTAACGCGTCTACAGCAGTCAAAGGGCTAGAGACCCAGCATACTATCAAATATGAGGACACCAAAGTTCTGAGAAACACGTCTCACCTTAGGGACTGTGTGTACAAGGAAGCCATTGAGATCCAACTAAGGAATAACCTCATTAAAAAAAAAAAAAACAGCAAGTTCCAACTAAGCCAAGCTTGGAACCCAGCACTGAAGCAGCTCCACAAACACCAGAGCCAAGACACAGTGCGCGATGAGGGTGGCTTGCAGACTGAAGCTCACTGCTCAATGTGTCGGAGTGTACCGGATTAACCACATAGCAGGAGGTAGCAAATGCTACGGGCCTCGCGCCTTCCAGGGGGCCTCGTGCCTACTAGGGGGCCCCACACCTAGGCTAGATGGGCGACCTTTTTTTTTTTAGCTCTACAATTTAATCCCAGACGGCAACAATCAAGGACCTCTTCTTCACATTTGCTACGGGCCTCCCGCCGTCTTAATGCGACCCTGCCCCCACCACCACTATTGGAGCATCGTGGCAGGAGTGTAAGGGATGGGTTGAAGGGTATAAAAACCACCCTGGCAGTCATGGCTTTTACTGTGCTTCTCATGCTGGTCAGCAGACGCAACTTGAAGATAATGGCACATTATGCAATCAAAAATTCATTGAATTATGATCAATTGATCTGGCCACATGCATAAGAGATCTTCAAGCATCAGATTTGCAGGGAAAACCTACGATTATATAATAGCTTGTTCTGTTTAAGACCCTTTTTGAAAACAGAATTGTGATTTAGTTAGAATGTTTTTATTTTTTAGATGTTGGCAAACTCTATTGAACATTTGCTTTTAAATTTTTTTGGAGAAGGTTGTAAATAATGAAATAGGATTGTACTTTGATACAACTAAATTATACACATTTTTATAGAGTGATTTAATTACAGCAAACTTAAACCTTTCTGGAAAGGTGTCCTCAAGTAAAGATATATTAAACACACAACTTAGGGTATTACTTAATTTGGTGGAGCATAGTTTAATTAGTCTGCTGGAAATCTCATCTTAACAACTCAAGTATTTGCTCTTAAGAGACATGATAGCTTTTCTTATTTTCTCTGGAGTAGCTAAATTTACTGACATAGTGTCAAATTTTTCTTGGAACCCTGTATTGACAAAATCCATATTGTGAGTCACTGAGCTATTGGTGGTCACTAAAAGAAAAAAAAAGTTTATAAAGTATATCAGCAATTAGAAAATTGGATTCTACTGAATTTTGTTTTGTATAAATGTCTTTACTGACATGATTACTTTTCCATATTCCATATTCCATTTTTTACAATGTCCCATATTGTCTTAATTTTACTATCAGAGTTATTAATATTATGTTTGTAGTGCATACTTTTAGATTCTTTAATAACTTTTTTCAACATTTTAAAGCATTGCTTGTAATGGTTTTAATATTAGCAAATTGACTATTCCTAGAGGCAATATATAACTTCCTTTTAGAAATGGACGATGGTATGATGCCCATAGTTATCCATGTATTTCCACCCTCTCCCCCTCCCTTCTCTCTCTCTCTCTCTCTTTCTCTCTTTGTGAAGTACAATACCTGTTCACGAGGAAGCAACTTTCAAATAATTTAATTCTATTAAAAATAATGTCTTTTTAATTCATACCTAGTGCACTGTAAACATATTTCTAGATTGTGGTAGTAAGGCTTTTTCTAAAATAACTATTTTTTTCATCATTTGTTACTTTCTGATCCTTAGAAGCATTACTGTTGGAGCTAGTTCTATTAACGTGTGGATATTTAATAACTAGGCATCATGGTCTGAAAGTCCATTGTAACTATAAAGTGGTGTCTGCTAGTGGCGATAATGCACTAGCAGCTTGGTGTGGGGTAATTGTTGTTCGTCTCGGTATCAATGGATTGCAGGTTCTTCTACTAATAATTCATAAGTTGCCATAGGGATAATATTTCAATTTATTCACCGAACATACAATTACTAAGCCACCACCACCAACGATTATAATTTGACCGTGTGTAACAGCTAACCCGGACTTCTTCTCCTCCAAACTGAAAGTTCTGAGCTACACTATTATCACTTGGTTTGGATGCTTTAGTTCAATGCCCACGAGTTCACTTCTATTTATGAAACACTGCAGTTTATCTGCACGACAGCGGCGTACTTATAATGTTTCATCAGGTCCACACGATAGTGCCAGATGCACCGCCAAACAATCACTGACCCGCGCAACCAACCGTGACCGACCTCCAAGACAGTGAGTCACAGACTGTCTTCAACAATCCAACTCGCATCTCGCATCACACTTTCAACAATCGGATTGTCCTGATTCCACGGCTCAACACGAACACACACATGGCTTTTATACTGTCTCGCCACACCATAATTGATTGCTATATTACATAACTGAATTTTGAGGTATCTATCTAGGAAAACATTATCTATTTCAGCAACTATTATTCATTCTTCCAATGGAAAAATTAGCTACCTGATTTAGATTCCATGAGCTGACATAGCTTTGCAGGTTAAATTATTTTTAAAAATCTATATTAAAATCACCACATGAGGTTACTTTAGGTGCTTTTATTCTTAAAAATCTTAACAAGAGTTCAAGTTGGTTTAAAAAAAGAGAAACATGAGAATGCTCTCTATACAATTACAAAATTTTCAAAGCACAAGCTTCAAAATGTTGATCAAGACAATACTTACTAACATTTATATCATCAAAATAATAACCATTTCTAATATAAGTGACAACTCTTCCTATTAATCAGAGATTTTTGTTTATCTTCTAGCTTAACTGCCAAGAATCTACAGCATTTATAAGGTTCAACTTCAGTAAACACATTGAAAATCTTTGTTCTAAAATACTGGAAGATATGGCTGTAATAGAAATTACTAGATTCCCTCCAGTTATGAGGGATTTATTAACAGAACAAGGTAAACCTCATAACATTTCAGTTATAAATATATTGTAAATGTACTTTAGTATTCTGGAATAAGTAATGTATTTCCTTTACAAAAATTATCGCACAGCTTAGTAGGGTGGAGCTCATGCAAGTATGAAACTGCCATCATTGGCCACATTTAAACCAAGCTGTGAGGTGAGTAAAGGTGGAGAGAGGTTGCTACTCAGGAAAGATGTTATTTCTGACATGGGGTTTGTACCTGTTTGCATCATTGATAGATGGAGTTTCATTAAACACAGTATACACCTAAGGGGGTGTCCATTACTTATGTGAGGTGAAATAAAAAAAAGGGGGGAGATTGGGCGGAGTCTGGTGAAATCCCACCAAGGGTCGGAGGGTTGACAAAAATTTCACATCATCTTTCTAATTCCTTAAAGAATAGTACAGCTAAAAAAAAAGGTCTACAAAAGACACCAATCCCTACATTAGGGCTAGTATAACAGCCCTTGAAAACTGGAGAGCTAAAAAAAAAGGTCTCAAAAATAGGGAGGGAGAGGTTGTCCAACCAGATCTCACCAAATTTTACCACAGGGGAAAAAAAGGGGAGGGGGTCCGGATTTCCGAAAAAAAAACACCTCTTGTAAGTAATGGACATCCCCTAATAAAAGGTGAAATAGATTCTTTCTGAGTTATTAGCTAAAACAGTGTAGGAGCCTAGTCCCAGTTATAATAGTGTTAGTACTGTGCCTTAGGGATACTGGATATAGGTGCACATTCACATGAATCATAGAAACTAAATGAATAGTTGAAGCTGATGAAACAATGAAAGGGAAGGTTCCAACAAGGATGCTGAAGATTAATTATGAAAATATGAAAAAAAACAGTTATGCAGCAGTTACTAGTGAACCATGGTTACCACCAGGAATATTTGAAGGGAGGTGCAATTGTATCTTTTTTATACATTATATATAACACTTATTAACTAAGGATACTTAATTTATTGACAATGTTTTGAATAAATTTGGACAACAACCCAGACGCCTTAAGTTATTATTCCATCAGTGAATTTAATAATAAAATTTTTGTTTCTTAATCTTTTTCTGTGTATTTTCTGTAATAGAGCAGGGGGGGGGGGTGCAAATATGCTTGCTGTCATTTTGTTGATGATATCTTTGAAAGAAATTCCTCTAAGGAAAAAAGGAGTTGTCAATTAAAGATTCTTTTAATTTTTTCGTGAATAGCCTTAAACTCTCTGGAAATTTAAGATGTGTTGGTATCTTGTTGAAGACATGTATCACTGAATATCTAAACTCTTTTTGGTGTGTAATGTACTAAGTATCAGAGTTTAATAATTTCATACAGATTCAGAATCCAAAAGTAGTTATAAGAGCAGAATATTTGTAAGTGGAAGGAGTGCTAGACAGTGAGGTTTTCCTTAACAGTTGAAGAGTGTACTACAGTGATAGTGGAGCAGTCGGTGCAAGGTTATTCATATAATTTAGCAAAGAATACTACACTTCACTGATATTAATGGATAACAGCCATGAGTTACTAAGGGTAGATTTCTGCGGTGGTATAGAAAAAAAGCGGGGGGGGGGGGGGTATTGGTTCTTTAATGCAATGGAAGAATGAATGGCGTAAGTGAGGATCTTAGGTAGAAACTTAGCACATATTCATACTATAAAGCTGAGTATAAAATGGTCATTTTTAGTTGGGATTTAAATTTGCCACATGTCAACTGGGATGGAAATAAAATCAATTATACAAGGGAACATTTTTTTTTTTTTAAATATGTTAGTAAGGTAATGAGGCTTCATGCATGTGATAGAGCCAAGTGCAAAGGCACCCAACATATCAGATATATTCCTAATAAAGACTGGTTATAATCTTGAGGGTTCTCATGGAACTGAAAGAATAAGTGATTGTGAGATAGTTCTGATGGATATTAAAGGGTGCAATAAACCAATGGCCAAAATTGAAGGTGATGATAGGCACATAGTTCAGAACTGAAGAGATTTAAGGGGGAGATGCAGTATATTGACAGAAGACACAAGTACAATGGAGTTCAAGTGGTAACAGTTCAAGGAGATAATTAGAATGGGGCATGAAATATTTATTCCAAAACAAAATAAATAAGAGTACAAAATCAACATATTATAGCAGGGAGGTTAAGAGGTTAAAGAGGCCTGTTAAAAGGGAATACAATAGAGTTAATAGACTGCAAGGCAGAAGGGAACACCTGAAAAAGGTACACAAGGAGTTAAAATCAGCAGTGAGGGGAGCTAAGATGAATTTATAAAGAATATTATTGGTGCAATGGGACTACTGAATCATGTATTAAACAATTTATATGGCTATGTTAGAAAACTGAAGGGAAGGGAATATATTCAGACAATTATAGATAAGGATGGAGCAGGAATTACTGACGATTTGAAACAGGCAGAAATGTTAAGTAAATCGTTTAATGAGACCATTAAGGAATATGATTCAAGAATGGGAGGATGTAAATCAAGAGGAGGTGCTTGTATATACAGGTAGAAATTAAAAAATTACAAAATCCTGAGGCACTAAAAAAAAAGGTGGGGGCTGGTGTAGATAATATTATTAGAGATGTTTTAAACATAGCAGGATACAACATTGTAACTAACCTTGAAATTTTATTTAGATTTAGTCTGGAGATTTACAGCTTACCAGAGGATAGGAAAAGTGTGATAACATTACAGTCCTGTTAAGGATAGATTGAAAATTACAGACTGATTTGTTTGAAATCAGGGGTAGATAAAGTAATGGAGATTTTGATATACAACCACGTCAGTCATGTCTGTGAGGAAACAAAAAGATTTTCCAAGTCAACAACATGGCTCTAGGCAAGGATCTCAGTTGGTGGGCTGTGTGCAAGATCTTTTGGATGAAATGAGGAAGGGAGGCCACTTTGATAGTGTAGCACTAGATTTTTAAGGCATTTGGCTAAACTTGACAAGGATCATGCTTTAGAGGCAGAAAGTAGAGATAGTGGGTTGGAGGAAGTTGAGAAGGATGAGTGGAGTTGGTAACAGAGCGTAGGAGAAACATGGTTAATAGGATGAAGGAGCCAGACACTTCAGAAATTGTGGGGAAAAATAGGTTTGACCTGTTGCCAGAGTCAGGAGGAGAAAAGGAAAGTTGCCAACACTCCAAACAGTGAATTGGGTATCAGAGTATCTAGTAAAACAACTTAAAAGTAAGAGAATCAGATAATTATACACTAAAAGCTCATTATAAACTGTATTCTAAACTACTAATGTTATAAGAAAGGCCAAGAACAGGTATATATCAGAGAAAATAGAGAATTCAGGCAACAAGATGAGAACTATATGGAATATAATAAAAACCAAAACAGGAAAATCTGTAAATCACTATAAAGACATAAAAATAGAACAAAATGTATCTGTGCATAGTGAAGTAAGGGAAGTTTGTGAAATATTTAACAAACATTTTACTTCAGTTGTAGAGAAATTAGGCATTGAAAAGCAATGCCCACATAGTGCCCTAAGACTTCTTCAGACTGCTTTCCCAAATAGATTTGTGGAGATGCAATTGCCGCCAGTAACAGTCTCAGAAATAAATAAATTCATGAAACAATTAAAACCTAAAAATTATTCCAGCTATGACAATATTTCAAGTAAATTACTGAAAAGATGTTCAGATTCTATCAAGCATGTACTTACCCACATTTGCAATGAATCGTTAATGCAAGGTATGTTTCCAAACAGAATAAAATATGCAGTTGTTTAAAAAAGGAGAAGCAACATGTGTAGATAACTATCATCCAATTTCATTACTTTCAGGATCCTCAAAGATTTTTTTTTTAAAAGTCATGAATTGTAGAGTAATAAAACCTGTTACACAAAATAATATCCTCACTAAATCACACTTTGGGTTCCAAAAAGCATCATCTATAGAAATGGCTATATATTCATTTTTAAATTACACATTTCAGAACCTGAATAATAAAATGAGCCCTATAGGAATATTTTGTGATCTTGCAAAAGCATTTTACTGTGTAAATAATGAATTACTTTTGAAGAAAATGGATTACTATGATATTAATGGAACAGCAGGTAAATGATTTAAATCATACACAGAAAGTCAAATGCGAAAAGTCTCCATTTTTTATTCTAAAATAAGTAAAGATGCTTCATCAGACTGGGAAAAAATAAAACATGGAATTCCACAAGGTTCTGTCCTAGGAGCCCTCCTGTTTTTGTTGTGCATCAATGACCTTCCTGGAAACTTATCTGATAAAGTTAAGAGTGTTTATTTTCAGATGACCCTAACCTGACTGTGAGAAAAACATCAAACAACAATCTAGAAGTAAGAAAGAAGACTTTCCTGGCATATGACTGCAATGTAGTCTTCATGGGTGTGCCTCTGGATAGCATTGTGGAAACACAATATTTCGACGGCTAGCTCTGCCATCTTCTTCAGGTGTAGAGACATCTGCACTGGTCGGCTGACCCACAGATGCCAACCAGTGCAGATGTCTCTACACCTGAAGAAGACGGCGGAGCTAGCCGTCGAAATATTGTGTTTCCACAACACTATCCAGCGGCACACCCGTGAAGACTACATTTCAACAATCTAGAATTTAATGAAAATCAAGTACTTAGTTTAGTGAAGAAGCGAATTAGTTTAAGGCAAATACATTAAAATTAAATTTGGAAAAAACACATTATATTAGGTTTAAAACAAAAAATAATGCACAGCTAGATTTACAAGTAAGCTATAAAAATAACACAATCTTAGAAACAAAGAGTGTAAAATTCCTGAGTATTAAAATTGATGAGAAACTCTGTTGACACAAACAGATCACTTCATTATTGAAGAAGTTAAGTAGTGCCACCTTTGCAATATAAACACTTTCTGTAACAGAAAATCTAGAATTAATGAAACAGGCATACTCCTCATATTTTCATTCAGTGATATCGTATGGCATAATTTTTTGGGGAAACTCTTCACAAAGAAAAAAGTTTTCATAGCACAGAAACGAATATTAGGATGTTTTGTAGGGTAAAACCAAGAACTTCTTGCAGACAACTTTATAAAAAAACTCAATATTCTTACAATGACTTCTAAGTATGTATATTCTCTATTGTGTTTTGTCATATATCGTTTAACCTGTTTACTTCTAATTCACAGGTGCACAATTTCAATACAAGAAACAGAAATAACTTGCACAAAACACAAACATCTCTGTTATTAGTACAAAGAGGAGTTAATTATTCTGGTATACACCTGTTTAATAAACTTCCCAAGAGTATAAAACAGTTTGCAGATAATAAAGATATATTTAAGAAAACTGGGAGATTATCTTATTGGCAACTCCTTTTGAGAATTTGAACAAAATAATTACTTGTATTCAATATGACTTTTTCAAAATTCAGTTATAAAAATTAATGTTTAATTTTATTTTATTTATTTGTCTTTGTAACATATAATTGTTTTAACTATGATTATGGCTCATATGTATGTGTATTAACCATGACATGTTTCATATCCTAGAGGTCCTTCCTCAGCAGGGATCCATGAAATAAGATTGATAAATAAATAAATAAAAATAAATAAATAATCACAATCTTCCTTTAACTTTTTTTTTTTTTTTTTTTGTGAAGGATTTCATTGACTAGGATCTCTTTATGGATAGCTTCATTCCAGATCTTGTATCATCTGGTTTTCTGTAGATCTGAGAAACTTCATTTCTGCCTACTGAACTTTGCTGTCATCTGTGCTGGTAGTGGTACATACTAAGGATATTATCAAATGATATTCCAAGACACTTATACTCTGTTAATTCAGCAAGATATTTATCCTGATTTTATCTGTGTGCCTAATAACCTGTCTCTTTCATTGTATGTTTACCTACATAATTATACATCCTCAACTGATTCTTCTGTAATTTTTTACAGTCCATCCTCATGTGAATCCTATCATACAATATTATGTTACCTGATAACAACCTAACTTTTGATTGTAAAACAACAGCAGAATCATAAACAGAAATCATCCCAATACACTTCTGTGTGAAACTCAAATTCTTATTTGCTACTCTTTTGATACTGTACTTCTTACCCTAACTTTTTTTTCTTATGGCTTTAAAATCATGTCACCCAGCAGCTCCCTTTTTGATTCACTTCCATGGCTGCAACCCAGCTGTTCACCATTCTAGTAATCAGTCTATCGGATCTTTTGAAGAGAACCAGATCCACATCATCAACTTGATGTCATTTGTTTTTTTCCAGTTTCAAATAGCTTAGGCATAGCCCACATGATATGAAAAACTTCTTTAAAACCTATATCAATGATTTAAAAACTATCCTCTTTCCTCACACACATTCCTGATATGCCTCCCCATCAACATGTGTACCACTGAGGTAAAACTATTTGGTTTGGCAGTACCCCTTTTTGTTTGCTTCATTTACTTTATGAACTGACAATTTTATGGCATATTTCAAGTCCTCTGGAAGGCAACAAAGTCATGTTCCAATAACAATACTCACAGGAACACATAAATTGAAGTTTGGAAAATTTGGTATAAATTCAGAATTTAAATTTTACGATTGTGACAAAAAACTTTTTTCCTAACATTGTGGTTCGTGTGTCATGTTTTAAATTAGACACTTTCTTCATATTTTTTAATACTGAATGATGAAATGTTTAAGTATTGATCTTTCAACACCTATGTGAATATTGAAAATAGTCTCCTTTAAAAACAAATTTAAGCAAGTTGTGGGATATCATTTTAATCACTTAATACTTTTATTGCTGTTTTAAGGTTGGTATATATTTAATATAATGTACATCAAAATTAGTGGCGAGATGTCGTTTTAGTAACTTATTACTTTCTTCTCGTTTTAAAGGTTTTTTTTTTCAGTATGAAATAATACTTTTACAACTAAGACTACATCAATCTCAGCATTTGGCATAATTTTTTTTCGTTTCATTGAATGTTTGATAGACTATGGTATCTCCACATGAGCAGTGCTCATTTTTGCAGTGTCTCATCCAAGTGAGGTGAGAGAAAAATTATTAATTGCCAATATCAGTACATTTTCACATTATATTAATTATATTACTGAATATTTATTACCTGTAAATAGTATTTTTATATTTTTACTAAACCATTGATAATTTTGGCTAACAAATCTCATTTCTCTGTAATGATCTCAGATTGATGAAATACACAACTGTTACGGTGGGGAAAACAAACATCAAATATATCAAGTATACCAATAAGTTGACAATTAAAGGGGCTACATAAGACATTTGTCTTTCACCTATAACAGAGCTTCAGGATGAAATGAACAAAAAAAATGAAACATTCTGTACATCCCTCACATTCTTTATTTCCCTCACTTTATGCCACACAATGAGCCATAGTAACAAACAGAAATCACTGTATGTGTATTATCTCGTCCACCTGAAAGAGACAGATAAACACATACACATAGACAGTTTCTACACTAATTCTGGACATCTTTTTCTCAAAGTAGTGATAGTCTCACACAAAAAAGATGGACTGACACAGTCTAATGGCAAGTTGTTACATGGTTGTGAAATATTAGATGTGAACTCAAGATTACTACTCTAATGAAGTCTTCACGCATGTACCATTGGATTCAGTTTGAAAAACTATTTTTATAGTGGGCTCAGCTATTTTGTTTAGGTGTAACAGCACTATGTATATTGGCCAAAAACAGACAGCTCCTGATTCAGTACCCAGGGTGGTGCCGCACCACCATACTTCACTTGTTACTCTACCTTATGATTACTAATCAGCATTGAAGCAGGGACAGTCCCTAATGAGCTTGCATATACATGCCTTGCTCCCTCTAGAGTTCACCCAACTCAAGATTATAGGACTAAGTGAGACTAGAACACTGTCTTTGTTTAGTGTTAGTGAGATAAATTTCAAAGCTTTCCAAAATTATGACACATTGGCAAGTATCTTCATATTGTTGAAATCAGCCCTATGGTAGTGACTATAAATAAGTTCACAAAGAACTTGCATATGGTCATGGGTCTAAAACAGTCCCCATTTTTAGGGTCAAAGATTATGACAGACTGACTTGATCTGGCCAAATACAAGCTTGAAACGTGTTTCACTCTTTGGATTCACCACACAAAATTTGAATAAAAAATTTGATTAAACATAGGCAGAGATGATGGTGATATGGTTGAATTGTTTCTGCTAGCTGGACTCAAACTAGCTGAAATGCAAACTTGACTTATATATTTGACCCTAAAGGTTCACTATGCAAAATTTGAAGAATTTATATTTAGTTTAAAGGGAGTACAATTATCCATTGTAGCAACAATTGCTTCGAAACCATCATGGTGTTCTTGATTCAGGATGACCAAACATTCAGATGTAGTTTTTGGTCATCATGTCCATAGCATTTAGAGAACTTCCTACACATTAATAAATAAGCAACTCTGAAGAAACGAATTGCCAGAATACTTGTTTAGGTAACATGTCAGAAGTCTGGTGTCAACTTTAAATAACCTAATAACCCACATACAGTGAAAGTGAACAAAGTCTACTAAGTAGCCAGTAAAATAAAAAAAAAAAAAAAAAAAAAAAAAATATCAAATAAACCATTACAGGAAGTTTTAATCAAATTAAAATTTAGACTGGGCCAAAATGAAAATTGACATTCATTGTTACAGAAGATCCCATTAATAATTTAAGTTTTTTTATGTTGCTTTCATTAGCAATATGTTACTGAAAAGTAGTTCCCTGTTTTTTCAGCCATAAAAACATTCCATAGTTTTATAAGAAAGAAATGCTATGAAAAACAAATTTAACCCTTTAACTGCTATGGTTCGCGCGGCCGAGCCCTCGCTGAGTGTGGCTTTGTTTACGCCTAAGCTGTTTACCTGCCCTGGCCTGCCGCGTTAGACCGGACCGCTGTGTACTGAATATGTTTGGAGCGTTGTGTGTGGCGTTCTTCTGCTGTCGCTCTGCGATTTGAAACCGCAGATACAAAATAAATACAGTTAATATAACATCTAAAGTTTTTCGGTTTAAAGTTCCTCTAAAAGCTTCTGCGTAATCAAACATGCCGGTACTTCATATACTAAATAGATATTACAGCAACTGAAATGTTTTTAGTTTGTGAGCGTAGTAATTTATCTGGAGAGAACCTTTCCGAATACCTTTCACAAATTCTGCACAAATTTTCCAGCATTCTTTTTGACCCGGGTTAATATATTTTTAATTTTTTTTTTTGTATTTAGTTTTAGAGGCGTATAAATGTAATATAATTATTACTCTGCAGTTAACCATGGTTAGTAATTCTTTTTGTGTGATAAGCCTTGAAAAATGGTACAACACACAGTGATACATTACATGTTCTGCATTGGTTTCTCGACGCACTTTCTGTATCGAACATACAGCGCATTTACGCATTGGCGTGCTCTTCTTTGAATTTGCAATATGAATGAAATTTGGAAAAAAGGTCTCAAAAAGTTGCGAGGGCAATTTCTGGGGGGGGGGGGGGGGTGGTCACGGACCTGATCTTACAAGACGGGAGGGGGGGGTCAGGAAATCCTGAAAAATACTTCACGAAATTTAAATTTATGGATGCAACAGACGAAACTCTGCAACTGGCATTTTTCGTCCGGTTACTACTCGGTGAAGAGCGTGAGCATTTAAAATGCAGTGTTCGAGAATGTGGAAAAAGAACTTTTTAAACCACTTCATAGTGAAAATATAGTGTGAATTGATTCTCACGTATCTGTTGGTCTCATCAGCAATAGATATCATATGATATTCCGTTAGAAATATCAGGAAAAATGACAAACTGCTGGAATGTTAACGTAATCCACACTTGTGTCCTGCAGCTTAATCGACAAGCACATGCTGTCAAACGCGTCACTAAAGCATTCTCTTTATCCACACATTTCGCTCGCACAATCTGTAGCTTCAAACTCTGAAAAATGGTCATTTTCCACTAGCTGATGTACACAGCTTAGGAAAATTACATCGAGATCCTGTCGAAGGGTTATCACTGTCATCCATATCAAAGTGATCATATTCACTGTCGCTTCTAGTAAGAATCTCCATGATTTCTTCCGCGGTACAAACACAACGGCGTATTCGGGAGGATGATGGTTCGAATCCCCGTCCAGGCATCCAGATTTGGGTTTTCCATGGTTTCCCCAAATCACTCCAGGTAAATGCCGGGATGCTTCCTTCAAAAGGCCATAGCCGAATTCCTTCCCATTCCTTGCCCCCCATTCTTTACCATCTCTAAAGACCTCGCTGTTAAGAGACGTTAAGCAGTTAAAAAAAATAATGACTGTATGCCATTTTCTCAGCGAAAACTAAAAGGAAAAGAGCAACACAAATTAGATCGCAGCTGCGAATGCTCAAGGGCCGAATGAGGAAAACAACTAACCACCCTGGGTGGAAATATGGCTTCATAGCCAGGCCGCTAAGAGGCTAGCGTGTTAACACGTCTGGAGCACAGACAGGGCGGCGAGGCGGCGCGTGTATACACATCTGGATCACAGACAGAGCGGCAAGGCTGGAGCACCTGGGCGCAGTAGTAGCCACGCGCGTTAACACATCTACAGCAGTCAAAGGGTTAATGAATGTATTCTGGCAATTAATTTCATAGCACTCACTTAGCTGTGTACATAACCTCTAATTTATAATAATATCTCTGGTTGCTGTTAATTTGAAAGTGAAGGCCGGCATATGGCATCAGCATTATCCAGCCAATAGTTGTTAAGGTGAGTGAGTGAGCTAGCTTATGAAACTATTAGTACAGATTTCGGCTATAGGAGCTACTTATACTCTTTGAACTGCTGGCTGACTCAGAAGCCATTGGTTTATTAACCAAAACAAATTATGCTAATCATTAAAAAAACTTCATTGAAAACATACTGGGATATACTTCACTCATAATTTGCATGCTGAAAGGATGTGGTCGATAAGTAAAACTTTCCCCTGACATTTCGTCTTCAACTGCAGAAGACATCCTCGGAGGCTAAGTGGCAACTGCAGTGAGGGCACAAAGGAGCGCCACATATATGGCCGGTGTAGAGGGCGCCACAGTCCGTCACGTGACATGGGCTGAGCGGCTATCTCTGGTAATACCAACCTTATTGATAGAAGCTAATTGATTGTTAACTTGCTGATGCAACGTTGAAGTCCAAATTGTGTCTAATTTAACACCCTCCTCTTTTCTATTAAAATTATTGCGATGTTTATAAATTTCAATGGCTTCTCTATATGTAAAAGCATTGTAGTGAGAAGTTTTTGATAAACCACTGGTCTCGTTAAATTTAATTTCATGGTCGTCCTCTTGGTAAACATGTTCAGATATGGCCGATGTCTCAGGTGGCAATTTTTCTTGTGTTCACTCAGACGAATATTAACACTTCTTTTGTAGTGCCAATGTACACTTGTCCACAACTACAAGGAATTTTATAGACGCCTGGTGTATCCCAAGGATGTCATGCATCTTTTGCAGATCTTAAGTATTCTTTAATTTTCCTGGTTGGTTTGAAAATAATTTCCACTCCACATTTGTTCAGCATTTTCCAATATGAACTGTAATCTGAATAATAAACGGAAGAAACAGTTTCCCATTGGATAGTTGTGGTTTCTTATTATTTTTAATTTTCTCCCTAGATCAAAGAAATCAGTCTATGTCTCTGATGGAATAACCATTCTTCCTGAAAGTCTTTTGTAAATGTTCGATCTCATCATGTAAATAAACGGGTTCACAAATTTTTTGCGCCCTGTTGACCAAGATTTTAATCACCCCTCTTTTTTGTCTAGGATGGTGGTTGGAGTCTTTATGGAGATAACGATCTGTATGTGGAGCCTTCCTGTAAACCTTGTGACCCAACATTCCGTCTTCTCGTTTGATCACAGACACGTCTAGAAAATTAAGCTGACTATGAAGCTCTCTTTCCATTGTAAACTGGATCCTGGGGTTGATACTGTTATTTATTTATTTCTCTTGTCCAGGACATAACAAGTTGAAAAAACAAATAACATTAATTAATTAATATTAAACTATAAACACTATTAAATAGAATGTGACCAGAATTCCGCAATCTTGATGGCCTTCTCGTTTGCCCTGTAAAGGTCGTCGATATTGCAGGTTTCAGGGAGATTCCTGCATATCAGAAGATGTTGTGGGTTCTGAAACTCATCACATTCACATAGATCGTTGTTATTAGTGTACCCCCATTTTTTAATACTATATTTACATTGGGACACTTCAGTTATTAATCTGTTTAGAGCCTTCCATATAGCATATGGCTGATTACATCCCACAGCCGGTGCCTCTTTGATGTTCCTCCACTGTTCTTCAGGCAACGAATTTTGCCATAGTGCTAGACGGTGTGCTCCAGTAGAAGATGTTATGGCTGTAGTTGATTGTACGAAGCTCTTCCTTGACTTCAGCCTTGTGGGTTGAGGTTCGTGTCCAAACAAAGGGTGTCTGGGTTCTGTTTCTTGTTTCCTCTTCTCCCTCTCTGCAGCTGTTTTCCTACGAATGTCAGGTGCTGCTACACCCATGACTTGGTATATTTTACTAATAGGAGTTGGTTTTAGGTAACCTGTTACAATGTGACCAGTATCATTCAATGCTATATCAACCTGCTTAGCAAGTGCAGAGTTTTGCCAAACTGGTGCTGAGTATTCTGCTGCAGAGAAACTAAGTGCCAGGGCAGATGTACGAAGCACATTTGGATGTGCTCCCCAGGAGGTACTTGTAAGTTTCCGGATGATGTTGTTCCGGGCAGATACTTTAAGTTTCAGATCCTCACAATGGGTTTTGAATGTGAGAGATCGAGCAAGCTTTACTCCTAGATATTTAGGTGTATCGCAGTGTAGTAGTTGTTGCCCCCTCCAGTTGATGTTCAACTTCCTTCTGGCTTCTCTGTTTCTCAGATGGAATGCACAGACCTGTGTTTTTCCACGGTTGGGCTTCAAGTGATTAGCATCATAATACTTGGCCATATCTTCAAGAGCTGTTGTCAGCTTCACCTCCGCCGCCTCAAAGGTTGTGCCTTGAGCTGCAACTGCTGTGTCATCAGCATAAATGAATGCTCTTGTTCCAGGAATAATTGGTTGATCATTTGTATATATGTTGTACAAGAGCGCGGCCAGCACACTACCCTGAGGGAGGCCATTCTTCTGAGTTCTTCTTATTGTGGAGGGTGACGTAAAACCTTCTGTTTTGTAATAAACACTGGATGACTTGTGTAAGATGGTAGTCTTTTGTGATGGAATACATGGTATATACCAAAAGTAGTAGGACTGATTTTTTTAAAAAAATTTTATTGAAGATATCTTTACAATTCCTTAATCCTCTTCGAAATAGCACCCTTAGGCAGCTACACGCCAAAAATTACGCAGCTGCCATTGGCCATACGCCATCTGGAAGTCAGTTTCGGGGACGCTGTTGAGAGCCCTCGTCGATGCTGCTTCAACGTCCTGGATTGAGTCAAACCGCTGTTCCTTCAGCTGATTTTTCATCCATGTGAGTAAGAAAAGTCAGATGGAGCCAAATCAGGACTGTAGGCGGGGTGCAGCAACGCGGCAATGTCAATTCGGGCCAACAGTTGCCTCATGACGTCGCGTCTTGGCACGGCGCATTGTCGTGATGCAGAGTCCAGTTGGCGGAGATGACTTGTCGGACGCGATTCACTCGGTCTCGCAGGCGGTTTAGCACTTGCACGTAAGAGTTCGAATTGACAGTTTCCCCAGGGGAAACGAACTCCTTATGAATCACCCCGCGATGGTAAAAAAAACACGATCAGCATTGTCTTGATCTTTGATTTGCTCATGCGAGCCTTCATTGGATGGGAGGATGAAGAAGGCTACTGTTGGCCCGATTCGGCGTTGCCACGTTGCTGCACCCCGCCTACAGTCCCAATCTGGCTCCAACTGACTTTTTTTTTATTCCCACGGATGAAAAGGCAGCTGAAGGAACAGCGATTTGACTCAATCCAGAACGTTGAAGCAGCATCGACGAGGGCTCTCAACAGCGTCCCCGAAACTGACTTCCAGATGGCGTATGGCCAATGGCAGCAGAGTAATTTTTGGCGTGTAGCTACCTAAGGGTGCTATTTCGAAGAGGATTAAGGAATTGTAAAGATATCTTCAATAAATTTTTTTTTAAAAAAATCAGTCCTACTACTTTTGGTATAGACCTGTATACCTTACTTATCAAAATTTTGTGGTTGACTGTATCATACGCCGCTGTGAGATCGATGAATGCCACACCTGTAACCTGTCCTCTTTCATACCCATCCTTTATATACTGTGTGAGGTTAAGAATTTGGCTGCAGCATGACATACCAGGTCAAAAACCAGCCTGTTCCTTTATAAGCATTTTGTCAATGCACTCTGAGATACGATTGAGGATCAATCTCTCCAAGACTTTGTATAAATGACAAAGGAGTGAAACTGGTCGGAAGTTTTTTGGATCTGTTGGTTCCTTTCCAGGCTTTAGCAGTGCCACAACTTTTGCTTTGGGGATCTGTAAGTTGGAGGTGCAGGCATTCATTAAATTCAAGATCCACTGCTTTGTAGCTGGGCCAAACATTTTAATTTGCTCTGTTCTCAGGTCATCTAAGCCTGCAGCTTTGTTAATTTTCAAAGACTGCAAGGCAGCTTCCAGTTCTATCAGTGTGAATGGATTCCCAAGATGGTCTTGCTCGTCAGAGTGCCTTTGGAGCTTTCTTTTTTCAGGTCTTCTTCTAGTCTTTCCATTCAGTTAAGATGTATCAAGAAAGCACCTAATTCCTCTGCCGTGTGTCTATACTATGATACCACTTGGCTGGTTTTTTAATAGCAGTCTACAAAGCCACATGAAGTTAATACCGGCCGTGAAAGCCTACATTGTATGATCATACTGGGATATAGTCTCAATTCCTTTGAAAGTACAATTTTTGGATAGTTTGCAGTGTGATTACCCTTTTTGTTTGTTCAAATGGTATATACTTATCTATTTGTTCTGTAATATATGTTTAATGTTCATTTCATTATGATTTGAGCTGTAATACTGTATTTTGTTTTACAGTGGTTCTCTGTGGATTGGAAGGGTTCACTGAATTTATACGAACTGATTGGCTGGAAAAGTTATTGTTATGGCAGAGACCTCCTGGTTGTTTTGGAGAATTAACTGGCCCAGCAGAAGAAAACCAAAAAAGGTACATTTATATTTTTTTATAAATACAAGCTAAACAAACTATACAAAAAGATAAAGATTATATTTGATATGAGTAAAGATATTTTATAAGTTTAATCCTAAGATTTAAGCATTTACTAAAAACAGACAGGTAGAGTAAACCATATTACATCAAAATAGAAAGAAATCAAATACACAGAGGAAACTGAGGTTTTTAGAGGTGGTTTACTCCACACAGAAGGAGAAAAAAATGGAGGATGAAAGAAAATGGAGTAACATTTAAAAGGCTGTTAGTTTTAACGTTTGTTTCATGTTCACAGCTTGTGCAGTTTATCAGTTACTAGTGGAGTTCCTGGCGTTGCCCGGTATAGTTGGCGTACATTTAACCGTACCCTATTTTTATTCCCGCAAAAAATTTGTATAAAGTTTCATGAAATACGCGCCAACTTTTTCGGATTTAAAGCAAACTTCTTTCACCCACCCCCTACCAAGAAACTGGTGGGATGAAGTTTATTTGCACGTATACTATTTTCATTCGCCCGAAAAGATTCATGTATATCAAGCTTCAATAATTTGGTTAAGAAATTTCATTACTACATTACTGAACAACCCTAGATTATGTTAAAAACTCACGTTTGATTCAACTGTGAAGTGAATGGATATACTTGTGGCTCGAAACGCCAGATCTTTTAACTCTGCAGATAAAATATCAAAAGTGAATCCGGAATAATATTATCGTAAACAGAAGACTAATGCCGAAGGCCAGAGATATTGTCCAGCGATCATGCTTAAAGAAAATCTCTGTTGTTTTTATGGCTATCTATGTCATTTAAAAACTGATATCCCAAATTAAAGGAAACAATACTTCAAGCTATGGCTTTCAAAAATTGAATATATAGAATTAAAAGAAAGAATACTAAAAGTTTTGTTTAATGTGCAGAATAGTAATTACTATAATTTATCTTATTGCTTTAATGAAAGGCTTTGGTCACAGACATTGTGATGTGTGTTTAGTGCGGAGTATGCGACATCTAGTGATTCCTCCTGTGGAATTTCTCACCATACGTTCAGAATTTCATTTAATGCTCCTACATTATTCAACGTTGAAACTTAAGACATGCCAGACAAGTGAATTAAGATTCTAAGCTTTAAAACGGTGAAAACTCTATCGCAATCTGCCCCGTAGTTTCCGAGTTTTTATACGACCAATATGTCCGGTTTTTTAGATAGAAGATCTATCAATGATAGCTTTTAAATCTAAGGAATTTATTGTCCACTTCAAACATTATTCCTCAGATCAGCTGCTTCCATTCTAGTACTTTAGTGATAGGCTTTGAAGCCCAATATCTTGATCTTCGAAAGTAAAAAAAATATAATGAAGCAAATAATGTACAGGGGAAGCAGGTTATTGGTGGCTAGGTTACAGCAGGAGATATTCTCTAGTTGATCTTATTTGTTTATACTTTATCCATATGAAAGCCTGTAACTGTTTTCAATTGACTGGTAATCAAATAATATTACTGCAACACAGTTACTTTTGATGATGTTTTAATTAACGCTGTGCGTGACGCGTTTTGAGAGTGATTCTCATTTTCAAATGCAATATTAGTACATTTTTAATGTGTGAAGTGCTTGTGTCCAGCAGAAACTGACACAAGCACTTCACACAAAGTAAGAGTATGTAATAAACTACATGCGTACTATCACTACTATGTGACTCTCAACAGCACTGACAGTCCGATATTGATGAACAGTTAGCAAACGAATAAATCATCATCAATAGCACTAGCTCTCTGCACGTCCCAGCCTGCACTTGACTCGTCACTCAGCAGGCACCTAGTGAAAAATGACACATTTGCCTCAACTTTCTGCCGTCTGCTTTAGAGCTACTATTGCATGCGGAGCGTATGGAGTATATGAATGGATACACAAAAACATTAGCACTTTGTAAGCACCTTAGAATTTTGGTAAATTCTAGTTTCTTAGTTTCAAGGGAGGAAGTAAGTCTTCATTTAAATATATAGTTTTCATTGCAAGTACAGGTTATAACAGGGACGTTTCAATAAAAGCTGATACCACAACCTAATTTAGTAAATAAACCATTTTAAAAGTAGTAAAGACCCACAAGATTTAATAAAAGCACGAAATAAACTTTTTATGAGAGTAAAGAAACTTTTAACTAACCTGAAATAGGATAATCCATTATTGGCCAACTCGCAAACAATAGATTTTTGCTATGTGACCATTTCACTATTTTTGAACACTTTTAAATGAAGTAATTTTAAAATAATAATAATTTAAAAGAAAGTTAAATTCACTAAAATGTCATAGTTTCAGACCGTATCAATAATGTAAATAAATTTTTAACCACTTCGATAAATATCCTTCACTTTCAACATTTTTTACCATATGTTCCTAGTAATTTCCCGAAGTAAAAAGTAGATTTTCTAAAAGAGCCAAAAATCTAGTATCACAGATTTAAATTTCAGAATGTTTCATGCAGTAGAACAGATTTATATAGGTTTTTGAAATTATTTCACCACTAAACACACGTGTGAATTATTTGTAAATAAACCAGACCATTTCCATAGATAAAATAACTTGTAAAACACGTAATTAAATTCATAGAAAATTCTGGTAATTTTACTTTTTCGATAAAAACAATAGAAGAAGAATTATTAACAATAAACAGAGTGACTTCTAAACAGTTTTAAAGCCAAATTTTGCTAAATCCATATCTTGGCCATCATGCCATCGATTTTAATAAAATTTACACCATTGAACTAGGGAATTTCTGTAGAACATTTTGACACTAGTTTTATTCAGGTAATTTGAAATTCAGCAGTATTTCTAAAAAAATTGAATAAATTCAAACATTTGGGTAAATCCCCACTAATCACTCGAAATTTCTCACTAAACATCCTTTGAGTATCTTGCAGATAAGACTACACACTGTCAAAGTTTGAACAGTTTTTATAATCTAGATCGTTTACACATTTTTGCTAAGCGGCAGTATACATGTGGTGTGCAGCTAGCGTTAATATAAGCGGGAGCCCCGAGATGGGAGATGTCTTTCTTTATTGTTTAGTCTTCAGTCTTTACTCCGGGAATGATATGTAAGGTAACTCCGTGTTAGTCGTTTTGTTGCGGGATGGTTTTGCTGCTCTAGTCCAGAAATGCGGGTCAGCCATGTTGGGTGCTTTTGTACCAGATCGTGATTTCAATGACTACTAAGAACTTTTAAATTTAAAAAGGGGTCTGTCGGTATCATTTCTCTCCATAACCTACAATTTTCTGGAAACGTTTGTTCGATTGCCTAATCAACAGTATAATGCTAATTTTGAAAAATAAACTCCAAAATTTTGTCCAATTGAACTTTTTTGTGATTTCATAGCAAACTGAAAACCTTTTCTAAGTTTGTGGTTTAAACAAATTTGATGGCGACCATTAAGCATTTTAGTTGAGTATCCAGGCAGGCACATGGTCAATTTAAAACTATTTTGTCAAAATTCCACAGAACTTTTATTTCAAGTGAACTGCTAGTTAAGGTACGAATCTCTACTCGCACCCCGGTAGCAGTTTTGGTCCTTACAACTTTAATGGATTTTTTTATTATTAACTTTTAGCTGAATATTTTATAGGAAGTTATATTAGATATTAAAATACAATAATTTTTTAACTATCAGTTTGGGGTTCCTCAGGCTTGGGGGCCCCGGGGCAATGCCTCGGCTGCCCCGGTGATAGTTACGGGCCTGCTTGTATTTAGCATGAAAGTGAGGCAGAGAGCATTGAGACATTACCCAGAGTGATCCCCTTCCCACCTTGAGCCATTGGTTCTACTGATTAGATCACTATATTGTTAATTGTAAGAAGATAAGAAAACTATTCTTGCAATGAGATTTTTCTTCATTAAATGAAACCTATAATTAATACAAAGTACTATTATTTTTGTAATATAGGATATGTTTCATTCTTAAAAGAAAACACATTGAAATAACTTACCTTACTATGCATCTCTCTTTCAGAAGAGCCAAACGAGCAGACATAGCAGCTGATTTCAACTGTTCGATGCACTTTACTGGTTTAGCAATAGCAGCAATCACAGTCATTCTTCGTGGTATCAGAGAGAGAGTGGTGAAGTAAGAATTGTTAGTATAGTTCTGTTCCTTTCTTTCATTTCCTTTTCATTGATTTTAATTATAATTTGTAATTGAGATTCGTGTCTTTTGTCAGTGATAATTAATTTCCTGAGGTTCAATGGATTCTGTCAGGCAATGAAAATGGACATCTCATGCTTCCAACATAAATCAGCAATTACTTTCTGTAGAGAAATTTCTAGAATTGATACCATAATTTAGAAAGTTCTGTGTTTTTCACAGTTCATTTCCAACATCTTTTGTCTAACTTTTACACCTCTTTTCTCCTAATTTTCATCATTAATAAATGACTTTATTCTACTAGTTATGTAATTTACTTTCTTGAGTTCTACCTCTAATTTCTGAATATGCCTTAACATTCTTCTTCAAGGATCTCATCTTACTTGTTCATTCTTCCACTAGGGTAAGCAGCCAAGATCTTAATCTTGTTTTCTTATCCCTGAAGAAGTCAATTCCAAGTAAATTGTGATGGTCTCCTGTGAAAATCGATGAACTTAATGGTCTTTGTTAACCATTATAAATGCCCAGCTGTCAATTTCTCCTCTGTCTCTGTGTTTTCTATGACACTCCTTTCTTTAACAAAGACTCTATCTATACAACTGTTCATGAACTGTTTCATGAATCTCTATCAAAAAGTCATGCATCTATTACTTTCTTTGTTATACTCTTACAGTTATTAAGCAGAAATCTTGTAACTGGCTTTTGTGTATTACCATTATTGCCATTCATTCTTAGTGTTGAAACTCCTCCTATTATCTTTTCATCAACTGCATATGTTCCTTTTAGGCAGTGAAAATAATGAAGGTTTGGAAATCTAAACTTATCGGTTATCTGAGGTGTAGTTAGCAGGGCACTGATACACTAAAAATATTATCACAGTTTACTATATATTGATGTAAAACCTTATTAATGCAAAGAGAAGAAACACATAGAATGGTTGCAACCACTCCAAGTCTTAGCACATGACTCTGTCACATGGTAAGATTCAATGTTGGTATAATTATTTAATCCATTTTCTATACTCTTTACAAGAATAAGGTTACATATTAAAATACTGTAAAATCCTTTCATATTTTTTGAGTTCATTGCTGTCTTGATCTATGGTACATGATGGTTTTTCTTTCCCTATGCTTACTTAGTTTAATTACCCCAAGGCACTTTCCTTCTCATCATTATTGTATTGATCACCTATTTCTTTGTGATTTGTCCCACCATGAATCTGTAACTTGTACCCTATGGACACCCATTTTTATCACCACACCAGCAGCATTTAACTTAAAAATGGCATCATGCTGGTGCCATAAAAATTGTATTATGAGGGGTCTTCAATTAAGGCATTATAAAGGAAGGAAAAATGATATATCATATCAGGATCTAGAGTGATTGTATATGCCGCAAATCATCTTTTTAATTCTTTCTTGCCAACAAAAATTTGTTACTAATTAATTTATGGTCAAAGAATTGAAAATTACTTCAGGGTTCTCTGAAAATGTAAGATAAAATGTAATGTTGAAACTATATATTAGCATGACTAAAGAAATAGTGTCAGATCTGGATCAAGACAGTGTGGAGCCTGTAGTGAATGTGATCAAGAGCCATTGGTTTGCTTTGGGTATTAAAGTATATGATATAAAATAAAAAATCTTATTTACAAAACTTCCATTCATGATTTAATGTGTGAAAATTTAGAGATAACAATAGCCAAATCAATGTTTCTAAGTAAATAATTTGAGACTTAGATATTTTTATGCAAAGGCTATAGACCCCCTGACTCATGGGGCCCATAGCATTTGCTAACTCTTCCTATGTGGCTTATCCGGTACTGAATAGTGCTTACTTCCACATTCACTGGAAATAGTGTAGTATAAAGTTTATTGTGGAGAAAAAATAAACATTAAATAAGAATAATGTGATATATTTCATGCATCAGTGGTATAAAAATTCATACAGTTCTGTTCATGCAAAACAAAGTTGAATATAAATGCATACACCATTCATTACTTTTCTGTGCAGATGATCTGTTGATGTACACTCTGTTAATAATATGAAAATAGCACTTAAAAAAAGAAATTCTACATGATGGTTGATGAGTTTATTTCAGGCTTTAATATAATGTAATGTATAATTTCTGTGTGTAAGTTATTTAACACAGATTTTCTTCATAGTTAACTTCTTTCCCTATCTTCTATCTTGTAAGTAGATCAAATGGAAATAAAGAATTGTGAGATTATTACCTACCAATAGTTTTCAGTTGCAGGCAAGAGTGTGTGCCATAAATAAAATAAACTTTCGTACTTCATACAGGCAAATAACATAATTCAATAAATAAAAACTTGTTATAGTATATAAAAATTTACACTTCTTGTAAAACATTCATGTCAACATGCAAAATAACTTTCTCAAATATACACAAAAAATAGGAGTTTTCTTGAACATTCATCTTCGGTAAGATGGCTTACTGTAAGGTCCTCGACCTCCTTCTTCTTGTAGCAGTTGATAATAGCTGAACACAACCAGCCACAGGTACACATAAATTGCTGAAAAGTAAAAAAGATTGTAGTTAATTGTTCTGTATAACAGAACTACCGGTATATGGTTGTGACAATCGTTAACCTGTATGTGAACACACTATCATTGTAATTCTGATACTATTGCTATCATGTTGCTGTGCTATATCAACACAGAAACAATTAACGTATCATTAATTTTTATTTAATAATTGCATTTCCTACATAAATAGGAATTAAATTGGTCCAATTTGGTCACATGTAAATATAAGTTAGCAAAATCACAAAACCAAAGTGGACAGATGCGATGAGAGAACACTAATGCTGACAAACAACTACACAATATTTCGGCATCTGCCTTGCTCACAAATAGAAAAACGGGCCATTAGGCTCGGAACTTGTGTGCACAACGAACGTTACCTAATGACTAACCGTGCAGTGGGAGGGGGGGGGGGGGCGGATAAGGAGTAGACTATCGATATTGGTATACAATGTCTGAGATACTATATTTAATATTTTGGCAGGCGATGGTAAAATGAGCAAATGTAGTAATGGTACGGTATAAACATGGTGAGAAAAAAAAAAAAAGGTAGTGATGGGTTAATTGGAATTTAACGGTGGTTAAGTCCAGGTGGGTGTCTCGTATCCAGGATATTCTGGTACGCTAGTTCCCATCTCCGGAGTTCTGCTGCAGTGGTGCTGTCAGGGAAAACTCTGACTGCTCTCACAGTAAAACAGTCGTTGAGGTTGTTGGAATCATGGCTATTGGCATGTTCTGGTACTGGAAGGTACAGGTTACAAGTATGGACTGTTTGTCTGTGGCCACAGCAACTCTCTGTTAGAATGAATGGCCACAGACAAACAGTCCATACTTGTAACCTGTACCTTCCAGTACCAGAACATGCCAATAGCCATGATTCCAACAACCTCAACATCTGTTTTACTGTGAGAGCAGTCAGAGTTTTCCCTGACAGCACCACTGTAGCAGAACTCCGGTGATGGGAACTAGCATACCAGAATATCCTGGATACGAGACAACCACCTGGACTTAACCACTGTTAAATTCCAATTAACCCATCACTACCTTTTTTTTTTTCTCACCATGTTTATACCGTACCATTACTACATTTGCTCATTTCACCATCGCCTGCCAAAATATTAAATATAGTATCTCAGACATTGTATACCAATATCGATAGTCTACTCCTTATCCGCCCCCCCCCCCCCCACTACACGGTTAGTCATTAGGTAACTTTCGTTGTGCACACACGTTCCGAGCCTAATGGCCCGTTTTTCTATTTGTGAGCAAGGCAGATGCCGAAATATTGTTTAGTTGTTTGTCAGCATTAGTGTTCTCTCATCGCATCCATCCACTTTGGTATGTGGTGGGTTAATTTCCTTTTCTTTTCTTATTTATATCGCCTAGAAGCCGTTTCCATTTTCCTTAGTTGCATCAAAGTCACAAAACGAAATATAAAAGTAAATTGAGAGCAAAATATTATAATTAATTAATTGTGATGGAGTTAATAGCAGAGTGACAATTTCCATATGCACCCACTAATTTTTCATTCACATTTTAACTTAAAAATAATTTTCATTCTGGATTATACTGGTCAACTTTCCTATAGGTCACTTGTTCTAGTCCTGAAATCCCTTACCTACAAATTAGAATTTCACTAACCCCTAATGCCTAAATTCAGGTGCTAATTTATTATCACAGTCCTCTCTTCCCTTCCCTTGCTCCTAAATCTTCTCAATATTTATCAAGACCTTATCACAAGCATATTCTTTACACTGCTACCAATTCTTTCCTCCCACCTTCTATCTTCCAATTACTCCCAACCAAGATTGTGTACCATTTCAGTTACTGAGTGCATTCTATTGAAATTTCTACAAAAAACTCTAGCTGCTATCCAGTAACCCCTCAAACTCCAATTTTTTACTTATAATGTGGGTCCCATACAATCCCACATTACTCTAGCAATACCATGACCAAAGTTATGTAACCTATGTCTCTTACTTCCTTGGTGTGTCCCCTTAGTACCTTCTCCAACAGATACAATACTTTAAACTCTTTCCCAGTATTCTCTTCAATTGCTCTGCCAAGCTTATCTTATAGTGAGTTTATATTAACCTATTTACATTTTGTGACTTCAGCAAGGAATTACTTCCCCATTCCAGAAGCTTATAAAGCCTTATTTCTTTTATTTCTGTGTATTAAATAATCTGAATTTTTAGCATTTATATTCATTCCCTGCTTGTCCACCCATCTAAAGTGTCCTTGTGCAGTTGTGCACAATCCTCTTATGATGTAATTCTATAACACAGAATTATGTCTTCTCCAAAGTATTATTATTAACAACATAACTTCTGTGAGAAAGAAGGCTTTCATGGAGTACTGATGATATCAGGTCTTTGTGGGTTCTCCACCGTATGGTGTTGAAGAAAAACAACAACGAGCTTTCAGCGGCTAGCTCTGCCACCATCTTCAGGTCTGATGTTATGCAGGGACCGAGAGGGGCAGTGTAACGGTTAGCATTCTCGCCTCGCATTCGGGAGGACGGCGGTTCGAATCCCCTTCCGGGCATCCAGATTTGGGTTTTCCATGGTTTCCCCAAATCACTCCAGGCAAATGCCGGGATGCTTCCTTCAAAAGGCCATGGCCGAATTCCTTCCCATTCCTTGCCCCCATCCTTGCCCCCCATCCTTTCCCGTCTCTAAAGACCTCGATGTTAAAAAGAGACGTAAAGCAGTTAAAAAAAAAATATGCAGGGAGTACCATGCAGCTAATTGTTCTAGGTTTGGTACAATGACACACCAACAGATTTAACACATTTGTGATGGTATTATCCAACCCAGAAGCATTGCATATTTTTTTAAACGATGCAGTTCTCTTTGATTTCTGTAGTTTTCTCATTCCAACATTATAATCAACATAGTAAAGTCTGATGCTCAAATATTTATCTAACTATTTCTACATGGTATTTAATAGCAGTCTCACAAAACAACCTACTCAAATTTCACCCATTTTCATATTCTTTGTAATTGGTTCTTCATCCTTATGCATCATTGGATGAATACTTTCTGTCCCTTCATTTTTCTATTCAATGTTCCCTGTCCAACCATGATGTTTTTTCATTAATACAGCCTTAGCTTCACTCTTTGTTGACATTAACGCCCATTCAGTTGGTTTATACTTACGTCTGCTGCATTCTCAATGAACCTCTTCAGCCTTGCCACACCTCTATATAACATGTACATTCTGTACTCCTCCTCATAATTAGTTTGGGATAAACATTTGTTCTCCTGTTCTTTACATTTAAGAGAACTATTCAGACTTACTCCTACTGTACTAGTGCCTTCCTTCAAGATATTGAAGTTTTGCCTAAAATGCCCCTTAGCTCTAAAATCCATGCCTTAATTTTAATTATATCTATACCCTCTTTCAATGAATGCACTTAAATCCATTACAAATGAACATAACTTACTCCCCATGGAATGTGAGGCATCATATACTTTTCATCAGTCTATATTAAGAAAATGGATAAGGATAGGGAAAAATAACCCATCACTTACCACAGAAAAAGGCAGGAGGGTGAAATGAACATGTAAAAAACGCAAAAGCAAACACAAATTGCACAATATTTCGGTGAGAGACCTTAGTCATGTGAGAGGCAAGACATATGGCGGGGGAAAAAATGTTATCACCTTCCAACCCACCACATGAATGAAACAAAGGCAGATGGACTACAGCTAGAAAGAACACTGGAAACACGAGGACACAAAAAACAAAAAGCAGAAGGTGGAAATAAAAGTACTTACCGAAATATTGTGCAATTTGTGTTTGTTTTTGTGTTTTTTACGTCTCCATCTCACCCTCCTTCTTTCATCTGTGGTGATTGGTTACTTTTCCCTATCCTATCTTATTTTTAGTGCCCAACAGCAGTTTCTTTGTTTCCATTATCCATATATTGCCTAAATACTTCCCTTTGTTTTGTCCCTTTTGTTCCTATCTCTTCATCTTTTTATTTCCACCTTTTGCTTTTTGGTTTTTGTTTGTTTTCATGGTGTTCTTTCTATCTTTAGTCCATCCACCTTTGTTTCATTCATGTGGTGGGTCAAGATGTGATCACATCTTTTCTCCCCGCCATATGTCTCACCTCTCACATGACTAAGGTTTCTCACCGAAATATTGTGCAATTTGTGTTTGTTTTTGTGTTTTTTACGTGTTCATCTTTCCCTTTTGCCTTCATCTGTGGTAAGTCATGGGTTATTTTTCCCTATCCTATCTTATTTCTATATTAAGAAAATGTTCAACATTCTTTTCCTATGTTCTCTTCAGTCACATGTGCATTGCCTCCTACCATCACTAACATGTTCGCAAATATCTCCTCCCTTCTGTTAACTAATCCCACTCCCTTTCCAGTTGATGTCTCGGTATATTTAGGTTCCCAACTGTTGTTACTACTTTATCACCTCCGCTGAGTATGAAATCAACTTCTCCCTTAAAGTATCATCTTGTTCATTCCTCCAAATTTGGTAAACTCATCTTTTTCCCTTGTGTTTTCCCAATAAAACCACCTGTGGCAACTCATGTGAATCATCCACAAATACCAATGATTACTAACCATTATAAACTTTCCTATTTAATTACCATGGTGCAATCTGTTAACTCATTGTTTCAGATTGCTTCCATTGAACATGTTTCAGCCTCTATAATTTTCTGCAGTTTTCATGTCTCCAATATGCTATGAAACCCTAGTCATTGTCTCTAATCTTATACCAATCATCTCTTCTATACTCTGATCAACTTTATTTTGTAAACCTCTGTCACTGTTATATAAAATTATTTACCTTATCATCATATCTACACTGACATTATCTTAATTTTTGTGTTTTGGCATGTTTTTATAATGTTTACTGCCCATAACCATATTCTAGCCTACTAATTTACTACTGGAATTCATTTCGATTTTAATCTAGAACAGTTACACCATGGACACCAGCAATGTAGGGCTCTACTTAATATTTCTTCTACTTCATACACTAAAATAATATTCCCTTTGTATTCAATACACAGGACATGGTTGGTAAAACCACATCTCTCAGCTTCACCTATTGAGATAGCATGGATATGATATTTTAAGGCTGTCAGCAGCAATTTTTCCTGCTCCATATTAACTTCCTTTATGAAACTAAGGCTACTCATGGCACTCACAAATCTCCACAAAACTTACATTTCAATGCCCAGCAAAGCACCTGTAACCTACATATAACTATTTATGTTTTATTGATCATCTCTATCCATTTTTGCAAAGCATCAGCTGAGAGGCCACACATTCTTTACCACCTGGCTAAAAATGGTATTAGGCTTGCATATGCTTGTAACAGGGTATCCTCTCCTTGTACTCAAACTGCACCTAATTTATGACTGCAACCTAGCAACATGACTTTATTTCTTTTATTTGATTTTTGATAGTAATTGGCTTTGATCAAAGCTGTTTGCTACTTGCCCCCTTTCCCCGCAACCTTATGAGGCACCTCCTTGCCTAAATAATATAACAGGTTATTTCTATTGTCTTAATTGTTTTAACTGACAATATTTTTCCAAAACTGAAAATGTAATTCAATATTTTTTTTTTTAAAAAAATAAACCTTACCTACTCCTAGCAATCCAAAAACAATCCATAGTGCTCCATTCAAATTACTTCCATTAATGAAACAAACCACAGCAGTATATATGACTGAGATGAACATCCCAATTGCCAGCATTATAGCCAAAACTACAAATGGTAGCATCATAAATTTGTTACGCTGAAATAAAAAATAAACATCAATAAAAAAGGTTTAGTAGAATAGTATAAGAAATAGATGAAAAATGTTGAAACCATGTTTGCAGGGCCGCATTTAAGCATAGGCTACATAGGCTGTAGCCTAAGGGCCCATGCCACAAAGGGGGACCTGCACCACCAAGAGGGGGGCCCGCACGGCCTGCACCACAACCCTGGAACCCTCGTCTGAACCAGTAGTAGAGTTTTTTTTTTTTTTTTTTTTTTTTTTTTAAGAAAAAAAAAAGAAGAAAGATCGCCCATAAATTTTTTGGGCCAAATTTAAGCATCAATAGTCGGAAGCAGCCAGGGCCACTGCCGACAGGAGGGCCCACACCACATGTATAGCCTAGGGGCCCACAAAGCCTAAATGCAGCCCTGCATATTTATTTAATTTTAATCATTTAATTATACCATAAGCTTTTGATTATTGTACAATAATTAACAAAAGTTCTTTCAATTTGTTATTGTTCAATTGATTTCTACCAAAATAAAGCTCTCTGGGATGTAGAATACATCTTAGTTAGCAAACACTTATCTATATCTACATCTATATTCTATAATTCATGAAGTTGTAGGTAGCAGAGGAGAAAATTAACTCTGTGCATTCCAATCCTGAATAGCATGAGGCATGGGCATAGCCAGGGTAGGGCATGGTGGAATGCTGTAACATAGCAATTCATTAAAATAAATAAAGTTACATATTGAGACAGATAAAGGCCATAATATTGGTAAAATAAAAGTTTAAGGAATTAATAAAAAGAATAGCAGGTCTAATAGAGATTGTTTGCTTTGATATGTTGGAAAATATAGGATCTCTGAAAAAAGAAGAAGTGTGGGGGATTGTTGGTAAAGATGGCGAGCGAGTAAGATAATCAAGCAGAGGATTAAGTTTTGAAATAATAATAGTTGCATAGTGAGAAGTTTGAAAATAATAGTTGTGGAGAGAAAATTTGATAGATCTTGCTTACATAGTAACCTGCTAATCTTTCAGAATGAACTTAATTCAAGAATATTCCAGACATGGTCAAATGTTGTTGGTATGAGAGGATCTTTGAACAGAACAAACAAAAGGAAATAAATGGCAAAAGATACAATGTTAATTAAGTCTATAAAATCTATTTATTTAACATTCCAACAAACATATTCATTGCAACAGCACTTGCTCCCCTGGCTCCCTCCTTCATTTAGTTGAGCAAAACATACATGTCAATAAAAATTCTCAATTTAATATATAAGGAAATTTTATTAAAATTTATCCAGGACTCTCGCAGACTAGTATGACTAAAAAAACCTCTGCAGCACTCTACATTACCCCTTCCACCTGTGGAGCTGATTCAAATGTGTTGTGCTTACCTGACCTATTCAAGGGGGCCTTCAACGACTCAACCCTACAGTGAAGAATGAGGAATCTGCAGCCAAGTTCACCTCAGAAGCACCATATTGTCCCTCTGTCGATGATGTTGCAGATACTTAAATCTAAAGATACATTGTGGCCATTGGTCAGAGAGCTCACCTTTTTAGCCAGCTGGCAGAAGGACAAGATGATAACCTCCATTCAGGAGTGGCAGGAATCATTGGCTCTGACATGCGCCACAATTTGAATTTATCTACAGATAGACCACTTAGTGGCATATGACATAGCCTGCTCCACATATCAGTTGAGCACCTGGAATATACACTGAATGGACATTGGATTTCTTCTCCGAACCATCTGCCATTTCCCTAAGAGGGCGTCCATAAATTATGTGAGGTAAAATGGGGGGGGGGGAATCTCACCAAGGTGGGGGGGAGTCTATAGAAATCTCATGTGAGGTTTTTTTGAAAAATTGTTGGACTGTAGAGCAAAAAAAAAAAAAAAAAAAAAAAAAAAATCTAACATATGATACGAAAGTCAATTGGGGGTATTTCGTCAAAAAGTGGGGTTTTTAACCAGATTTTGGAAGGGTGAGATCTAAAAAAAGGTCTCAAAAAGTCGGGAGGGCCATTTCTAGGGGGGGGGGGGGTCTGGTAATCCAGAAAAACACCTCACGTAATTAATGGATGCCCCCTAAGGAGCTCAATAAACCATCTATCTTTTGTACTGCTGGTTACGAGAATCACCTTCTGTGGATGCTCAAACCTAGCAGAAAATGGGGGGGGGGGGGGATAGTCCACCATCTCACAGTTCGAGCAAGTCACTGGCAGGTGACCACTGCACGGCATCCATACTCTCTGCCTGGATTACAGGATTATATTGGAAAACATCTGAGCAGTCAGGGTATATCAGGGTACCCATATCACATCTGTTGCAACCTCTCACAACAGTTTCAAGCTGTGTCAACTTCATTAATAAAACTGCAAGATCAGCAACCACAGCCAGTTACTGCACATAGTAATTGCAACACATACTTAAATGTTTAAAACAAGCACTCAAAAAGAGAAATGTGTGAATGAGTGATTCTCTTTGTGCCCTGAACATTACACTGATCTCACATGCTAAGCTGTAGGTGCATAGATCAATTCTAAAAGAGAGCTACAACAGAGAACAGAAAACTGGATGCTGATATACTACTCTCTCACATATAACATTACTGATCATGTGGAAGGTAAAAAGTCGCACCACACTGGCCTGTCTTTTCAAAAATGTTTTTTTATAGGTGTAAATATTATTCTGTGCAAACTTCAGCATGCTGCAAATATATATATATATATATATATATATATATATATTTAGTGAAATGAACCATCACTTACCTTAAATGATGGTTTCATGGGGTGCACATGTAAAAATGCACAAGAACAGGAAAAACGATGAATATTTCAGGACTTGGCATTTCATCAACAGGAGAACATTATAGAGGGAGGGTGGTGTGGGAGACCGTCTCACAAAACAACTGCTAGTCAGGAACATGGTGAGGGTAAATTCAAACAGAGGACAGGGAGAGGGGGACAGTGAATTGGAGCTTGTACCTGAGCAATGTAAAATGTTGCAATAAGTGCAGAAAAATACAATAAAATATTCATAACATAAATGGCCTCCGTCAGACAGCTTTCACTCGGAATCCAAAACATGTAGTAGCTATCTATGCCATCTCCCATGACGCTAATAATTTTAATTCTTGTTTCACGGCCTATCAGAGTCCTCCCAAACAACAGCAACTGCTCTGAACTCAGTAGGAACTTGCCTACCAATACAAACTAGGCACAACGCAACCTCCTGATCTCAATTTGAGATAATACCAGTCAGTTCTTTTCCTTCCCTCTATCCTCTTCTTTCCTCCCTTCCCACTCAGGGCCACCGTAAGCAGGCAGCAAGGCGTGCACCGCACGCGGGCGGCACGTCAAGGGGGGCGGAAAAAACGAGTGGTCGACAGTCACCGCCCTGCGATAGTTGCCACTCCATTGTCACCGCTACAAAATTTGTTAGCTCAACAGCTGCTTTGGGTGGCCAGTGACACTCGGGATTGCAACAATGGGGGCGGCAAATAGTGTTCGAAGGGACGGCAATATCAGTTTTTTGACCCGGTTTGGAAATTTTCTAGACCCACCACTAGCTGTAGGTAGACAGGGGCGGCATAATCGGTATTGCACGCAGGCGCTCAAACAGCTAGCAGCGGGCCTGTTCCCACAGTCTATATTGAACCACCAGAACCAGAGGTGATGTTTAACTACATAGACTTATTTTTATTATTATTGTGTTTTTTCAATTTTGTTTACTTTTACTTTCTAAAATGTTATGTTGAAAGAAAGAAATTTTTTCAAGGTTAATAATTTGGCTATGCCCAATGATCCAACAGTCAGGTTTTTGAATTTATACTGAGATACTACAAAAAAAGTGTTATACTAATTTTCATGGAGCCTCAAAAACCTATCAAAAAAATGTTTACCAGATCTCTTATTATTATGACAAATCTGCTCCTTCTTTCACAATAATTCCCATTTTACTAACCAAAATTAGTCTCATAACTGTTCTTACCTCTACAAAAAATATGTAAAACATTTCTTTACAATGGAAGCAATGAGTGTTAATATTTCTATTACATCTTTCTCTTGGTTTGGCTTTATCTTCATTTACTTTTGCACCGAGCGTGGTGGTGTAACGTCTAGCATTCTGGCCTCGCATTCGGGAGGACGGTGGTTCGAATCCCCGTCCGGGCATCCAGATTTGGGTTTTCCATGGTTTCCCAAATCAGTCCAGGCAAATGCCAGGATGCTTCCTTCAAAAGGCCATGGCCGAATTCCTTCCCATTCCTTGCCCCCCACCCTTTCCCGTCTCCAAAGACCTCGCTGTTAGAGAGATGTTAAGCAGATTAAACAACAAAAAAAAAAAAAAAAAACTTTTGTTGTATACATCATTAATGCTGTGGCATCATTACTGTTACAAATTCATTGTGTGTTCTTCTCACCAACCTCTTTAGCCTCATCTCCCTAGTAAAAGATTTAGTTTCCATACCTCTCTTTATTTTCTTTTTTGGAATATACAGGATTTTAACAAATAAATTATATAAGATAGTTAAAAAATAAAATAAAAAGGGTAATTAGATGACTAAGGGAATTGCCACCAGAGCATATGCTCTATTGTGCCTTTTTATAATTTTACTTATAGCAAAATTCAATTTTGGCCACTTGTTTTTCTGAACAAGTTAATATTCATCAAGAGTACTTCATGATCACTTCTTCTTTCAATTACTTGTGACCCTACAATGTTATCATCAGGCTTTATTCAGAATATGGTCCACATGTGATCTGCTCTACCACTTGTGAAGAGATTACTTCCCTGATCAATGCATTTTCAAACCTCTGTTAGCTTGTATTATTTATCTTATTTTCCTCCCAGTCTACACTTGGTAAATTTAAGTTCCCACCAATAATGGCCATTCTGAGTGCACACATGAACTCATCATTGAGCATTTCTATTTTTTTGTGAATTGTCTGACACATGCTCTTTCCAAGGCTGTATTTACTGGAAAGCACAGCTCCATCTACTATTAGCTTGCTAGACATTCCATAGTTTCAATGAGGGAATGGATGCTTTGTTATCTGTCTGTGAAACATATAATTTGTGATCTATAAGATAAATGTATTATTATTTGAGAAATGTGTAGTTTTAAAGCCATAAATGAGAGACAATCCTGACATTCACCTGCAGAAAACTGCCTAAGTACCACAATTAGGGTGGCCGGAACACTGGATCTGGATTTGAAACCCCCCCTCCCATTGTACCCCCTGATCTAGTGTAAGGGCACCTTAATGTGCACAGCTACACTGTTGGTTTCACCTCTGATGTAGAAATGTGAATTTTAGTTTCTCACTGAGAACTTCATCACTTTGCACTAAGCAGCCAAGTCCCTATTTTTTTTATTCGCCCCAGAAATCTATGTTAAGTAACTCACTACTATAATCCATGAACACCAGTGAACTACAGCAGTTTTTGATAACCAATCTAAAAAAACTCAGAGTCTACTCAGTTTCTGTATAACACTTCATAACTGTCAGGTAAACATCATTGTCAAAAGTGACTGTAAATACAGATTTGTCAGCTGCAGCTATAAGTCAATCATTATCAGTGGCTCTGTGACCTTTTTTCCTCTGCTGAAAGCATCAGTACAACAATACAACACTGCCTTGAGAATCCACAAAGCACTGAACCTGAAATTATTACTAACAAGTGTGCCAAACATAAGATAAGCAAATGAAAATCATTGTTCTTTTATTTGTCCTATATTGTATAATTAAGAAGCTATAGTTTCCACAATTATGTTAAAACCTAAATATCTCAAAGGGACACATCAAATTTTTACAGAAATTATGTGCTAGACTACTTAAACACTAAAGGCAAATAAAGACCAAACTCACCTTCATGGCACCCACAATCAGTAATATTGATATCAGTATAGTCATCACCAAATTTATTGCCAGGATTATCTTCACTGAAAAAAAAGTAACTGATTATATATATATATATATATATATATATATATATATTGAAAGATATGTTCATAAGAGAAATTATGAATAATTTACCGAAAATGCTGACAGAATTTAAAGATAAAATTTGTAGAGGGCAAATGTAGGTGGCTGCAGGATAGGGAGAAGATGGGGGTGTAGGGAAATTGCCACCAGAGCCTGTGCTCCATTGCAATTAAATTAAATTAAATTAAAATTAAATTAAAATTAAATTAATATCATGGGTGAATGGGGATTCATCTAGAAACTGATATGGCTATATTAGAAAACTGAGGGAGTGGGAAGATGCTATTCAGATAATATGAATCGAGAAGGATAAATTGAGGATTTGAAAAATTAAGTAACTGTTTTAATGAGGCTATTAAGGTATATTGCTAAGGGTTAGGGAGGTATAAATCAGAAGGTGAGACTTTTCCAGATAAGCATAAACGAGAAGACTAAAAAAGCTGAAATAAATCTTTAAGATATTTTGAAGGAATTTAAAAAGCTTAAATAAAGCATAAAGGGGCCAGTGTGCATAATAAAATGCACAGATAATACAGATGTATTAAATATGTGTGAATCTGAAATGGTTCTTACCTTCCAGTACTAGTGAGGTTGAGTCTGTAGATTTACCTATTATTATCAGAAGATTGGAGAAGTGTGATAGTAGCATTAGTCAATAACGTGGTAATTTCTAAAACCTATCCCAACCTCCTGTGCAGTGTATTTTTCCGAGCTGTACAATACAATACATTCATTTTCCAAAAATCCCAATATAAGATATTGGCTCTGTGGGATGTGGAAAGTTGTAAATTTACAGATAAACAATTGCATAACAAAATAGACCAGAAGATGTATAGTCACAACATACATGGTACATTAATTACGTCAACTACATTTACATCAACTACTGGCAATTATTTTGTAGATACCTTAGAAATAAATTCTTCAATGAAGTAGAAGAAGTTCTCAATTAAAAATTCTTTTAATTTTTTCCTGAATTTAAACTTATCATCTGCTAGACATTTAGGATGTGTTGGGAGTTCATTGAAGATATGTATCCCTGATTATCGGATCCCTTTTTGAATAAATGATGACAACTTGTAATCCTTGTGAAGATCTTTTTTATGTCTAGAGCTATAATTATGTATTTTACTATTGGTTTCAAATAAGAGTATAATTTGTGGCTACTAAAGACATTAATATATATATATATATTCAGTCACATTTGAATCCTTAACTTCTTTAACAGCTCTCTGCATGAAGTTCTACTGCTAACCCCACACATAATTTTTATTACTCGCTTTTGAGCTCTGAATGTTTTGTGTCTATGAGTGGAATTGCCTCAGATTATTATTCTATGTAACATTAAGCAATGAAAAGAAACAAAATAATCTAGATTCCTTATAGGGAGATCACCTACAGCTGAAATTGTATGAATTAAAAATGTGGCTGCACCCAACAGACATGTACCCTCCAATTTAAATTATGATCAATATGCAAACCTACAAATTGCATACTCTGTACCTGTTGAATCAACTTTTATGTCTATGTTTGTGTCTGTGTTTATGATGATATAATCATATGTATAGGTATGCCTTATTAGGAACACAGATAAAAATCTAAAAGTTGTTTATGATTACAGGGTGGGGACAAAATTCCTTTTTGAAGGCTAGAAGTATAAATATCTTGGCATAAAGTTTGATAATAAACTCAATGGTACAGAACACATCTATCAGGTGGTAGGAAAAGGTTTCAAAATCATTTATTTAATGAAGAGAGTGATGCAAGGATACACCAGAGAAGTTAAGGAATTGGGTTACAAAACTTTGGTTAGACCAGTGCTTGATTATGGTGGTGTAATTTGGAACTAACACTTGGTTATCAAATATAGGAGTTGGAATGGGTGCAAATAAGAGCAGCTAGATTTGTTTGTAGAAATTACCTCAGGACCCAGTCAGTAACTGATATGATAAAGGAACTGGATTGGGAGTCATTGGAAGACAGGAGTGGGGTGAAGAGAGTGCTGGAAGTGTACAACACGTATGTTAGTGGTGGGGCTTGGAAGGATATTTGTCGAAGAATTAGGAATAGTGCATGGAAGGGAAAAGATTATCAAGTCGAAGAATTAGGAATAGTGCATGGAAGGGAAAAGAATATCAAGGACACAAGCTGGCACTAGATTTTATGCATAAGAGAATGTGTAAATTTTCTTTTGTGGGTAAGGGTGTCATGGAGTGGAATAAGTTACCAAGGGAAGTGATGATTAATCTACCAAAAATTCTGAAGGAATTTAAAATTAAAATTCATAAATTGTGGCTTTAATCTGATAGTATATAAGAAAATAACAATAAAAATACTAAGAAATGTGTAAATAGATGATTAGGGATATTGCCACCAGAACATGCACTCCATTGCAATTTAATTCAATTCAATCTGGGAGTAAACTGTATAGATTTTCCTTTGCTTTCAAATTTGCTTTAAAGTCTGTGGTCTCTTATTGGTCCAATGTCAATAAAGCCTTCACGATATCTCTTACATAGTTTGAAAACTCCCTAATAAGAATGAACAAATTAATGAAATGCATAGATATTTACACTTTTTCTGCAATGAGTAATATCTTCTTTATTTATCACACAAAACCTTTATGCTTTACTTGTACACCTGAAAAGATTACTCCTTTTACCATCTTACCTCCCTCCTTGTTGACCTATAATAAGCAGGTGAAAAGTTTAAGGATGTTGGTAAGAACAGAACAAAACATAGTTAAGCTAAAGAAAGACGTTAGTGAACACTTGAAAGCACTAAACAGGAAGTTAATATCGTCAAAAAGGGAAGCTAAAGACAGGTTTGTGAAGAAATTATGGATGGAGGGGAACCATGGAATAATATAGCTTGAAATTTCTATGGCTGGTTTAGAAAACCAAGGGGAAGAGAAGGTAATTATATAGCTATGGATAAGGCTGTATAATAAATTGTTGAAAATATGAGGATGGCAGAGATATTAAGTAACAGGTTTAATTAGACCATGTAATTCATTTCTGTCTGGGGGTATGACAAAGTACTGATGTTAGCTATAACCATGGATACAATTTGATAACATGATACTAAAAACTTACCCACCATTCTTAATTTGCTAGCAAATCCCCTTGTATTATTGCACCACAAGAGATAATGGTTTAAGATTGTTCATAATAAAAGTTACTACTAAAGAACACTCATTATATTCTTTAAAATTGTTGAATTTATACTCATATCAACTCACATTAGCACTTTGCAGAATGTTAAATCAGACTTCGAAGTTGTATAGAATGTTGCTAGTTATTCTTTGAACAAACATACACTGACAAGAAGTATTCACTCTTGCAATATTAAAATGAATTGAAACCTCATTAGAATGAACTTAAAAGAACTATTTGACAAATTGAGAAGTTTCTTAAGTTCCACTTTGTAAGAACCAAGATGTGCACTGGGGTTGGTGCATAAACTTTGAATCTTAACTCTGACCGTGTGTAGCCTTGGCATCACAACCGCATCTAGTGAGTTCTGAAAATTATTTAAGAAAGTTACCAAGACCTCAAAGTCAATTTATTTTTAATGTGGTCAGAACTGAAGATGTGGGGGAAGTAATGGCTAGTATGAAAAACAGTAAGTGCACAGATGTATATGGACTAAGTCCATACCTCTTAAAGATGGGGTCCACATTTGTCCAAGAAGCCTTAACAAATTTTGTTAACACCTGCATTCTGAATAATGAATTTCCAGCTGATCTCAAGATGGTAAAAGTAATTCCAGTATACAAGAAAGGTGACAAATTGGAACTAAATAGCTACAGACCAATTAGTATTGTCCCAGTGATCTCTAAGGTCTTAGAAGCTATTATCTATAGGCAAATTATTAATTACTTTCAACAAAATAATCTTTTTAGTGAATCCCAATTCGGCTTTCGTTCTGGATTAGGAACTGTTGGAGCTGTCATTTCATTTATAAGCAACTGCTTGAACAATGTTGATAAAAAGAATCCTGTGGCTGCCAGACTGTATGACTTGTCAAAAGCTTTTGATACTGTATCTCATAGTGTACTGCTGGATAAGCTGAGGTATTACGGTTTTCAAGAAAATGCCTTACTGTTGATTCAATCGTACTTGAGTGGCAGATATCAGAAAGTTGTGTTGAATAATTGTGAATCAGATTTCTTACCAGTGAATCATGGGGTCCCTCAGGCTTCAATTCTAGGCCCTTTACTTTTTATTATATATGTGAATGATCTACCTAAAAATATCTTGGATCCATGTGCTGATAGCTATCTCTTTGCTGATGATCTGAATGTAAGTTTTAGTGACAATTCATATGGAAATATGAAGTCAGCAATAAAAAATGTTTCTGGAATTGTTGAGGACTGGTGCACTGCTAATCTGCTGTGTCTAAATAGAGATAAAATACAGAATATAGAAATAAGTTATTTTAAAGATGATATCAACCATATGAATTGTGTTAATTATGTTAAGTTTCTTGGTTTCTCTATAGATTCCTGTTTAAGTTGGAATAAGCATATACAAGCAACAGCTTCTAAATTGTGCCAAGGGATCTATATGCTAAGAAGACTGAGGTCTAGGGTGAGCAAAGATGTATTGAGAATGGTCTATTATGCTCAAATTCATAGTCATTTATCATATGGGGCAATACTGTGGGCACATCAGTCCTCTGCTCTAAGGTTATTCAGACTTCAGAAAAAGCAGTGAGAATTATTGGTAACCTTCCTTCTCACAGTCACTGTAAAAATATTTTTGTTCATTTTGGTATAATGACTCTACCAGCTATATTTACCTTTCAGTGCTTAATGTATATTAAGGAGAACTATGACAAATATGAACTGTTAGGTGTGAATCATACTTACAGTACTAGAAATAGAAATAATATAGGTTTCTTCAGGTGTGGGTATAGTTCCACTCAAAAAACTTTCTACTATGTATCCATCAAGCTTTTTAATGCCATACCAATGAAAATAAGATTACTTCCAAATAAAATGTTTAGGAATGTAATAAAAAAATTACTTGTTAATAATTGTTTATATAAAATTGAAGATTTTTATGAGGTAGCAGCTAACATGAGATAAATTTGGAATATTTATAATGCATTGATGTATCAATTTTTACTGTCTTTGTAATGCTACAGATGTTCTCTGTAGTTTATACAATAAATATGCAATATACAATACAATATAACAGTTTTGGCTTAAATAGAATAATACGGTAGCCACACAGATTTTAACCTAAAATCTATGCAAAGGTAAAGTTAAATAAATAGTTCAATGTCATTTAAATAACTATATTCTACAATTTCACAAAACCAAAAATTGTACAGGCAATCAGATGACTTTTCCAAAGTAATGTTTTACAAGTTCGATTAACCAGTCAAGCCAGACCACACCTCAATAGTTCAAACTTTTAGTTGTAATAATTAAATGAAAGAGAATCACACGCTCCCATTGTTCCACAGTTTAATAAATTCAAACAATCACGAGGCTCCACATTGCTGAAAATTACTGTAACGAGACATTATGTTCAACTTGAATAAAAGAAGAAGGATAACTCCCAAAATAAAACTTGCACAGCAGTGCTTGATATAAAACTTTCCGGTCAACTGAGCTACATGTTATCATGTTCGCGGATCCTGGAAGACTGAGACCGAACAACTGCATGCACGCATTTATATTACATAGTGCTTCTCGAAGATTCCTAGCGACTGCTTTCTCATGCAAACCGTGAGAACAAAAACTTTTCCTCATTCACAGGGATGGCTGCTGGAAGCTCGTCAGATATCAAATTGCACGTCTGAAGTCCTTAAATTAGCTAATCTGACCTTGACAATAAAAATAATTCAATCTTTCTGAAATTTTAAAACTCATTAGATCTTTAAGTAAATATTAACTTTAGTTATTATACAAAATATCCTAACTTTAATCGTTTAGCCGAAAATAAATAATTTAGATATGACCTTTCACAATCCAACTCCAGGTGAATGCCGAAAAATGTTGAAATTAAAAATATTGAAAATACTATCTTAAAAACTGTAAATCTGCTTTCTAACTTGAATAAATATAAAAACTAACTTTGAAAATGAAATGCAATAATATTCTATCCAATCTAACTCGTGGTTCTAAGAACAAAGTTTTGTCACGCAGTTACAAAATTTAACAGATTTCATTGTCAAAAGTTTCTATCACCTGACATCTTCACCTTACTAAGATATTCCAAGTTCTGAATGCTACATGATGTAAAATTTTCTAAAGCCACATCATGAGAATTTTTCTAAGTTCTTACTGTTTCCTTATCATGAAATGAAGTGACACTTAGAAGTTTTCTTGACAAGCTGGAGTAATGAGGAAAACTGGCTAGGGTATATATATCCTCATGAACATGAAATATTTTTTCACTTTCCCATGGTAGCTTATTTTAGTCCAATTTTTTTTCTGAAACTTGGAAATTATGTGGGACTGGCTATTTTGAATGTATTTGCCTATGATAAATTTTCTCCCCAACTTCTTTATTTAGCAGTTATTAAACACTTAAGTGCAAGGGATGATTATTTTACTTATTTATCTGTAACTTAAATGATTTTTAGTTCCCCCATAGAGTTAAATGTCTGAACAGTTTTGATTCTGTTTCCTACTTAACCTGGCCTAAGATTTTATTCCGATGCTAGTTAGCTGTTATAATAAATTCACTATGTAACAAAAATGGTTTATGTTTATTTCTTTATATTTATTCTATGAACATTGTGTGCTGAACATGAATAAGCCATTAATTTATTTCTGGTGTTGATTGTTCTTGAAACTATGTCAGTTTTCAATAAATTTATGTTTATACTTGTATCAATTATTCACAATGCTAATAGTTTTAAGTTATCTCCTCTAACTGATTTTCAGCTTATTACTATGTTACAACAGTTACAGACAATCATTCAGCAATGGTAGTGGGAAAATGAGAGCAGAAGGTTTTCCACATAGTAGATACAAGTAAATAATAATAGAAGAGATATATCCTGAAGATATGATGAGGGAACTAAAGTTTAGCTAAAGAATGTAGAGGGGCTTGTGCAGATGATAATGCTCTAGATGTATTTCGGATAAGATAATACTGTACCTTGAAATATTATGTAGACAAAGTCTACAGACATGCTGCTAAGGGAGCATCCACAAACTATGTGACTCTCTTGAACCTTTCCTCCCTACCTAAGAGCCTGATGTGGCTTTTGCCTTGACAACCCCATCCCCTCTCCCATGTAGCACGCAGCCTTTTCCAATTAATTCCAGAAGACTGTTTGAACTTTAATCTCTTGGAAGACTATCATTAAAATTATTGATTATTGTGTACATATTGAACACAACTGATATTTGCATTATGTACCTTTCTATAATTATGAACATTTTGAATGAAATGTAGACACTAGACTAGCCACTTCTGTAAATGATGAATTATTGGTACAGTCAGGGATCCATTTCTTCTTGAGGTGTTATTAAAAACATTTTCCTTATTTCATTCATCACTGTTCATTACTTGATAAAACAGAACAAACTATACCTGCCACATTAGGGGGGGGGGGGAAGCAGCATTTTTTGTTCTTCCTTTATAAGTTAATGTTTTATTATAAATAAATATACACATACACTCCTGGAAATTGAAATAAGAACACATTGACGCCGGTGTGTAAGACCCACCATACTTGCTCCGGACACTACAAGAGGGCTGTACAAGCAATGATCAAACGCACAGCACAGCGGACACACCAGGAACAGCAGTGTTGGCCGTCGAAGGGCGCTAGCTGCGCAACGGTTGGGCACCGCCGCAGTCAGTGTCAGCCAGTTGTCGTGGCATATGGAGCTCCATCTCAGTCTTTAACACTGGTAGCATGCCACGACAGCATGTACGTGAACCGTATGTGCAGTTGACGGACTTTGAGTGAGGGCGTATAGTGGGCATGCGGGAGGCCGGGTGGACGTACCGCCGAATTGCTCAACATGTGGGGCGTGAGGTCTCCACAGTACATCGATGTTGTCGCCAGTGGTCGGCGGAAGGTGCACGTGCTCGTCGACCTGGGTCCGGACAGCAGCGACGCACGGACGCACGCCAAGACCGTCGCATCCTACGCAGTGCCGTAGGGGACCGCACCGCCACTTCCCGGCAAATTAGGGACACTGTTGCTCCTGGGGTATCAGAGAGGACCATTCGCAACCGTCTCCATGAAGCTGGGCTACGGTCCCGAGCACCATTAGGTCGTCTTCCGCACATGCCCCAACATCATGCAGCCCGCCTCCAGTGGTGTCGCGACAGGCGTGTATGGAGGGACGAATGGAGACGTGTCGTCTTCAGTGATGAGAGTCGCTTCTGCCTTGGTGCCAATGATGGTCGTATGCGTGTTTGGCGCCGTGCAGGTGAGCGCCACAATCAGGACTGCATACGACCGAGGCACACAGGGCCAACACCCAGCATCATGGTGTGGGGAACGATCTCCTACACTGGCCGTACACCTCTGGTGATCATCGAGGGGACACTGAACAGTGCACGGTACATTCAAACCATCATAGAACCCATCGTTCTACCATTCCTAGACCGGCAAGGGAACGTGCTGTTCCAACAGGACAATGCACGTCTACATGTATCCTGTGCCACCCAATGTGCTCTAGAAGGTGTAAGTCAACTACCCTGGCCAGCGAGATCCCCGGATCTGTCCCCCATTGAGCATGTTTGGGACTGGATGAAACGTCATCTCACGTGGTCTGCACGTCCAGCACGAATGCTGGTCCAGCTGAGGCGCCAGGTGGAAATGGCTTGGCATGCCGTTCCACAGGACTACATCCAGCACCTCTACGATCGTCTCCATGGGAGAATTGCAGCCTGCATTGCTGCGAAAGGAGGATATACACGGTACTAGTGCCGACATTGTGCATGCTCTTTTGCCTGTGTCTATGTGCCTATGGTTCTGTCTGTGTGATCATGTGTTGTATCTGACCCCAGGAATGTGTATATAAAGTTTCCCATTCCTGGGACAATGAATTCACGGTGTTCTTATTTCAATTTCCAGGAGTGTATATACATAGTTAAACAGACAAGGCTCACAGCTGGCAGGTGTTGAGGCCACTACAACAGGATCACCAGTCATAACCACTATAACATGACATCAAGTTGCTCCAACCATGCCACTGCCTCTAGCATAGCCAAATTTAAGTTTTCCACACTACCAGGAGAGACACGCAGTGGACAATCCTGCACAATTTGCATCACAGTTTGTGAAACCTCACCGCAGTCAGAGTACGGAGAATCTGCCCAGCCCCAGGTATTGAGAGTTGAAGCAGTTCTTCCCATACTACATCTAACATGACTTAAATTGACCACAGTAAGTTGAATCCTGGTAGAGCCATTTATAAATAAATAATATAAAATGAATCTTAATAATACAGCAACTTTCTACTTGAAGTTAAACCTGTCATACAACCTTAATTTTGCCAATGCATTGTAAAAATAAGTTAATAGGGCTGTGAGCTCAAAAGTATTCAACATGTTTAAAGTAATTTTATAACAGTTTTCAGATAAGAAACAGGATTAAACAATAAAGTTCGATCACGATGAAATGTAAACATTAACTATGTAGAAGGTTTGGTTTATTTTCTAACAGATTTTTCTACCTTCATATACAAAGGTGCAGTAAAAAATTATGATGCAAATGAGGTGCAACACTTTAGGCTAATAAAATAGTACTGAGGAGACATTTGAGATTTACTGTGAGTTTGATACACAAGGAAGAAAAGCCGCCAAAACAGTTCTTTTTTTTTAATTTCACAACACTAAGTTTTAAGTTAGAGTAAAGCTTTATAACTGAAAAGATGCAGAAAAATTTGGATTATATTACATAGGAAATTAGAATCTTCAGGTAAAGCGGAAGTAACTTTTTTGAAAGAAAAGATGGTTTTGGGATGACTTACTCATTTTAAATGTTGTGGAGTTAGTTATAGAAATTAGAGTATATTTAAAACAAATTGGGCTTTTTACTATGTAGATAGAATGATTTTTGTAAAGATTAAAGTAATATTTTGGTTGAAAAGAGGAAAAGAAGATTTGAAATTTGAATGAGAAAATGGTGGGATGATGTCAAAGAGTTTTAATAACAGATTATGAAAGTATGAAAGAAACATAAATAAAGGAAAGCATATAGCAAACAAAACACATAACCATCAGATAGAAAATTAAATTCTGTAAGGTTTGATATGCATTACAGCTCAGTAGCACCTACACTTTTAGAAATAAATAATATCTAAGTTAAAAAAAAAAAAATAAGATGCAAATTTCACTACGAAATATAGTCGCAATCAAGCCATGTTATATATCAGAATTTAGGAAAGGCTCTTTGGAATATTTTAAATAAAGAATTTGCACATAAGCTCAAAGACCTTTAGAATGAGAAGAAATTTTAAGTTGTAAAACTTCAGGAATTTTTTTTATTAAAGAAAGGTTGAACTGAGGGGAAAATTTAAAAGAAGTTAATTTGACAGTCAGACTGGGAGCTACAACATATAAAATTTTCAGGAAGATCAGAGGAAAAATAAGGATTAGGTTTACACAAGAATCAAGAAAATTTCATCAGATATTCTATATAAGAAATTGGAGTGGCCATATTAAAGTCAGTGTTTCAAGAAGCTTGATCGAGGAAGAACATGTGCATGAGTTGCTGACTCGTGCCATGCGCTAGGCAGGAAAAAGTTGAACGTGGAATTATCATGATGTAGTCTGCCATTGTCCTTTAGCTTCAACATCTGGTGGAAGTGAGGCTTTGCTTTCAATGACATAGAACTTTGATAAATTTTGGGGGTCTTCAGGAGCTGCTTGCTGCATGTATCATTGGTTTAACCTTCAACCAGTTTTTTGTGAGATGAGTCCGGTGTCTTAAATTTTGATAACGTATGTTGTAAAGTGTTTTGAACAATACACAGATTTAAAAATCAAGAAAGAGTCTACAGTGAAAAATTATTCATGAAACTACATTCATCTCCTGGGGTTATATCAGGGGACTGGTCACCAAAGATAAAGAACCCTTAGGCAACATTAATGGTTATAGTTTAAGTGCAAGCTGTGTCCTTAACCCCCGGCAAGCAGTTAGCCTTAACAAACCAAAGTCATAGGGAAACAAAAACTAAACATCGATATCTAAAACTAATACAATTTTTCCACATTCATTTCCACAGGTAGTACAATTAAAGGCAATCGTTTTGATGTACAGTTTGTCTAGGAACTTTATTAAAAGAGAGAGAGAGATTTGAAAAAGTGCTTCACCACGTCGTAGACATGGCATCAGCAAACAAGAAAAGCATGATGGACTTGGAAAAATCAGTTATTTAAAAGAGATAAACTAAATTTAACTGTTACAACAGATTTTCAATGTTGGGAACCTCATTCTGACCAAAATTTTGGCTTGTAAGTAAATTCTAAGTACGTTTTTTTTTATTATTATTATTTTATTTTAGAGAAATAAAGGAAACAAAATTGATCAATAAAATAGTTGAGATGAGAGAAGTAGACTCAAAAGACATGGTAAAATTAATTAAATAATAATAACATAACATTATGACAGGAAGTTGAGATTTAAAAGGTGAAAAACAGAATTTTGATATCGAATCTTGAAAGTTACCTAGACACGTATGTGTATCTTTCAGAATTAAATAACTCCTAAACAAGTAGAATTACAAGAAAAGTTGTCATAACTTAAATTACTCACAATAAATCAAATCGAACTAATAATGGCATACCGTGAGAATCTGGAACTTTCACATTTCACAGGAGAAATTTAGTTTGCCATGGTTAAGCACCAATAATTTAGTAAAAGGGATGCCATCTTCCCTTGCTAAGCCCATCATAATCCAACAGTCAGTTGGTATACATAAACTGCATCAGCCGATGACGCATCTTTAATCTAAAAACTTGTATTTCAAACTTGTAGGCAAGAAACTTCCTGGGACAAAGTTCGTGGATTTTAGGAACTATTTTGATGAAAGTGAACTTAAAAATTTATTCAGTGATTGAAACTTTAATTAATTCGTGTATAAAACAGTTCTACTAACTTCACACAAAATGGTGTTACAATTCAATTAATGGTTGCAAGAGTGAATACTTTTATTCAGTGTATGTGTTTCTTGAAGAATAACCTGCTATCACCTTGTTTGTTTTCAAAGTCCGATTGAGTACCAGTATGTAAAATGTGTGATCTGTTACCAGTTTAGCAACACAACCTTTTAAAAAATATATTACTTAACTATCATCTATGAATTTTCTTTATGTTATCCAAGACCTGTTAGACGTTGTGGGGCACTTAATTCAACAGCTTAGTGACCAAAGAACAGATCCATATAGTTTCTAGTAAGGTTATAGTTACAAATGTTGCAGTACCACAAGTAATATTTTGCCATTACAATTTGCTGCAACACAACTAAATTAAATCTATCAGTTTGGGTATGCAATCCAGATCCCTCTGGAGCTGTTCATAATCATGTTATATAATAATTTAACTTATAACTGTAAATCATCAATGCAGTTATTAATCAGAATAACAAACAGCAACCAACCCTGTACACTAGCCTATGACTTGCCAGTTTTCACATCGGTCACTTTTTACATTGTTTTATTTTCTACGTTTTAAGAATTTTTTATCCAGTATGTCACCCTTTCCAATTGTTTCATACTATTTAACACCATCTTACTATGTCAAATACCATGGTGAGATTCTTTGTTACAGTATCAGCTTGGCCTCCTTTATCTATTACATCATACAATCGTATTGTAGGATTAATTCTCAGTCTCTGAGTTTGGAATTGAGTAACTGTAGTTGGATCAGTTCCATATATCACGTAAAACTACTGACCAATTAATTATAAAATTATTAAATTTTGTAATTGGTAAATAGATCTTTATAGTTACCATAAAGATATAATAAATTAATAACAGGTGTCAAATTTCATGCACAATAAGCTATTTTATAATCATTTTTCATGAGTGATAAATAAATGAAATGCTGAGAACTTTTATGACGTAGTTTTGAAATAAATTAATTATAGAGTGTTTTCAGACATGAAGACACTTAAAAACAAAAGTAACTATACAATTTTAAGTTACAAACAATGGTTCGAGTAAAGGAAAATTTGATTTCTAAGGGTTCATATTGCATCACAGATTATCACTAAACAACAGTAATTTCATTATGCAATATTTGAAAGTTGATTCAAAATATCTTCAAATAGGGTTGTTATTTTCTTCTAAGTAACCAACATTTCATTAATAATAACAATGACTTGCCTAAATATTAGTTTTATCCTAATGGCCTCATTTATGCTCAAATACAAACTCTGCTTGATTTATACAAGGTAAAGAAAATAAAGTAGTATAAAAAGAGAAACAGTACTTACCAACAGTAGGAGGAAGTGTATCAATGACTATGGTCTTCATCTTTATATTTGTCACAAGAATGACAATTAGAGTACTCAAACCAATTATCTAAAAGAAGAAAAACAATTATTTGTAGAAGTTATTAGTTCTGTGGGATAAAAATTAACTAATAATGTTAGAGTGACTAAATGGTACTGTATACCATTTCACTAATATTTGCAGCACACAGACAAACAAATATTAAAAACTATGATATTTAAGTCTACCTACATCAGGAAAAATAAATATTTGAATTAATAACAGAATAAAAGTTGAACTGAAAGTGTATTAAATGATAGATGTTTAACAACAATAAACTGAAAATACAATTTACAGCAACCCAGCAGAAAGTGAATCAGAGGAATGAAATGCATTTTGTGGACAGTACTTCATTCACTCCTCCCTGTAATTTAACACTGGTAAGGAATCAAGATGGAATTGATAGTCTGAAATTTGACTCTTGTGGGAGTAGTCAGATATACGAATATGTAACTTTGAATCTGAGAAAGGCAGTTTATATAAGAATGAAGATCTGGTAATTCCATCAGACTAATTCTGATATTGATGGACTCTTATAGACTATACACTTACTGATCAACACATTGCTTTTTTTGTAAACAGGATTTATCATTTTACATGACACAGTGCATTAATGATACCTCACTTGATATTATGACCTGACTGCTGTGGATTCAGATTCTTCCAATATACATCGTGCTTACAACCTATTATTTTTATGCAGATGTTTATAATCATCTTCACTGTTAATAACATAATAACTTAATATTGTGTTTTTTCCTCATGAAGATATGTGTCTGTAACAGTAGTTGAACAGCTTAAATACATAACTAGAAATGATAAATAAAATCAAGAAAGAAGGGAATAAATAGTGTTCAGTCACATTAAGTTAAGTACGTGTAACTTGCTTGATACAGCAGCATTGAATGATAAAAATTATGACTAAAAACAGTATGGTTATGTGTTGAGTACTGACGTATTGATTCCTTCTGCTGATGGCTATCTTTATATTTGACAATGATAACATGAGACTCAGAACTATTCCATTATATTCATACAGTACATCCTGAGATACATAGACATTTTTAATTATAAGAAAATTGAGTACATGTGTAATTATTAGGAACAACTATTGGAATGTTGTAGTCTTTTCTGGTGCATGTTCTATTATTGAGACATGCTGAAAGAATTAAATAAATTTGTTTCAGGATTAGATACTCTTTCTGGTTAAATTTTTGAAGTGCTGGGGTATTTTAAACTATTATTAAAACTGGTGAAAGTTTTCAAGCTTTTTGCTGTGTCAAAATTTTCTTGCCTGGAACATTTCAAAAATCACCATAACTCTCCATATTTTCATCCAGTATTCCTCAAAAATGGTCTTGGAGTTGGTTAAGCTAGAAACAACCTTAATAAAATACTTCTATTGGTAGAAAGTTACACTGCTGATAAACACAACATCAGTACATGTGTTTAATACCAACTACATTTAAATGTAATGCTGTAAATTCCCAGGTTACTGAATCCCAAATAATCAATCTCACTAACAGTAAGAAACATGCTTTTAATCTTCATTTTAATCTTTGCAGTTGAACATTGTTTTGAAGCAATATTTGCTCATTACCACTCTCCCTTATAATTCTCCCCTGCTTTGGAGGTTACAGTATCTACGAAATGTAAAGGATTCATCACTTTATTTGGCAGTGCAAGTAACATGCCATAAATAATTGCCTGTGTGGCAGGAAACTAATTCAAAGGCAGCAATACTGTGAATTAGGTGTGTACTTTTAGACTTGAGGAAACAAATATTTTGGCTCTGGATTCTAGGAGAGCCTTGTCATTGAAGCTGGTATGATTGGAAACACTGATTACTTAATGAACAGAGAATTCAGTTACCAATTTATCCAGTCCTGGAAACATGCACTCAAATTGGTAAGAGTACAGTGCAGCAAGAAGAAGGAAGAAACCATTGCTGAAGGTATATAGTTGACAACTGTTAGTGAGGCAGATGTTGCTGTGCCAAGAGGGTGTAGTTTTGTCCCAAAACATAGACTTGTATTGCAATGTCTACTGCGTCTGCTTGCTTCATTTCAATCGAAGTGTGGCTGAAAATGATGATAGCGATAGTTTCCAAAATGTCCTATTACTGTTGTTTGCCTATGTAATTGACACCATGAAACCCAGGGATTGCACATATTTTAATTTGGTTCCATATTTATTACAAAAGACATGTTTGTAAATATCTATTAACCGTGCATCACACTCAGAATAATAAATGTTATAACTGTCATATATCTCAAATTGTGCTACTGTCATCCAAATGAATATTATTATGTAACAAAATTGTTTATCTGTTACATAATTGTATATGGATTATTATGTGACAGTATGCTGAGCAGTTATTCTTATAAATAAAAATCAATGTCTGTCTGCCTGTCCTCTATGAACTCCTAAACCGTTCATCTGATTATGGTGAAGCTTTGGTGAGTTGTAAAGTGCACATCTGCGAAGGTACCTAGAATTTTTCTTCTTCGAAAAACCACCCCCTCTCCCCCATAACACCCCATATTTTTTTTTTTTTTTTTTTTTTTAAAAAAGGAGATTTTTACCAATTTCTATGGAAGTTTACTGATGTATACTATACAAAAAAAAAAAATACTTCATATGGTTTCCAAAAACGCATCCCCTCCCCCCTTCCCACCCCTTAATTTTTACACAAAACCACACTTTTTAACTCATTTTGATGGAAATTTGCACATGTACACTTTTTTTTTTTTTTTTTAAAATAGAAAAATACTGTAGACATTAGTTTTACAAAAAACCAATCCCTCTCCCCTTTTCGACCCCTTCACTATTGTCAATGTTGTTTATACAAAGCTACAGTTCCTATCCGATTTTGAAGGAAGTTTTCACATGTATACTTTAAAACAAACAGAAAAATACTGTTTACTTTCAATTTGCCAAAGCCCAATCCCACCCCCTCCCCCTTCACCCCTTCCCCATTAATTTCCAGCGGTCTTTATTGAAACCCACAGTTTTTATCTGATTTCAATGGAACTTTGCATTTGAATACTTCAAAACAAGGATAAAAATGCTATTTACATTTGGTTTTAAACAACCAACTGCTCTCCCACTTTACCCCAACCTCCTAATTTTTGTCAATATTTTCATACAAATACTCACAGTTTTTATATGATATCGATGGAACATTGCACTTGCAAACTATAAAACAGACAGAAAAATACGGTCTATATTTAGATTGCAAGAACCAAAACCCCCTTCTCCTTTAGCTCCACCCTTATTTTTTTTCAATGTTCTGTATACATACTCACAGTTTTTATCCGATATCGATGGAACTTCACACACGTTAACTTTGTAACAAGAAGCAAAATACTGTCTACATTTGGTTCCCAACTCTCAACCTCTCATTCCATTTATGCCCTCCTCACTTAATTTTCAATGTTCCTTACACTAACTTTATTCAATGTGGATAGAACTTTGCACATGTACAAATTAAAGCATAGAGAAAAATGCTATCTATCTTTGGTTTACAAAGCCCACCCACTTTCCCTATCACCCAAATTAAGAAAAATTCACACTTGAAACCAATCAGTATTTTTTGGATTTATCTTGAAAATGCTGGGGAAATTAGACAAAGTAGATAGCGACATTATTAAAGTACACATTATTTCCTTGTAAACAGCACTGGACAGATTATGATCAGACAATTGCTGACAAAGAAATTCGAACTTGAATTTTATAAATTATTTTAAAGTTTTTGTGACAACACACAAATCTACAGTTTTTATTTGATGTCGAAGGAAGTTTGTACACATATGCTTTAAAATAAGTGAAAATGATGTTTATATTTAGTTTACAAAACTGCACCCACTCTCCTGTTTCATCCCTCTTAAGACTGATTTACACATGCAACTTTTCTCTGTTTAGCATATATCTCCAAAACAAACTCAGATTTTTTTGTATATTTGCTGATTGAAATCACCAAAAACATTGCATATCCAATAACATTGCAATAAACTTGAAATTGAATGATACAGGAATTAAAATTTCTACATAAATATCTAATTTTTACTAAATACAAACTTTTAGATGTATTCATTTAATCTATATTTGTACTCAAGTCTAGCAATAGTGAAGGATTGCCGGGTCAGCTAGTATTAATATAGAATTCAGCTATTAAGACATCATCTGTAAGACAGATAAGAGCTGTAAATCCTGAGACAGTATTAAATCTAATTTAATTGCAATGGAGCATATCCTCTGTTGTTAATTTTCTTACCATCTGTTTACTCCTTTCTTAAAGTTCTGCTTCTTCCTTTTCTTATTATTATTATTATTATTATCTAAATAAATTTTTTCAGTTCCAAGAATTTTAAACTTATTTAATATGATTTTACAGCTGTCTCTGTTAAATGCTTAAGAAAGATCAAGTGCCACACTGTCAACTTGTCTCTTGTCCTTTTCATCTGAAATATCTTGCATGTAGGTCACCAAATCGGATTCACATAAATATCCTTGCCTAAAACCATGTTATCGATCTGCAAAACGGTTTCATTCCTCAGACAGTTCTGATTTGGTTGCATATTATTCTGTTCATTATTTTGCCTATCACTGATGTCAAGGTAACTGACCTGTAATTTTCAACTCTATTTGCCACACATACTTTATGGACCAGTAAACTTTGCTCTTTTTGATATGCAGCAGGACATCACTCCATTTCAAAGTAGGGTTCCATATTGTATTGCACTATTTTTAATATATAGTTGATAGGGATAATTTGAACAACAGTGTAATGGAAAAAGAAAGGAATGTTGACACTGTGTTTTAAGAACAGAATTTGGTAGAGCTATGAAAGATTTGAAATCAAATAAGGCACTTGGAATTGATGGGTTTTCTGCAGAAATTCTGAAATCCTAAAGAGAAGAAGGAATTCAAATATTGCTTAAACTGACATCAAACAGTTACAAAACAGCAGAGTTTCCTACTGATTTTAATGAAAGTATTATCTTCATACTTTCAAAGAAAACACAAGCTGACAAATGTGTGAATTATTGCACTATTAGCCTAACACCACACACTTTAAGATTACTGTCCAGGATAATACACAAAAGATTAGGAAGTATAGTAGAAGGGATAACATGTGAAGACCAGTTTGGGTTTAAAAAAAAACCACACTACAATACAAAGCATTTCTGTCTTTAATACTTGAAGGACAGATCAAGAAAGACAAAGGTATTTTTATGGCATTGTTGGTTTAGAAAAACTTTTGATAATGTTAGGTAGGATAAGATGTATGGAATTTTAAAGATGCCAGGTGTAAATTATTGAGACTGCAGAATATAATCTATATAAGAATCAAATGCTATAATAAAAATAGAGAATCGTGAGAGAAATGCATCAATTATATAGGGTGTGTGACAAGGTTGTAGCCTATTCCTGTTAATATCCAACTTGTCTGTAGAGGAAGCAATGAAGGAAGAAACGAAAAATTTGAATGTGCCATAAGTATCAAGGAGAAAACATCAGTGTACTAAGATTTGCTAATGACATTGTCCTGATAGCAGAACAAAGGATCTTGAGAATTTACCTAATGGAATGAACCAAATACTGAAGGAAGATTTTAGACTAAATAAAAACCAAAGACAGATAAAATTGAGCAGAAATGATAGTAATAATAGTAGATTAAATTTAAAATAGGATCAGATGCGAAAGGAGAAGTAAGTGAATTCTGTTACTTAGAAAGTAAAATTACAACTGATAGCTGAAGAAGGAAGTATGTTAAATGCAGAACAGCAGTAGTGAAAAGAGCCTTCTTGAAAAAGAGAACATCGATCTGGGACTTAGAAAGAACTTTTTAAAACTCTATATGTGGAGCAGAGCTCTTTAGGTAGCAAAGTGTGGACTTTAGGAATACCAGAAAGAAGGAAAATTGAAGCATTTGAAATGTGGTGCTATAGAAGGATGCTGAAAATTAAGTGGACAGATAAAGCATGAAATGAACATGTTTGGTAAATGATGGGTGAGGAGAGAAGTTTGTGGTAGAGTGGGTAATATTTTAGGACATAGTGGATTGGTTAATCTGTTATTGGAGGGAACAGTCAAGGGGTAGAAGTGCAGATGTAGATAAAGATTAGAATACATTAAACACATAATTGAAGACATAGGTCAGGATCTATTTAAAATTTTGTAGTGTGCTTATTTCTACTTTTATAGAGAAGTTCCTCCTTTGATTCACTCCCTTCCTTCTGAGGTGTGCCTAATGTTCTCATTAATACAGTCACTCAATATCTCTGCTATTTTCAACTCCTCAGTAACTTCTACCTCACCTTATCCACAACTGTCTGAAAACATTCCATTCCACTTGGTTCTCTAACACTGCCATAGAAATTTATAGATTCACCAATCAGTGATATTCTTCATAAACCATCTTTAGCTTCCCTCTTTGCTTATATTAATTCCTCATTTAATTGTTTCAAGTGTTCACTATGCCTTGTTGTCTCTTAACTCTGTTGTGTTCTCTTCCCACTAATCTCCTTATTATAATATGCTGATTCTGTACTTTAACCTAATCTAAACTATCCTAGCATAACTTAAAACAACATTGCCTTTTTATTATCTCCTTGAATGCTTCCCACTTCGACTCCACTGTACTTATGCCTTCCTTCTATATGCTGAAACTCGTACTGAAATTATCTTTAGTTCGGAAATTTATGACTTTGTTCACATTTCCTCCTTCAATTTTGACCACTTGTTTACTGAATCCTCTGATATCCATGACAACTGTTTTGTGATCACTTATTCCTTAAATTCTCTATGAGCATACAGGGTTGTCTTCAGGATCATTAAGAATATATCAAAAATATTTGGTTCCTTAGTGTTCTGCTTCATCACTTTTTTAAAGCCTCCTTCCCTTACTAAGGTGTTTGCAAACCTTAGTTCCTTTGTGTTAGTAATCTTATTTTCTACACAGTTGGCACCTCATAAATTTAAATCCACACCAATAATAATGACTTGACACTCCCCTCTGATTTGTGAATATGAATTACTTTCTCTTCAAGATCCATGTCATCATCATTCACTATTCCACTATAATAAGCAGTCAACACCCTGTTCTTTTTCTATAACCACTAGAAAAGAAAATTCACAGCTAGAACTCATAACTGTGACATATGAACACCAGTAAACAGTAGAAGCCTTTGCTAACTGAAATTTATACCGCCCTCCCCCTCGACAATCACTCCTCTATCTCTCCGGTACCCTATGTAACAATGTGGGAAAATCCTCATCTCTATTACTCCTCCTTTTATCAAAAAGTCTACCCCTATGTATGTCTGTTTGAGCTAACTAGAATCATATCAAGTCTTCGTATTTAATTTGCTTTGAATGTGTATACATATGTTACAACTTGGGTTGTTAGCCCTTGGGGGACCTATACTTTATTGTGGAATTCAAACCAAACACGTGTTTTGGCATATTTCACTTTAAAACCGCAAGCTGTGGCAGAGGAAAAGGCTGGTTAATGGCTTATAAAAATTCCAACCAAGACCATAATTTGAACTGGGGACATATTGTTCTCCAGCCAGACATCTTAACCATTTGTTGCGATCAACGAGGGTGCTTAGGGGTCGCGATAATGTGATTCTGTTTAGCTTAATGATTGTTAGGTTTGCAGGTTTGTCTATGTTCTGAAATTATTATGTGGTTCACTTTTTAGTCCACTTGTCCACTCGAGATTTTATTCACAATTTCCATTCATGTTTTTCCATCACCACCAAATTTTAGTTAATTTACTTGACTGAACAGTACTGGACTTCTCACTAAGATTTTAAGCTTCATCCAATACATACGTATAAGAAAGAGAACAATTAATCTCTTGCCTTCTGGTTTACTTTCTAGAATTTTCAATTATGTTCTCACTCAGACATTGGGTACTCTATTCATACATTAATAGAATGATCATTCAGGTACAAATTCTGATCAATTGTACTACCATGGTGATATTAATCCGAATGACCTGAATTGCACATCACTATATTTCCTCCTTGGACTTATTCAACCCATCATACACATCTACCAAGACAGTACTATACCCTGGAGGTGGTACAGTCTCATGAATATCAAAATTGAGCCACATCCATCTCCCATAAAACGAAAAACATTTCCGCTTTTTTGTTTCATAAACCGAAATAGTGATTACATTTTGGAAATAAAAGAGTTATAGGAACACCGAATATATTTCTTTTTACTTTTTTAAAGACATTTTACAGTTATTAAGTGTTCATACATAACATGAAAGTTACCAATCTCAAACAAAATGCTGGTTTTGAACAAGTACTGGACAACAAAAAAATGCAGATTTTATACCTGTCTGCAACTACTTAAAATGACTTGAAATATATGTTAATATTCGTTTGCTGTGTGTTATAATTTTTGGAAACAGTACAGACTTATCTAAGAGTTCTGTCAAATATATAACACGTAACAAGATTTCATATTTAATAATTTTGACAATGGTATTGTAAATATGCTTGCCTGCAAAAGCAATTCTTTTAGTTCTGCCATTTCTAGAACATACCAAGCGTGGAACAATGGAAAAGAATCATAACATTAATGTTCTGGCTGATGTGAGACACTGTCAATGCAGGATGCATGAGTAGGAATTGAAAGACACTTTTATATTAAATTTAACTTCACCGTAAAGATTTCTGTCACTTAATGTCAAATAATGTACTTCTTCTACCACAATTGGAGGTTCACACCACATGTAAGTTTGACAATGCAACACATTTTACCCTGACCACAAATTACCAGGAGTTCTCAGTTCTTCCTGAGCACTTGTCTAAATTACTTACAGAACTGCATCATGTTGCTTTTATATAGTCCCTTTATACTTCACAATGAGAAGCTTAGCTTGAGTGCCTCATATACTTGCCATGCTAGTCACTTGCCTACTTCTCCCGCACCATCTAGCTTTGGAGTACTAACAACGATTACTCAACTGTTTCTATGCTGTGTCATTTCATGCTCAACAATGTTACCCAAACAGATTAAATTTACAATTGCCTATCCATTCCTTCTGCATTTTGACTGATCTAATACTGTCTCACCACACACTGAGCAACCAGGTGATCTGACTATATTCCTATAATTATTAACAGTTTGTGTATTTGTATTAAGGGTCCAAACTTTATTACTTTATTCATTTTACTTCCACAGCTCACCAGTCAAACTCTTAAAATTGGCTTTGTCATACTTTCAGCATTAATCTTTGACATCCTTATCGTTCCACCAGCTGTCAACAGCTTCATTTATTTCTTTAGCATTAGAAATTTTTTCCATTGTACATCTGAAGACATTATTTCTTTGATCACCTATTTTTATCCCTTCACCAGCAACCTCTTAACCTAAACAATGTACAGTCCTAACCCCCATCATAAATGGAAGTGGTCTCTTTTAAAGTTTTATCTAACAATTCAGAAAGTTTCTCATTCCACATGACTTTTGGGTGTAGGCAATGCCTATTGAAACTGCACCCACCAATGATGTTCACAGATGAAAATGTAACTTCCAAGACAGAACCAGTGCCTTTCCCAAGCAGAACCTCAGTTTCCACATTTACTCGCCTCAGAGTATGGGCAATCATATTGACTCAAGAGATGAATGAGCTCAACCGTAGTACTTTGTGCCTCCTTTACCACCTTCCTGAGGTGACTGTCAGTACTACAACTCATATTTCCACCAGTACTTTTGCAGCAACAATAAAGTGGGAGAAAAGGCCACAAGACTATATTTATATGAAAATGAAATATGGATTGGAGCTTGTTAAATAGCCTGAGTTCAAAACAAACACCAACAGAAAGTTATTTCTTGGCTGCTCATAATCATCCCAGAGAGGACTAGGATAACTATTCTGTTGTGTATGTGGGTGTTTTTCCAAGACAAAAAATAAACTAATTATTCTGTCTGGATATCAGTTTCATGCATGGGAATATTGTTTGTGTTCCAGGTGACTGAAATAAGTGAGACAATGTTACTTGCCTCACAGTGTGGGCAATCATGTTGACTCAAGAGATGCATGAGCTCAACCGTGGTACATTTGTAACTGCTAGTTATGGTCCTTACATAAGTGTCACAGAGCTGACAAGCAGGTTGGGCTGGGATTGTTTGGCAAACAGATGACGTCAATTTCATTTGAATTTGTTGGAGAATATGTGAAAATCTTTCATTTATGAGTACAACAAAATACTTCTTCCACCAACCTATTTAGGTCGCAATGACAGGAGGGATAAGATTTGAGAAATAAGATGTTGTACTGATACATTTATGTATTCCTTCTTTCCTCGTTCTATTCGGGATTGGAATGCACTGAATTAGGATTGGTGCTTAGCACCCTCTGCCACCCACAGTATTTGTGATTTGCAGATTATAGATGTAGATGTAGAATGTTACATGTTTGCATGTGGCATTTGTTATGACATATTTTAAGTTTATTGATCATGAATATGTCAGCTCGAGGATAGTAAGGCTCTTGGTATAGCTCTACAAAATAGAGGTTTCTTGTAAATTCTTATATATATGTATAAAAATAGACGTGTGTTTTCCTATATTTCACTTTTCAGCCACCGCTACCTAGCATAGATCACTGGTCTTTGTGTGTGGAAGGAGCACTGAGTTTCCTGTCATGCACAACATTGGCTGAATATTGATAGCTGTGGGGATGTGGGAGATATGATGTTTAAAAGTGGTCGATGCAGGGCATTTTCGTATTTCAACCAAAGACATGTGTCTCCATATATGTCACTCTGCTGCCACAACTACATAGCATAGACCATTGGTGTTTGTGTGTGGTAGTGGTATTGTGTCTCCTATCATGTAATATGGTAAATAGAAATCAGTAGCTATGGGGGTGTGGGAGATATGGTGGTTGAAAATGGTCGATCTGAGCACTTTCATATTTCTACCTAAAACGTATGTGTCATGGTGTATCACTTTTCAGAAAAAACTATCAAGCGCAGTTCACTGGTGTTTGTGTATGGTAGTAGCGCAAAGTCACCCTTCGACAACAACGTTAGCCAAACTTCGGTAACTGTTGTAGTGTGGGAGATATTGTGGTTGAAACTGACCGATCAAGGATATTTTCGTATTTCGACCAAAGACATGTGTCTCTGTATATGTCACTCTGCTGCCACAACTACATAGCATAGACCATTGGTGTTTATGTGTCATATTGGTATCATGTCTCTTATCATGTAGTTTGGTGAAAAGATATCGGTAGCTATGGGGGTGTGGGAGATATGGTGGTTGAAAGTGTTCGATCTGCGGCACTTTCATATTTCTACCTAAAACGTATATGTCATGGCGTATCACTTTTCAGAAAAAACTATCAAGCGCATATCACTGGTGTTTGTGTGTGATAGTAGCACAGAGTCATCCATCGATAACAACGTTGGCCAAACTTCGGTAACTGTGGTAGTGAGGGAGATATGGTGGTTGAAAAGGGCCGATCAAGGATATTTTCGTATTTCGACCAAACGCATGTGTCTCCGTATATGTCACTCAGCTGCCACAACTACATAACATAGACCAGGGGCAGCTCCAGGGGAGGGCTAGGGGGCACAAGCCCCCCCCCCCAAAAAGGTTCTAGGTCCACCCCCAACATTGTAATTTTGTAGACTTTTTTTTTTAGCTCTAGGGATTTGAGGCCCCAGGGGACTATAAAAACAGCCCCTGACCCGACTCAAGCCCCACCCAAAACCTAAATCCAATGAGGGCAAGCCCTCCCTAACCAAAGTCCCCTTAAGCCCCCCCCCCCAAACCGAAGTCCGCTCAAGCCCCTCCCAAACCAATATCCTGGATCTGCCCCTGGCATAGACCATTGGTGTTTGTGTGCGGTAGTGGTATCGCATCTCCTATCGTGTACTATGGTGAATAGATATCGGTAGCAATGGGGGTGTGGGAGATATGGTTGTTGAAAGGGTCGACCTACGGAACTTTCATATTTCTACCAAAAACGTAAGTGTCATGGTGTATCACTTTTCAGCCAAAACTATCAAGCGCAGATCACTGGTGTTTGTGTGTGGTAGTATTTTTGTATTTGTATTTATTGGTCCCTTAGCATCATACATAGTAAAAATGATATGGGATAAGTCAAAAATAGTCTGTACGCAGACAGACAGGTACATTCTCTCTCTCTCTCTCTCTCACACACACACACACACACATGGACATTTTATCAATGCTGTGATTATTCGTAAGATAGCTGTACAAGTTTGATAAAGACACAAAAATTATAAATACAAATAACGCATGATTTTTCACTACTTAAGTCTATTATTTGGTTTGAAAATATTCATCATTACTGCAGAAGCAGTGGCCGAGCATGTACTCCTTCAGTCCTGAAGTGAATTTTATATTTTCTTTTACAGATTTGATAGTATGTTGTAGGTTATTAATCAATCTGATTCCTGTATAAAGTGGTCCTTTCTGACATAGGGTAGTATTTGTTTGTGGTACATGTCTGTCTAGTATTATATGTGTGCACATCATTGTTTGTTTGTAATGTATACCCAGAAGCTTCAGTATTGTTTTTTATGAATGTTATGGTTTCCAACATATATATACAGGGCAGTGGTAAAATTTGCATCTTTCTAAATAAAAGTCTACATGAGGTTCTAGTCTGTACCCCATTCATAAGCCTAATAACAGAGTCACCCATCAATCACAACATTGGCTGAATTTCAGTAACTGTGGGAGTGTGGGAGATATGGTGGTTGAAATTGGTCGATCAAGGATATTTTCGTATTTCGACCAAAGACATGTGTGTCCGTATATTTTAATTTGCTTCCGGAACTACATAGTGCAGATGACTGGCGTTTGTGTGTGGTAATAGCATCGAGTCTCCCATCGTGCATTATGGTGGTTGAATGGCGGTAGCTGTCAATCCAAATTCTTTACAAACACGAACGTAGTCGTCGGTACCAGCTAATATATAGGGAAAAAAAGGAAATATTTTTTATATGGTACGAATTATTCACAACCAATTTAGTTAGCCAGTAAGCTACTAACTATTTGTAGAAATGCTTACAAATATTCAGCAAACTTTGCAATATGTAAGGTGCTGAATTAGGTAACTGGCAACAACAGCCTTTGATTGACAAGATTTCCTCTCCATCATGGAAGACAGATGCTGCACAAGATGGAAGTAGGTGTGATATGGGTTTTAAGATACTTTCATTGATTGCCAGTTCTTCACATGCAAAATACACCCATTTTGCTTGTGTTTTGTGAATTTGTATGACTTGATAAATGACAATTTTCAATCATAATCATCCACAGTTTCCTGAAAAGTATGTAATGTTGGATTCAGCTGACTTTTATGCTTGAATGTGACTTTGCTTTCTATATGGTGGTTTGGGAGGCTGCAAGAATATAGGTGTCCTGTTATTTATCAGAGAGATTCTTCACTGTTAATGATTAAAGTCACCATGATGCACAGATTTTTCCAAAAGATTTCATTAATACATTTGAGCTGCATCAATTTTTTTTTGAGATATAAAGAATAGGAGGAGAGCTGTAGTAATTTTTCCAACTTATTTTAATTTGGTTTGACTGTTCTTCCTTATGATTGCTAAACAGCAAAATAATAATAACAATAAATAAATAAAAAATAGTTAATGATATTCTAGTGATACAAAATTTACTTCAGTATAGTTGTAAGCATTGTTTAACATCATTGTGTAGTATGAGGACTGTCTGAAAAGTTAGATTTACAAAAAAATTTGATGACCACCTCTTTTTATAAACAACCTTTGATCTGGTTGTAACATTCTGTAAATTTATTCAACACTCAAATTATGTTTCATTGCTAACAATGGTGGAGAACTTTTCAGACAATCTACACAAGTGATGAATTACACAGAATAATGATGATACATAAGTACATACCACACCCAAAACCCCTGTCACCACAGTCCCCAGCTTGAGGGAGCCACAAAAACAACACCTGTCCAAGATCGGCATTTTGATTGATTTTCTGTAACAGAAATGAGAGAAACAGTATTAATTTAAGAGATTACTGTATTTTTTAACTTATTGACACTGGATTCGATGCAGGATACAGGCAGATCAGATCTCTGATTTTCCAGTACAAAATGTATATCAACACACTGGTACAGAGCTTTCCATAAACATTATTATTATTATTTAAAAATGCAGAATGTCACCATTAATACCTATTACAACAGAAAGATTTAAAAATTATTTATTGTGATTAATTATCATATATCATAACCTTCAAAAAAATTACTCATACTGCTGTAACAAACCATTCTTTAGATGTATTAAGTACACATTCATTAGAGGCAGGGTTCAAATGTTCCAATAATCATTAATAAATTTTAAAAAAAATTCCAAGGTTTCCATATAGCTCTTTGAAGTATTATGCAAAATTCAGTTTAATTAAATTACTAAATAAATTTGAATATAGTTCTTCAACTAGTAAAGGAGGGGGAGGTGGTTATGGATAGGAGTATGTAGTATGGGTGTACTAGTCCCCTTCATTAGAGGTAGTAGAAAATTATACTGATTTAAACCAAAAGTCTGCAAAAGAGGAAGTTAAAGAAAGGAAGAAGAATTGTGTGAGTGGAGACTTTCCTGGCATATCGATGCAACAAAATCTTCTCGGGTGTCCAGTCGGATGATGGTGTAAAAGTGTAAAAACATGACATTTTGACAGCTGACTCTGCTGTCTTCATCAGGTATCTTGTAGTTGTTCTCAGCTGATTGTCTCTGCCTCAACTGGCTTGGCCACCCATCGGACCTCCTTTATACCTTCAAGCCAGTCGAGACAGAGACAGTCAGCTGAGAACAACTACAAGAGACCTGATGAAGACAGCAGAGTCAACTGTCGAAACATTGTGTTTTTACACCACCATCCGGCTGGCCACCCGAGACGATTTTGTTGCAGGAAGAAGAATTGTTCTGTAGATCCTGAAAACTACAACTGAATCATTTTTTGATTGTTTTTTGTGATTGAGCATGATGTGACACAGATAATTATTTTTTAAAGGAATTGTCTTGCTACTTAAAGGAGATGGCTGCAATTTGATTGGTTTAGCTACCAAATGAACTGTCATAAAATGTTCTGAAAAACTGACTAATTCTAAGTTGAAGTTATATTCCATAAAACATAAATATGTAAAACCTTTTAAAATTAATTTTCTGGTAGGAGAGGTGGTGCTGATTGAACCTTAAAAACAATGTGTATGGAGTGAGTACAAACTACAGTGGTGATTCATTTGACAAATGGAAATTGTTAATAGCCTCTTTGGTGTCTTCTGGAACATTGGACCTGAATGGAACATCACTGAGTTTTACTCTCTCTCCCATATTTCATGTCTGACCCTCAACACAAATGCACCAACACAGTTATTGACAAATACAGGAATATTTACAAAGACATTTGTGTTGGAAATGGCAAAGGTGAAACTGCCACAGTTACATTGCACTTAATCTGTAGCTGCTGAAACCTTGATATCCGGTATGGCATATTCTTAATCTGAAGATCTCAGTTAGCCATTGATATTTTTAATCCAGACACTTACTCACAGCACAGATCAGTCAGCTATAGGACACAGACAAAGATATCTGAACTGAATGTTGGTAGCTTTCATTAACAATTTACAACCTGACTGTTTTGTGTAAAAAGAAGATGCAGTCTGTGGATACAATTTACTTACAATGAAATTTGTCATTAAATGAAATGAAGGACCTCTAATTTTAGTAACTAGAAACCACATATAGAAATATCCAAGATATAAGATCCCATATTTTGCATTATGAACATAAGATCCCATATTTTACATTATGAACATGTGCAAAAACAACATAGGCCTACAATTGCAATGCAGTTTTCACGGGTTTACAGCAACACTGGATTAACCACGTAGCAGGAGTTAGCAAATGCTACCGGCCCTTCACCTACGGGGGGGCCTGATGCCTTCTAGGGGGATCCTGTGTTATTATTTAAATACAAGCATTTTTTTTAATAATAAGTCAGCACTATTATAATATATGAGGCTGATGCCATCTTTTCTTAAATATAACATTCTCATGGAGAGAGAGAGCTGTGAAAATTTAAGCTGTTGAAGCTCACTTATAGTCATAGAAGTTTTATTTTGAATGTGAGGATGACATAGAAATTTATTTTTTCCTCTCTAAAACATAAAGAGAGCAATAAACAAAATAGGCAGCACCATGGTAATCGTCAGAGGCATAACAATAGGGTGGCACGATGGGAAAAATGCCATGGGCACCTAGCCAGAAGGGGCTCGGACGTGGATTGTTCTGTGCATGTGCACAAATTGGAGTGTGAAATGGGCGCATACGCACCATGACAAAATGCTGTGTCGCCACAGAAGGATTATCTATACATTTTTTTGTTCTCTATTATTATTCGTGAATGGGGATGTGATTGTTGGCATTCAGTTTCATTATGAGTGATATACCTCCATTACAGTTGCAGAATTAGCAGAGAAAACTCTTTGTATTGATATATATCGATAATTTTGAATGTAAGTACAGTACAAGGGGTGCCACAATTCCACAGTGTACTTAGACAAGCCGCCACTGATTGAAACGCTGGGAAAATGTGCATTCACACATCCAGAGATGGATCTACGAATTTTCCGAACTGGGTCAATAACTTGAGATTGCCACCTTTTCTATTCTACCGCCCTGGACAGCAGAGATAAAAAAGAAAAAAAGAATCTATACCCTTTGCCACCCCCTGAAATTGCTGCCCTGGTCAAGTGCCCCGGTTTGCTCTCCCCCTCCCCCACCCCTTGATCCGCACTGCACACATCTCCAGTAGTAACTTCTTGGCAGACTGAAAATGAAAGTTCCTTGTTCTAGGTTCATGCATGGATGGGTCTGTTTATATCCCAAATGACGAAATACATGAAGGATGTGTTCGCTACTTCATGCATCTATTGCATTTAACAGTAAACTGCGCGTATAGTGCGGTCTGTTTATCTTCGACGTTAGTTTGGTGGCACTAACGGTTATAATAATCATTTTTTTTTTTTTTTGGATAGGGCTTCTTGGCCTGAATAAACGAGAGTTCTGGAAGAAACCTAGCAGTTTGATCCTGTTATTATGCAATGTGGGAAATTCCACCAGACTAGCACTCATCATGGTTGCAGAGGAATCTCTGGTGTTATAACAGATATATCAACCATGGAGGAAGGAATATATGGAGACGAAATAATCCCAAATCGGTGAAAACTCATAAGAAAACCCTCGTCTCCTACTGCGCATGTGCGGCGGCCATAGCAGTCCCAAAAAATTGGGCTGTTTGCACTGTGTATGCTGCTGAGAATATTTCATTTTCTGATATTCTAAAGTTTTCTATAATGCCAAGTTGTGTTGCATATGGTTGCACAAACAGACAAGATAGGAAAAAACCTTGAATAGTGTTTCATAAGTAAGTCACATTGTAATTATCGTTCTTGAAGTATCTGACAGGTAACTGCAACATTAGGACCATTCGCTATAAATTTATTCATTGCTGTCAATAGGATCATATCATTCTCAAATTTTTGTTGGTGTAGTGTAGACAATTAGCATATATTACTATTTTGCCTCTGAAAAGCTAGGCTTATTGTAGACAAGAGCCGAAAATTTAATTTTAAGCGGGTCATATTTATATCGCGACACAGTGAATATGGTATTCTGGTATTCTGCAGGCTTTACTCAAGTGTACGATGAAATTAATTGTACTGAAGGTATATGTTGAAATTAGTTGTGATAATTTATGCTACGTGAACTATGAATCCTTATATTGTCAATGTTGTAGTAGCTAGAACTGTAGCTTAAATTGAATTTTGTGTGTTGAGATGGGCAGCACTATTACGGCCATGGTGATGCTATTTGATGATTGATTCTCATGTAAATTGATGAAACAGTTGTGACTGTTACAGGTAACTCTTGGGAAGACAGCTTCAATGCAGCTCAGGAAGCCCTAAACACTGTTCAGCAATGGTTAAACCAAAATCTTCTAACTATAAATGAAAACAAGACCAAATTCGTTTGCTTTACACACAGTATAACAACACAACCACCGGACCATCAAATTCTGACTCTCCACAAACCCACATGCAATAGTCACACAAAATGTAACTGTGTCAAAATACAGAAAGCAAAAAACATTATGTATCTAGGCATAGAAATAGACTGCAATATGCGTTGGAATCATCATGCCTCAAACTTAGTTGCTAAACTACAAATGCTTATTTATGTATTTTATAGGATAAGAAACATTCTCCGAATCGAAGCATTAAGAATGAACGGTATATTTCACCTTAGTCCAAACACACTTACAGTATGGTATAAACAGCTGGGGAGGGATACTTGATACACATTTGGTCCAGATAAATGGATGTCAAAATTACATTCTGAAAGTGATGTACAAAAAGCCTTACACTTTTCCAACTTGTGAGCTATATAAACAAAACATGTTGCTCAACACCCGTCAGCTATTTATTCAAACAACAGTCATGTACATACATGCCAATATAAAGGTCTTCAACGCTAGTGACCTACCACACTTGAATACTAGAATACAAAAAAGAAATGGAGCATTCATCCCTCGCCGAAACACTCTACTACGACAAATACATCCAAGCTGCCTTGGTCCAAGAATTTATAATAAATTACCTGCAGATGTTATTAATAAACCAAAGCATACCATAAAGAAATATATATCCACTTGGCTTTTAGAGAACTATGAATTATTAAATGAATTAATAAATTTTCATCACTTAGTGTATATATATATATATATATGTCTTAAATATTACTTTAGCACTGAGAATTTTTTTAAATGTCCATGCACATAGAACAAATCTTTATAATAATTGTATCACTTGTCTTTATGTTCCTAATATACTATGTTGATTATTGTTTATAATTCGTACCCCCACCGGTATTTGAACAGCCAACTTTTTAAAGCACCTTAACCTCTGAGCTACGAGACCTTTAAATCCAGACTCAAAGAATTTTGCTTCAGTACCCATTTTACTCTGAGAAAGAATTGTCTTCTTGGAATTGTTAACTAAAGGTGACTGAGAAAATGATATATGTTTGATTTATAGAAGGGGAAGGCGACAGAGTTATTCACTATCACTATTTTTATTTTTTTAATTATGGCTTTACGCCTCCTCGATGTCGAGGTCATTAGGGGCAGGATGGGACTGGGGACAAGGAACGGGAAGGAATTCAGCCATGGCCTTTTGAATGAAGCATCCCGGCATTCACCTGGAGTGATTTGGGAAAACCTTGGAAAAACCAAATCCGGATACCCGGGCGGGGTTTCGAACCGGCGTCCTTCCAAATGCGAGGCCAGTACTATCACTAAAATCATGTATGACTTTCTGTGTGTTGAATTGGTTTACAAACGCAGCAATTAGATAAGTAATAGCTAAGAAGGATGTTGTTTATTTGCAGTTAACAATGGAAATCGATTATACTGATGGGATGTTTAGTTAGTAACCTGATATCAGTAGCTAATAGGTAATATTACTGATCCTTTAGTACGTAGTTAAATGTACCGTTCCACGTCCCCGAGAAATTTCTCATATGGGATAAAAATGAACAAATTTAATCTCTCAATTGCTGATTTAATAGAAACGCGAATGACTGCTACATCATTAATTTATTTCCTGATAGGATCGCCTCAAGCATGTGTGTACATTGCTATTTAATATGAGGTTCAACTAAACATAGGAAATGTTCGAAATCGATCTTTGACATGCTCGTAAAGTTATGAAAAAGCTCATTGTCTCCTTCAAAAGTCAATTCGCGAATTAAATTTTTAAGATAACTTCTTCACTGACGATAACTTTTCCTAATCCACCACCTTGGTACTTTTCTTTTCTTCTTTGATATCGTATGGCTAATAATAAAGGCCGCAGCTGCCGCATACACACGTGTCGACACCTCAATAGCCGAGCGTGTTCTGAGCACTGCCACCAGGCTCGTTCGACCTAAATTTCCTTTTTATTGAGCATGCTCAGACGAGTGCGCTCATAAGAATGAGCGGCTCATTTGCCTGAGCGTGTTCAAGTGAATACAAAGCTTTATACAATCTGTGTCAGTTCACTTATTGACTTTTTCTGAGATATCATTTTGTGCAAAACTGATTACTGAATTAAGAATAAACTATTCACAAAGGTGTGATGTAGCGTTGATTACTTAAACTATACAAATCATTTAATTTAATTTAATTGTGATGAAGTGTTTGTTTCGGTAGCAATTTCCCTACACACTCATTTTTCCTCATTCCTTTTCCAGCCTACTCTTGTCCTCTACTAATTTCAACTTTAAATTCTTTCAACATTTGTAGTAAAGTATTCTTCATTTATCTTGGTAATTATTCTCACGCCCTTATACCTGAAACCGAGAACCATCTTAACCCAACCTAGTGGTAACAGCAATATACTGGTCTGATATTCGGGATGTGGAGGCTCAGACTCTGCAGGCGTGGCCTGTGGTGGCCTTGCCTGTGGAGGTTCAGACTGTGGGGGCTCAGCCTGTGGAGGCTCAACCTGTGGAAGTCTAGCCTGTGGAGGCTCAGACTGCACAGGCAAAGCCTGTGGGGGCTGAGCTTGTCGAGGCTCCAGCTGTAGAGGCAGAAAGCAGAGATAGTGGGTTGGAGGAAGTTGATAAGGATGGGTGGGAGCTGGTAACTGGTCGTAGGAGAAACATGGTTAACAGGATGAACAAGCCAGACACTTCAGTAATTGTGGGAAAAAATAGGTTTTACCTGTTGCCAGAGTCAGGAGGAGAAGAGCCTCATGTAGATGTAGGAGTAGGTAAGATGCAGCAGACCTTTAGGAATAAGGGCGTGTAGGGCAAGAATAGAAAAAAAAGGGTTCTGCTGCTAGGTGGTAGCCATGGCAGAGGTGTATTCCCTCTTCTGCAGGATCAGTTAGGTACAGGATATCAGGTCACAAGTTTTTTCAAACCTAGTGCAACATTAGGCCAGGTAATAGAGGATATAGGTTCCCTTTGTAGGAGTTTCACTGAGGATGATAGAGTAGTGATAGTGGGAGGTGCGGGAAATAGTATTGATAGAAATGCGAGTTATAGTATAGAGAATGACCTGAGGAAGGTGGTGAAGGAGGCACAGCATACCAGGGTGGAGCTCCTGCAGGTCCTAAGTCGCCATGACCGGCCACAATTGAACTATGCTGTGAGGCGGGTTAATGTGGAAATGGAAGTGCTACTTGGGAAAGGCATTAGTTCTGTGTTGGGGGTTGTGCCTGTGAACACCATTGGTAGGTGGGGTTTCACTAGGCATGGCCTACACCTAAATAGAAGGGGGAAGGGAGTAATTTCTGAGTTGTTAGCTAAAAGAGTGAGGGAGCCCATTTCCAGTGATGATGGTGTCAGAACTGTGCCTTTTTTAGGTTAGGGGCTGCTGGTGAAGGGACAAAAATAGATTATCAAAGTGATACTTATTGCAGATTCACGATGGGGAAAGTCACAGATGTTAAAGAAATAAATGAAGTGGCTGAAAAAATAACTGACTGTGGTAAAAGTGGGAAAGAGGAGATAAATTCTGAAAATGTAAAGCCAGTAGTAAGGTTGTTTATGGTAAACTGTAGAAGTATAATGAACAAAGTAATCGAATTTGCAAACTTAATAGAGATACATGAACCACAAGTAATAATTGGGGTAGAGAGTTGGTTAAAGGAAGAAGTACTAGACAGTGAGGTTTTTCCTGATGGTTACAGTGTGTACCGCAGAGATAGAGGAGCAATTGGTGGAGGAGCTTTCATACTAGTAAACAAAAACTACCACAGTTCACTGGCGTTCATAGATCAAGACCATGAGTTACTTGGGGTAGATTTCTGGGGTAATAAAAAAGAAAAAATCAGAGTGTTGGCCGTTTACCGCAGTGGAAGAATGACAGAAGAGGATGAGGCTCTTGGGGAGAAATTAAATTCATACTCAGATTTCAGAGGTGAGAATAGAATGATCATCATCAGTGGGGATTTAAATTTACCAGGAGTAAACTGGGTAGGAAATAAGATAAGTAACACAAGGGAACAAAGATTTGCAAATATCTTAATAAGGGAAGGAGGACAAGTGGTTGAGCAAAACACTAGGGGACAAAATATTTTGGATATATTTCTAATTAAGCCCGATGAAAACCTTTTGAGAAATCAAGTAACTGAAGGAATAAGTGATCATGAAGCAGTTCTGATGGGTATTAGAGGATTCAGTCAACTGGCAGCCAAAATTGAAGGGGGAAATAGGTACAATAATAAAAAGGCACAGGTTTCAAATTTGAAGAGATATTTCAGGAACAATTCAGCAAATGGAAGAAAGGCTCAAGTACAGTAGAGTCAAGGTGGGAAGAATTCAAGGAGATAATAAGAAAGGTGGAAGAAAAATTTATTCCAAGGCAGAATATAAAGAGAAGTAGAGAACCTATGTACTATAATAGGGAAGTGAGGAGGTTAAAGAGATTGGTAAGAAAAGAACATAACAGAGTTAAGAGACAGCAGGGTAGTAGGGAATATTTAAAACAACTAATCAAGGACTTAAAAACAGCAAAGAAAATGGCTAAAGATGGGTTTATGAAGAGTATTGTCAGTGCAGGAGGACCATTGACTGATGCATCTAGAAATTTATATGGCTATATCAGGAAACGAAGGGGAAGGGAGGGTGTAGAGACACTTATAGATAAGGATGGAGAAGAAGTTATTGACAATTTGAAAAAGGCAGAGATTTTAAGTAACTGGTTCAGTGAAAGCATTAGGGACAATGAATCAGAAACAGGAGGGTCTAATTCGGAGAACGAGCTTAACAACACAATTAGAAATGATGATAGTAAAAAATATGATAAACATCCTGAGGAAATCATGAAGGAAATAAGAAAGCTGAAAAAACATAAAGGGGCTGGTGAAGATAATATTACTACAGATATCTTAAAGATAGCCGGATGAGACATTGGACCTTATCATGAAATATTATTTAAATTGAGTCTGGATACTTGCTGCTTAACACAGGACTGGAAAAGTGCAATAGTAGTACCGGTACATAATGGAGGGGTGAGAAATAGAGTTGAGAATTACAGGCCAATCAGTTTGACATCAGTGGTAGGTATATTAAGGGAAAGATTGATATGCAACCACATCAGAAATATATGTGAGGAACGTAAGTGGTTTTCAAGCAGGCACCATGGGTTGAGGCTAGGATATTCATGCGAATCTCAGTTGGTGGGATATATGCAAGATATTTCAGATGAAATGGACAAGGGAGGCCAAATTAATAGTGTAGCACTAAATCTGTCAAAGGCGTTTGACAAAGTAAGCCACAAAATGGTAGTAAATAAGGTAAAAACTATTGGAGTGGATGAGAAAGTGATTTGCTGAAGAATTTTAAAAAAAGTAGAAAACAGAAAGTTAGCGTAGGAAGTGTAGTATCAAAAGAAGTAAAAATTGGTGTGCCACAGGGTAGTGTATTGGGACCATTGATATTCATTATTCTAATGAATAATTGTGTTGATTATTAATATATTTTTCTCAACATAATGCTGTATAAAAGAATCAAAACGATAGAGGACTGTAAACAGTTGCAGGGTGATCTGGACAGGATATCTAGTTGGGTTGGTAAACATGGGATGAAGATAAATGCAAAGAAGAGTCAGCTTATTAGATACACAAATAAAAATCAAAAGGTTAATTATGGAAAAAGAATTGCTTGCTGAAGACTTGAAATGTAAATATCTTGGCATTACTTTTGATAACAAGCTTAACTGGTCTGGACACATTGGACAGGTGGTAGGAAAAGGTTTCAAAGTTCTGCACTTGTTGGAGAGAGTGATGAGGGGATGTACGGGAGAAGTAAAGGAACTGGGTTACAAAACTTTGGTGAGACCATTGCTCGAATATGGTAGTGTAGTATGGGACCCCGATTTTACTTATCAAATACAGGAGTTGGAGAGGATGCAAAGAAGGGCTCCTCGATTTGTTTCTGGAAATTATCGCAGAATGCAATCAGTGACGGATATGATAAAGGAGCTGGAATGGGATTCATTGCAAGACAGGAGGAGGATGAGGAGAGTAATGGGAGTGTACAGGGCGTATATTGGCGATGAGGCATGGAAAGATATTGATGTAGGTATGAAAAGTAGTTCATGGAAGGGAAAAGATGACCCTTTTCTTCTATGTAATACTTCTTAAACACTATAAGCTCCAAAGGAATGGGAATTTAGAGAGGGAGGCAAACAAAATCCTCTCATATTTCTATTATTATTATAATTGGACGTAAGTTTTAAACGTTTTAACTATCTAAAATGATTGTTGCAAGAAATTTTTCATTCAGTGAATAACAAATTAGTTATTCAGTATGAGAGAATGTTTCAGGTTATAATCGGCTATTTTAGTATCTCCCCGTCGTCGCTCGTACCATCAAGGCTTCATCTCTCTAGTCTCCCAAGCTAATTAACGGCAACGTGACTCAATGTGCTTTCCTGGACTGCGATGATGAGGCATAGTGGTATCCTCGGATACCTCTCATTGCCAATAGCTGACCCTTCTGTCTCAAGAGATTACTCCTTCTCACCAGACAGGGAGATCATTTGAAAATAGCATCCGATTTAGGGTGGAAAAGTTGGGATATACTGCCCTGAAAACTGGCCGTGTAAAGCCTTGCCCGGTTTTGCTCACACTGTCTGGTTCCCCATTCTTTTATTATTATTTTGTGATGGATGCATCCGATAATCAATAAAAAGAAGTAATGACAGAGTTGCTGGAGGTGTACAAGGCCCATAAATTTTTAAGTGACACCTCATATAGGACTGCCAACTTTGTTTTTTGAAGAGGAAAATAAAAAGTTTATGAAAGAAAAAAAAAAGTATTTTTCAATTTAGTTATTTATGTCCTTAAATACACATATTTTCAGGCTTACAGGACTAACTATTAATTTTTCTTTTCATTTCAAAGTGTTACAGCTGGAACCACATTTTAAATCTAGTATTAGAAATGAATGAACACTCATTTTTAAATTTAAGAATGGTCTGTTTCTACCTTCCCACCATCTTGCATTTATTTCGTTTCATCATAAGCACTACATGTCGTTTTGAAATTAACTGATTCATAGTTTACCAAAAATAAATTATTTCCGCATAGTTTGTGGTTAAAATAACGTATACCGACCAAAAATATAGTATATTTGTATTAACGTAAGGTTAGCAACCCTACGCCTCTGACCAGTGCGGCACATTATAACATTATATTACAATTTATTCAACAGAAGATCATACTCACAATATTCTGAAAATTACTGAAAATCGATATTGACTGACTTAACTGTATAGCAATAGCAAAAGTCACAGTGCAGCAAATCTTTATATTTTTGAAATTGTATATGTTTCTTCAGTTTTGCTTCCTTTGGAGTTACTGGTTACTATCGCAAACAAAATCTGAATTACTCGCCATTTTATACAATGTAAAAGAAAAAAATGCAGTTGAAAACTCAAACGTCAAAACGAAGAGACCACAAATTCTACATTTGTTAATCCACCGTTTTGTTCATAAAATAATAACACGAGTCGAGTAGAGTACAACAATATGAATGGTCCGCTATTATTGTCTCGACTCCGATCAACGGATGCGAGCGAAAAAAAAAATCCCTGGCCGATAGGCACTTTTGCTTGAAGGAGGTTGTGAAATTAACAGAACGACGCTCAGTTACATATATTGTATAATTTATTCGAAATAAAGTATTTTCGCATATTTTATTGGTAGGACAAAGTATAACAGCCAAAAATAAAGCACAAAATTTTAATAATAAATTATAGTTGGCAAACCTAACCCTCTATTGCACTGTGTATATTTGAATATACAGATTTTCGTAACCCTAGACTGGCTCATGTAATGCAACTGTGCCATTCACGCACACAGGCCCGTAACTACCGCCGGAGCAGCCGGGGCACTGCCCCAGGGCCCCCAAGCCCGAGGGCACCAAACTGATGGTTAAAAAATTATTTTATTTTAATATCCAATTTAACTTCCTATAAAATACCCAACACCTAGCTAAATGTTAACAATAAAAAAAAATCATCAAAGTGCTAGAATAAATGTTTTTGCGTTTCCGTTCATATACTCCATACTCTTCGCACGCAAAAGCAGCTCTAGACCAGACAGCAGAATGTCGTGTCGAATGTGTCATGTCGCGCCAGGTGCCTGCCCAGTAATGAGTCAAGTATATGCTGGGACGAGTGCTATAATTTGGAGAATGAAAGAAGCTTCTGGCGAAAAGTTCTTGAAAGAATCCTAAATGTGACCTTAACAACAACTTGCAACATGTAATCTCGCATTTCGTGGGTCTAGTGAAAATTTAGACTGTAGCAACAAAGGAAACTTTCTCTAGATAGTTCAGCTCTTGTCAAAATATGACCCAGTACTGCAAAGAATTGATTCAGCGTAAGCAAGGGACTGTGAAATACCTCAGTCCATAATTCAGAATAAACTTATAAACCTATCAGCATTAGAAATCAAAAATGAAATTAACGTTGAGCTTCAAGACTGCTTGTTTTTTTTATTGATTTTAGATACTACTCAGGACATTGCTAAAGTTGATCAGTTAATTGAAGTTTACAAGTTTGTCAAAATAGTTAATGATGAAGAAGCTATTGATATCAAAATATGTGAAACTTTTGTATCCTTTAGAGAGGTAAAAGTTCAGTCTGCCCAAGATCTTGCAAAAGAAATACTTACCACATTGGAAGAGAAAAACTTGGATTTTACGAAATGTCGTGGACAAGGCTACGACGGGGCTGCAGTCATGAGTGGGGCATACAGTGGAGTGCAGCAGCGTATTAAAGAAAAAGCTCCACATGCATACTTTGTGCACTGCGCTGCATATAACCTTATTTTTCTATAAAAGGATGCTGTGGAAGGAAACCGAGTGGTCTGCCAGTTTTTATAAACCAGATGTTTGTATTGGATGGGGAATAAACAAAGAATTTCTCCAGAACAGACTAAGGAAAGTGAAAAAAAAAAAAAAAAAAAAAAAAAAAAAAAAAAACACTTTGATGAGTTGAGAAGACGAGCGAGTAATAGACCCAAAATCTTGTTTCCGAGTCACTGTGTTCTATTCCAGTGGTTCTCAATTTTTTTTGGCCACGGAACCCTAATTGATCATACATTTTTTTTGTTGATGGACCTCCATTTTTATAAGCGTAAGCTAAAAACCAGTTTCGCACCTGCAAGGCATCACAAATGGAAGCAGAACCATGATAGCCTTCTCACGGCGGCGCGGTTATGACTCTTTTCAACGAATATTTTATTTAATTCTCGGAAGGAACACGGAACCCTTGCGACCCTTCTACGGAACCCCAGGGTTAAAAGTTGATGTTTTAATTTTTTATGTTAACAACACTATAGCAAATATTTTACCATGTATTTTTAATGTGAGATTTTACAAATTTTTAATAAACATACACTCTTTTTTTAAATTGTACTTTTGTATTCTTTTTACAACCATAAGCACTGAATGTTTAATTTCCAAAAATTGTATTATAAAAATAAACAATTTAATAATTTTTAATTGTGTATCTAGATAAATACTTGAACATTTTGCCTATGTAGCCAGTTTTATGTAATCGTAGATTTTCCTGGCGAATCTGATGCTTGAAGATATCTCGGACATGCGGCTGGATCAATTGATCGTAGCCAGTTTTGTTACCATTGCGTGGACCAATAGATCAAAACAAATTTTTGTCGAATTGGAATAAACCCCCATGCATATAAAAAGAAAGAAATATTGAAGGGCCTCACTATGAAGATTTGCCCCGGGGCCGCCAAGTTTATAGTTACGGCCTTGCACGCACATCTGTGCTTTTCATGTAACACGGCAGATGGCAGCATGTGCTTATGGCAGTGGAGTAAAAGTTCACAGAACTGTTCGTGTGTCTTGAAGGCTGTGAGTCTCGCGCCGGGGATTGTTTGAATTTCTTTGTTGACGAGTGTAGTGTCACAGAGCTTTTCTTTCAATGTGTTTCTCTTGCAAGATCTCTACATGAGCTAGAAATGTATTGTTTGTTTTGAAATAATTATTCCTGTGCTTTTTATCCAACTTTTTTTGCGTGTATATTTGAATGAACAGTGTGTAGTATAGGCAAAGTGAACTGTAGGTATCTGAAAGAAATATGGATACCCGTTTGTTTTACGGAAAAAGGCAAAGGAGAAACTATATTCCACCAGAAAGCAGTGACGAGGACTGTTTCGACTGATGACAGTGATCTCTATTGACTCCTTATTAGCTCTGTACAGAACAAAAATGAGGTCAAAGAAATATTACATGAGACTATTTTTCCATTTTTTGGACATAAGTTGTGTTGTTGCTTGGCTACTTTACAGGAGAGCTTGTACTGAAAATAGTATTGAAGATAAAAATCAGATGGCTTTGTTTGATTTCAAGCTTGAAGTTGCTGAATCCTTATGTTGGTCAGGAAAACCATCTAAGAGAAAATCGCTGAATAGCTCACCAGGCAATAGCACAAAGAGAAGGCAGCCAAATATAGCAAATACTGATATTAGGAAGGATGGATTCGACCACTGGCCCTAACTACCATGAAAAATCTGCCAGATGTAAATATAATAAATGTCAAAAAATAACAAAAGTTATGTGAACAAAATGTGACACCTATTTGTGTTTTGTGCCAGACAGAAATTGCTTTTACAATTTTCACAATAAATAAATTCTGGAAATATGTAATTGCCAAGCTGTAACATATTTTCAACTGATGTATCCTGAATTTTCTTATGACTTTCATTTAATTAATAAAATTTTATTTTAATGTCTTAATTTGTAGATGTATAATAAATTTTCTATGCTGTTCCCCCCAAAATTAGTACCTTCTATGAACTAATATTTATGTACTCCCTACATCCGTATATGCACTGTGTATATTTGAATATACGGAGTTATATTTTCCAAAATATACATCCTAGAAAGTTTATAATCAACTATTTTTCATTCATAGGCACCATAAAGTATAATTCCAATGTTTTTACCGAAAAATTCTTACTTTAATTGTTCTTGTGCAATAGAAGGCTAAACACACATGCCCTCTATCATAACAAAAACGCGAGAAATGACGTTTTTCATGTGTCTTCCTCTATAAATTCCGGAAATCTTCACCATCCAACAACATCTAAGATTTCTAATGTGACTGAACGTATGCCTTTTGTAAATACAGTATAATTGCTAGGCACACGTCTTTTTCTTTTTTCTAGGCTTTTCGCACAATGTCAAGCAATCAGGGTAACACCAAGAATTTGTGGTTTTGATAAATATGGGGCCATACTTATTTAATTTAAATATGAGAAAGTAAACAAAATTAACTAACTAATTTTATTAGTATTAAATGGAACATATAAATTTCAGAGCAAAACGGATAGACGCATTGTGGTAAGATGATAGTGCGGTATCAACCAGATCGGGCCGGTCAACGGGTCGTCTAAATACAACATATTCCTAATAAAGCCCGATGATAACCTCGTGGAGTGTCAAGTAACAGAAGGAATAAGTGATCATGACGCAGTTCTGATGGATATTAGAGGATTCAGTGAACCAGCAGCCAAAACTGAAGGGAGAAATAGGTACAATTATAGAAAGGCACTGATTTCAAATTTGAAGAGACATTTCAGAGAACGTTTCAGCAAATGGAAGGAAGGCACAAGTACAGTAGAGTCAAGGTGGAAAGAGTTCAAGGAGATAATAAGAAAGGGGGAAGAAAAATTTATTCCAAGGCAGAAAATAAAGAGAAGTAGAGAACCTATGTACTATAATAGGGAAGTGAGGAGGTTGGTACGAACAGAACATAGCAGAGTTAAGAGACAGCAGGGTAGTAGGGAATATTTGAAACAACTAAACAAGGACTTAATAACAGCAAAGAAAGTGGCTAAAGATGGGTATTGTCAGTGCAGGAGGACCACTGACTGATGCATCTAGAAATTTATATGGCTATATCAGGAAACCGAGGGTAAGGGAGGGTGTACAGATGCTCATAGATAAGGATGGATGAAGTAGTTACTGAGGATTTGAAAAAGGCAGAGATTTTAAGTAACTGGTTTAGTGAGAGCATTAGGGACAATGAATCAAAAACGGGAAGGTCTAATTCGGAGAACGAGCTTAACAATAAGATTAGAAATGAAGAAACTAAAAAATTTGAAATTCATCCTGAAGAAATCATGAAGGAAATAAGCAAGCTGCAAACACATAAGGGGGCTGGTGCAGATAATATTACTACAGATATCTTAAAGATAGCCGGATGTGACATTGTACCTTATCTTGAAATATTATTTTAATTGAGTCTGGATACTTGCTGCTTACCAAAAGACTGGGAAAATGCAATAGTAGTACCGGTAAATAAAGGAGGGGTGAGAAATAGAGTTGAAAATTACAGGCCAATCAGTTTGACTTGAGTGGTAGGTAAATTAATGGAAAGATTGATATGCAACCTCATTAGAAAAATATGTGAGGAACGTAAGTGGTTTTCAAGTAGGCAACATGGGTTGAGGCAAGGATATTCATGCGAATCTCAGTTGGTGGGATATATGCAAGATATTTCAGATGAAATGGACAATGGAGGCCAAATTGATAGTGTAGCACTAGATCTTTGAAAGGCGTTTGACAGAGGAAGCCACAAAATGGTAGTAAATAAGGTAAAAACTATTGGAGTGGATGAGAAAGTGATTTGCTGGGTAGAAGAATTTTTAAAAGGTGGAAAATAGAAATTTAGGGTAGGAAATGCGGTATCAAAGGAAGTGGAAGTAAAAATGGGAGTGCCGCAGGGTAGCGTATTGGGACCATTGCTATTCATTATTCTAATGAATAATTGTGTTGCTTGTTTACTATCTGAAATTAGATTGTTTGTAGATGACATAATGCTGTATAAAAGGATAGAGGACTGTAAACAGTTGCAGGGTGATCTGGACAGGATATCTAGTTGGGTTGGTAAACATGGGATGAAGATAAATACAAAGAAGAGTCAGCTAATTAGAAACACAAATAAAAAACAAAAGGTTAATTATGAATATAAGGTGGGGGAAGAATTGCTTGCTGAAGATTTGAAATGTAAATATCTTGGCATTACATTTGATAACAAGGTTAACTGGGCAGGACACATTGGACAGGTGGTAGGAAAAGGTTTCAAAATCCTGCACTTGTTGGAGAGAGTGATGAGGGGATGCACGAGTGAAGTAAAGGAACTGGGTTGCAAAACTTTGGTCAGACCATTTCTCGAATATGGTAGTGTAGTATGGGACCCACATTTTGAGTATCATTTGGAGAAGGTGCAAAGAAGGGCTGCTTGATTTGTTTCTGGAAATTATCGCAGAATGCAATCAGTGACGGATATGATAAAGGAGCTGGAATGGGATTCATTGCAAGACAGGAGGAGGATGAGGAGAGTAATGGGAGTGTACAGAGCGTATACTGGCGATGAGGCATGGAAAGATATTGATGTAGGTATGAAAAGTAGTTCATGGAAGGGAAAAGAAGACCATGACCACAAGCTGGCACTCGATTTCAGGCACAAGGGTGTGAGAAGATTCTCTATTTTAGGTAAGGGTGTCAGGGATTGGATTGAGTTGCCAAGAGGAATGATGAATAACCTATCGAAAACGTTGAAAGAATTTAAAGTTAAAATTTGTAGAGGGCAAATGTAAGTGAGTGAAGGATAGCGGGAAGTTGGGTGTGTAGGGAAATTGCCACCGGAGCGTGTGCTCCATTACAATTAAAAATTAATTAAAAAATCACTCTGTCGATGTGAAGAAAGTGAGATCTGCAACGGGAACGGGTCGTCTAATTCAATCTCCTTCAACGTTTTCACATGGTTGTTTCACGGAATCAATGTTGATAAATCTCCTTAAAGGTGAGTTGGGGATCGCAGCTAGGGTTACCACTCGTACTTTATTATAGAGTAATGTGTTTGGTGAAGACACACATCATAATCTACGAAAGTAAAAAGATAAGTTAAAACTGATATAGGCGCGTTACGCCATGTCTGGACAGTTATATCTGCGAGTTAGTGATGTATGATCTCTGCGTCGGTCGCTTTTCGCAAAATCTTTATACGAACACATAGTTTTTATCCAATTTTGATGGAACGTTGCATGTGTACACTTCAAAATAAATAGGAAACTACTGTTAATGATTGATTTACAGAAACCTAAACCCTCTCCTCATTTTCCCTTTCACCTTAATTTTTGTTACCGTTGTTCATATAAACCCACAGTATTTATCCGATTTTGATAGTAGTCAGGACACGTATATTTCAAAACAAGGTGGTATGCTAGCTCAGCGGTTAAGGTGCTTACTTCCGAAAGTTCTCTCTCCGGTCGCGGGTTCAAATCGCGCGGTGAGTAGGAATTATTAGGAATTGTATTTGATAATATGAGCTACGCGGGGACGTTCTGATTCCACGTTAAACTGGTAGCTTGGTACATCTCCTTCCGGAAGATTCGACGAACCGTCGGGTTGTGGACTAAGTTAGATTTTCAGTTTTTGAAGTGAAAACTTCTTTAAGTGCGTTGGGCGATTTTTGAATGGGTAAAATCTTATGAGTTCGCATTACCTACATGCTAATGTCAACAGTATATCTGTTGCGGTCTGGTGATAGAGTGGTTGAGGTGTCCGATTGGCAAACGAAAGGTCCCCGGTTCGATTCTCTGTCTTGGCGGGGATTCTCATAGACCATTAACCCGATCTTCATCTCTAGCATAGCTTGCTGTGTAATGCGAAGTACGCCAGAACGCTCCCGTGGTTCGGATTCCATGTTAAAGTGTAGGTCGCTTGTATCTGGTAGCACTACTGGGTTACGTCCACACACTATTTAGTGTATCTATAGTTATAAGCTGAACGTGTTGCGCGTATGATATTAATAGTTTTAAGTTTTCACTTCTGTCGGCAGTTCTCGACGACTGCAAATTGTTTTTATTTTCTTTTCTTTTTACCTGACTCACTTTATCACCTCACTGGTTGCTCTCTTACGTACAAGAATATTATCCCAACCCGTTGTTAACAAATCATCATAACACTGTATTGGAATGAAAGATTCTCGCGTATCTCAGTGCAATCCAAATGAAATATCAAGAGTCATTCACTTCACACTCGATGTGTTTGTTTTGTTTGAGGTTCCATTAGATCTTCTCAATATTTTTTGTTAGTAAGGAATGGATTATTGTACATTTAAATTTAAATATATTTCGAAAAAATTCTGTATGATGATAATAATAATAACAATTTCATGTGATCTCAAAGTTTTAGTCACAGAGCTTCTTATCGGCTGCGCAGTGCACATCTATCGCAGTCACCTATATTTGAAAAGGAGATCTACAGATTAATGTGAAATTTGAACCACAGAGTGTGCTAGCATCTTCGCATTAACAAATCAATGCTTTTAAGGCCCGTGAAGATTTCAGCTCAGACCGGAAGTTGAACCGTGAACCTTCAGTACCGCAGTTTCATGTCGTAACCATCTGAGTCAGCAGAAAACTCTAGATGTAATGAAAGGTAAGTATTCAAACATAACAAAATAAACGTGCTCATTTCTATACCATTTATTTTTTCTATCCGAAAACACAATTGTACTTTTATATGTTTGAATACATATTTTTTAGTACTTCAAGATTTGTCTGGTGATTCAGATGGTTACGGCGCGGCGTGCGATTCGGGTATGGAAGGTCCTCCGTTCAAATCCGGGTCTCCGCTGCAATTTTTACGTGCGTTAAAGTCGACCATCACCTCTGGCATACACATTTGACGAAACTAGGAGTGAGGTTGAAGAATTAAATATAGACAATTTTCTAAGGCAATCAACAACACTAAAACAACATTCGGTCGTAAAGGACGGAAATTTCCGAACTCTCTCTATACGCTTATCGATATCCACCAGCCCGACACTGCTCCGCTCCGTCAAAAACTAAACCAAACTAAAGACGGCCAGGTGTCGGTCGAGTGTAGGACGACACGCGGTGTCGTTTGAACTCACTTTAGTCGAGAGAGTGCCAACAATAAGAAAAGTGTCGGTGCGGTGACGGTGCGGACCAGTATTGGGTAAGTGTCTGGCCCGACCAAGGCTCATGGTAAATTCGTTTGTTTACTGATGTCTGTGCTTTGTTTAACATCTGAAGCTGTTATTCTCAGCAACAGTCATGGAAAGTTTAAATTCATGAAAACCAAACAAACATTCTGAAATGTCTGTTCGACGTGAACTGGAAAAACCTGGGTTTGTCTTCACCAAGCAGAAACTGTAATAAAAATTATCTTATTACGCTGTTATTACGCTGAAATATTGATGTAGGTAAATAAGTTTGCGATCTCAGTGTGTATAATTCGTATAATAATATTTACGAAAATATTCTTCTAACAGCCGTTTATAGTGACAATTACATACATATTTACTTAGCTTCTCGCATAAACCGACGTTTATAAGCTGAACGTCTAGTTTATCGTTAGCGCTTGTTTACCCCATTAGCAGCGGCGTAGCTATCGGAGGGTTAGGCGGTGCCGTGCACCCGGACCATCAACCTCATGGGGTCCCTGCCAGCAAACCTCAAAGTGACCTCGCGAAAACTACTCGCGCCTTCAGAACAGATTACAACGCGGCTTTAAGCATGGCAACGCAGTCGAAAGACGTTCGAAAGTTGTAGAGAATTGCCATAAATTTTTTTTGTGTAAATTCTTCTGTTTAGTCACTTCAATCAATGAGCTGTTATGCGATTAATTTATGAATACTAGCCAACTCTGCCGCAATAGTGATGATGGACTGAACTCCTTTATTTGACAAAATTACATATCTTTGACATCTTCTAAAAAAAAATTGTTAAATAATTGTAACTATTGAATTCAAGTTAGCATTTTATATGTTAAATTTACATATTTTTCTTATTGTTCAATACCTTTTTTATTGTTTAGCATTAGCATATAACATATTTTCTTAGTGTATTAATTAAATAGATAAAAAGAAAATAAACATGAAACGAACGATCCTTCATTTCAAAATATTTGTAGAGTATTTCCCAACGACGCGACGTTTGTTAGCATTTGGTATTACGGCTCGGGCCTCTTCTGTCCATACTTGTCCGTATGACGGAAGCGTTCCTACTCAATCTTCAGTCTCCTTTTACATTTTCGCGTTGTTGTTTCACGCAATCTTGGGGGTCACAGCATCTGATGAATGATGAAACGAAATTTTACGTATATTCTAGAATGACTTAATGTACATTTTACGATCTTTTTATCAACGTAAAAGTAAGACTGAAGAAAAAACGACACTTTTTAAGGCAATCAATAACATAGAAATAACGTTTGGTCGTAATGCAACGGAAACTTCCAAACTTCGTGTATACGTTTCTCCACATCCATCTGGCAAACACCGCACCGTCAACGTCAAAAATTAAGCCAAACTAATCATGGTAGGCAACGTTGGGATATCGGCCGACTGTCGGGCGCCAATGCGGAGTCGTTTAAACTAACTTCAATCGAGTGAACTCCGACATTACAAAAAATGTCGGTGCGGGCTCGGTGCGGTCAAGCCACAAGTGTGGTCCGACAATTAGGAACATTACGTTTCTCCTCTAAAAATGTCATGTATTACTCCGACACACTCGAATAACCTCAATAAGCATTCGGTCTGTTTAGTTTCCAATTTTTTTTTTAATGAAGTACGCATGTGGTGTTGCATCAATTACAAAACTAAAATATGGGTAGTGGTGGTTTTAAGCGAAAACAACACCAGGAAAGAGAACGCAGTAAACAAAAATTATCCTAAAAGGACAAATTTTTAGTCACCTACTTCCGGCACAAATATTTCTGTTGATAGTGACTCAGATTATGCGGTCACTGTAGCATTGACTGAGATCCCTACTGATGAAGATTTGACAGCAATCGCAATTAAAAATACCGCCGCGACGATACCGCCGATCTTGTCGATGACGTCTCCATGCCACATGTAACAGAATAAAAACCTCTACATTTTGAAAAGTGTTGAATGACTTGAGAAATTTAACGAACAAGACATTAAGACACCGTATGTCTAATTCTTGATATGGGGCCATTACAGCCTTCAATCTTCTCGAAAAGACTTCCACCAGAACAACAGGTGTTTTTCAATTTTTATGTTTTGGCCGTGTTATTCTAGGTATTGCCTATTGTCAACCATGCTCGTTATTTGTTTCGCAAAGGATTTTTTTTTTTTTTTTTTTTTTTTTTTTTTTTTTTGCCGTAGATTTATCAAAAAGCTAAGTTGAAATACAGAAATCGTATACGTTTGTCAAAATTGTCTCACCAGAAATCCTGTGATGCCCATCAAATACGATGTGTCCGAACTGAAAGTTACTGAGACCACAATTAAGTTGCAGAGGTTGCGTACTGCCGAATCTGGTGTGTGATATTGCAATAGGTATGAAAAGTAGTGCATGGAAGGGAAAAGATGACCATGACCACAAGCTCACTCGATTTCAGGCACAAGGGTGTCGGAAGATTCTCTTTTTTAGGTAAGGGTGTCAGGGATTGGAATGAGTTACCAAGAGAAACGATGAATAATTTACCGAAAACTTTGAAGGAATTTAAAGATAAAATTTGTAGAGGGCAAATGTAGGTGGGTGCAGGATAGGGGGAAGATAGCTGTGTAGGGAAATTGCCACCGGAGCCTGTGCTCCATTGCAATTAAAATTAAATTAAATTAAATTAAATAATACCAGGCGAATTCCATGTTGGTACCTTCAAAATGCCATGGGCGACTGGCGAATTCCTTACTCATCCTATCACAACCCGACGTCAACAAACCGTAAAGATTGCAAAAAAACTTCCTTGAGCATAGCTGAATTCTTTCTGTTTGTCATCGTGAACTAATGTGTTATTCGATACAGTTTGAAGTTTAACCGACTAGAATAATAAACATTTTACAATTATTTGTTGACATATAATTAATTTGTTTTACAATTTTATAATGTCATGTGATACAGACATTTAATTCAGAAGGTTATAAACGTCGATGTTTAGAATAGTTACTTCCAAGCCCAAACATAACTCACACGCAGCGGCGAGAGGATCGTGTTGCAGGAAATATTGTAATTAGTGCTTACAATTGAAACCTAGCAGCGTGGTGGGTGAGCGGTAACGTTCTGGCTTCGCATTCAGGAGAACACCGGTTCGAATCCCCGTTCGTTCATCCAGATTTGGGTTTTTTCATGGTTTCCCAATTCACTCCAGGCGAATGATAGGATGTTCCGTTCAAGAAGCCATGTCAAAAATTTTTCTCGTTCCTTTCTCCCGTCTTTTCCCGCCTCTAATAACCTCGATGTTGACGAAGCGTAAAGCCGTAAGGAAAAAAAAAAAAAAAAAAAACATCGGACGGGGGAAAAGTAGCATGCTTACCAGATTGGTGCAAAGTGTCTGATGGCCAAATATAAGGGCCTGAATCTGCTGAAGTGTTGCAAGTTAATTCCAAGATTGACGGCTTGTAGCATCAACTCTACTGACAGACGACTGATTTACAGCATACAGTAGACCAAGAAGACAAAGCTACCCTCTAATGCAAGCGTAGCATGTAATCATTAACACATACAGGGGTGTAGCTACTATGGGGCTAGGCGGTGCAGTGCACCGGGGCCTCTACGCTCAGGGGGCCCCCAAGCATACCTCAGGGGCCCCAAGCGCACCTCTGGGGGCCCCCAAGCGCAGTTCAGAGGGGCCTTCACGGTAAACTGGCGACCTTTTTTTGTTTTTTAACTCAACTGTCGTCTTAGGGGGCCCCTGAGACACAGGGAGCCCCTCACACTAAGGGCCCCTCACTGCTCAGGGGACCCCAAGCACAACTCAGGGGCCCCCAGCCTCAGCTTAGGGGCCCCATACCAGCAACACAAAGCAAAAGAAAGGTCACCCATCTGGCCTGTGGGCCTAAAATAAATTTTTTGCACCGGGGCCCTTGTTGACCTAGCTACGCCACTGAACACATATGGAAATTTACATTTTTGCTCTGATTCGCCAGATTTCGAAACTACGCGTAATGTAATTTCCGACTTAATAATGCCTTTTTTTTTTTTTTTTTATTTTTTTTTTTGTCTCAATCAACATGCCTCATCAGGAAATGTTAAATTCTATCAGTTGTGATGAAACTGTTAGGTTTGAAGTTACTAGAGCATAATGCTTGCTTACGGACGTCATAAAGTAGAAACACATATACTCAACACCCTTGGTGATGGTCTCAGGGCAATCCAATAATATTCATTATACCCCTTAGTGAGCCAGTTAAGCAGTGTTTGTACGAGGGTTGCCTTTTAAGAGGACACAGTCGCGAACGACCTCCCATAAGAAATCAATGTTAAAACAAGCAAACTTCAGGTACACTTTCTGAAGAAACTAATGGAGATACAGGCCTGAGACTTTCGCAGTATACAGATAAAACATCATCTGCAAATCACATAAAGATTTGTTAATATATTTTATATAGTTTATGAATAATGATTTTTTGTTCTAAAAGACAAAAAAATATAACTTTTTATAAATACCTTGGACCTTGTTAGTTTGTTCTTGTTGTTATGACAGGTCCCATTTTTTATCTTTTTAATCATCATTTTATTTACAAGAGATGCTGAAAGTCTGATGTCTTTATCAGTCTTAGTTTTTGAGAAAAGTGTACCAAAAGATAAAAAAAATGTAGTTTTGAGAAAAATTTGTACTAAACGTTTTACATACGAGAAACTAATGTACATTACAAAACAGAAAAACTATTACCACGCATCACGAAAACATTAATAACTCCGAATCTAATCGTCAAATTTGCATGAAACAAACATCATTTTGTAGCTAAATAATTGGAGCATTGAACAAGTCTAAAAATAAAAAATCGATTTTTTTGAACCTGTTCGCGACTGTGTCCCCTTAAGTTTTTACAATAGAACAATAGGTGGCGTTAATGAGTTGTGGCACCACTGTATTTGTGAACCATGACGTTTGTTTTTGTGAAGCCAGTGGCAATTTAGAAATTGACTTAGTAAGTTGTTGATAGTGAACGTTTAAAAGAAGCAAGTTTGTACAAAAATGGCAATCACCCGTGAAGGCTTACGTTGGATGATTTTTTTATGATTTTAAAAAAGGCCTTAATCAACAACAATGCATAAATCGTTTCGTGCTACTTTTGGTAATGAAGCACCATCATAGAAAACTGTTTACAATTGGTTTTGCAAAATTTCGTCATGGTCGTGCGTCCGTCAGTGATGAATGTCGAGAAGATCGGCCAAAATCGGTTGTCATTCCTAGAAACATCGATGCTGTGCGCAACATGATCAAAGACTTACAGACGGTTAGAGGCGTCTCTTAGGATATCGCAGACTGCAATACAATCGATTTTGCATGAACATTTAGGTGTGAGAAAGATATGTTCCAGATGGATTCCGCATAAGTTGACCGAAGCGCAGAAAAAGGGTCGTGTTGATTGGTGTCAGGAAATGTTGAAAAATTCGACCGAGGACGTTAAAAATCCGTATTCAACATTTTTACAGGAGACGAAACTTGGAAATATTCGTATAAACCTGAAAGCAAACAACAGTCTACTGTTTGGGTGTTTGACGATCAACCCAATCCCACTAAAGATGTTCATTCATGAAGCACTTCCAAGAAAATTATCGCTTGTTTTTTTCGGTTGTACTGGACACGTCGCAACCATTCCATTAGAGGACCGAAGAACTGTTAATGACGAATGGTATACAACAGTTTGTTTGCCAACGGTCTTCGATGAAATAAGGAAAAAGAACAAAAAACGTCGCATCATTCTTCATCACGACAATGCCAGCTCCCATGAAACACGTCAAACAACTGAATATTTGAAGGAGAAAAACATCGAATTAATGTCTCATTGTCCGTATTCACCCGATTTATCGCCTAATGACTTTTTTTGTTCCCCACTGTCAAACAAAAGATGCGCGGACAGCGATTTTCATCACCTCAAGAAGCTGTTGAAGACTTTCAAAACCATGTTACTGAAATATCAGATTCACAGTGGAAGAAATGTTTCCAGAATTGGTTTGAACGTATGCAAAGATGTATAGACCTTAAGGGAGAGTATTTTGAAAAGCAATAAAACACTTTGTTTCGAACTTGTTCGTTTCTGTTTCACTTTTTGTAAAAACTTAAAAGGCAACCCACGTAAAGCGGTGGCTGTCGCTGGCGACGACGCTAGTCTTTTGTCGCGGTGCCCGCCTGTGCCACATTACGTAGCAGCAGCTTATAACGATGGACGCTCTGTTGGTATTAAACAGAGCAAAGATGAACGTCGCTTTCGCTAGCCAAAACGTGCTAACTCTTACAGGCAGTAATAACTAGGGCCCGGATATATATGCACGTAAAACATCTAATATATGCATGCAAATATGCACAAAAAAGTCCTAAAATATGCACTAACAATTAAATAATATGCACTAACAATTAACGAATCTACACTAACAATTAACGAATATACACTAACAATTAACGAACATGGACTAACTATTAAAGAATATACAGTTATCAAATGATTTATTTTATGTCAACTCACTGATATACACGTTTCATTCCTTACAAAATGATGAATCACAATATGTTACCAACAGTTTTTCAATGTTTTCAGGGGTCAAAGATTTTCTGTTGTCAGACAAAATTAGTTTATAAGCCGAAAATGATCGTTCCACGTCAACGGACGTTATTGGGCAATACTTGTACGATGGTGCTGACTGTTCGGAACATTCATCTGGCAAAGATTGTGTGGTTCCACTTAAATACGTATTAATTGATTGAATCTTTTGCAGACCTGGGTTTGAGTCTAACACCCTGCTGAGTTTAGATTTAACTTTTTCTCCAATTTCACCAGGGACGGCATTTAAAGAAGAAATTGTTTTGTGAAGCAACTGAATAGACTCGTGAAGGGGTGCACCGCTAGTTTCTAGACCCTTAATAGCATTAGAAAGTGACGAATAGTGTACATGGATGAAATTGATATCTCGATATACAGTATCACAATCAAATGCGCACTTTGCTTCACGAACACACGCAGCACGATCGTCATGACCAATACTTGTAACCACATCTTTCACTTGATGAAAGTTCTCCTGGTAGAACAGCACTGCAGACAACCAAGTTCCCCATCTAGTGAGAACAGGTTCCGGTGGAAGAGGAACCTCAGGCAGACGATCCTTATAAAACTGTACACGCGCTGGTGCTTTTAGGAACACTTTTTTTCCACTTGAAATTACTTTGTTAACTGAAGGAAATAGAGAACGTATCTCTTCTGCAATGCGATGTAATCCATGCGCCAAACATGTAACATGGATCAGATTGGGGAAAAACACTCGAAGCGACTGACCAGCTTTTAACATATATGAAGCTGCGTCTGTGATTAAAACACGCACCTTGTAACAATCACTCTCCGATTCAGTAGGCCACAGAAGTCGCAGGGAATCGTTTATAAATCTTGCAATTGTACTGTGGTTGGTTTTCTCTAACACTTTGGTTGAAAGTAAATGTGGTTTTCCGGGTTCTTCTTGACATAGTTTGCCCACTATAAAGTTCGCTACGTATCGGCCACATGAATCGGTTGTTTCATCTACCGATATCCAGACACAGTTCCCTCCTATGTCAGACCGAATTGAATCCAGGACAGAATCGTGTAGAGAGAGCAAATAATTTTTCCTGAGGGTGGATTCATCCGGTATCCTTTGATTAACACAATACTTTTGAAGAAATGCTCGTAGATCTGGATTATTCAATTTATGCAGCGGGATATTGCTGCATACAAAAGCCTTACACAGGTCAGCAGAGAATGTATTAACAGACCGTGATACCTGAGTTAAAAGTAGCTGTTGCGTGTTCCTATTCTTTTCTTTTGACCTGAGATGTACAGCTGTTTTAGAATGCTGTTCAAGTTGAAATTTTTTCTCACATTTTATATTCTTCTCACATACTTGACAGTACACAACTTCACCGTCACTAGAATAGTCACTGTTGCCTGAAATCCACTGCTTAATTAAAACTGATCTTGTGCATTTTTCTTTAGGCATTTTTGGAGTCAGATTAAAGAAACTTAATCTTAGCACACGAACACTCCTGTCAACACAAACTTTGAGAGGCTACTGTTTTTGGAAAGGAATGTACACGTCCCTTTAAAAGTACGAATCCCTCAGGTCTGGAAGCCAGGAATCTGTTCTCAGGAAAACTGGCTCGTACCGCAATTAGGGGAATATTCCCGAAAAGATTAAAGAAAACCGCTGGCCTTCCCGGTAGTTGTCGCACGAATAAACACACTGGTAGATAACGAATATTCCAAGTGGGGGTAAATACTTGTGACTGTCGTCTCCTCAAACAAGAATTTGCCGCCTGAGGGAGAATAGAGCTATTCTTTGATTTTGCCGACCCCACCCGCCCTTCCCGTGAATGTTACCGCTCAGGGCAGTAGAGAAGGTCGCCGCCACACAAATTTTCCATTTGCAGCACCTCCAAACATGTCACTGTGTGAGTTTGGATAAGGTAGAAAATTCTCTACATGTGAATGCCAGTACAAAAAAATCCTGTTTACTCCAAGAATTTAACTTACTTGTTGCGGTTGCCAAGGATGTCCAACATACAGGTACATTAGGCTTTACAGTTTCTTCAGAAGTATCGGATATTCAGTTATGAGATGAAATAAAAGCTAAAATATGCACATATCCATAAAATATGCACTAACCCTCAAAATATGCATTTGCATATGCGCATATGCTTTTTTGAAAAATCCGGGCCCTAGTAATAACTAATGAGCTGCCTGAGCTTGGGGGGGGGGGGGAGCTAAGATTGGGGGCGCCCTGAGCTTGGTGGGGGGGGGGAGAGAGGGCTGAGATTAGGGGGAGGCTGAGCTTGGGGGCACAGGTGCAAGGCACCGCCTACTTCTCCGAGAGCAGCGCCACGCCACTGGCCGCTGTTGATGTGTTATCCAGTCCAGTATACTGTGAGCGAGATGTCGAATTTGTCTGACGTGATGCTCAACAGCTATTATGCTAAAAGACGCGGGAACAGAAGAACTAGCTTGACGAGTTGTTTCATATGAACAATTTTGGCGAATCTTGTGATCTACTTTGGTTTGAAAAACAGTATCCAACTAGAGCGAGAAAAAAGAGTAGATGACACGGATAACGATCCATGAAAAACTGCTGAGCACTAGCTAGAACCTGTAGGCATCCGCTCATGTTCAACCGTTGCAGATATTTGGCAAACCACTAGGTCAACCAGTAGCGAAATTTCTTCCCGGAGCCATTTACATCATTCCCGAAGTGCTACAAGAACGAATACTTCACGTTACTGACAGCATGCGACTTATCCTCCTGAGCGGAACCTCAAAAGCAGGTTGTAACGTACCGCACACATCGATATCAAGGGGAAAAAATTGTCCTTTAATGGTACGAATTTTGAATTTGATCTGGACGGTTAGTTTTCAGCCTATTGCTCTTGGGAGTACGTATATTCGTAGATACTTTCTCAGTTGAGACGTCAGCGTCGCAGACCTTGTAAGGTTTCCTCCTTATTTATAAATTAATACAATTATATTTTACAACTTCCGGTATCGCATTAGTACTACAGGAACTTTACTTATCTTCTGTATACATTACTGGGTTTAAAACCAAGGCTGAAAATAAATATCTTTTAAATAAAATCAATTATTTTTCAAATATCAACTCAAATAGTTTATTTCACTTTCACAATAACAATTAGTATGCACTTATCTTTTGGCATCCTCTTTACAAACATTATTCTATCTGAACACAATATTTACAGTCCACTTGTACAGTTACACTTCTCCTTTGCCCTCGGGCTAATCCTCTTTAATATTAAATTACAATTTTGTGTTTTTCCCGCCAGGATTACTACTTTATTATTCGTGCTTCTCAAGCCATCTTTATCAACATTTCCTCGTAATCAGAGATCTTCTTCTCTCAAGCTCGACGTTCTGTGACCTTGAACCTTAAATGTCCAAAGTTACTACATACAATCATAATTAGTTAATAACAAATTATTCCAATAATAATAAATTTCACAATTCGTGAGGTCGTGTACCTCACAACCTCTACTATGAGTGTTAAGTAACCAAAAATAAATATGTTCAGTTATGATTCAAATTCATTTAGTTTACACCTGAAAAGAGTCTAGCCGAGTGAAATAGCCTCCCCATATTTCCTTTCCCATATGTTATTCGTGATATATCATTTGACGCTGGTGCTTCATAGTGACTCAGAAATCGACGAGATTGTCTATTATTAGCTATACAATCTGTTTCCATTTTTAATATGTATTGTAATTCTATTAGAATGAATTACTTCCTTTCGTTTACACATAGAGGGACTTCTCCCATGTGCCTCGTCACTTGTACTCTACGGAGAAACTCGCATAAATTATACACAAGGCTATCGCTACTCTAAACAGCTGTTTTAAGCTGAGTGAGTAATGTTGTACACTCCTCTTGTGTGTACCGTAAACATGCGGAAGAAATTAGAAACGTATTTGTAATGAGTCGAGAGCTCTCGAGCAGCGCAAAGTGAAGTTAAAGTTTTTCTTCTGCATGTATCTATTTGGAACGAATTCTGACAGGCCGGACGAGAATTCGAGCCGTCATCATCCCGAACCAACAGTTCTTCAGTTGGTCTCTGTTACGAAGACCTTGGCGCAGAATGTGATGTGCAAGTAGGTTGTGTTGTGTCTGGCGTGGTTCCAACTAGTCGGTGCCGTCACTGTCTAAATGAGGAAACCGCCGCCCGCAAATTTTGGATCGAGAGACAGCGTTTAATGCTGTCGGGCTCTTACGCAATTGGTTCCTCCCACATAATTCTTTGATAAAAGGGGGGGGGGGGGTTAAGAAACGCTTCCAGTCATTTTCGTGTACCTGATAAACTAACTAGACATATCTATCCTTTTCTTTTCAACCACATGGGTTGCGATTGAACCCTTGTGGTATTTATAGAGATTTACGTAACTGTTGCAGCGTAATTGAAGTTTGTTATGGAGTGCTCATTACTAAAACTCAATTGAAATGTTCCATTAACCCTATTTGTAAATTTATATTCCATGTGGGTTCAAACATGACATATTTATTCCCGGTACCCGGAAAATACTGGCCAGATTCTCAGCTAATTATTAATGAAGTTTTGTAGTGAGCTATTGAGGGTGAACTGCAGTAGAGGAGAAGGTCCAAATACGGGCTACCACTTTTATTTTGGCCCTACTGATTTACCTGGTCACTAAATATAGATAACTTTGATGTCACTTACTTCAATAAACAATCATGAAGGTGATATGAGGGCTCAAAACGTCAATAACCAATTTTAATTTTCCAAAATAAAAGAATCAAAAAATAGTGTAAAATTACTGATTTTCAAGAGGGGGTCCAAATACGGGCTAATTTTATTAAAAAGAGAAATTTATCTGGTAATAAATTAAAAAACACCAATTTAATTAAAAAACTTTGTTGAATTGAAATTCCACTTTTTTTTTTTTTACAGATGTACACCTCATCTTCCATTCCAGCACATTCAATCTCTGCCAAACCTTCAAACTTGTAGAACTTAATCCACAGTTCGCCTCTAACATCATCTGAAAATAGTGCATCACAGAAAATGCATGCTGTATTGTCGTTACCACATTAATCTCCCAGAGAAATCGCCAACTCGTCATCATTATTGTCGTCATCATTAGGAGGGACCCTATAGTGTAGTTCCGAATCCAAATCTTCTCTGAACTTACCTAATGGGCTTTTTCGTTTGGCTTGGCAATTTTTTATTCTATTTTAATTGCTGACAGGCACCTGATTACACCTTCACAATCATCTGACAGTTGTTCAATGCTGTACGCTCCACATTTTTCTTCAATCGTTCGCTGTAAGTGAATCCAGTTATGATACAAGTCTTGGTGCTCTTGTGTCCATGACTGATTTTTCTTTGCAATTGTAGGAATTAAAGGTATATCATATAGTATCCCTTTTGGACGTAGAAGCTTGAGCAGTTCGTCGTTGATCTGGGGTGCTGAAATGTTGGTGTTTACTTGTCAAGAGCTAGCCCGTTATTGGACCACCAATGGTAGCCCGTTTTTAGACCATGCAGTACTTCAAGTTGATGGTCGCAGCAGTAATTAAAAAACAAACAAATATAACAGTACAGCTGTCCTGCATGAAGTTCGGGTCATGTACTTTGAGATGAGGTGGAAACCATTTACTTTACTGAATAAATAAGAAAATGAGAAATTAATGATGACAACAGTTTTGAGCTTGTCAAAAGCAAGTTTCCTGGCAAAACAATTTGCGCCATCGCACGTGTGTTACAGACTAAGTTCATTTGCTCACTATACTTCCCCCACCACGTAACGTTCCTTTTGGTGCCATTCTCGTGCCTGCGTACAACCACCTTCCCCCACTTTCAGCAAGTAGCCCGTATTTAGATCCTAGCCCATCTTTGGACCTTATAAGTCAAGACGTTTTTTGTTTTTAAGTCATTGTGTCGTACCCCTGTTAAATTACTTTCGCTCTTTGTTGATTTGTAGTAGGCCTATGTATTCAACTTATGTCGCATCTTATTATGTTTCTTGTTACGAATATTATATGCTTGTATCAATAGATTTAGTAATTTTATGTATATTGTATAGTGTGATTTGTTAATTTAAAAACCTTTGTCGCTTTAGGCAAGTTTTAAGACGCGTGCACTGAGGCAGGCAGACTGAGTCTGCGTTTGGCTTTACTAGTCCTCTGCAGGGTTAAAACGCAGCTCCGCCTTCACAAGCCCGGATTTTTTAATGACTTTATGCCTTGTCGAGGTAGTGGGAAGGAAGTCCGCTAAGGCATTCTGAATGTTTTGAATGAATCATCCCGGCATTCGCTTGGAGTAATTTTGGGAAACTATGGGAATCACAAATTTGGATGGCCGGAAGGGGATTCGAACACGGTCCTTCCAAATGCGAGGCCAGAGCGTTACCGCTCAGCCACTACGTTCGGTTGCATGAAATTTTACCTCCGCTTCCACCTCCGCAAGTTTTAAAGTGCAGGAATAACGGAGGTTTTGTCTGCTTTGCGATGCATTATTAGCGTATCCTTTTCTCTTTTAACACATTTCGGCTCTTCGTACCGAGCGGTGGTGTAACGGATAGCGTTCTGGCCTCGCATTCGGGAGGGCGGCGGTTCGAATCCCCGTCCGGGCATCCAGATTTGGGTTTTCCATGGTTTCCCAGATCACTCCAGGCAAATGCCGGAATGCTTCCTTAAAAAGGCCATGGCCGAATTCCTTCCCATTCCTTGCCCCCATTCTTCCCCGTCTCTAAAGACCTCGCTGTTGAGAGACGTAAGCAGTAAAAAAAAAAAAAAAAATTCTGCTCTTCGTCTATTAGCTTAGAAAATCGTGTATTTTTTTTATGGTCCTGTAACAAGGGGTACAATGAATTGCGCGATGTTGTTAGCTAAGCGACCAATTACTAGTTTGAACTTGAATGTTCTGTAAGCGCGTGGTGGCGTGACCTAGTTCTTATTTTGTTTTAATGTATTACTGTTTATGAAATATATATTTCTAACACCGAGACTTTATCAGACCATTTAGAAATAGCGCCTAAAAGTGAAAACAGTATGGAGGGTGGCTACTAGCAGCCCGACTGTAATATGACTGTAATTCGGCGGAAGATCGAATTTAGATTTGGTTGGCTTAATGGTGCTGCCCTCTCTTCAGGCACTACACGACTTATTGTACATAGCTCTATCGTTGGGAAATTTATGTTTGATTTTGAGGTGACCTATACAAAATAATGAAAGAAACCACTCTCAAGGTCAAAATTTATTAGTGATGTTCGTTGTTTTATAGCCAGACTATAATACTATTGGTTCCAGACTTTAATTAAGAAGGAATTAAGAACAATCCCGGCACTGATTCTAGGAGAACAACGAAAAAATAAGAGTGTATTGCAGGACAGGGTTATTTCGCTCCCCTCCCATTGCGGTATCCAGTTCTGTCTTCGCCGCAATATTTATTACTAAGTAAACACATGAATTTCTTGGCTTCAATAGCTTAGTAAATGTATTTCCACTCATTCTTAAAGCTCTGTTATTTCTACCTTACAAACGTCAAGGGGACATTTAATATCCGTTTTCTCCTGTCCGTTATAATTTTTATATGAATCGACGTAAATTGAAGTAAAAATGTGCCAGTTGGATTCAGAACAACAATTTTCAGATTTTTTTTTTCTTTCCTTATGTTTTTTATTTCCTTATGACATCAGGCTCGTAAACGCCTTCGTCATTAGAGCCGGTATAGGACTGATGACTAGAAACGAGGAGGAATTCGGACATTGTCTTTTAAAGGAACCATTCTGAAATTCAACTGGAGTGACTTCTGGAGACAAACAAAAGCCCAACATTGCAGGTCAGGGGACCACCAGCCTCAGCGTTATACGAGTTGCACTGCATTTCATGCATCAAGAACGACAATTATGCACTAGTGACTGAGCTACACAGGATAACATATACGCCAAAGCTGAAAAGTCGAAGGGTGACTTAGTGGTTGTTGAGAGATTCTGTCTTTAGAAGTAAACTCGATCATATAACCGTCTTTTAAACTGAACCAACATGCAAAAACGTACGCCGCGCTGCGGGAGACACTCTGGATCTGCTGGGTTGACTCAGTGACGTAGCGTAACCCTGTCAGCCGTGACCTAAACAGGACAGGCCGCCGCAGCATGGCTCGCCTGCATGTTCTGTTGTTTGATTTTGTTGTGGTTTCGCTGTTGCGTGGTCGTCTAGCGGAGTAACAGTATGTAACTGAACACTCGTTTTAGCTTGTCTTAGTTAAGATTAAATCAAAATCAACAGAAGTTTATAACTATAGCACTACGAGTTTATAATTCAATTTATTTCGATATACTGAAGATCGTTATTTTATTCAGAATTAAACCAAAAATCATATAAATAATCTCGCAGTCATTTTATGTAAGTTTGGTATGGTTTCATTAAGTATTCGTAATTAACAGATTCTTAGGCCTATTAGCAATGTTGGATTGAAAAGAAACTCATTGCCTAGCCACATGACTGTTCTCTAACTTACTTTTGCCTGTATAAACTGCTTTTTTGATGCACGCAGATTACAATTTATCACACGCTGATGAAGTAGTAAGCGATTTTCAAATATGAAGCTAATGCAACTCACTCATTTTGCCACTGCTTGTTTTATTCAAGACATTCACTAATCAGACCGTGTTTTCTAAATACTTTTGATAAGAAGTTTCAATATACACGGATCAATAAATTTATTTAGACGCACAGTTATTAGCATTTCTGACTCATCATTTTTGTAACTGATACTACCATACTCAGTATCAAGAAACATCAATAAAGCTTTGATGGAAGTGACCGATCATCAATGGGATAACATATAAAAACATGGTTAATATCAATTGCATGATGTTGAGGAGGAGCAGATGTGATATAAGTGCAACCTGGTAATCTTGCCACGTATAGGGGACCAACAGATTAACGTGGATTCCGAGCAATGGAGAAAGCAAAACTTTGCCAGCGGACGTAAGCCGAGATCGGGATTCGAACCGCGGACCTTCCATTCCTCAGTCATGTGCCTTAATCAACTAAGCCACTAGACCAATAACACATAAAAATGTACGTCAGACTTGATTCGAAGGTTTTAGAAGGACGTAGTATCGTGTTAGTATTTGGAGCCAGCTTGCTTGGTTACCGTTATGATAGATTATATACACAGTACAGAAACAATAAAAGCTCCAACGCTAACAATTAAGTAAACAACTAAAATCAATAACTTACGCAAAATTAGTTGGAACCTTGTGAAAATAATTTTAGCGTAGCAAAATATTTACAAGTATTTAACAGCATTTTTACCCAACTAAACGTTTCAAATATCCAAATCAAACTTAAACTATGGCTCGCACGATGCTCTCAATTACAGTTTCTTAATTAGTGTGTCAAGAATTGTGGCTCTGGTGAAGTGAGCTCTGGTTGTGTGTGTGAACTGCTGTGCAATATCCAGAAATAACTTCGTCATCAGCTAAGTTTTAAGATCTAAATTAGTTTAAAGCGTTCAATTATAAAGTAAATAGTTAGGATCGTTGTTAGTGAGGCGAAATAGAAACATTTTTCACTCGGTAACAGTTTCAAAAATCGTATATTCTTAGTGGCTAAGTACTCATTTCATTTCGGTAGTTTTTGATTTAGAAATAAGCTGAAAACTTGATAGTAAGAGTAAATACAGAAAATTGTAACTAAACTTCTGGGTATATCTATTGTAACATCTCAATTTTCTAATGTGACTAAAAGAAATAAGTGTTAAAGATTTGGATTGTTGTAGATTGTTGCTAAGACGTTTTTAGACTTTTTTTGTCTGAAATATAACAGTTTGTTATTTTAATTAGTATTAAAGCATAAAAATAACAATAATCTGCTAGAAATACAACAAATAAATATCTTCTTCTTATATATAAAAATCAATGTTTGTTTGTTCGTCTTCTATGCATTCCTATATCATTTATCAGATTGCAATGAAACTTTGGAGAGTTTTCGAGTGTGCGTCTGCGAAGGTTTCTATGAAAAAAAATTTCCAAAAAGTCACCCTCTATTCCCCATAACACCCCATAATTTAGGCAAAACCACATTTCTCATCCGATTTAGATAGGAATTTGTACACTTATACTTTAAAACAAACAGAAAAATACTGCCTACATACGGTTTCCGAATATTAATCTCCTCGCCCCCTTTCCACCCCCATAATTTAGGCAATACCACATTTTTTACCAGATTTAGATAGGAATTTGTACACTTATACTTTAAAACAAACAAAAAAATACTGCCTACAAACGGTTTCCGAATATTAATCCCCTCGCCCCCTTTCCACCCCCATAACTTTTTTCACCCCATAATTTAGGCAATTCCACATTTTTTATCCGATTTAGACAGAAATTTGTACACTTATACTTTAAAACAAACAGAAAAATACTGCCTACGTATGGTTTCCGAATATTCATCCCCTCTCCCCCCCTTCCAAACCCCATTACGTTTTTACCCCATAATTTAGGTAAATCACATTTTTTATCCGATTTAGATAAGAAATGGTACACTTATACTATAAAACAAACAGAAAAATACTGCCTACGTATGGTTTCCGAATATTCATCCCCTCTCCCCCTTTCAAACCCCATTACGTTTGTACCTTATAATTTAGGCAAACCACATTTTTTATCCGATTTAGATAAGAATTTGTACACTTATACTTTAAAACAAACAGAAAAATACTGCCTACGTATGGTTTCCGAATATTCATCCCCTCTCCCCATTTCAAACCCCATTACGATTTTACCCCATAATTTAGGCAAATCACATTTTTTATCCGATTTAGATAAGAATTTGTACACTTATACTTTAAAACAAACAGAAAAATACTGCCTACGTATGGTTTCCGAATATTCATCCCCTCTCCCCCTTTACAACCCCATTACGTTTTACCCTATAATTTAGGCAAACCACATTTAATCCGATTTAGATAAGAATTTGTACACTTATACTTTAAAACAACAAAAAAATACTGCCTACGTATGGTTTCCGAATATTCATCCCCTCTCCCCATTTCAAACCCCATTACGATTTTACCCCATAATTTAGGCAAATCACATTTTTTGTCCGATTTAGATAAGAAATGGTACACTTATACTTTAAAGCAAACATAAAAATACTGCCTACGTATGGTTTCCGAATATTCATTCCCTCTCCTCCTTTCCAACCCCATTACGTTTTTACCCTATAATTTAGGCAAACCACATTATTTATCCGATTTAGATAAGAATTTGTACACTTATACTATAAAACAAACAGAAAAATACTGCCTACGTATGGTTTCCGAATATTTATCCGCTCTCCCCCTTTCCAACCCCATTACGTTTTTTCCCTATAATTTAGGCAAACCACATTTTTTTTCCGATTTAGATAAGAATTTGTACACTTATACTTTAAAACAAACAGAAAAATACTGCCTACATATGGTTTCCGAATATTAATCCCCTCGCCCCCTTTCCACCCCCATAATTTTTTCACCCCATAATTTAGGCAATACCACATTTTTTATCCGAATTAGTAAGGAATTTATACACTTATACTTTAAAACAAACAAAAAAATACTGCCTACGTATGGTTTCCGAATATTCATCCCCTCTCCCCCTTTCCAACCCCATTACGTTTTTACCCCATAATTTAGGCAAACCACATTTTTTATCCGATTTAGATAAGAATTTGTACACTTATACTTTGAAACAAACAGAAAAATACTGCCTCCATATGTTTTCCAAAGCGCATCCCCTCACCATTTCCAACTGAAAATGAATGAAACAGCAGTTTAAAATTTATATATAACATTTTTTTAATTTAATCTATTGTATGTGCCTACTCAAGTCCAGCAGTAGTGAAGCATTGCCGGGTCAGCTAGTAATTAATAAATACTTGTTAATATCTTACTTCTGCTTCAATAGTATCGATTGTTACAAAGAACAAAAACTATGTTATAGTTTATGAGGACTTCAAGAAGGCCTACGACACAGTAGATAGAGTCTCATTACTGAACATTTTACAGGAATTTGGTGTTGACTCGAAATCGGTCAACATAATCAGGCAGACCCTCATTGGAACAAATTCAAAAGTGAAATTTATGGGAGAGATCTCAGAGGAATTTAAAATAAAAACTGGTGTCAGGTAGGGAGATGGGCTTTCCCCAATTCTTTTCAATTGCGTTTTTGAGAAGGTAATAAGAGTATGGGAAGAGAAACTCAAGGAAAGGGGAATTCACCATGAGATAAGATTAGGTTCAATGCACAAAGGGGTTGGGACAAACTGTTTGGCCTTCGCTGATGACATTGCGGTTCTTTCTGAAAGTATAGAAACCGCACTCGAACAAATCAACCTTCTGAAAGATATAGCAGGAAAAGTTGGACTTCAGATCTCTTTTGAGAAGACTAAATACATGACCAATATTAGGGATTCACCCACAGTACTAAACACAGAGTACGGAAAAATTAACAAGGTCAATAAATTTAAATATCTAGAAGTAATTCAGATTAATGGGCTTGATAAGGAAGCAAATATATCAAGAGCAAGAAAACTAGAACTAGCATACCAATTGGCTAAAGATACATACAATAAGAAGAATCTATCAAAGAAAACTAAAATCTAACACTACAACACAGTAATCAAACCAGAAAGACTGTATGCCTCAGAATTCTTATTCTCTAAGAAAACTGGAGAAATAGAAGAGATAAGGGAAAGGAAAATCTTGAGAAAAATTTGGGGACCACTAAAAATTGAAAATGGTAAGTTTAGACACCGGAGGAATAAAGACCTATACAAAGAAGAAGAAATTGAAAGGATGTCAGACACGATCAGAAAGAGGAGAATCAGTTTTTTTTGGTCACACAATGAGAATGTATAACAATAGACTTACAAAATGAATTTTCAATCATGTTTACAAGAGTAAGAAGGGCAACCAGTGGATCCAAGGAGTAAAGAAAGATATGATTGAGATCGGAATAACAGAAGATTTAATACAAGATAGAGCAACTTTTAGGAGATTGATCCAAAATTTCAAGGGTTTCCAGGAGAAGGAGAAGAGGAAATGTAGTAATATATAGACAGAAGAAAGGACGAAACAGCAAAGTGAGAGGATGAAGAACTATTGGAAGTAAAAAAAAGAATCATCGAAATGAATGCACGGGATTACTTTTCGTGGTCCCTAGATGGCCGATATCGAAGAGAACATTATCGATTTAAATAATAATACCGAAAGTAGATGTAACTTCGTAAATCCTAAGATATATTTGTTAATTATTTCAGTCCTATATAATATTTTCTTAATCACTTATTTCAATCTTAAATATAGTAGTTTCGTATTTACTTATTTCAAAAAATATTAAAATAGCAACTTCTTAGTAAAAAAAATTAAGTACTTGTTTAAAGTATTTTTATCTACTTATTAATTACAATAACTTGATTGAGAAGTAAAGCTCTTATAAAATTTAATAAAAACATTTAAAATATAGTATAAACTTTATTAGACTACTTTATCAAATAAATTTAAGGTCGTTTAGAAGATGCTAGAAGTATTTGGAAAAAATCATGACTGGAAAGTGTGGGGCCTGTCGCAGGTACGTTGCGAAGAGGATGGGTTGTAGTTGGTGAAGAAGTTGTTTCATTGGACATGCAGGGAAGAGGAATCGTGCGAAATAAATGATGCTCTCCCAAGGTTTTGTTCACTTTGTCTTAGGGATGAAAGGATGAGGGAGATGGACAAAACGATGAGAGAGTTGCGTGAAAGGATCAGGGTTCTTGAGGCCCGTCCTGTGGAAGCTGGTCCTACGGAGGCTCAGCCTGCGGAGTCACAGCCTGTAGGGCTAAGCTTGTCGTGAATCTTGCTATAGGGGCAGAAAGTAGAGATAGTGGGTTGTAGGAAGTTGAAAAGGATAGCTGGGAGCTGGTAACAGGTCGTAGGAGAAATATGGTTAGTAGGATGAAGAAGCCAGACACTTTGGAAATAGTGGAGAAAAATAGGTTTGACCTGTTGCCAGAGTCAGCAGAACAAGAGCCTCATGTAGATGTAGGAGTCGGTAAGATGCATCAGGCCTTTAGGAACGAGGGAGTGCAAGGCAAAAATAGGTAAAAAAGGATTCTGCTGCTAGGTAATAGCCATGGGAGAGGTGTAGGCCTTCTTCTGAAGGATAAGTTAGGTACAGGTTACTAGGTCACAAGTTTTTTCAAAACTAGTGCAATGTTAGGTCAGTTAATAGAGGATATAGGTCCACTTTCTAGGAGTTTTACAAAGGGCGATAGTGATAGTGGAAGGTGCGGCGAATAGTATTGATAAAAACGCGAACTACAGTATAGAAAGTGACCTAAGGAAGATGTTGGAGGAGGCGCAGCATACCAGGGTGGAACTGATGTAGGTCCTAAATCGCCATGACTGGCCACAATTGAACTATGATGCGAGGCAGGTAAATGTGGAAACAGAAGAGCTACTTGGGAAAGGCATTAGTTCCATCTTGGGGCTTGTGCCTGTGAACACCACTGGTAGGTGGGTTTTCACTAGGAATAGCCTATACCCAAACAGAAGGGGCAAGGTGATACTTTCTTAGCTGTTAGAAAAAGCAGTAAGGGTAAGCAGTGATGATGGGGTCAGGACTGTGCCTTTTTTAGGATAAGGGCTGCTGGTGAAGGAATGGAAATAGATGATCAAAGTGATACTGATCATAAATCCATGATGGGAAGAATCACAGATGTTATAGACATAGTTGAAGCAGCTGAAACAATAACTGGGCTAAAGCTACGAAGGAGATGGTTAATGCCGAAAATATAAAGCCAGTAATATTTGTGAACTGTAGAAGTATAATGAACAAAGTGATGGAATTTGCAAACTTAATAGAGATACACGAACCAACAGTAATAATTGGGTTAGAGAGGTGGTTAAAAGAAGAAGTACTAGACAGTGAGGTTTTTCCGATGGTTACAGAGTGTGCCGCAAGAGGAGCAATTGGTGTAGGAGTTCACAAAAACTACCACAGTTCACTGGTGTTCATACATTATGACCATGAGTTACTTGGGGTATGTTTCTAAGGCTATAAAAAAAAAAAAAAATCAGGATGTTGGCTGCTTACCGCAGTGGAAGAATGACGGATGGAGATGAGGCTCTTGGGGAGAAATTAAATTCATACTCAGCTTTCAGAGGTGAGAATAGAATGGTCATTATTGGTGGGGATTTAAATTTACCAGGTATCAACTGGGGAGGAAATAAGAGTCGCAACACAAGGGAATAGAGATTTGCAAATACCATAATAGTGGAAGGAGCATTTTCACAAGTGGCAGAGCAGAACACTAGGGGACAAAATATTATGGATATATTCCTAATAAAGCCCGATGATAACCTCGTGGGGTGTCAAGTAACGGAAGGAATAAGTGATCATGAAGCAGTTCTGATGGATATTAGAGGATTCAATAAGCCAGCAGCTCCAATTGAAGAGGGAAATAGGTACAATTATAAAAAGGCACAAATTTCAAATTTGATGAGATATTTCAGAGATCGTTTCAGCAAATGGAAGGAAAGACAAGTAAAATAGAGTCAAGATGGGAAGAGTTCAAGGAGATAATAAGAAAGTGTGAAGAAAAATTTATTCCATAACAGAAATTAAAGAGAAGTAGAGAACCTGTGTATTATAAAAGGGAGGTGAGGAAGTTAAAGAAGTTGATAAGAAAAGAACAAAGAGAGTTAAGAGGCAACAGGGTAGTAGGGAATATTTAAAACAACTAAACAAGGACTTAATATGAGTTTATGAAAAGTTCTGTCAGTGCAGGGTGACCATTGACTGATGCATCTAGAAATATCTATGACGATGTTAAAATACTGTGGGGAAGGGAGGGTGTTGAGCCGCTTCTAGATAATGGTGGAGAAAATTTATTGAGGATTTGAAAAAGGCAGAGATTTTAAGTAATTGGTTTATTAAAATCATTAGGGACAATCAATCAGAAACGGGATGGTATAACTCGGAGAACGAGATTAAGAACACAGTTAGAAATAAACCGACCAAAAAATTTGAAATTAATTCTGAGGATATTATGAAGGAAATAAGAAAGCTGAAATACATAAAGGGAATGGTGTAGGTAATATTACTACAGATATCTTAAAGATAGCCGGATGTTAAAATGTACCTTTTACTGAAATGTTATTTAAATTGTGTCTGGATACATGCTGCTTACCACAGGATTGGAAAAGTGTGATAGTAGAGTCGGTACATAGAGCAGGTGTGAAAAATAGAGTGGAAAATTATAGGCCGATCAGTTTGACAACAGTGATAGGTAAATTAATGGAGAAATTGATATGCAACAACATCAGAAATATAAGTGCGGAACGTAAGTGGTTTTCAAGTAGGCGACATGGCTTTAGGCGAATCTCAGTTGGTGGGATATATGCAAGATATTTCAGATGAACTGGACAAGGGAGGCCAAATTGATAGGGCACTAGATCTTACAAAGGCTTTTGACAGAGTGAGCCTTAAAATGGTAGTAAATAATGTAAAAACTATTGGAGTGGATGAGAAAGTGATTTGCTGTGTAGAAGATTTTTAGACTGTAGGAAACAGAAAGTTAGGGTAGGAAATGCAGTATCAAAAGAAGTATAACTAAAAATGGGAGTGCCACATGGTAGCGTATCGGGGCCATTCTAATGAATAATTGCGTTGATTGTTTGCAGATGAAATAATGGTATATAAAAAGATCACAACGGTAGAGGACAGTAAACAGCTGCAGGGTGATCTAGACAGGATATCTAGTTGGGTTGGTAAACATAGAATGAAGATAAATGCAAACAAGAGTCACCTTATTAGATACACAAATAAAAAAACTAAAGGTTGATTACGATTATAAGTTGGGGAAAGAATTGCTTGTTTAAGACTTGAAATGTGAATACCTTGGCATTTCATTTGAAAACAAGCTTAACTGGGCAAGACACATTGGTCAGGTAGTAGGAAAAGGTTTCAAAATTCTGCAATTGGTGAAGAAAGTGATGAGGGGATGTAGGAGAGAAGTAATGGAATTGGGTTACAAAACTTTGGTCAGACAATTGCTTTAATATGGTAGTTAAGTATGTGACTAACATTTTTAATATCAAATACAGGAGTTGGAGAGGGTGCAAATAGGGGCTGTTAGATTTGTTTCTGGAAATTACCGCAGAATGCATCAAGTTACAGAAATGATAAAAGAGCTGTAATGGGATTCATTGGAAGACAGTAGGTCGGTGAAGAGGGTCATGGGAGTCATATATTGGTGATGAGGCATGGAAAGATATTGGCGTGAGAATTAAAAGCAACGCATGGAAGTGAAATGGTGACCATGATCACAAGCTGGCATTTGATTTCAGACACAGAGGTGTAGGAAGATTCTCTTTTTTGGGTATGGGTGTCAGGGATTGTAATGGGTTGCCAAGAGAAATGATGAATGATATGCCAAAGACGTTGAGGGAATTTAAAGTTGCAGTTTGCCGATGGGAAATGTAGGTGGCTGCAGGGAAGGGGGAAGATAGGTGGTAGTAAGGTTGTCACTGGAGCGTTCGCTCCATTGCAAATCTTATATACCAAGTGAGTTTTTTATCTTGAGACAACTAAATATCTCGAAAACTACAAATCCGATCAAAAAAAGTGGGTAATAAAAATTGTTCGTCTCGACGGGGGACATCCGATGATACCAAATTTGACTCCCCACCCCCACCCCTAGGGGTGGGGGGAAGGGGGAGAAAAAAAACTTAAATAGGAACCCCCATTTTTTATTGCAGATTCTGATTCCCCGGAAAAAACTACCCTATTTGACCCCCAATTCGAGTCATTTTGGTCGATAGATGGCGCTGCATTTCTCAGAGTTTTCTCATTACTTGATGTACTTCCATTGCGTTCACATCGTCGCTCATTTCTCAGAGTTTTCTCTTTACTTGATGTACTTTCATAGCGTTCATAACATCTCTGATTTATTTACTTCGTTCTGTTGCACGTGTCAATGAGAATGCAGGCTATAACGTTGCAAGAAAAAATTGAAATGGTCTACATTTATGGAGAATGTCGCAAGAATATCGATAATGCTGTTGATCTTTATGCTCATCGTTTTCCAGACCAGCCTCGATCGCGCGCTTCTTTTTACCGTATTATCCAACAGTTCACTCAGGAGGGAAGTGTGCACACAAACAAACGAAAGCGGCGAAGGACGATAGCTGGAGAAAATAACGAAGTTGCAGTTTTAGCTGCAGTGGCTTATAACCCTCACATTAGTACTCGACAAATAAGTCGTGAATCAGGAATTTCTCAGACTACTGTTTGTCAGATTTTGCATCGTAGAAAATACCATCCGTTCCATGTTTCGTTGCAATCAAGAACTTCACGGCAATGATTTCGATAATCGATTGACATTTTGCCGATGTCGCTACAGAAAATACAAGAAGAACCCCATTTCTTTGCTCGAGTACTGTTTTCGGATGAATACACTTTTACTAACCACGGCACCATTAATAGACACAACATGCATTATTGGAGTGTGGAAAACCCGCATTGGTTACGCCAAGTTGAACATCAGCGTCCGTGGAATGTAAATGTTTGGTGTGGGATAATTGGGGACAAACTTATTGGTCCACATTTTATCCATGGACATTTCAATGGGGAGAAATATACAACAACTCTTAGAGGACGTACTGCCACATTGCTTGAAAGACGTACCCTTAGACGTGCGACAAACAATGTGGTTTCAACATGACGGTTGTCCAGCACATTTTGCTGTAAGATCGCGGGAAGTGTTAGATCGTCTGTACCAATCGTCGATGGATCGGAAGAGGAGGTCCAGTGCCGTGGCCTGCAAGATCACCAGATCTCACTTCGCCTGATTTTTTTTTATGGGGATACTTGAAGAATGAAGTTTACAGTGAAGTGCCAACAACGCCTGAAACATGATTGAACGAATTACCAACGCTTGTCAAAAAATCACGCCGGATATGCTTCTTAGTTGCGTCGAATCATTCCAAGAGCGGGTAAATAAATGCATCGATGTCGGTGGTGATATTTTCGAGCACTTGCTTTAGAATTGTTGTTAGAAACAAACACGTGAGAGGCGAGGGGACTCACCAAAAACAAGCACCCCCGATGGTGAGAGGCGAGGGGACTCACCAAAAACAAGCACCCGATGGTGAGAGGCGAGGGGACTCACCAAAAACAAGCACCCCGATGGTGAGAGGCGAGGGGACTCACCAAAAACAAGCACCCCGATGGTGAGAGGCGAGGGGACTCACCAAAAACAAGCACCCCGATGGTGAGAGGCGAGGGGACTCACCAAAAACAAGCACCCCGATGGTGAGAGGCGAGGGGACTCACCTAATCTAGCACCCCAAAGGAACAGAAAATTACTACGTCCACGTCGTTGTTCCTGGGTAACGCAAAAAGTAATGTTTGACTTTCGCTATCTGCTAAAGAATTTGCATCAGTGCATTTTGAAATAATGTCCATTCCCATCCCTCAAGTTTGGAGGTGGGTGGTGGTATTGAATAGTTTTTGAAAAATATCAATCACATTAACTTGTATTTTGCTGATCTGATGTGTATTTCACGAGATATCTCATTTTTAAATGAATTTTTGCTTATTTTGATTTTTGTCGATTGCAGCGCCATCTATCGACCAAATGACTCGAATTGGGGGTGAAATAGGGGTAGTTTTTTCCGGGGAATCAGAATCTGCAATAAAAAATGGGGGTTCCTATTTAAGTTTTTTTTCTCCCCCCTTCCCCCACCCCTAGGGGGTGGGGGTGGGGAGTCAAATTTGGTATCATCGGATGTCCCCCGTCGAGACGAACAATTTTTATTACCCACTTTTTTTGATCGGATTTGTAGTTTTCGAGATATTTAGTTGTCTCAAGATAAAAAACTCACCCTGTATATATAAAAATAGACGTGTTTTTTCCTATATTTCACTTTTCAGCCACCACTACCTAGCACAGATCACTGATGTTTGTGGGTGGAAGTAGCATGGAGTTTCTGTCGTGCACAACGTTGGCCGAATGCCAATAGCTGTGGGGATGTGGGAGATATAATGATTACAGTTGGTCAGTGCAGGGTGTTTTTATATTTCGACCAAAAATTCGTATCTCTGTATACTTCTCTTTCCTGCCACAAACTACATAACATAAACCTTTGGTGTTTGTGTGTGGTAGTAGAATCATCTTTCCTGTCGTGCACTATGGTTGTTAGATGTCGGTAGCTATGGGGGTGTGGGAGAAATGGGGGTTGGAAAGTGGTCGACGTGTGGCAATTTCATACTTCTGCCAAAGACAAAAGTGTCATGGTGTATCACTTTTCAGCGAAAACTATAGATCCCAGATAACTGGCGTATTGTGTGTAGAGTAGCACAGAGTCACCTTTCGATCACAACAGCGGCCGAATTTCAGAAACTGTGGTACTGTGGTAGATATGGTGGTTGTAAGTGGCCGACCAAGGATATTTTCGTATTTCGACTGTCTCCGCATGTCACTTTTCTGCCACAACTACATAGCATAGAGCATTGGTGTTTGTGTTTGGTATTAGAATCGTATCTCATGTAGTGCACTATGGTTTTTAGATTTCGGTAGCTATGGGGGTGTGGGAGATATGGGGGTTGAAAGTGGTCGTCCTGTGGAAATTTCATATTTCTTCCAAAGACAAAAGTGTCATGGTGTATCACTTTTCAGCGATAAGTATCGATCACAGATCTCTGGCGTTTGTGTGTAGTAGTAACACAGGGTCACCTTTCGATCACAACAGCGGCCGAATTTCAGAAACTGTGGTTGTGTGGGAGATATGGTGGTTGTAAGTGCCCGACCAAGGATATTTTCGTATTTCGACGAAAGGCATGTGTCTCCGCAGATTTCACTTTTCTGACACGACTACATAGCATAGAGCATTGGTGTTTATGTGTGGTAGTAGAATCGTGTCTGTTGTCGTGCACTATGGTTGTTAGATGTCTGTAGCTATGGGGGTGTGGAAGATATGGGGGATGAAAATGGTCGACCTGCGGCAATTTCATATTTCTGCCAAGACGCGTGTGTCACGGTGTATCACTTTTAAGTGAACACTATCAATCGCAGATCACTGGCGTTTGTGTGTGGTAGTAACACAGAGTCTCCCATTGATCACAACGTTGGCCGAAATTCAGTAACTGTGGGAGTGTGTGAGATATGGTGTTTGAAATTGATCGATCATGAATATTTTCGTATTTCATCCAAAGACTTGTGTGTATCCGTAAATTTTACTTTGCTGGCGGAACTACATAGCGCAGAAGACTGGTATTTGTGTGTGGTAATAGTATCGAGTCTCCCATCGTGCACTATGGTGGTTAGATGTCTATAGCTGTCAATATGAATTCTTTACAATCACGAACGAAGTCGTGGGTACCAGCTAGTAATAATAATAAAAAAACAATACCGTTGACATCTTTACATCAGTTATTAAGGTAATTTAAAGCATTTTCACTCATCAAAACACCAAACTTTCAAAAAATAATTATTCATGGTTACAATCAATCACATCGTCTGTCGAAACACAACTTGGTTAATTGCAAGGTAATCATTGTGAATTGCGTCTTAGGGTTATTACACACTGTTTCAACAGAAAACACCAATTACTGATGTTAACCAGGACTATGTGGTATTGTAAGAAATAACAGCGCAGTTTGGGTGTGTTTGTGCTGATATTCGTAACTACCGTTTATATAGACAAAAAAAAAAAAAAAAAAAAAAAAAAAAAAAAAAAAAAAAAAAATGAGAAGAAGTTTACCACGTATTATTAAATACTTGTTTCTCTAAAGTACCATGCCAAATCCAGCTCTGCTCTTATTCGGTTTTTTGCTGCCAAATGTATAAACCTTCAATTAACTTGAATTTTGTATCATCGTTATCAATTCTTCAACTGACGGTAATACAGTTACGAATGGAAAAATTACTGATTATTTGGCATCACACTTGCTTCTATCATCGGCTATCCAGTTTATCCTCCCTGTTAGTCTAGACTGTGGTGTAACACAAGGTCAGTTTGAAATGAATTCAAAATAAAATTTATTTATGAATTATTCTAATAATGTGTAATTGTATTATAATAATGATTGCCTTTCTTGTGGATATAATTTAATGCTGGGAACCATGGAAAATCATTCGTAATTGGAATCAATTCCGTTTGATACATAGAACAATTAAATTAAAAAGTAACACAGGATGTACAGAATGATAATACTTTTGCATAAATCAAAAGTGAAGTTAAAAAATTTACAAACTTTGTATTAACATAATATTTAAACTTAAATCAAATTTATTTAACATGTCATTCATTAATCACACAAATTAACAAGCATAACTGATATACAACTGCAAGATACAAAGTGAACAATACTATCAAACAAAAAGTAACTGGCATTAGCACTACATTATGTTAATCACCAGAGCGCTATCGGATGGCCAACTTTGTTTTTGCGGTTGATACAGGGATAAGTCTTTGATATTACAATCTTGATGTCTCAGCAAGCAGTATGTAGTTGGAGAATCACGAACCATGCTCCTCAGAGCAACATTTCCGGAAGGTGATATGTATCTTCTTCCGACAATCGTATCGTAATACCTGCGTATAGTCATTTAGTTTTGTTACCCATTAGCAAGCATAATGGTATCTCACCGATACCAAGACAATACTTGGCTTACTTTGACAATGTAAGCTAGTAACCAGCCTGCAGACAATCTGTCACCAGTGATCTCACAGAAGTGATTCCATTACCTTCTCTCGTCTCTCCTTACGAAAACTATGGTCGATACGACTTTTCACAAAACATGGCGACCGAGAAACGTCTTCTCTCGGTGATTTGTGGAGAAAATAAACAAAATTTAACAAATAATTATAAATAACCCATATTGTTGAGTGCTTATTGGCTATACATTCACTTCCCCTATCTTCATGCAATCGTGCGTTACGCCTTTGATTGGATGCTCACGCGCACTGTGGATTCTGCAGTTCGTTGAAACATCTTGCCTTTTCAAAAGTTGTAAAAACATGTCTCTATCACTGAGCAATCTTTCTTGGTCAAAATCATGATTGTAGAAATTTATAATTTTTGCTACATTTGTGGGCTGTCCCAAAGCGAATCGTTCTAACGATTTGAAGAAGTGGGTGGAAACGTTGTCGAATCGACTCTTTAACTGATCATAAAAATAAGATTTGCGGAGAAAATCTTGAGGTGTTTCGAATCGGAGATTTTCATTCTTACCTTGATCGAAATTTTGCGTTGATGTGGGATTTGAGGTTCGCTGGTTTCAAAGTTAGTACCTGACTGCACACTTTCCCGCAAAATTTCTTCGAATTTTGACTCTCGAGCACAGTACAAAACATCAGTGATTGCTTCTATCTTCGCATACGATTCAATAACAGATAGATTAGATTTCTGTAGATCTGCATTCAAAATTTCGACGCGATCAAAAATTTCTATCATCATTGTTAAATATAAAACACACGCAAATGATTCCATGTCGGAGTAAAATCCAGAAGCCTTAGCAGCGACAGCGTTGTCTACTTCTCTGGTTACAGAATGTTCGTACAAAAATTGAAGAATAAATATGTTTATACATACAAAACCAAAAAAATTGATTTAAACTTATAATTTTTTATAAATACCTTGTCGGACAATAGGCTGCAAGAGAAGGCAAATCATCATTAGTTTCTTTTTGTATTCCAATTTGTAGTTTCTTAAACTGTCCAAGCCGTTTCGGCGAGTCTCGCACGACGTTTATCAAATCTTTTACTGTTCCAATAAATTTTCTCGCTATTATAATTCTCTCAATTCCATCTTGTACTACAAGATTGAGGTTATGAGCATTACAGTGCACAAATAATGCTCGAGGCTCTTCTTTGCGTTTCGTGACTGTAATCCCGTTATTTTTCCAGAAACGTTAGAAGCCCCATCGTAGCGCTGACCCCTGAGTTTTGAGAGTTCTCACTTGTGCTTGGCGAAAATGTTAGTGACCAAAACAAATAAGGCTTATTAAGTTGAGGCCATGGATTGTCTTTCGCCCAGTTTTTAAAAATAAATGGTACTGGAGAACTACTCGAAGTAGTTTCTAGGGGAAAAAATGAATTCATACGAGGGGCAGTCAAAAACTTCCCGGAATTTCATTGTAACTCTTTATTAACAAGAGATAAGTACACATTTACCTTAATCTCTTCAAAGAAGGCTCCTTCTGAACACACACACTTGCTCCCCCTCCTGCCATTGCTGGAAACAACGATGAAAATCCTGTTTTGGTATCTTCCAAAGTTCAGCTGTCGCTTTGGTTTAGATGTCTTCTACGTTGGCAAAACGGTTACCTTTGAGGCCCATTTTCATCTTGGGAAAGAGCCAGAAATCCGATGGCGCTAAATCCGGTGAGTAGGGAGGCTGGTGGAGGATGGAGACTGGAATGTTCTTTTCTGCAAGCCATGTCTGCACAACAATCGATGTGTGGGAGGGAGCATTGTCGTGATGCAGTAACCATCCTCCTTTCCATTTGCCCGGACGCCATCGGATTCTAGTGTTAGGTCAAGTGACAAATATATTAGCGGAAAATGGATACCACACGAAAAAAAAATCGTAAATCAGGAAAAACGAAAGTAACACTGCTACGTTTGTTTATTAGTCCATGCGCATTATTACAATTTCAAGAATTAATTCAGGCAAAGATATTTTTACTAAATAATTGGTAAAAAAAAACCCTTGTAAATTCATTTAAAAAATAAACCCAACAGTTTTCATCCAACTTCTATATTTAAATGTGGAAACTGTACAGAAAAAAAAACCATTCGTTCACAGCAATAAAATCCTCATGTTGGTGTCCTTTTAAATAAACTTTCGCAATTTGTCCTACAATTCATAATAGGTTTTATTGGCCAGTCAGGTTTAGTGACGTGTATCTCCCTCACTAAAAATTTAACGGAGAAATCTGTGCAGTTTTGATACCATTCCTCTGAGAGCAGCAGGATCACCTCATCTTCACACAACTCTCTTAAAACCAAAAACTGCAATGCTCAGTCACTCATTTTTCACAAACTACGCTCTATAGCCAAAATGTTTAAATCCGCCATACAAAATAATAGAGAGTGGCAAGAGAAAACATCCAGCAAATAAACCTGATGACACGTACTCGGACCGCGGACGTGATGTTTATATGTACAACTTGGTTGCCAATTAAGTTCACTACAAAGTTGGCAATCAAGTTGGTCGTCTGTGGGCCCCTTAGGTATATGTTTTATTATATGATAGTAGCGTGTCTCAAAATGAAACCAAAACTAAGTCCTATTTAGATATTTGTGTACAAAAACTGAATCTGTGGCAAAATGTACACTAGGTAAAAAATAATGTTCTCTGAAAGAACGTACCACCATTGCTTTAAAAAGCAATTTGAAATCCATCCATCCAGAAGAATTTAAAACGTCTGAAAAATTAAATGTAGATCTTAAGTTACATGAAAAAAAATTACCAATATCACTCTAGTCAAGTAGTAAAAGCAAAAAGGACTGCCATTAAAAGTAGATCCTCTTAAGTGATGGCAAATGAACGATCACAAATATTCTATGATGTTTCCATTAGTCCCCAGGTTTTGGTCAGCCCCGCCTAGCAGTGTCTAGCGAAAAATTGTTCAGCGAAAGGTTTGTGTATGGGGGGGGGGGGGAAAAATTAAAAATGAGAAAAGGCTGCTAAGCGTTTGTTTTTAAAAATAACTTGCCACTTTAAGCTTTCGAATATTAATTATAGTAATTAGAAAACTACTACTTCAAAGTCAGTTACTGTTTGATTATTAAAATAAACATTATTCCACTTGTCATTTTTATTAAATAGAAGTAACTAGACACTAAATCATATTTTCATACAACTTAGGCTTCTGTTTCCGCTTCTATAATGTCGCTTCCGTTACATCTCTAGTACATACACGTGAATATTCATTACATGCGCACGTATTTATGTATAGAGTGAAGAACAAGAATTTTACTTTTACTTACTTTCACGATTTTGACTGTCAGCTGACTGAACAAGGCCATCTTTTAAGGTTCCAGTGGATCATTCGTCTAAGGGCGATGCAAATTTATCCTCCACTTTCTGCTTCTAGCATTATATAGACTCAATTCGTTTCTCCTGTTCAGCTTCACTACGAATTTATCTATTTGATTTTTTATTGATTTTTTTTTTTTTTTTTTTTTTTTTTTATTTAGAATTAGCCGAAACGACTTCGAAATACACTAATGCAGCTTTCACACAGACTGCTTAGGACGTACACTATTTTCTTGCGTTCACTCACAAGATTGTTTGCTCAGTAGGCGACATCTGGGGTGGCGGTCTCTATTGAAACATCAAAGGGATTTAGCGCGTCGCTAATGGTGCTGTGGGCACACAGGCTATTAATACGCATTTTGAAGAATGAAACTAACATGCTTAGCTGCTCTGCTCTCTTTCTTTCTTTCTCAATTATTTCGCCTATGAACTCAAATTCCGGGTGGGTGAAATACCCACCCGGAATTTCCCGGGTGGGTACTGCTACCCACCATACCCACATTATCCGCCGGCCCTGTTGAAACACGGCACTATTCTTACCCCCCCGCTGCGAAAAGTCCATGTCACAATTTATTGCACTTTCAGTGCGTGTGTCTCTGAGCCAGTGCTGTATGTTAATTTACTTAAACGTTTTTCGTGAGCTCTAATGCAGACTGCTGTAGCGTGGATATTTCGCTAAATCCCTCTGAGACCGTGCGTACACTCTGCCTGGGTCTGCCTGCAATTAGCTCGACTCTCGGCTACCGCATTCTTGGCCGGGGGTCACTGTCTCACGTCGGCTGCATTCGGAATGCCCTTTATGAATTCATACGCATTACCATTATACAATTTATTGTGCAACATCATGTACTTTATTTATCATAAAGATGTACCAGCCGAGGTTTGATATGACGTACACTTCAAAACGTATTCCAACCCAAAAAGATTTTGTAACATTGTAAATTAAAAAAGAAATAAAGATCTTTCTGTAGATTCTGAAATTCAACACGTGATCATGATTTGATAATTTTGTGTAAAATGATGTGACATAGACAATGATTTTTATCAAATCGTAATCGTTGGGAAGAACCACTTCGGGTGAAACTGCTGCTATCTGAAGGGTTTAAGTACCCTATGAGCTGTTCTGAACAACCGCAGGAGACTGAGTTGGTGATATATTGCATGGAAATGTATTACCTTATAAAATTAAGGTAATGCACGACATCTAATCACCAGATTGTTTATGAAAGTCCTAGACTAAATCCCAAATCTTTACACAGCAGAGAGAGTGATCTGTTTGCAGGTTGCGAACGATGAATTTGGTGACCCCGTTGGTATGGTCCGGAAGAGTGAGTAGCTCTGACTGAGATGTCACTCAGTTTCACCTTATCTTAACCACAAAACATGCACCAATACAGTGACATAATAGTGGATGTTCTTCTGTTCCTATCACGTATGTCAGAATATTTCCAAACATCAAGTAGTTAAATCTAATTACTTTTGACGTTAGTTTGGTATCACTTAAGATTATAGTAATTAATTTGTATGTAGAGAGAAGCTGCTTGCACTGAATAAACGAAGGTTCTGGAAGGTTGTAGGTACGAATAAATAAGCATGGCAGTCTAATTATGCACTGCTGGGAATGCCCATTGGAAATTCCACCAGACTTGATATCGTCATATTTGCCGAGGCATCTCTAGTGTAGTTGCGACAGATATTGCAGTAGGCGAGAGTGGTCCCAGCCTAACGGGTAATGGCATGGTATTTCAAATTCCCGACCGGCCATCCAGATTTATGTTTTCAGTGGTTTTCCGAAATAACTTCAAACAAATGTCGATAATTCGTTAAAAATGTCCGAATCCCTTTCTTGCCCCAGTCCTTTCTCCCTTCTAGTGACCGCGATGTCGAAGGGAAGAAAAGTAAGGCATTATAAAATTTTGTATAGGTAGTATATGTTGAAACTTCTAAACCATTCGTTATAATCCAAAACATTTACCCATGCCAAAATCCATACTATATACCACTATTGAAAAAAAGTAGCAGAATACCCGGCGTTGCCTCGATTAGTTGGGGTTGATCTACCCGTATACTATTTTTATTCACCCTGTGTACCAAGTTTCATTAAATTCGCGCCAGCCATTTCCAGAATTAAAACAAACCTAGATTAATTCGCATCATAAGGAGAGGGTTGGAGTTAATTTACTCTACACTGTTTTTATTCGACCCATGAGAATCACTTGTACCAAGTTTAATTTATTTGGCACCAGACATTTCCGGAATTAAACTAAACATCGATTTACCCGCACAGTTTACCGAACGGAATGGGTTGGATGCTGTAAAATATAGAATGTCAGTTTTCATTCTGGTCCAGGCTGCATTTCAACCTAATCACAGCATCTGCTAATGTTGCTGCTAGAAAATCGAAACATGTATCGTACGCTTATTAGTAGATACCACATACATAAATCTGCATCTAGAACGTATCTATTTGTTCTGGCATCATGCAGAAAATACAAATTTTGAACGGGTATTGACAATCTGAAAGCATGGGTTCCAAGTTGAAATCTGACGTATGTCTTAAGACCTTATGACACATTTATTTAACGATTAATCAGTCATAATTTGAAAACTGATATAAAGATTTTGATTAGGTGTTCACAACACCAAACATTAGCGATGTCCCGCTATGCTGCCTCATCTGCCGTAGAAGTTGTCTCGTTATGCAATTTCATCTGGTGCTGGAGCTCAAAATTAAAATTAAAGATTGGTGGCAACGAAAGGAAGGAATTCGACCATGTCCTTGACGAGGAATCATCGCGGCATTCACCTGCAGTGATTTCGGGAAAACTAAAAACTGAATGACCGGACGGGGATTTGAACCAACGTCTTTCCAAATGCCAGGCCTGAACGCTACCGCTCACACTCCAGGCTCGTTTTGGAGTTTAATTTAATTGCAATGGAGCGCACGCTTCGGTCGCTGTTTCCCTACTCAGGCATTTTCCCCTTTCAATACGTGCATCATCTATACCTTCAAGGGGAAAAAAAAAAAAAAAAAAAAAAGTTTGCGTGTTTGCATATACTGGCGGATATTAAAAGTGCAGACGGTGTTGTGTTAGATGAATGTAATTTGACCCAATTATCCCCATATGAAAAGAATTAAATTAAAAGTTTTGCAGGTAATAGTAAGAGGATTAGGATTACGGGGCTATTTATTATGCCAAGTTGCTATGGTTTTTTTTTTTTTTTTTTTTGTTATAAGTGGTTAAAGAGTGTGGTCTAACAAAACTTTTTTTCTATCTACAAGTATGCTAAGGCGAATAGTGACGACCCTTTACATCCCAAATGTCTAAGAGAGGTCGGAGAACTGACTTATTTGAAATGTGAAAACAAATTTTGTCTTTTCTCTCATAATAAAACGTGATGCCGACACTTACTTGAAATCATTTTTCAGCGCAGGAACAAACTTTACTAGGCACGAATCTCGCTGAAGGACAATTTAAAACCAAATGTAAATACCATAGTAACCTGAAGATGGATCCACAGGGTCCGAATCGCATTGTGTAATACAAAAAAAGTTGTATTCTAGTGACTGAAGGCTGTTTCTCATTCTACCTTTTGTCTAAATTAATATTTTCGTATAATTTTATGTGTTAAAGATATATATATATATATTGATTAACTAGTTTTATTTTTTAAAGTATATTAGCCATTTTAGTAAAATAAGTATGTATAACAAAATCAAATACACTACTACACTTCTTTCAGTGACAAGTACCTACTTAGTAGATCAATAATTTTCTTGCGTTCTCGGAGAGTAGTACCAACATAAATTTGCTAAGCTTTTCAGACCCAGCATGTAGGAATGTCAGTAATGACCAGTGGTGTGCGCTGTGAATGAGGCTAATTGTGGTTTGATCCCGGCCCGTGACGCGTGGTGCCGCGGGAGCTCCGTATTTGGCGCTGACTGCCGACTCGTTCCGAGGCGGTGCCGATCCCTGGATTCTTGACGCTTGTCAAGCCATTGCTCAGAACTAACACAGTTTTTATAAATGTTACTGACAAAGATGTTGGAAGAAAAATGAAAGCACCGATGCGTGCGGATTTTTGCCGTGTTGGAATCAACTAAGGACTGACGAGTGAGAAGCTTAAAACACACAGATACAGACTTTCCGATATTCCCGCTTCACTCGTCGAAGTTGCAGCGTCTAAAGAAAAGGAATGCTGATTGTGTCTTGCGCTATTACAATTATTTTCAGGTACTCGAGTATAAGGTTTTTCATGATTCTTCAACGAAAAGTAAGGGAACAACTAGAATAGAATAAAAGTCATTTCAAAGTGACCACGAAAACATGAAAACTTCAAAAATTAAAACCGAAGCTATTAATAGTTTTAAACGGGAAAGAACGAGCCGATATATCAAAGCTACGAAATTTCAGGTAACTAATGTATGAATTATTGTAATTTAAAGCAATCTAGCCTACTCTGTCTCGGCATGGAGTGAAGGCGTCAGAGATGAAAGACGCTGGCTTCTTTAAACATGAAGATATCAATACTAACAAAACTAATAAAAAGCTACTTTGATCATAGTGTCCGTAACGCGGCCGTTGCTGCCGAACTAATGGCCAAAGATGTTACTACAAAATGATGTCACGAGTGTTGTTTTATAACAATTCCATTTATTTAAGCTAGTGAGAAGAAATTAATTGCATGAACATTGAAGTAAAAGGTGTACATCGTTTAAATAAAGTGACAGGATGTCATCCAGGTAAAAAATATTTTAAATCACTACATTTTAATCAGTTTTCATTTAAACGTCCATTCCCAAACTTTTATCAGAATATTTTTCAGATATGCTGAGAAAACAATTATCTATTAGTTGATATTTTGTATTCTTCATTTCAGGATTCGGAACATTTGGGAGGATGACGCTCAACAGCATCTTCACTTTTCCGAATCAACGCAGCCAAAGAAATCATAAAAACTTTGAGACCTTCAACCGACGCTACCGATAGGGGTGAATGTACATACTGTGCGGATTTGTTCGGATTCCTAAAAGTGACAACATGCCACAAAATAGTATAGTCACAGATTAGTAGAGTCACAGATGCCGTCGGTCGAGAGCATCGTGAATCAACCACGTGACCTAGTTCCCGCTAGCTTACGACGGCTTCCACGGCCCGTGAATTAGCGGGCCGCTGCGGGCCAGTTCGCATCAACGAGCCGTGGGGATAGAGCCGTCCACTGTGGCCTGTGGTGGCGCTCCTCGACTCCGTCGCCAGTCGGTAGCTTCAAAGGCGCGCGTAGTGGCGCGGGGTTGCCGGCTGAGCTGTGGGACACACAGCGTTTGCAGCAGAGGTACGCACCACTTCTTCTCCTGCTGTACACTCTATTGTGTGGGCGAACATATCACTCATTTCTGACCGTAATCTCGTGTTGTCGACTGGTGTTTAATGAAGCAGTTCTGATGGATATTAGAGGATTCAGTAAACAAGCAGCCAAAATTGAAGGGGGAAATAGGTACAGTTATAAAAAGGCACAGGTTTCAAATTTGAAGAGATATTTCAGAGAACAATTCAGCAAATGGAAGGAAGGCTCAAATACAGTAGAGTCAAGGTGGAAAGAGTTCAAGGAGATAATAAGAAAGGGAGAAGAAAAATTTATTCCAAAGCAGAAAATAAAGAGAAGTAGAGAACCTATGTACTATAATAGGGAAGTGAAGGAGGTTAAAGAGGTTGGTAAGAAAAGAACATAACAGAGTTAAGAGACAGCAGGGTAGTAGGGAATATTTAAAACAACTAAACAAAGACTTAATAACAGCAAAGAAAATGGCTAAAGGTGGGTTTATGAAGAGTATTGACAGTGCAGGAGGACCATTGACTGATGCATCTAGCAATTTCTATGGCTATATCAGGAAACTGATGGGAAGAGAGGGTGTAGAGACACTTATAGATAAGGATGGAGAAGAAGTTACTGACGATTTGAAAAAGGCAGAGATTTTTAAGTAACTGGTTCAGTGAAAACATTAGGGACAATGAATCAGAAACAGGAGGGTCTAATTCGGAGAACGAGCTTAACAACACAATTATAAATGACGATAGTAAAAAAATTTGATATCCATCCTGAGGAAATCATGAAGGAAATAAGAAAGCTGAAAAAAAATAAAAAAATAAAGGGGCTGGTGAAGATAATATTACTACAGATATCTTAAAGATAGCCAGAATGTGACATTGTACCTTATCTTGAAATATTATTTAAATTGAGTCTGGATACTTGCTGCTTACCAAAAGACTGGAAAAGTGCGATAGTAGTACCGGTACATATAAGAGGGGTGAGAAATAGAGTCGAAAATTACAGGCCAATCAGTTTGACTTGAGTGGTAGGTAAATTAATGGAAAGATTGATATGCAACCACATCAGAAGAATATGTGAGGAACGTAAGTGGTTTTCAAGTAGGCAACGTGGGTTGAGGCAAGGATATTCATGCGAATCTCAGTTGGTGGGATATATGCAAGATATTTCAGATGAAATGGACAAGGGAGGCCAAATTGATAGTGTAGCACTAGATCTGTCTAAGGTGTTTGACAGAGTAAGCCATAAAATGGTAGTAAATAAGGTAAAAACCATTGGAGTGGATGCGAAAGTGATTTGCTGGGTAGAAGAATTATTAAAAGGTAGAAAACAGAAAGTTAGGATAGGAAATATAGTATCAAAAGAAGTTGAAGTAAAAATGGGTGTGCCACAGGGTAGCGTATTGTGACCATTGCTATTCATTATTCTAATGAATAATTGTGTTGATTGTTTACTATCTGAAATTAGATTGTTTGCAGATGACATAATGCTGTATAAAAGGATCAAAACGATAAGAGGATTGTAAACAGTTGCAGGGTGATCTGGACAGGATATCTAATCGGGTTGGTAAACATGGAATGAAGATAAATGCAAAGAAGAGTCAGCTTATTAGATACACAAATAAAAAACAAAAGGTTAATTATGAATATAAGGTGGGGAAAGAATTGCTTTCTGAAGACTTGAAATGAAAATATCTTGGAATTACTTTTGATAACAAACTTAACTGGGCAGAACACATAGGACAGATGGTAGGAAAAGGTTTCAAAGTTCTGCACTTGTTGGAGAGAGTGATGAGGGGATGTACGAGAGAAGTCAAGGAATTGGGTTACAAAACTATGGTCAGACCATTGCTCGAATATGGTAGTGTAGTATGGGACCTTCATTTTACGTATCAAATACAGGAGTTGGAGAGGGTGCAAAAAAGGACTGCTAGATTTGTTTCTGGAAATTATCGCAGAATGCAATCAGTGACGGATATGATAAAGGAGCTGGAATGGGATTCATTGCAAGACAGGAGGAGAATGTGGAGTGTACAGGGCATATACCGGCGATGAGGCATGGAAAGATATTGCAATAGGTATGAAAAGTAGTGCATGGAGAGGAAAAGATGACCATGACCACAAGCTGGCACTCGATTTCAGGCACAAGGGTGTGAGAAGATTCTCTTTTTTAGGTAAGGGTGTCAGGGATTGGAATGAGTTACCAAGAGAAATGATGAATAATTTACCGAAAAATTTGAAAGAATTTAAAGATAAAATTTGTAGAGGGCAAATGTAGGTAGGTGCAGGATAGGGGGAAGATGGGTATGTAGGGAAATTGCCACCGGAGCCTGTGCTCCATTGCAATTAAATTAAATTAAAAAAATTAATATTGAACTGTAAAATGAAGTCATTTTCGAGTTTTTGATTGCATATGACAAGGAACCAGTTAAATGGAACATCAATACCGCAGAACAAAATATAGAAACATCGTGCACGATGCATGGAGTAGAATTATAGAACAATAACACCCCAATTAACGAAGGTAAGCGATAACTTAATGTTAATTTATAGGAAGTTAGGGGCCGTCCATTACGTGCGGTGAAGTGGGGGGGGGGGGGTGTCCGACGAAATCTCACCAAGGGGGAAAGGGAGGTGGGAGAGATCGACGGATATCTCACGTGAGCTTTTAAAATTCGTCAAGGACAGTAGGGCTAAAAAAAAAAAGAAAAAAAAGTCGATCAGCAACGGGGGGATATCCGTCAAAAAACTCTCACGTGATCTTACGGGGGATTCCGATCAGTTCTCACCAAATCTGACTACACATAATTAATGGACGCCTTATTGCATAGGAAAATTAAATAATCCATGAAGACAGACAGTGGTGCAGGCAATATTTATAAGTCTGATTAGCCATTTCACAATGTCGTGTCCACATTATGTAAAAATAGCTGCCAACGCTTTTCTTCTTCGCGCGGTGCATGGAATGGTAGCCATAGCGACACGGCAACACGAACCGCGCGCCAGTGCCCGAGGTGCCCATACGATTCGGCCTGGCCTGGCCTGATGCGGGCCGCGTGAAGTCATCTCTAGAGGTCCGGGTAAACTGATTACATGCCGTGTTGTGTTTCAAAAGTGTGCGCCACGAAATTCGTATTACCAACTGTAGCTGACAGAATGACATAAACATAAAAAGCATTTTTATTTTTTTTTATTTTTTTTCCTACCCCTGGAAATATATGGCAGGAGGCGCCCATGGGCTTACGTGATGAACCATCCCAGCATTCGCGTGGAGTGATCTGGGAAAACCATGGAAAACCCAGATCAGGATGGCCGGAGAACTTTATCGAAAGCTACTCCTGTCGGATTTTAAGTTTACTCGCCCATTCCCTAATTGCTCGTGGAAAAAATGAATTCAGAAAAGAATCGGTTCTGGCCCTGATTTCTCTTATCTTATTTTCACGGTCATTCCGTGATACGAATGTTGCTGGTAGCAATACTTGTTTGCTGTCATTCTGAAATATGTCAGTAGTGAATTTTTCTATTAGCTTCCATCGAGAGCAACGCCTTCGGTGTTCCAGGTCTTCCCAACCTTCAACATCGCACTTACGCTTTCCCTCCAACTATATATACCTGTCACGAATCGGGCGGCTCTTCTTTGGACCATCTCTAATGCCTCCATTAATCACTTTTGATGGGGACCCCATACAGAGCAACAACATTCTAAGTAAGGCCGCACTAGTGACTTGTATACAATCGATTTAACTTCCGGAGTACATTGTTTTAAATTACGACCTAGAAATCGAAGCATATTATTTTCGTTCCCAATTACATTCTCGATATGCTCATTCCACGACAAATCATTACGAATTGTTACCCCTAGGTATTTAGCGGAATTTACCGTTCTAATGACAGTACGATTAATTGTATATTAAAAGCTAAATGGTGTCACCTTTTTACTTACACGCATGACTTGGCACTTTTTAGCGTTTAACTTCAACTGCCAATCATTACACCACGCAATTATTTTCACAATATCGTCTTCTAACAACGCGCAGTCATCCTTGGTTGTGATTTCACGAGAAATAATAATATCAACGGCAAATAATCTTTTCATCCCTCTTATTAAGTCGCAAAAATCATTAATGTATATGAGAAACAACAGAGGCCCTATCACGCTTCCCTGGGGAACCCCGGACCTTACTTTGGTAAGTGATAAACGCTCACCGTAGAGAACTATACACTATGTTCTGCCCTTCAGTATGCTCCTAACACATCTTAAATGTCTTGCAGGGGATAAGATTAAATTCATGAAAAATTTAAAACAATTTATAATTGATAATTCCTTGTACGTCATATATCAATTTCTTTTAGACGTATGTACAAAATAATTGCCATTATCTTATATACATTTATTCGATATAATTAATATAGATATTACTGTGTGACGGCGCATCTTTTGGACTATACAACTATTTTGTTACATAATTATTTTTCTCTATATTGATACCTTTCCTCACCACACAGTTGGGAGCTATGTATAGTAATGTATACTGATTTTTTAGATAGACCCGGTAACAAAATGTTTTAATATCGACCACTTTGTAGACCGTTGATATTATTTTAAAGGAAGAAACTTCAAAAAAAAAAAAAAAAAAAAAAAAAAAAAAAAAAAAAAAAAAAAAAAAAAAAAACAGCCAGAACGCTCCGCAGTTATGATCAGGATTACATTAATCTCCGAATGAATGACCGACACTCCGGTGGCAATATCCATACTCACCCATCTTCCCCCTTTCCTGCACCCGCCTACATTTGCCCTCCACAAACCTTAACTTTAAATTCTTTCAACGTTTTCGGTAAATTATTCATAATTTCCCTTGGTAACTTATTCCAATTCCTGACACCCTTACCTTAAAAAGAGAATCTTCCCACACCCTTGTGCCTGAAATCGAGTGTCAGCTTGTGGTCATAGTCACTCTTTCCTTCCATGCACTACTTTTCATACCTACACCAATATCTTTCCATGCTTCATCGCCAGTAAACGCCTTGTATACTCCCATGATCCTCTTCACCCTCCTCCTGTCTGGGAAGGAATCCCCGCACGAAGTTTGTTGGACCGAAGTGATGTGGCGTTAGGGTTTCCCCTTCAATTTTTTGAAAATTTTCCATGAACTTGTATTGACTTTCTTATATAAGGAAGTAACAAAGTAAACATAACTTACAATTTTTTTATTTAAACTTAGACACATATATTTTTTTTTAATATTACTTGTGTAGCAAATAAGATTGATTGTTCTAGTTTCAAAAAAGTGAGAACGCCTTTGTATATTTGTTGTTATAGATCATAATTTCACTGGCTGCATAAAAAAATGGATTAATATTAACCTGCGGAAGAACACAGTGATATTATGCGCTGGGCATGAACGCCTGTAACAGGATTTACGAAGTTTTCACTGTGCTTTACGGTAAAATATGTATAATGACAACTGGAAAATACAGCCGTTCACGATGTGAATTACCTTTTACGTTACTTTTTCTTTACAATAAACTTCCCGATCAACTCGAATGACGACATATTGATGTTATTTATTTTATTTTGCGTATGATGTTATTTGACACGTATACGATTTAACAACAAATCAATGAATCTAAACACACATATGTACACATATTTACACTCAGGGCCGGCGCTAGGAATTTCGGGCCCGGGGTAAAATGGCCGACCTTTTTTGTAGGTCTACAAATTGGGCCGGGCGACAATGGGCTGATTCTTGGTTCCGAGCCTGGGGGCCCCTGCAGCCGGTGATCGGGGCCCCCCGTCAGATTGAGATGTACACGATAGTAATAAGACACTATGTGGAAGACCGTTTAATACCTAACCAAATTCCCCGGGATGGCGATAAAATGACATAACCTAATAAAACAAAAACATCGCAAAAATAACGTGATTCCTAATATTGTCATAGTTGCTAAAGTCAGTATGTGGCCATAGAAATACTTCAACAAAGTAGCGGGAACTAACACAAAAGAACAAAATGTGAATTCTAAGGGTCGGTGGAATACGATTTCTGGGTATTTCGTGTGACGAGTTCTTTGAAGGGATTTCGCGCGCCTTTTCTCCTGACCCGGTTTGCGACCGGCAGAGTGAAGTCAGCGAGTGTCCTTGGACCGCCCGCCAAACAGCATCGTTGCCGCTCCGTCGCACAGAAGAAGCCGCTGGTTCATTGTGCCTGGCCGATCATTCATTGTATTGTGTTAAGACACAATGTTTATACCTCGGGTCGCCCCTTTTGCGTGGCCCCTCTAGCTCGCTATAGCACTTTCTGGCGGACTGCCATGGAGGCCGAGGTCACAGCTGTTGCATGAGGCTCCTAGTTTGGAATGTGATGTCATAAAACTGCTTAACTGCAAGGCAGTGGGTAGATGGACACCGACTGAGGCTTTAAAATTTGAACCTGCAGCACTTGCTTTTAGAACAACTCATATTTTGTTCATGAACATTTAAATTTTCTTGGTTTAGCTCACTGTTAAGCCACATAATTCGATAATTCGTTGAAAAAGTTAGTGGTGAATTTTTTCATCAAGCCTTAAAAAAATGTAAAAAACGACCACTACTTCAAAGACACGTAAACGGCACTGGTCACAACTACCACTACCGGAAATATGAAATATCAGATACTGCTTGGAAAAAGGATAGAGGAATTTCTTAAATGGCATATTTCGTATGCAATTATTCCATCTGTTCTTGAAATTTCACAGCAATTTGAATGTTAAGAATGAATGGGTGAAATTTGAAACCAGTTCTGTTTAATTTTTAAAATATTTTTGTCGAACTGAATATGTATTTTCAATTTTTTTTAGTGTATACAATTACCAATGCTCAACTCTCAATGATTTGGCTCGTGTATTTCCAAGCTGTTTAAGATGACATGCAACCGCCGATGCGATGGCCTTAATTTCAATTTAGACTAGGTTGGTTCAATTACGTGTTCTGCTCGCCATGCCTTATAGAGTCGTAACTCGAACATTTGATAAGTAACATATACAAAATTTTTGTTTAGAAAAAATGTTTTTCCATCAATGCAGAGGTTTCGATCTTTATGATGTGGATGCTTCTTCTCATTTCGCAAGTGCCTGCCGCACTGGACGTCGTGTGCTATTCTGGGCTTGGAGCTGTTTTTCGTAATCCGGCCAAAGCCTTTAGGTTCGCAAATGCTGCTCCCATCGAAATGAACAAAAAAATTTCAACGGAATGTTCTGAAACGACATCCATTGAAACCAAAAAAACAACTGGAATGAAGCGCACATTTTTAATTACGTATAGTAGAAGAGTTACTGCGTCTCCATTATTTGCTGCACAAGTACCCACCAAATTGGTGTCATTAAGTACTTGCTGCCGACAACGCAGGAAGACACACAATAAAAGTACTTACACTTCACACTTAACACACCGTTTACAGTTACTTCAGTAAACTTACGTTAAATTATACAAAATTAGAACAGAAAATTATGGCTTAGTAATGTGTCTGATAAAGTTTCCACTTTTTGTGGAAGGCTGCAGAATGCTGTAATAGTGCTAAGCTTTTAATCCGAGATAGCTTTGCGCTTTTTGGACCTAGATTCCATTTTAACGAATTTCAACCCGAATTCTTATTTTTTTTTTGTGTCTGTTATAAACTTTTTGGAATATGTTAAATCGAGATATAAGGAAGTTCACCAACAAGAGTCTATAAAGAACGGCAGATATATTATTTGATTATTTTGATAAAATCCTCAAAACAAAAATTCTTTAACTTCAGACATAGCAGAGTCTCCAATCAGGTTAGGCTTTGATATTTCTGTCTAGATCTCTATTTGGTTTTGATAACGTGTCAGAAATACGAGAGGAGCTTTTTTACAATCATTTTAAAATAGTCGACATGAAAAAAGATGCTAATAAGAAGGGTATTACATAAATAATTAATAATTCGGTTTTATGAAATCTCAGATAAGTTTGAAGTCTTCTGAGTTAGACTGCGGATTCTGAAAATTAATTTTAAGTACTTTATGTCTGTGTATGGTTTTTATAGTAATGGTAGTCTATACACAAAAAAAGAAAAAAAACATAGTGCCCCTAAATCGGATGAAAGTCAGAATGTTTAAGATATTTTAGAAAAAAATAGTTTATGACGTTGTTCATGGCGTATAGAAAATGAATTGACTGTTTTTAAAATTTGCATCTGCCTCTTTGGACGAATGGAATTTTGATGGGGTTTTGAATAATATACAACCCCTCGTCCCGTGGGTAAACAGAATATATTCCATTTTGGTGTCGAATCTAAACGTTGAGAAATCTAAGATAAAAGTGTCTTCAAAATAGTATTCATCTCAATAAATGGTAAGTGCGCGTAAGGAGACCTTCAGGAAAATGCTGATTCAAGAGGAATAGAATCCCAGTATGCAATCGTTGAGTATTCCAGGAAGTATGATTGCAGAGGTGGAGTATAATATTCGTATGTGTGGTGTCAATCTATTGCCCACTGGCTACATGTAGGTAGTCCAGATGTCTATCACATTCGAATTGAAGTTTTGTTCTTTTTTCTTTTGACTGCTACCAGTGTTCAAAAGTTATCTTCAGTCTATTTCCTTGTCTTTTGCACAACTGACCTATTCTTGCGAATCCCACAGTTTTCAACTTTGTCACATGGCGAAAATTCAGGTCTTACATTAAAGATTTTGACAGATCTCTGTTTTAGTCTCTAGGTTTGGCACTGAAGGAGAGACCACGTGACAAACACGGTTCAAAATCCAACAATAATATGTGAACATGAATAGCACATTGAGACTTCAGAAATGAATAGAAGAAAATCTCGGATCTTAGGTGATAGATATCATCACTGACTAGTGACCACATACGACATTGTGACAGAGCGTGGTGGGTGAACGGTAACGCTCTGGTCTCGTATTCGGGAGATTGTGGGTTCGAATCCCCGTCCGGGCATTCAGATTTGGATTTTACATGGTTTCCCCAAATCACTCCAGGCAAATGCAGAGATGCTGCTTTCAAAAGGCCATTGGTGAATTCTTTTCCGTTCCTTGCCTCGGTCATTTCCCGCCTCTAATGACCTCGACGTAGACAAGGCGTAATAACACATACGATTCTTGCTCCACTCAGCGAACTAGACTTGCTGGAATAAACTGTGGGTGAACGTATGATTTATTTTACTGTAAATATATCATTTAACTAAGAAAATCCACTAAGCACCTGACACTGGAGCTCTCATGTAATCGTAGGTTGTCCCGGCGAACCTAGAATCTTCAAGCATTGGAGCTCTCAGTTAGCAGCTATATGGTGTTCCGATATCTCAGTTACCCAAGACAGTTCATCTGGTTTGCTCTCCGAATTGTTCCATTAATAGTTCGTTGGGATGTTCTCTTTTGATGAGTTAAGCGACGAATACGGCTCGAATTCATTGGTAACCTGAGTAGCAGAGAGAGAATAACTAACACCAGCCGAGCTAACTTGAGTTTTCATACAACAGCTACCCACCTTCTTGTAAATAGAAGACCAACAAAAGCTGGAAATGAACAAATGACTGATTAATATATACACTGGTCTCGCACTTTGGAAACTTCCTTAGGAGGAACAAAAAAAGATAAAGCATGTTCCAAATTACAATAACGCAGAAAATAAATAAATGCTTTCTATAAATATACAATTAAATTTAAACCAAGATGTTACAACTAAAGTCAGTCCCTCGACAGTTGCAAACTAGATGGCTAAAAATGAACATACTTTTACTTAAAACCCAATAATTAAAGAATAGAAAAACATCAATGGACACAACACCCATTACAACATCTGTTAAAATGCATACTTGCCCTGAGATTGTAACACACGGAAGTACGCTAAGTAAATTAAAAGCTGAAATTAGAAGACCTGGGTAAAGAGGTTTCAATTTCGGAAGGCGATAATGAAATATACAGTCGAATAGAAAATTTAGAGAACTTCAATTTCCATATGTAACTCAAGCAAGATTCCTACACATCCACGCTGAATGAGTACGTGACCTTTTATTTTAAAAATAAAAAATTTTTAAAAAATAAAAAATAAAAATAAAGATAGAAGGCTGATTGATATTTGAGAGTCACTTTTTTCCAAGAAATAACTTTCTGTCAAAAGCACCTCTCTTGTTTGATCAAGCTGAGCCATGATCTCTAAAAAAGTAACCATATCCTGAATCAAACCATCAACCAGATTTCAATAGAAGAAGAGAAGCAACTACAGCTAATCACTTTCAAATCCATACACACCTCGTTATTTTTATCACTGTTGTTATTCGCCAAGAATTCTCACTCGTTTATCATAATATAATTAATATATTTGCAGTTTCTTCTTCTTCGTATTAAACAGCTAAAAACGCACGACATGAGAAGAAACCTGATGAGTCAGCTACTTGCCTTTAGCGACTGTGACTTTTTTTATTTCGGTACCTTGTTGTCTCCTCCGTGGTGGGGATTTAATGATTTGATGTTAAATCCTTCCATAGTTCGTTATTTCAAGTAATGATTCTTCACTTGACCTGTGGGTTATGTCAGTCAGCAGACGTGTAGCTATGTAATCGCAAAATAAACGTGTAGAACGGCCCGCTCAAGCAGTATCAACGTGGTTCGCTACAGTTAGGCGACCTGGGCGTGCCAATCTATGTCCCGCTTTTCATAACATGGGAGTGGGCTGCAATGTTTTTCTGACTTCTTAATTAATGTAAAAGTATCTACTTCGTGAATGTGAAGGTTACACTTTCTCGAACTGCAAGTTTGAGAATTGAGTTCCACACTAAGGTGAGACATTCCTGTATCTGGTAGTACAATAGCAGGGCCGCAAAATGAGTAAAAATCTCTTAAAAAAAACTGGAATAATTTTATAGATAAATTAGAATTACACAAGATGAAGCATTTTACTAAAATTTATTATTATGACAAACATAAACTTTTTTATCTTATATGCACCTCCAGTCCACATAATTGTAATAAACAGAAGGAAAATTGAAACAATCCATTCTTCAAACAAATAGCCGTGCAAAAAATACCAACGGAGATACCACGTACACTCTGTTGGTATTTGATTGCTTTAAACGTCTATTCAAGAAAGCAATGGCTCCACACATTAAGGGCCCTGTATTTTCCTTTCCATACACGGCATCTTTGAGCACCAAGCTATTTATGAACAGTAAATATCGTGGAAAAACAGATAGGGAAGTCTGAATTTAGCTGTATGGAAATAAAAATGATATTCCAAATTAGCCATCACTTTCGCCGCACCATGGCGTTTGAGTCATCTTATTCAATGCCACTGTCGTATTATCAACCAGGTGCTGGAGATGTGATGCATGTTGGCTGGTCTTAGGCTGCAGCATGACTGTCAAATTAGTTTCACGAGCACTTTAACCGGTGCAAATTTTGTTGAAAATCTCGCCCATCCTTACACTTTTTTTTTTAAATATTCATTTATTTGTACCACAATACATCAATACATTCACATGACATTAAAGTGTTAAAAAATAGACATCGAACTCATGAGACATGCTACAATGAACGGAAGGGGAAGGGGGAAAAAAGTCAGCCATACAATGCATTGCGGATATATATATTGTCTTTATTGTGGAGACTACTCTGTGCTCTCCACTGTTTGTATTGTCTAGTATTTCGTAGCATGCTGACAAAGAAAACGGCTTTTGTTATCGTTGTACGCAGCTATTTCTGTTAATTTAGATCGTGCAGTACCGTCTTGGATCCGCTGTGAAGAATCCCTTACAGATTTTTTCAAAGAGAGGGGCGTAAAATTAACATGGCGCTCTTTCTGTATTAAAATTTGTTTCTTTTTCCACTAGTTAACAACCACAGAAATTGAGTTGTAACGGTTCCTCACACTCGTCCCGGGAACTAATCCATGTGCTTTCACAGTAGTGTTAGCAATTTTTAAAGTCACGAAATCTTTGAGACAGCTGTTTCACAAACATTTACTAAGACTTCCGAAGAAAGATGTTTTGGTTTGTAATATCCATTGTCCTGCAAGAGAGAATAGCTGAAACTGAAGATACGAGAAACACAACCTATCTGTCAATCTTACGAAACGTAAAACACAGATGAGCGTGGTGGGTGGTCTGGCTTCGCATTCTGAAGGACGCTTTGGAATTGCCGTCGGGCCATCCAGAGTTTGGTTTGCCAAAATTACTCCATGCGGAATGATTTCTGCAAAAGGCCATGGCCAAATTCCTTCCCGTTCCTTTCCCGTCTCTAATGACCTTGCCATATAATAAGAAGGTTGTAACTTTGATGCGTACCTGGTGGCGAGGCGTCGCGGAGCTGCTGTAGGCGAGCGACTGGCTGGCTGTGAGGTGCGCCAGCGCCGCCCTCGGACAATACGTCACGCAGTGCGCGGCCTATCACCGTTACCTAATCTCAGCATCGAAACCAAGCGTTCACATCTCACACACGGTTCACTAATCGCTCGGATCGTTCCTCAGTAATGTAGTAGTGTCTGCTAATACATACAGTATGCCACGTACGGCTTGTTATTTAAATTTTGCGACTGTCGCGAACTCAGCTTCATTAGAACTAGTGCAGTGTTGCCGCCATCTCAGTTTCCTGTATCAGAAACTCTATTTGGAAACCAATAATAATAATAACATCTTAGCTGGCAAGTGAAACAGTTCGTTTAGTCCAGAATTTCTCTTTCTCTCTTTTCTTTAATAACTTCAGGACCAGTAAAATGTCAAAAATAATTCTACGGTCCTCTAACTTATATGAGCCAAATTTTTTACATGTTTGTTTATTATTAACCAACCCTACCAGTTGTTAGCGACTCATAACGCGGTCCCTTGAGGCCTATACTTACAATAAAACACTCATACAACGGTCATTAAATTTATCCTAAAAGGAACACCACTCTCTCTGATGCCAATTGAAAACGTATTTTATTATAGTAACACCGGAATCTGGAAATATCACGAATTTACAGAGTTTTGCATGGTCGTTGAAATATTCATGGTTTTTAGAAACTTTGCCTTATAGGCTTATGTCTTAAAATGTCTTATATCGTAACACAGTACGAGCAATATATGCATTCTATATGAACAATTTTAGTAATTTATTTTTTATGATGATACATTCAGCTCAATAAGAATTAAACTTTTAATACTCTGCATGTGGACCACCTGCCCCATCATCATGGACCATAAGTTGAGTGTCCTTGGTTAATCTTTTGACAGTAATATTCGATTCACAACTCGAATGGTTGGTGCCACTTCAGCAAACTGTGAATAAATTGAATTCACTAAAAGGCCTAAAAACATTTTTAAAAAAATGGTTTTGAAATACGTTTTCAAAAATAATCTTTCAAATAGCTTGTATAAATCAAACATACCCAAAAGAAACCTTTATGACGAAATGGTCAAAGGTCTACGAAAAATTTTGAAAATAAAAAAAAAAGTCTTTTAGTGACACATTTATTATGAAGTCCTCTATCGAAAGATATATATTATTTTTGTCAGAAAAAATTAGCTACAGAAGAATAGAATTTGTTAAAATCATTTATTTTGTGGAAACTATATGTGGAAGGTCACATCATTATTATAGAAAATTTTTAGAATAATTAGTTTCCTGAATAAAGCAGGGAATCTTACTCATGATTTTTCGCTAGAAGCTTCCACAAATCGTGGAATAAAAGGAAAATTTAAGCATTCTGAGAGTCTGCACGTTGCCAGCCTTTATTTGGCAATGGGCCCCCATTAATTACATGAGATGTTTTACCGGAAATGCGGACCTCCCCCCTCCTCCCCGTCTGGTGAGCTTTGTTTGGTGAGATCTGGTATGACCTCCATACCCTAAGATGACGGGACCCCCCCCCCCCTCCCACCCTACTGATCGACCTCGTAGTTTCTTTAGACAGTTTTTAAGTACCCTTGCTTCCGAGGGTGGCTATACTCTCCATAAAGGAGATTTTTTTTTCTCTACTGTCCCCCCACCCTTTTCCGTGAGATTTGGTGAGATTTCGCCGGAAACGCCCTCCCCCCCCGGCCCCTATTTCACCTCACGTTAATTAATGGACGCCACACATCAAGAAAATTATCTAAAAAAATTTTACCACACTAAATTCCATATAATTATTTTCACCATCCAAGGTTTTATGTCATGATAATTTTAAGGTTAACAAGAATGAAATCATTCTACAGTGTCAGAAGTTACTAGAGTGTGATAGACAGGCGGACGGACGAATAAGCGTTTTTCATTCACAATGTTCGAAACTATAAAAATAGAACCGAAAGACCAACGGAAGTAAAGACTTTGCGCAGACACGTAGACTACAGAAAATTAAGCATTAGTGTAATTCGTCATATTCGACTACTTCAGAGCACACAAGTTATATTTTCAGAAACTGTAGTCTGTTAGTAGTCTCCATACTTGCTTGTCACTCCTTAATCCTAAATTTTTAACTGTCTATTCGTCATGCTAATTTCATAATATCGTTCCTTTAAAATCCAACTTTCTAAAGTACATTTTATGTAGCTCTTACTTAATTATTGGCGAATGAAGTAATTGCAGTATTAAATAAGCAGCAAAAATTTTCTATATCTAATTCGGATGATAAAAAATTTCATTGAGGGTTTATTTCTAAATAAATTAGTTTATGTAACTATTCAGTCCTGTAAGTACAGTTTATCTACCTTTTACAGTACAGTTAATAATTAATATTTGTATAAAGAGAAAAAAATAATTTAAGGCTTTTTTAAAGTTTTGATGCACTACGTTACTTGTAAAATATAAGAGATATCAGGTATCGTTCTATCTTAAATATTTGTTTAACAAGAATCAGAAGTTAATGTAATATAATATTATCAGAAGTATCTTTAATAATGATTGTCTGTAGCATTATTTGAATAATTGAGAAAAATCATGTCTACTAGGTGTGGAGGCTGCCGTAAGGTCTTGGCAAACGGTGTTAGTCACAGTGGATGAGAGAAGTGGTTTTACGGGAGGAATGCAATGACGATGGAGTAGGGAATGTTAGTATGCTTCGTTTAAGGGATAGGAAGATTTCAAAGCTAGGAGGCTCAGGAAGCGCTATGAAACAATCAGGAAACAAGCCGAAAATGCTATAACCATTTGGAGTCTGGAGAGAAAGGTGGATAGTGGGATGGTAGGAGGGGATGATTGGGAGATGGCAACAGGTCGCAAGAAAAATAAGATAAATAGGATACAGCTTTCGGGAAGTGTTGAGAAAAATTGATGTGACCTGTTGTCTACGTAGGAATGGGTGTGTGTGGGGGGGGGGGAAGGGGGGGGGGAAGCCTCCGGTAAATGTACTAGCAGGTAAGGGGGTGTCTGTTAATTACGTGTCGTGTTTATCTGTACCTCCCCTCCCCTGTGGTGGGATCTGGTGAGATCTGGCGGAACCCCCTTCCCCTTATGGTCGTGTGAGAGCTTGAGGGACCCCTTCCACTGTTGACGAACTCATAAGTTTTGGAGACATGTTTTTAGCCCTCTTGTTCTCAAGGGCTGTTAGATCCCTAACCTTAGGACCGACGTAGATTGTATTCCTATTTTTTTTAGCTCTACTGTTCTTCAAGGAATTAACAAGATGACGTGAGATATCTGTCGCCCCCCTCCCATTTGATGAGATTTTGTGAGATTGCGCCACACCCCCTCCTCGCCCCCTATTTCACACTTGTAATTAAATGACGTCCCCTAAGATGCAAAAGAGACGTGAATGTTATGTTTTTTTTTCTTATTGCCTTATACCTCGTCGACGGCTAAGGTCATTAGAGGCGGGATAGGACTGGGGGCAAGGAACAGGAAGGAATTCGGCCATGACCTTTTTGAAGAAGCATCCCGGCATTCGCCTGGAGTGATTTGTGGAAACCATGGAAAACCGAAATCTGGATGCCCGGACGGTGATTCGAAACCACGTCCTCCCAAATGCGAGGTCAGAACTTTAACCGTTCACCCCCATACCTATTAACTCAAAATGTGAGTTCCATACTACACAACCATATTCAAACAATCTGACCAAAGTTTTGTAACCCAATTCCTTTATCGTACATCCCCTCATCATTCTTTCCAACAAGTGCAGAATATTTAATTTAATAATGTTTAATTAAATTTCATTGGAGCGCACTCTCCGGTGGCAATTTCCCTACACATCCATCTTCCCTCTTTCCTGCACCTACCTACATTTGACATCTACAAATTTTAACTTTAAATTATTTCAAAGTTTTTGGTGAGTTATTCATTTCCCTTGGTAACTTATTCCAATCCCTGACACCGTTACTAAACAATAGAATCTTCCTACACCTTTGTGCCTAAAATCGAGTGCCAGCTTGTGGCCATGATCATCTTTTTCCTTCCATCCACTACTTTTTATACCTACACCAATATCTTTCCAGGCCTCATCACCAACAAACGCTTTGTACACTTCCATGATTCTCTTCACTTTCCTCCTTTCTTGCAAGGATCCCATTCCAGCTCTTATATCATATCTGTTACTGATTGCATTCTATGATAATTTCCAGAAACAAATCTAGCACCCTCCCCAACTCCTGTATTTGATACTCAAAATGTGGGTCCCATACTACACTACCTTATTCAAGAAATGGTCTGATCTATATTTTGTAACCCAATTCCTCTACTTCTCTCGTACATTCACTCATCACTCTCTCCAAAAAGTGTAGAATTTTGAAACCTTTTCATACCACCTGTCCAATGTGTCCTGCCCAGTTAAGCTTGTTATCAAATGTAATGCCAAGATAATTCAAAAAGAAATTCTTTCACCACCTTATAATCATAACCAGGCTTTAGTTTTTTATTTGTGTATCTAATAAGCTGACTATTCTTTGCATTTATCTTCATCCAATGTTTACCAACCCAACTAAATATCCTGTCCAGATCACCTGCAGCTGTTTACAGTCCTTGACCCTTTTATATAGCATTATGTCATCTGCAAACAATCCAATTTCTAATAATAAACCATCAACACAATTATTCATTAGAATAAAGAATACCAATGGCTCCAATACGCTACCCCGTGGGACTCCCATTTTTGCTTCCACTTTTGATACGCATTTCCCAACCTAACTTTTTGCTTTCTGCCTTTTAAAATTTCTTCTATCCAGCAAATCACTTTTTGATCCACTTCAATAGTTTTTACCTTACTTAGTATCATTTAATGGCTCACTCTGTCAAAAGCCTTTGACAGATGTAAAGCTACACTGTCATTTGTCCTCCCTTGTCCATTTTATCCGAAATATCTTGCATTTATCTCACCAACAGAGATTCGCATGAATATCCTTTTCTAAAGTCATGTCGCCTACTTGAAAACCACTTACGTTCCTCACGTATATTTCTGAAGTGGTTGCATATCAATCTCTCCATTAATTTACCTACCGATGATGTCAAACTGATTGGCCTACAATTTTTGACTCTGTTTCTAATCCCTCCTTTATGTACGGGCACTACTATTGCTTTTTTCAGGTCCTCTGGTAAGCAGCAAGTATCCAGACTCAATTTAAATAAGATAAATAGGATAAGATACAATGCAAAATCCTTATATCTTTAAGTCATCTGTAGTAATATAATCTACACCGGACCATTTATGTCTTTTCACCTTTCTTAGTTCCTTCAATATATACTCAGAGTGAATTTTAGATTTTTTGGTATGCTCATTTCTAATTGTGTTTTTAAGCTCATTCTCCGATTTAGACCCTCCAGTTTCTGATTCTTTGTCCCTAATGCTCACACTAAGCTCCACTGCTCTCTGCTTATTTCAGATCCTCAGTAACTTCTTCTCCATCCATATCTATAAGCGTCTCAACACTTCCCTTACACTCAGTTTTCTAACAAAGCCACAGAAATTTCTAGATGCATCATTGGTCCCCTTGGACTGACAATTCTCTTTACAAAACCCATCTTTAGCCACTTTCTTAGCTATTATTAAGTTGTTATAAATATTCTCTACTAACCAGCTGTCTCTTAACTCTGTTATGTTCACTTCTTACCAACCCATTTAACTTCCTCAGCTCCCTATTATAGTACACAGGTTCTCTACTTCTCTTTATTTTTTGTTTTTGAATAAATATTTCTTCCCCCTTTCTTATTATCTCCTAGAACTATCCCCACCTTGACTCTCCCATACTTGTGCATGCCTTTAATTTGCTGATCAGTTCTCTGAAATATCTATTCAAATTCGATATCTGTGCCTTTTTATAATGGTACGTATTTGTCCCTTCAATTTTGACTGCTGGTTCACTAAATCCTCTAATATGCGTCAGAACTTCTTCATGATCACTTATTCCTTTAGTTAATTGACATCGCACAAGGTTATAATCGGGATTTATTAGGAATATGTCCAAAATATTTTGACCCCTAGTGTTCTGCTCTACCACTTGTGTAAATCCTTCTTAAGGTATCTGCATATCTCTGTTCCCTTGGGTTTACCAGTTCTCACCTGGTAAATTTATTTCCCCACCAATAATAACTATCCCTTTCTCATCTTGAAATCTAACTATGAATTTAATTTCTCCTCAAGAGCCCCATTTTCATCCGTCATTCTCCGTTATGCAGTCAAAACCATATTTTTTTCTTTTTTACTACCGTAGAAATCTGCCCCAAGTAACTCATGGTCCTGATGTATGAACACCAACAGTGAACTGTGGTAGTTTTTGTAAACAAGTATGAAAATTCCTACACCAATTGCTCCTATGTCTCTGCGGTAAATTCTGTAACAATCGGGTAAAACCTACTTGTGTAGTACTATTACCACTATTATTACTTGTGGTTCGTGTGTTTCAATTAAGTTTGTAAATTCTATTACGTTGTTCAATATAGTTCTACAGTTCACCACTGACACCCATATTATTGGCCTTATATTTTCAGCATTAACCTCCTCCTTCCCATTTTTGAGAATTAGTTAATGGTTAACAGACCTTTCCTTTCAGTAAATCTTGCTTCACGTGTACTAACAATAGTACACTTTCTGCACGCACGTTGTATTCTTTCAGCTCTTTACAAAAATTTCTATTCTCCTGTTTCACGTAAACAGGCGTGTTGTGAGGATATTTTATTAGTGGAAATGTGGTGGACTGGCGAATCTTTTTGCTTTCGCTTTGCCACTTTCCAAGAGGTACATTTAAGTTGTGGGTAAGACCTCTGTCATGTGAGTAGTAATACTCGTAAATGATATTCTCAGTAAGGGTATATACACATTTACATTTTATTTACAAATTTATATACATCATTAACATCCCTATCTGCCCTGAACTTCTACAAATGTAAGATTTTTTTTTTTTTAACTGCTTTACGTCTCTTTTTAACATCGAGGTCTTTAGAGACGGGAAAGGATGGGGGGCAAGGATGGGGGCAAGGAATGGGAAGGAATTCGGCCATGGCCTTTTGAAGGAAGCATCCCGACAAATGTAAGACATCCATTACTTGTCTAATGCTGGATTTCCCAGTTATGTTGCTATAATGGTTTCCTCTCACCTGTTAGAATTCCTGTTGCTGGCGTAGGCTCCTGGCTGCGCCCACTGTAGACTCGGCTGACTTCGACGACTGCTGCTCGCCGCTAAGTCCCTCTCCGCCTTCCTTCTCAGACAAGAGCCCAAACCTAGCTTGCCTGTGCTCGCAGCTACATCGATCCGACTAGTTCCATAGATCTACAGATCGACCGACAGCCCCTCTCTGGGTCGTGCGCCTGGGTTTTGATCTCTGATCCCCTCCATGGAACCAGTGGTAGGTAGGATCCTCTACCAATCGTCGCGCCTGCTTTTCTCCCATCATTTTCGCAAATGCTGTCATGCTTCAGAGTATTTCTGGTGACACTTGACCTGCTTTATTGTCATTGCCTTTTGCATAGCCACATTCCAAGGCCTGCAACAATTTTCTTTTGCTGTTGCAATTGGCCTGCTTTGGCTGGGGCTGTACGAAATCATAACTACTACCCAGCTTTAGCCAAAAATACCTGGGGCTACTACAGAACAAAGAATACTTTTTATTACATATATACTTATGTTAAGAACCAAACTGCTCCAACATAAATATACCAACACCGATCATATTGAAAAATTAGCAGCAGTTTGTTTTAATTCTAACATTAACAATTAATGATTAATATACAGGATGTTAGACTGTGAGTAGTGATGAATCGTTCCTACGGTGACAATATCTTCCTGGTATTCCATGAAGTTATTCCACTTGCCCAAGTGTCGTCACCCACGAAGGTTCTATGGGGCAATATTTGCCGACGATGGTTATTCGAGGTAGTGCAAAATCGCTGAATGGCGTCGCGTTGTGTACAGCACTACCTCGGCTGACCATCGCCGGCGAGTATGGTGGTGACCTGGGGAGAAGTCCCCTTCTTCCAAAGACACATCGGTGTTACTCCTGGCGTCATGGTGTGGGGAGTCATCGGGTTTGACTTCCGATAGTGACTGAGGGAACTCTGACGGTACAACGCTACTTCACGGACATTCTGTGTCCTAATGTATTACCTCTTATGCGACAGTATAGAGCTCACATTTTTCTTCAGGACAGTGCTCGTCCACGCATGGCACATGCCTCTATGAATTGTCTGAGTGATGTTTAGGTACTTCCATTGCCAGCAAGAGCCCCATATCTATCCCGTACAGAACATGTGTTGGACTAGCTTGACGTAACTCGGTCCCAATGCCAGTATCCAGGAAATCAAGGACCATTTACAACAGTTGTGGACGGACCAGCTTTATCACACTCTTCGCAACCAGGCCAGAACGGTCATACAGATAAGCAGGGCCGTAATTATAAACTTGGAGGCCCCGGGGCAAAACTTCATAGTGAGGCCCCTCAACATTTTTCTTTTTATATGCATGGGGCTTTATTCCAATTCGACAAAAATTTGTTTTTATATATTGGTCCTTGCAATGGTAACAAAACTGGCTACAAAAGCCAAATGTTCAAATATTTATCTATATATACAATTAAAAAATTATTAAATGGATTATTTTTATGATACAAGTTTTGGAAATTAAATATTCAGTGCTTATGGTTGTAAAAAGAATAAGGTGAATAATACAATATTGCAATTTCTAAAAACAGTGTATGTTCATCAAAAAATTTATAAAATCACACATTAAAATACATGGTAAAATATTTGCTTCCCTGTTGTCAACATAAAAAATTAAAACATTAACTTTTAATAAGATTAAACTAGCAAAAAACTTTTAATTGATAATTTAAAATATGATTTTTCTAAATTAAAGTTTAAGATAGATTAAAGATAATAGATGTAAATTAAGTTAGTCAAAATGCATACTTTGCTTAAAACACAAGGAATCAGTAACTTATGCATGGAAAGTAGTGTATATTGAAAAGATTAAAGATTAGCTACATTTGATTATTTCTTAAACATTTGTTTTCACAACTTTCAAAGAAACGAATTCATCAATTACTTTGTCAAAGTTGATTTGTTGAGCTCGGTCATTCTCAATTGAAAGCAAAGCTAACCTGCTGAGCCTTTCTTGAGCCATTGTACTTCTCAAGTAATTTTTGATCAATTTAAGTTTAGAAAAGCCTTTGATACTGTCAAATACATAATGCACGCTGTGCAAACATCCGGGTAGCTTCATGAAAGCGAACTGTGATCGACTTTTATATAATTAGCAAACTACTTAACACTTTTCATTTTTTCCAGTTAATTTTGAAACGAATTTTTCACTGAATATAATTGTGAAAGAAAGGCTGAACTCACATCATTTAAAAACTTATTAACGAAATTAACTGCTTTTTTGTGAATATCACTTTCACATGCATTGGCTAATAGTCAGGTTGTATCACTTATCAAGTGTCAAGAACAACTTTCATCCGTTCAAAACGGCGATCAAGTTGAGTACAAAGTGTGTCTAGAACACAGTGACACGGAAACAAGATTTTGGGTCTATTAATCTCTCGTCTTCACTCAACTCATCAAAGTGTTTTTTTTTTTAAATTCCTTAGTCTATTCTGGCGAAATTCTTTGTTTATTCTTCATCGAATACAAACATCTGATGCTTCAGAATCAAATTCTTCAAACTTTCCACGTATTTCGGTTATCCTTAAAAATAAATTACCAAATAACTCATATGCATACAACGACCTACGTCCATGGTTTCAGATTGTAAGAATTTTGCTATGATGTTGAGAGACTCTAAAACTTCACACTGCACAAGGCATAACCAAAAGCAATACAAAATCAAAACTTTCAGGTTTGTTCTTTAGCTGCTGTGCTTCATTTCTTTCCTTGCTTTCCCTGGAAGTCAAAGTTATGCGGATAAGGCTTTTAAACACGTCACAAAACCTGTGTTTACACTGTCTCATGCCTACCAGCCTAGCGAGTTAGATTAAGAGTTTTATTCGTTAATACGCTGCTGCACTCCACTGTATGCACCACTCATAACTGCAGCCTTGTCGTAGTCTTGTCCACGGCATTTGGTCAAATCCAAGTTTTTCTCTTCCAATGAAGTAACTATATCTTCTGCAAGATCTTGGACAGACTGAACTTTTACCCCTGTAAAGGATACGAAAGATTCACATATTTTTATATCAATAGCTGTCCCTTCTTCATCATTAATTATTTTGACATAGCTGTAAACTTCACTTAACTGACCAACTTTAGCAATGTCCTGAGTGGTATCTAAAATCAATGAAAAAAACGGTTTTGAAGCTCAACGGTAATTTCATTTTTGATTTCTAAGGCTAATAGGTTTATAAGTTCATTGTGAAGGTATTTATTACACAGTCCCTAGCGGACGCTGAATAAATTCTTGGGCTGGTTACACACTGGGCGGTTCTTGCCGCAGCGGAAAATTAACTGTCACCGCCTACAGAATTTGAGGTTTTTACAAATTCAGCGGTAGAACTGCCGCTGCTATGAAGAGCTGACGGAATGTGACGTGGTCTGGCGTCAGTTGCTTTTGCCAAATTAAGTTTCATTTTGTGAAATTAGAAGTTTATTTGGTGATTATTACGTCATAGATAGGTTTAAAAATTGTCATTTTGTCGGTTCCCTCACCGAAAAAAAATAAGAAAAGAAAAAAATCGTCTTATTTGGATCCATCAAATTAGCCAAAGGAGAACAGAATATTTGAGGATCGATGACACCAAGTTTTTCAATTATTTTGGGATGTTTATTCTGATCTGCTTGGGAAACTAATGTACACCATTCAGTTGAGAAATACCCAGTTGACGAAATGTATTCAACGTGTGGAAATGCTGGCAGTCACGTTGAAGTAAGCAGTTTCCTCATGGGTCTACTATATATAAATATTTAATGTTATATAATTTGAATCAGCTATATATATTTTATGTTAATTAGGGTGAAAACTCCTTGAGGTTAATAGGAATAGGTGTACAGGAAATGTTTGAAAAATACACTAGTCATATAAGACTTTTATATTTAACTAATACATATACTTCACTGTGTAATCAACACCTCACTATTTAGCTTACTCTATCTTGCTTTATCCTTACAAGCACAATCGACTAGTTATACTTTTGAAATTAAATTGTATTATGCTGAATGTTTTAATAATTATTACTTTACAAAGAAAAATCGTTTGTAATTGGCGAACATGCCGAATTTACTGAATGGCTTGTCTCACTGTATTCGTTACTGCTGTCTAATATATATCAAAAAAAGTCTCATAATATCGAGCAGCAAAATTTCGGTCTAATTTTGGAAGTGTTCCTTGGCAAATGTCTAAGATATAAGGACACAGTTACACAGTATTAAACATCAAAATCTTTCTATAAAATATGATTCAACATTTTTCAAGTTCTACTTGAAGCTATAAAAATGTATGTAAATATGTGGTCAAAAAGTTTACTATCCAAAGGAATTTTATCCCCGTTTTCCAGTACGTCAAAATCATTCCCAATTTCAATGCACACTTCTTTCCGAACGTGTCTGGTAGCGTCCCGATCATTGAAACAATCTAATGGTTTGCCCCATAAAACTGGTCACACTTCTGCTAACGAAATGAGAAGATCATTATCTATCATCACTTAACTCATATTACGATTTTTAAATTTAAAGAAAATGTTAACTTTACACAGCCTGAAAACGTACAAGCGGTTAAAAATCCGCCGAGTGTGTATGCGCCTATCTGGGCCACTGGGTGGACTGGAGCGGACAAACTACCGTCGAATGTAGTGGCAGCGCCCCGCTGCATACCTGCCGTCGACGACAACTCTACCGCCGATTTACCCTACCGCCCAGTTATTAACTTTTAGTTAGGTGCTGGGTATTTTATAGGAAGTTAGATTAATTATTAAAATACAATAATTTTTTAACCATCAGTTTGGGGTCCCTCGGGCTTGGGGGCCCCGGGGCAGTGCCCCGGCTGCCCCGGCGGTAGTTACGGGCCTGCAGATAAGTGAACTCATACTACCAAGTTCTTTATAAATTTGAGTAGATTTTGTAGACACTGAGGTGAAGTTTTATTTTGTTTCTCCTTACCTTCTTCTTCTTTTTTTCTTTTGTCAGGATGTATAATTTAGTACCATAGATATAAATCTTTATCACTGCATCTTACATCCATGCATACGACGAAACGTAAATTGTGTCTCGCAGCCGAATATAGAAAGGAGTTCCATCCGCAGTTCTTGTTCACTCGCTGATGACTTTCCTGATGCGCAATACTTATTTACTTCGGGCGGATGCCGGCCTCGGTAGCGTAGGTCGCCGGTTCGAGTCCGGCAGAGGGCATGGGTGTTTAGTGTTGTGTCTTGTCCGTGTTGTAGTGTCCTTGTGTCAATACTTTATAGCAACAAATCACCTTGAGCTGGCTGTATGGCCCAGTAGCCGAATGCCATTAAAAAAAAAAAAAAACTTCGGCCGGAAGTTCTGTCAACCGTTCTCCTCTTCGGACTGCCTACAAGGAAAAACTGAAGGCCTCTCCAGAGGAACTACTCTTCGGAACTCTGCTTCGCCTGCTTGGCGAATTATTCACTTCTGAAGACATTGCAGCTGAACCGCAGATCTTCGTGGAGAAATCCCGAGACTATACCCGCAGCACCAGACAGACACCAAATGCCCCTATACCAAGACTCACCTTTTCCTACTCAAAGACTTCTACTGTCATTATTATTAATTTTTAATTACGATGGAGCTAATACTACGTGGCAATTCCCATGTCATCTAATTACCCCTTTATGTGTTTAAAATTTTCTGTTATAATTGGAGTGTTAATTTCCTCCCCCCTTTATTCTTTCAATTTACAAATTTTAATTTTAAATTCCTTAAGCGTAAATTATTCATCACTTAACTTAGTAATATGTTCCAATCCCTGACATTCTCACCAACAAAAGAAAACTTTCCCACTCCCTTATGCATGAAACCGAGCGCCAACTTGTCGTCATAGTCGTCTTTCCCCTTCTATGCACTGTTCCTGATTCTTTGACCAATATCCCTCCAAGTCCCATCTCTAAAATATGTTCTGTACATTCCCAACCTTCACCGACCTTCTTTCCTTTAATGACTCCCAATCCAGCTATATCAGTTACTGAATGGGTCCCGCGATAATTTGCACGAAAAAATTTAGCTGTTCTTCTTTGCACATGTTCCAGCTCCTGTATTTGACAACCAAAATGTGAGTCCCAAACTACACCACCAAATTCAACCAATAGTATGACCAAAGTTTTATAACCCAGTTTCCTAACTTCTCTGGTACATCCTCTCATCACTCTCTCCAGTAAATGAAGGATTTTGAAACCTTTTCCTGCCACTTGCCCAATGTGCTCTGCCCAGTTGCGTTTGTTATCAAATGTAATGCCAGGATATTTATACTTCAAGTCTTCAACAAACAATAATATATTATAATTATAATTAACCTTTAGTTTTGTACCTCTGGACTTAATGAGCTGACTCTTCTTGGCATTTGTCTTCATTCCATGCTGACCTACCCATTTACAAATTCCTTCCAGGTCACTCTGCAATTTTTCACAATTACCTGTTTTGATCCTATTGTATACCATTATATCATCTGCAAAAAATCTAAATTCCGACCGTAACAAATCAATACAATCATTCATTAGAATAATGAACAGCAACGGTCCCAATACACTACTCTGTGGCACTCCCATTTTTACTTTCACCTCTTTTAATAATGTCTTTCCTACTGTAACACTTTGTTTCCTAGCTTTTAAGAACTCCTCTACCCAGCAAGTAACGTTTTTATCCAATCTAATAGATTTCATTTTATTTAAAACCGTTTTATGGCTTACCCTGTGAAATGCCTTAGAAAGATCTAGTGCCACATTTTTAACTTGGTCTCCCTTGGCCATTTCATATGAAATATTTTGCATATAGCCCACCATTCACATGAATATCCTTGATTAGAGCCATGTTGTCGATGTGCCAACAGACATTTTTGATATACACAGATCAGCTAGAACATTACGACCAGCTACTTAATAAGCGGATGTCCGCCTTTGGCACGGATAACAGCGGCGACGCATCTTGGCAAGGAAGCAATGAGGCTTTGGTAGGTTGGTGGAGGGGGTTGGCACCACATCTGGACACACAAGTCACCTAATTCCCTTTAACTCCGGAGACGGTGGTGAAAAGCTATGACGCCATGTCCAATCACATCCAAGATTTGTTCGATCGGGTTAAGATTTGGCGAGTTGGGGGGGGGGGGGGGGCTGTAGCACATCAATTGAAACTTGCCACTGTATTCCTCAAACCACTCCATCACAGTGTGACATGGTGCATTATCTTGTTAAAAAATGCCACTACCTTTGTGATACATGGTCGTCATGAAGGGGTGTACGTGGTCTGTAACCAGTGTGCGTTACTTATTGACCGTCGTGGTACCTAGGACGAGCTCCATTGAACCCAAGGATGCCCACGTGAATTTTCCCTACTGCACAATTGAGCCGCTGCCTGCTTGTCTCCGTCCCGCACTACACATATCAGACTGTCACAACAAGCGTATCGTCGACAACGTCACAAATTCATCTGTGTCCGTACAGCTGGCGAATTTGGAGCAACCTAATGTGAAATAAATCAAGGACGTCATTGTTTTTAACTGAGTTTTTCGAGATTTCACAAATATCAAGCGCCCACATAGAACGCCAAGAGAAATAAAGCATTTCATCTGCCCTACATCTGGACCACCTGTCTCGTGGTATGCTCGTTACTTTCCTCCGGACCATATCCAGGTTCCTAAGAAGGAATCGAAGCTTCTGATAGGTATAGAGCGTCGCGCAGAGAAATCATTGTATTTACCGCTCTGCCTGGTGTCAAAGAAAGACGATGGTTGGAGCTCCCGCGGAGACTATTGAGCCCTCAGTTCACAGACTATCCCTCACAGATACCCATCTCACCATCTCCACGATTTTAGCAACTAATTGCGCGTATGCACTATCTTCTCTGTCATCGATCTTGTTAAAGCGTACTCTTAGATTCCTGTGAACACGGACAACATCGCGAAGACATCAATTATCATACCCTTCCGTTTATTTTATTTTCAGTTCATGACATTCGGTTTGCGGAATGTCTGTCAAACCTTTCAGAGATTCATCGACGAAGTACTATATGATTTAGACTTCACATTCGCCAATGTCGATGACATACCTGTCTTTTCTGAGGCCCCTAAAGAACACGATCGCTCCTTCAGTGATTGTCATCTTACGGGATGCATGTCAATGATTGTAAGAGCATTTTAACCTCTCCAAGTGTTACTTTCTTTGGATATCAAGTCTCTGCTGCCGGTACCAGACCGCTGCCAGATCGAATCTGCGCCCAGCAAAACTTCCCTCTTCCAAGGACAGTACGCCATCACAGACACTTCTTGGGAGTGGTGAACATCTGCTGTCGTTTACTTCCTGCAGCAGGAGAATACTAGGAGTCTCTCCACTTGGAAGTGTCTAGCGTACGTGGCTCCCAACCCGTTCCCTGCACTCTGTAGCTGGAAAATGCATCTAAGACCTATAAAGCCAGGCTAGCGCTCTCGACGCTTTTAGTTCATCCAGATTCTGAAGCACTACTGAGACTGTTTACTGATTCTTACGACACAGCCAAAGGTGTTGGCTACAAAAGCATGTAAGTGGTACGGATCAGCACCTAGCATTCGCAAGCAGAGTGGTCAGCATGTTATCACGAGATACTCACAATCTACGAAGTCGTCGTACATTTCCGCATATCTTTGAAGTTCTTTAGTTCACCATACACACTGACTACAAGCCGCTTAAATTTGCGTTTTCAATAACGCCGTGACAAACTCCCACCTGTGCAACTGAAAAACCATCGTACATTGCGCAGTTCACCACCAGTATTGAACTTGTTGCAGGTCTTTCCACCATAGTCACAGACACATTGTCCTGTAGCTACAGAATCTCAAATATATCTTTGAATTTCAATGCACTTTTAGACTCTCAAAAGAACAATGCCGAATTCCATTCTCTCATAAACGGCGATTTATCACTTCACTTGGAACATATTACAGTCCCTGGGACTACCACCGCTCTTTCTTGCAACACCTCGATCCATCACCACATCTTAACCGAAGACTAGCCTTTTCGTCCCTTTATGGTCTGAGCCATTCCGGCGACAGAGTTATCTTTCATTATAAAGGTAGATAGATAGATATGTTCACTTTGATCCCATGTGAGAATAATTTCGGGGATGTGGGACAGTACATACAATTATTTTTAATGTTAATAATACTATATAAGTGATAATATTATTATTTATTGACAAGTTAGCTACAACCCATTAGTATAACCAATATCTCCTGTAATCTACACATACAATCCCTAGTTAATTAATACTTATTATGTGGAACAGTGTATACACTTGTTACCAGCATCTAATAACCAGTTATTTTCTTCATTTGGTATCAGAACGCTTCGTAGCGCCTAACATGGCGAAAGACTACAGCGCGTGGGGTCAGCGCACCAAACTCATGCAAACGCACCAAAGTTACACGTCATGCAAACCCACCAGTCGGAAACTTCAAAATGCCATCTGCCCGGTTCCAACATGTCCATCTGAATGTAGCCGGAATACTTCCAGCTTCGGGGAACTACCTCTATTGTCTTACAGCTATTGACCGATTTTCACGTTAGCGAGATATGTGGCCTATAGACCGAATCACTGCCGAGGAAGCAAAGCCTTGATTTCATGGTTTGGATTACCACTAACCAAAGCAAGCAGCTTGAGTCTCAGCTGTTTCGGAACTTGGATATCCTGACTGGCACGCTAAGATCCCACACCACCGGCAGGCACCCGTGCTCAAACGGCATGCTGGAGAGACTTATCCGCCAAGGCAGCTATCATGTGTCATCCCGACATGTCCTGGCTGCAAGCTCTACCAAACGTCCTGGTTGGCATCCTTAGTGTTTATAAAGACTTCCTCTGCCGAACTCGTGTACAGAGAACCAAAACGTCTTTCAGGTAAATTATTGTGTGATTCTACACAGGAACGTCCGAAAGAGATAGTCCGATTTCACGGACAGACTACGCCATCAAATGTTCTGACTACATTCAATACCAGCCACAATACATTATCAAAGTTCCACGTTCGTATTCACGGACCTTGAAAAGTGCACTCTTATATATCTGCATGATGAGTCCGTAGGTGGGGACCTTTAATCTCCATATACTGCTCCATACCGCGTATTCGATCGCCTCGACAGGACTGTAGTTATTCTGAAAAAAAATAAGCCTATACATGTCGCTATAGACAGGTAAACTCTGCTTTTCTTCTAAACAATGCTCCTCCTGCCTAATGGGACACTAAGAATTCTCTGATGTCTCAACAGCGACAACGGTAGACAACACCACGCGGGGTGACTCCATAACCACTAGATCTAGCCGACGGGTAAAATTTCCAAACTACCTTCTGCCTTAGCCTTATCAACTCTACACGGGGCTGGTGTGGCAAAATCACGACGTTCCGGCAGCGAGACAAGCAGCACGCCTGCTGTATCAACGACATTCCGGCCGCCAGAGGGCAGCACGGCTGCCATGGCGTTCGGCGCGGCGGTTGGAGCCACGTGACGTGCATGCGTGTTGAATTGAATTAAATTGAAATGAATTGAATTTCGATGCAGCGAATGCACCGGTAGCAATTTTCCTAGTCATGTTGATACAGGTTATTACTATTATAGTTGTTATTATTTTACTTAGATCCTCCTATCAGTGTTTAATTCTCTCTCTCTCTCCCCCCCCTCCCCCAATCTACTTTTGCGATATACGAATTTTAATTTTAAATTCCTTCAGTGTTTTTGGTAAATTATTTATCACCTCCCTTGGTAACTTATTCCACTCCCTTTCCATAAAATCGAGTGCCGGCTTGTGCCCATGGCGATATTTTCTCTTTGATGGGCTACTCGTAATTCTTTGACGAATATCCTTCCAAGAACCATCACCAACATTTGCCTTGTACATTCCCAGCACTCTGTTCACTCTCATCCTGTCTTGCAATGACTCCCAATCCAGCTCCTTGCGCAGAGTGCCGGTCGGTGTATCAAATTGATTGTGCTGGTGGACAGATTAGCTAATATAATGTTCCATTCTAATACACCTTCTCCGCTTTGTGAACGTAATATTCGTATTCGTCATTAAATGTGTTAAACTGGTTCAGTTGTTGGTGACCTTCCCCCCTCGTCGCGTATGACCCAAAAACGTTTTTGGTTATTATTTGTGTGCCCTCTTTAATTGTACATTGGTAAATATTTTTTGTAATAATAATATGAAAGATAATAATGTTGCTGATTTGGGTATCTGTATGGCTTTTATTTTTTTCTGAGAGGTGTGTGATATTCTTGACTGTTGTGTTCTTAACTGTTCTCTTTCCGTTGTGAAATATGCAAAGCTGAACTAATAATTTTTGCATGGGCTTTGCAAGGTGATATGATAGAGCGTTTATGAAATATACCACACATCACTGGACAATTATTACAAATTATAAAGCAAACTCATATTGACAGATTAGAACAACAATAACAATAGGAATAAAAGTAACGAAATAAATCACAAAAAGATTACAAAGGATAACCATTCAAGATTTTAAAATCTATTGACAAGACATTTCACCCCAAAGGAAAACAAAATGAATTTTAATATATATTAAATTGTTAATGAGTTTTAAAAAGACAAGTAATACTAAGTTTTAGACAAATAAGTTCTTCATATTTTAATAATATTTTACTTTCTGTTGGTATATATGAACAACGAGGTTTAGTAATATTAATATATAGATGAAAATGTTCTTTACATTTTAATTATATGTTACATTCTATATGTGTGTATGAAGAATCTTATATTTCCTACTATCGGTACAGAGTATCGCATCTATTCATAACCTAAAATCAGGATTTTACTAACATATTTGTTTCCATTTGCGTGATAATCGACTTGGCGTAAGACATGTATTTTTTATTTATGTGTAATTATCCTGTACAACTTGCTTATCTGTGTAATGACTTGCTTACCTGCACATCGACCTGATTATCTTTACAAACGGCTAATTGCTGTACACTGCCATCTGGTCAAATAAACAAAAACAAGGTGGCGATAAAACAGACTGACCTTGATCCGCCTCCGTTATCTTAACGCGCTTTAGGTTCACTGCCTTGAACATATGCGGAGGAGGTTGTCTTGGTGAAACCGAGAGCCTACTTACTAACTGGGTGTTAAGACAGTGGAAGCAATGCTTGGTCAACATTAGCTCTCATAACAGATATGTCAATATATACATGTTAATGTTAACCTGTTGTTGCATGATTCATTTCGATGTTTCCCATGAAAAATTTTTATTGTTCAACAACCATTTGGAGTGTTACAAAATTTTGCTTGAAGTACATAACGTTCCTGTTTTCTTCTTTATTAGTTAAATTAATCTAGAGACAAGAGTAAAAATAAATATGAAGTATGCGTGGTAGACCGATTCATGGCAAGCATACACAGACACAAAGAATAATTGGTCATAGACACACATAGGTGCACAGGGAGACATGTTCGCAGGGAACCAAAATCTCAGGCGTACAGGAACGAATGCACACAGACACAGAGATACAGAGGCGCACAGCCACGTTGTCTAGATGCAAACACACACAGATGAAAGCAGACGTTCAGGTACACCACAACACCATAACCCACAGGTGCTCAAGTACAGTATACAGACAATACACACGAATTGTAAGACCGAGTTTCTCTCCGACTCGAGCTTATCTCCATGCTCGGTCCTCTGCACTGTATTGCCGGCATTTGGATGGCAGAGGTCGCGTTGGCAGCGATAAACTGAACGAGCCTAGACAGCGTTTGCCAGACTAGCATTTACTAGAGCTAGGCAACGAAGCGAGTACAACCGGCGCAGCAATCGGAGAAAACGGAGGACAGCTACTACCGGAGATCTCCGGTACAACCGTCGGAGGTTGTGTGGTATGGTTGGGGAAAGCGGAGGTTCGGAGGACGGTTGTGCTCATCCATATTCTGATTTCCTCAAGCTGGCTATAAGTAAATAGACCCGAGCAGCCAGGCGACGCAGGCTGGGATAGTTCGAATTGATTGAGTTTCAGAGTGTGAATAGATAATTTGATAGATAAAGTAGAGCTTTAGAAGATTAATCCACTTACCAATGCGGGATTCGCATTGCTTTCAACGATGGTTTTTTTTTTAATTTTTTTAAATTTTATTTCCAACGTTTTATCACCCAACTTGAGGTATTCATGAGAGATGTTTAGAGTTGATGTATCCCTTCTTACAGAAATAAAACATAATTGAAAACAGAGCGAATCCTGTAAAAATAAGTGGAATATTTTACTAATATGACCCCTGCTAAAAGTGTAAAGAGGTTTCTTGGATTTCTTATCCGTAAAAATGCTATCTAAGTGAGCACCTGATGCGTGGAAATTTTTTTAAAACGGTATCAAATAATAACAAATCGGCTAGATTTAAAATTTGCTGATGAATGTACTCAACTGGGGGAGGAACGTCAAATTTGTTGGACCACCTTTAACGGAAATAGAAGGTTCACTTGAACCAGTTATCTCCAAACTTACTATGCACATGGAACCCTTTTTATAGCAAAAACCTGACAATGAACCCCCTGGTAAAATAACAATATAAGTTTGAGGTTTTGAATGGTAAGTAGTGACGTAAAAATAAATATAACTAAAACATTTCAATATTTAAAGTAGTACTTATTGAAACTATATCTTTTGTTTTAAAATACAAAATACCATTATTTGTTCAATGAGATGGATGAAACTGACGGAATGATAAGAAATTATTTATGTGAGTAACATTCGTAAGTCTCAATGAGCACTAATTTCCTATCGTTTTATGATTTTTGTATCGAGGCTCTAACTGACTTAATCAACGTTCTAGATTTTAGGAAGACGGGAAAGGCAGTCAACAGTTTACGTACAGTCACCCATTACGTAGAATATAAAATTGGTATCTGATTTTGTAACCGATTCGTGATATCCTTGTTCAAATATTGGCTTCAGCTCGACAATAGTAGATAACTCATTTAATTACTCCTTTGTTAGCATAGATTCATCTGAGTTTTTGGGTATACTTGAAAAAGGATCCAACACACAATCCGGGATAACCAGGTTTTTATTTATCGTTGGCAATTCAGACACTTTTAAGAACATTGATAAAATATATACAATGCAACAACAGATTAAATACTTATATCTAGTTGTATTAATATAGTTTATTGATTCCTGAGTTACAGCAGGAAGTCCACAGGATCACCACTGTAAGATCTTATAGGACATTCTTCAATATATGACCAATAGTCTGAATCTCTCCGCATTCGCATAAGGGGGATGGTTGCTTGCCCCACGTGTACAGGGAGTGTTCGCATCTGCCATGCCGAGTTCTGATTCTGTTGAGTGTGGACCAAGTTTTACGTGGTAAATCAAAACCTGGTGGCTTTTTTGTAATGCAAGGTAAGCTGCTGTTTTGCTGTACAGTCCACTCCTGCATCCAAGCTTTGGTGATGTTAAAATCTGCACGAATAGCATCCCTTGCCGATTTTATTGGCGGTTTTCTAGAGTGAAGCCTGTTGATGTTGGCATCCTTAATATCTTGGTTGATCGGTAAGTTTCTGTTGTCCATTATTCTCTTCTACTCACGTGGAGAGCATTTATCCGTCGCAGGTTAGGTGGTGGTATGTGGTTCAGTATCGAGAGCCATCTTGTGGGAGTTGTCTTGATCACGCCTGCAATCATAAGCATAGCGTTATTAAGTTGGGTGTCCACTTTTCTCACGTGCGGTCTATTCAACCAGACCGGGGCACAGTACTCGGCAGCCAAAAAGACAAGACCAGAACAGAAGAGCGGAGAGTGGAGGCCGATGCATGCCAAGAGGTAAAACATAGTTTTTGAATGATATTGCTTCTTGTTTTTAGCTTCTCAGTCATTTTCGTTAGATGTGCATTAAAGGATAATGTTCGGTCAAGGGTAACACCCAGGTACTTTGGTGTCTTATTGTGGGTAAGAATGGTTTCTTCGAACCGTATATTAAGTTCCCTTCTAGCGAGTTTGCTACTTAGATGGAAGCAGGTAACCTCCGTTTTAGAAGCATTGGGTTGGAGTCGCCACCTACGGAAATATTTTACGATTGTTTCCAGGTCTTCTGATAGGATTTCTTCAGACGTTTCGATTGACCTGCACCTCGTGCGAGAACCGAACTTTTTGATCTTATTTTCGGCATGTCTGCGATATATAGGCTGAAAACGAGTGGAGCAAGCACTGATCCCTGCGGTAGTCCGTTCTTAAGTTTCCTCTGAGAGCTGATATCACTGCCATGACAACTTGGAACACCCGGTCATTAGATAACTAGGTGATGTATCTCAAAACTAGCTAAAAGCACGGTTGTGTAGTGGCTCGCAAAGTTTTGTTATAAAAAATATTATATACATATAAATTAAATTACTATCAACAAAAATTTGTGGTTTAGTTTGTTAAAAAAATGCACGTTTATAATAGGACGCAATCTTTTAAATATTTAAAATATCAATTTATTAATTGGTTTTTAATCAGATACAAAATTTCTTCCTGTTTTTCTACATTTTAACATACTCGAATTTTCAATATTACTAATTCTGTCATAAGACAATCTTCTAGTTGATGTTGGTATTTCTGAATTTTGTACTCCGTGTAGTCCAACGTAAGTTAAACCAATAAAAGTTTCTTTTCCTCCAATACCTACAGTAACTTTATTTAATGTTAAATCTTGAGCTTTATGAATTCTGACTGTGGAAGCTAGTTGTAATGGAAATTTTTTTCTTGTGCAAATGATATTCCATATTTTACAAAATTTAGCTGTCGGTGGAATCAGAACACAAACACTATTTTCAGAAGTTGAATTAAAATAATTTTCAGAACGAATCATCGTCACTCATGGCATTACATATATATGCTAATAAAAAGTATTACAATTTTTTTGCAAGAATAATAATTAGTAACCCTGAATTATTAGGGCGAGCTAATTTATGTTAAATTTCACGTCTAGAAATACAGTAGTTTTTTCAAAGCGTTTACCACAAAAATCTAAAAATTGTCGGCTGGTGCCGTTCGCCCTAATAAGATCAGTGAAAGATACTGACGTACAAAGTTTGTGGACACATACGTCCAGATCGAAAAAATTTTAATGTGACATATTTGATGAATGATATTATATCGGTTTTCCAGCACATGAATGGTAATAAAAGAACGAAAATGTCAGAATTGTATGCGCTTTCGTTGAGTATGAATTCATTGTGATAAATATTTCTTCGTTTCTACAGTCTGAAGAAGAAAGTTTGAATTAATATTTAAGGTAATTATGTACAATCTGTATTTATTTTCAAAGCAACATTTTCCTACCTTACTTCCATCTTAAAGGAAAACTCGTTGATCAAAAGAATTAATTTTTCTTTCTCAAAAAAATCTTTATTTATTTAAAGCGATTCAAGCCTGAAGGATTACGTATGTTCATTACAGTATGGAGAACGTTCACCTGGAAAAAAAAAATCAAAGAATTGAATTCTGGACTGCGTATCCAACCCGCGTCATATGTAAGTGGAGAATCATAGAACGTGTGTAATATGAACCACGAACACAAGGGAAAATGCACCAGATGACTGAAATTTCATGACACCAATTTAACTACTTACAAAAATTAAACTTCAGTTCTGTTCAGAAATTTTCAGAAATTGCTTTCACATTCAAACATTTTTACACTAAATACGGAACGCGTAATCTTATTGTAATACATATTTACTGTTAGCTAAACAAAATTCCCTTCCGAATGATCTGTACGATTTCTTGTGGAAAAATACAGATACCGTACAGTCAACTGAACTTATTGTGGACGCCTATTATTTTTCTGTTTTTAGTAGACAAATTAAAGTATTGCTTCAAAGTATCTGGATGGCGACTGCTTGAAGTGTGGTTAGGACAGGAAATACACATGTGCCGTGCTGCTCCTACGATACAAATTTGCTCCGTAAATTCCTCAAAACGTTATGAGCAGCAGTGGCAGATAAAGATGGAAGCCACTGTGCTTGCATTACAAGTAGACTTGTCTGAAAACTGAATAGTTACGAACATATTGCACGCATTTAACACAGAAACTGCTCCTGTTAAAGAGAATCGCCAAATAAAAATAATCAGCTGTTGTCACTTACCTCGATCCGAATCGTTTAGTAAAACTCGAATGTCATGATCACAACTCGTCATTTCACTACATCAAAAAGCTATAACACACAAATCTATAGCAATAACGCAGAATAACGCCCCTTCTTCCAGATTGAAGCACGCAGTTGACTGGCTGTGGTTGATTGTAGAACATTTTTAAATGGGGCTCCTACAAGGACTGGAGGCAAAAACGGGAAGGAATTCGGCCAAGGCCCTTTTGAAGGAAGCATCCAGGTATTTGCCTGGAGTGATTTGGCGAAACCATGGAAAATCCAAACCTGGATGCCTGGACGTGGATTCAAACCCGCATCCTCCAGAATGTGAGGTCAGAGTGTTAACCGACTGGGAATTGGTGGTTAGAGGGGAACAATACAAAAAATTACGGAATATTTTTTATGAAGATATGGTGATGAAAACAGCTTTCGTTGAGTCACTTTACCGACAGAAACTGGTCGATATCAAAGGCTTGGTGATCTTGGAGACGTAGTCAATATCTTTGAAATGCAGACCGTGTTATTGATGCAGATTACAGTGATTCCATTGCATAGTAAGACCTCTCGTTTTACTAAACATTTCATGGTTCTTGTGTTTGACTTCATTAAAGTACCAACCTGCATGCATTTTTGGTGTGTTTCAGTTACGTGGAAACATATTTCTCCCGTTAAACAGTTCTCAAAATCTCCGTTTAGAGCATGCTTTAATTTCGATTGTCATTAAGCTTTGTATAGTTTATCATTAATATTATACAGCTATTTAAATAACCGATTAAGGGAGGCAGCGGGATTTCTTTGTATAATTACAAAACCGCTGCATCTACATTTACATAAGTCAAAGCTCTTTTTACATAGGACATTCAGTCACCAGTAGCATCATTAATATAAAAAATAAATTAATATCTCTCTTTCATTTTCTTTCAATAGTTCAGTTTGCGACAACGTTATTTTCGATTAAAGTTTGAAGCGTACCGATTAGGTGTACCTTCCTTTTATTCTTTGATTTTGATTTTGATCAAAATTTATATAGTCTGTCAGTAAAATTATATAGTTATTAAAATAAGTGATTAAGGGAAGATGCGGGATTTTTTTTGTATAATTACAAAACATATCCATCTACATTTACACAAGTCACAGATTTTTTTACAAAGAACGTTCAACAACCATAGCTAATCTTTAACACAAAAAATTAAATTAATATTTCACTTTCTGGAGAATAAGTGACTGTGGAAGGATATCCATCATAAAATGTTTTGGTGTGCACGTAATATTTGTTTCAAATGTTTCTATGATTTACATCATTCATCATTTATATATTTCTCAAAGGAAAATAAATAATTTTGAGACTTTGTTTCAAAACAATTTTGAAATGCTACAAAATCAAATAGCAATAAAAAAATACAAACGGAAAAAATATTTGTGGTTGGTGTGATGGAACCATCAACCCACAGCCTCAACACGCACGGCCAAGCCGACGTTATCAACAAGTAGTCTTATTTAGCGGTATAATTCATTTAGGCACAATTTTTTCACTTTTTAATTCCCGATTTCACTTAAATGGAGTCCTATCAGAAAAAACTGCTTTAGGGCGAGAAACCACACGTGACGTACTATTTATCAGACTTGTTCGTTCTACGACAGCTATTTCCAAACTGAAGACCTCACCTTGACAGCATGCACGAATAAAAATATTTTTTATTTTTTTATGAAAAAGATAATGATTGATGGCACATCTAGAATTGCCTTTGAATTAATATCTACAATTTCACGTCTTTAGGTGAGGCAGTTTTTTCAAAAAGTGTACCACTAGGTGTGCACAATACGTCGCCTATTGTAAGTGCTCGCTTCGCTCGTCCTAATTAATTAGAATTTCATCATTTTTACAACAAAATGAGGGTACTACAAAATACCTCCGACTACAAATAAAAATTTTCTTTTGAGGGAGAAACTTTATAAAAAGAATTAGTTTCATATTATGTAATATTTGTAAAATATTAAGCAAAAGCATTCTCAATAATTATGCTTGCATCACATAAGATTTAGCCTCTTTTACAATATTGAGATCATGTAAGAAACAAGCACTTATTATACCGCCCTGTGATTTAATTGGCTACTGTGAGATAACCGGAGATCACCGATTGAAATGAGACGATCAACTAGTGCTAAGTATTATTCAGGCATACACCAAATATATAGATTCGTTGTCCCACCAGCCCACAGGAACTCTCGGGCTCAGGGGGGTCACACAACACAGAGCACATTGGAAACGCACAGACGCTAGACACACAAACGCATTAGCCCACAGTCACATAAAGACTGGGGCGCTCAGGTATGGGCCACAAATCACAGAGCACGTTGGAGACGCACAGGCCAAAGGCACACAGGCGTATTAGCACATAGTCACATAGGACTGGGGCGCTCAGGTAAGGATCACATAACACAGCACATTGGAGACGCACAGGCGGTAAGGCACACAGGCGCACCAGCCCACATAAACACAGGACTGGGGCGCTGAGGTATGGGTCACATAACACATCACGTTGGAGACGCACAGGCGCTAAGGCACGCAGGTGCACCAGCCCACAGGCACATAGGACTGGGGCGCTCAGGTACGCGACACACAACACAGCACGTTGGAGACTCACAGGCGCTAAGGCACACATGCGCTAAGGCACACTGGTGCAACAGGCCACAGGCACACAGAGACTGAGTAGCTCAGGTACGCGTCACACAACTCATAACAAACCTTGAAAGGAGTAGGTTGAGTTAAATGATTGTCGCTAAAGCAAGTCGTTCTAAAAAGAAACATACGTAGATAGCGAAGTATTGGTAATTTCACAGATTTAAAATCAATTTTAACACCTTCTATATTGTTTAGGAGTATATATACTTTTATAGAAATATTTTGGAATTTATGGCACAATTGGGTTAGTTGGTATTATTCTACAACGAAGCTTGTGTAATTCTGTATAAATTGTGGCCACTTGAAAAAATTAATACTTTATTGCTGTTTGCAGTTACTGACAGTTTCCTTATGTGGTGCCGACAGATATCAGCTGGAAAAATGGAAGCCAGATAGAGTGTATGGTTCATTTTCAGCTCATATGGCATACAGGCTGTATATTAAACATTAAAAATTTAACTTATTACCTTTCTGACATCTCCATACCATCTGCAGTGAAACTCACGGGGGACCGTGAGCATTGTTAGACTAATTTTAAACCGAGATGAACCGAAACTGTCTCAGATTATTGTTTACTGAAATAATTACTGTGGGCGTAGACGTGGAGTGGAAAAGATTTTCTGGAAGCTCAAAACAAGAAATCACTTCAAATTACAAAAGGAAACGTTCGTAACTTGGTGCTGCCACCCACAGCAAACTTAAAACCAATGTATTACTTTACACGTTGAGTGTATTGAATGTACAGTCACAGTGATGAGTTTGGAGAGGCGCTGGTGCTCACGGGTTTAGCGTCTTTTCGTCCGGCTGGTCGAGCCACGAGGTAGCGTTCAGGGACGGCGGGGAGAAGTCTCGGTGGGAGTACGGGGAGGCCGTGGTGCGGCACCCGCGGGGCAGCCTCTCTGGCAGCGGCTTGCTGCAACACCAACATTATCATGAGCGCTATTTCACTGCTTATTCACCTTAACACTACTATATTGTTAAATACTACAAAATTACGGATGACGAAAATAATTATAGAGGAATTAGTGAGGGGCTGGAGAAAATATTTTCTTTAAATAATCTTTGAACCCGCGGACCCTCAAAATGTTTCGATTTTCTTTTTGAGATAAAACTTATTTGGGCGTGATAGGAAGTAATGTTATTAGTGTTACGCGTTGAACTTTAAATACGCATGCGCTGCTCGTTTGATATGCGCACTTAACGTTCTGCGCATGCGCGCTGAAAAGTTAAATTTAATATACTTTAATGTTTACTGAAAATAACAGGATGACATCACACAGTATATTTACATCGGCAGGAGCCGCCATTATTACACAATGAGACATGGTACTTTATTATCTGTTGCATCTTTGTTTATTTGTTGCGTTTTGTTTATTTATATTCGTACAGTGTAGACGGTTTGAATATATTATCTGATCGCTGTTATAATAAAATATATGTAATCATGATACGATGAATGTATTATTGCACGAGCGATAAAGGCTTTCATTTTCATATAGAAATATTAGGATTCCTCTTTACAACAGACAACGTGTTACTTAAGCTTTTGAAAATTATTTAAGTAATGAGCCAGATATTTGCGTTCAATCCGTCATTTTTGATGGCCTTAGATAATAGTAATTAACGAAATTTTTGCACATTGATACATGTCCCTGTATTTTTAGTTTCTTTTTTTGAGTTATGAACCACTTTTGAGATGCTTAGGTGCTGGTTATTATTATTCATCATACGATTAGTGGAACACCATTATGAATACTATTCCCTTCCCCTTCATTTCTCTTCTTTATGTCATAAGTTATATTTATTGACCAGTTCAGTCTCAAATATAATACTTGCTTATTTAATTATTTAAAAAAATATTAAAAGAGCAACTAGTTCTTAAAAATATCATAATTAAAATATTTTAGCTACTTACTAATTATTGTAACTCGATTGAGGAGTAAAGTATAAATCCAAATTTAAAAAAAGTTAAGCACATAGTATAAATTTTATTAGACTATCAAATAAATTTAAATTGATCAGAGTGATAGTGTGGAAAGTGTTACGCCAGTTGCAGGGTCCGTAGCGAATGGTGTGGTTTGTAGCTTGTGTAAGAAGTGGTTTCATTGGGCATGTACAGGGAAATAGATGACGCTCTCCCAGGGTTTATTCCGTTTTGTCTTAGCACTTAAAAGATCAGGGAATTATGCGAAACAGTCACGACTCTTGAGGCTCGGCTTGTGGAGACTCAGCCTGCGAGGAGTACGTCTATGGTGGCTCAGCCTGTGTCAGGAGGGGAAGAGCCTCGTGTAGATGTAAGGATAGCTAAGGTGCAGCAGCCTTATAGGAATAGGGGCGTGCAAGGAAAGAATAGGAATAAAAGGGTTCTGCTCCTAGGTAGTAGCCATGGGAAAAGTGTAGGCCTCTTCTGCATGGTCAGTTACGTACAGGTTACCGGGACATACGTTTTTTCAATCCTAGAGCAACATTAAATCAGATAATAGAGAATATTTGTTCATACTGTAGGAGTTTCACTAGAGACAATCGATTAGTGATAGTGGACAGTGTGGGGAATTGTATTGATAGACACGTGATTTATAGAATAGAGAGTGAGTTGAGAAATATGATGAAGGCTCATCTACCAAGGTTGAATTCATGATGGTTGTAAGTCGCCATGACAAGCCATAGTTGAACCACGCTGTAAAGTTAATGTGGAAACGGAGGAGCTACTTGGGAAAGGAATTAGTTTTGTCTTGTGTATTGTGCTTGTGAGCGCAATTGGTAGGTGGGGTTTACTAGACATGGCCTAAATCTAAAGAGAATGGACAAGGCAGTACTTTCTGAGCTAGCTGTAAGGAGTCAGGACTATGCTTCGTTTAGGTTAGTGACTGCTGGCGGGAAGATGGAGATAGATCATAAGTGTGATAGTGATTTTATATTCACGATGGGAAAAATCACAAATGCTAAAGAAATATATAAAGCTGCTGAAATAATAGCTGATGTAAGCAGAAATGGGAAGGATGAGATTATTGCAGAGAATATCACAAAATCAGTTATAATAGTGTTGCTGTTAAATCATAGAAGTTTAAATAACAAAGTAATAGAATTGGTAAAGTTAATGGATATAATTGGGGCACAGTCGTGGTTAAAAGAAGACGTATTAGACAATGACGTTTCTCCAGATAGTTACAAAGTGTACCGAGAGACAGAGGACCAATTGACGGAAAGGTTTTCGTACTGGTTAGAAAAGACATCGTCGGTGGTCATAGATCATAGTAGGTCATGGTAGAATAGAACACAAGGCGACAAAACATGTTGGATATCTTCCTAATAAAGCCTAATGATAAGCACACGGGGTATTAGTACCTGAAGGAATAAGTGACCATGAAGCAATTCTGATGGATATTAGAGGATTCAGTACACCAGTGGCCAAAATGGAACTTGGAAATAGGTACAGTTATAGAAAGGCACAGATTTCGAAATTGAAGAGATGTTTCAGGGAAAGTTTCAGCAAATGGAAGGATGGCACAAGTGCAGTGGAGTCGAGGTGGGATGAGTTCAAGGAGATAATAAAAAAAGGGAGAAGAAATATTTATTCCAAAACAGCAAATAAAGAGAAATACAGAACCTATGTACTATAATAGGGAGGTGAGACGGTTTAAGATCATGGTAAGAAGAGAACAAAACACAGCAGAATGGAATACTTGAAGGAACTGAAAAGCTACTTAATAACAACAAAGAAAATGGCTAAAAATGAGTTTACGACTATGAAGAGTACTATTGACAGATGCATCAAGAAATTCCAATGGCTACCTTAGAAAACTATGCTATAAAATAGGATCAAAACGGTAGAAGACTGTGAACAGCTGAAGGGTGATCTGGGCAGGATATCTGGCTGGGTAGGTCAGCATGGGATGAAGATAAATGCAAAGAAGAGTCAGTTGATTAGGTACCCAGATAAAAAAATAAAAGTTGATTGTGATTATAAGGTTGCTTTTTAAAGACATGAAATATAAATACCTTGGCATAACATTTAATAACAAGTTTAATTCTGCAGGACACATTGGACAAGTAGTAGGAAAAGTTTTCAGTATCCTTCACTTGTTGGAGAAAGTGATGAAGGGATGTACAAGAGAAGTAATGGAATTGGGTTACATAATTTTGATCCGACCATTGCTTGAGTATCGTGGTGCAGTATGATACCCATTTTGGGTATAAAATACAGGAGTTTGGAGGGAATTCAAAGAATGGCTGTTATATTTGTATCTTGAAACTGCCGTAGAACACAATTAGCAAACGATATGATAAAGAAGCTGGCACGGTATTCATTCAAAAATAGAAGGGGGAAGGGTGTCATGGGATTGTACAAGTCGTATATTGGTGAAGAGGCGTGGAAAGATAATGGTGTAAGGAGTAACGTATGAAAAGGAAAAGATGATTATGACCACAAGTTGGCACTTGATTTCATGCACTAGAATATTGGTGACAGGGTCAGAGACTTGAATAAGTTAGCAAGAGAAATGATGAATAGTTTACGAGAAACGCTCAAAAGTTTGAAGTTCAAATATGAAGAGGGCGAAAAAAAGTGGGCACATGAAAGGGGAATATTGGCTGTAGGGAAATTTACACATGAGCGCACGCTTATAGGAATTAAATTAAATTAAATTACTGACCCGAAAATTCTTTCAAAATATAAAGTGATATGTAGGTTCCCTAAATTTACTGTATCTTTTCGAGTTTCTGGTCTTAGAAGAAAAAACAAAATGAGTGAGATTAACAAATTTTAAATTTTATCAAATATTTTCGAAAAAAAGTCATATAAATCATTAAACGGAGAATTTCATAATTCCAACGATAAATATGAAGTAAAAATACATTTAAAAGACAATAGAATCCAAGAGACGTTCGTTAAGTTTTCGACTGATTTGTTTTTTTGTGCGCGTTTGATTCATATATACTATTTGAAAGATAATTTTGCTAGACATGTATTGAACTGTATTGAAAAATAAGTAGTTTCTACTTTTTAACTTGTTTTCTATTTATTTATTTTTTTAAAAAAGTTCGTTTCTTGAATGAAATGAAATTAGATCACCATCTATTTTACGGCTAATCGGTGACGTAGCTATTAGAGCAGTGAGTTGATTGTGGTCTAGAGACAGGAATGAATCCTGCCAAGGCCACTTCCCTGAAGTGATTTCGGAACGCCTTGAAGGACTAAAATTTTGATCACAATGAGAGATTGAACCCGTGTTCTTTACAATGCCAGGCCTCAACCTTAGCTCTCATTCATTGTCTCGAAGCTAGAAACATTTTAACGCTTGTAAATCAACAAAAATTTTACAGAACATTCTAATGTAAATACACAGACATAGTGACCCTTCAACTCAAGTGACACTAAATCGATTGATAATAAAGTCAAGAAAATCTTATTACACTCCTGTTGTTTAGATTGTTTGCAGATGATGCGGTTATTTATAGGGAAGTAAGAAATTTGGCCGATTGCTTAGAAATTCAGCGCGATCTGGATGTTATTTTGGCTTGGTGCGCTGAGTGGCAACTTACTCTAAATTGTAAAAAGTGCAAGACAATGAGCATAACTAACAAAAAGAATCCAATTGTTCAAAAATACGAGTTAAACAATACAGTTATTGATATGGTAGATTCTATTAAATATTTGGGAGTAACAGTACAAAGGAATATGAAATGGGACATACACATTAATTCGTTAGTAGGTAGAGCAAATTCTACGCTGCGATTCATAGGTCGAATCTGGAAAAATTGTAATGAACAAACAAAGGAGATAGCGTACAAATCTCTTGTGCGTCCACATTTGGACTATTGTTGTGCCATTTGGGATCCGTTTCGTAAGGGGTTGATCGAAAGTATTGAGAAAGTACAGAGAAGAGCCGCTCGATTCGTGACCGCTTGCTACAGTCCTTATGAAAGCGTCACAGAACTGATTAGTAGACTAGGTTGGGAGTCTCTGGTAGATAGACGACACACGTTTCGTTTAAACTTATTGGAAAACATGCGTACTCCCACTTTCACTTTTGAGTGTGGTGAAATACTTCTTCCACCAACCTATTTGAGTCGGAAGGACAGGAAAGATAAAATTAGAGAAATAAGGTGCCGGACTGATTCTTATATGAATTCTTTTATCCCTCGTACCATTAGGGATTGGAATGCACAGCAAAGAGATTAGCTTTGGTGCTGAGCACCCTCTGCCACCCACAATTTTGTGAATTGTAGAGTATATATGTAGATGTAGATGTAGATTAAATTTAATGATTGAGAATACTATTCCGCTTTTAGGGAAGACGAAATACCTCCTATTCTGTATAGGAGAAATGTAAGAAATGGAGCTAATGTTCTAATGTTTAGTTTCACTAACATCATAGCGACTTGCTTGCAAGCGCATGAAGCTTGAATTAAGTTTGCAAGATGACTGTAAGAAAAGTTACTGACCAGGATTGTCCAGGCTCGCAAGCACAGTGCTTCGTCAACCACCGTCTGCTAAGAGTGTTGGCCTGGACCGCCTTGGTTGCTTTGCACGAGCGGTTGGAGCACATTTGGCAGCCGGCGACCTTGCTCAGACCATGAGGGTGACCTGTGACGGATGTTTGTGAGACTTTAGCGCTACAGCTCGAAGTAGATGGAAGAAGCGTTGCGTTCGTCAGCGGTTCCGGACCGGGGAATGTGGTCGACGGATTTAAAGGTGAGCTGACTGTCAGTGGCTGCGAAATGGCTTCGGCCGGTTCTTTTGTCTTCAGCAGCCGAGGGGCGTCTGTGTGGATTCCAAACGCCGATTGTTGTGACCAAAGCACCGCCATAGTCTGTCCAACGGCCTCGGCCATAATGGATTCCGTTTGTTGTTGGGCTGAGTCGGCCGTAAGAAAAAACGCCATCTTCTGAGTTGCGTCGCCCGTAGGAAATGCTGGTTTGTGCTGGTTGTCGATCGCAAGCAGTGCCGCCGGCTTATTTGATCCGTCAGCCGGAAGAAGTACTGAATGGTTTGGGGCAGCGCTGGGTGTCAGGAATGTCGGCTCCTGGTCGACGGTGTTGGAAGTAAGCAATACCGCCTGTTGTTGGGCTGCATTGGGCGAAAGTCTAGCTGCTTCAGCAACAGGAACTGCAGACTGACTTTGGGCTGCGCTGGGCTGAAGGAACATCGCTTGCTGCAGGTCTGCGCCAACCATAAGCAAAGCTGCCTGCTTTTTTATTTCGTCGGGAGATAAGGCTAAACCCTGCTGCAGGGCTACATCGGCCACTAACGTTACCATCTGCTTTTCGACAGCATCAGCTGTAAGGAATGGAGCCTGCTTTTGGACTGCTTGGGCCGCAAGAAATGCTGCCTGTTTTTGGATTGCGTCAGCCGTAAGTAATGTTGCCGTGTTTTGTGCTTCGTCAGTGGTAAGTAATGTCGCTTGCTTCTGGGGCGCCAAAGGCGTTGGTATATCAGCCTGCTGTTGGGCTGCATTGATTATAGAAAATGCAGTCTGTTGTTGTTGATCAGCAACATCATTTTGAATAACGTCGGAGATAGGCAACACATCCTCAACCGGAGCTGCGTCGGACAATAGTGATGATATTTGGTGCTGACCAGTTTCTTCCTGAGTGAGAGCCGCTTGCTGTTCAGAGGTTAGAGATAACTTCAGCCGTTGGGTTACTTCGTACTTTGAGAAAGACTCATCCAGCTCAGTTGTGTCTGATGTAAGAAAAGTTTCCTGGTGTTGATCAGCATCGGATGTAAGGAGAGTCTCCTGCTGCTGAGTGGCGTCTGATGTCAGAAATGCCGTTTGCTGTTGATCAGATGCAGGCCAACTTCTCTGCACAACTGCCACCAGCTGGTCGTCGACAGACAAAGTAGTCACGTCGTCGGAGAGAAGAGCTGGCCCCGGCTTCGACGGCGTCTGCCATGGAAACAAAAAATAATCTTCATGAAAGGGATTGACCACAACGCTATGCTACGCTGAACAGTTAGATCTCGCCTTGAGTCAGGTATACAACGAAATGGAAGGTCTGTTTGGAAGAGGCAAGAAATCAGACATGCGGGTTGTAGTTTGGACGCTATTAATGTTTGGTCTGAATTTTAAAACGTTACTAAGTTATTAATAAAATCTCTTCTTGCAACAATATACGTGATTTGAACTACGCCCTTTTATATTAAAAGCCCAAATGGTTATGGACTACAATTTCACCAAACGAATAAAGAAAAGTAAGCCATATCTGTCCGCAAAAATCTGTCTTTAGGAATTAGGACTCCCGTCAAACTAAACACAGATTCTTCCAATTTTGCAACGAGAGCCTATAGGGTGAAGAGCAACTCAAGTTATTTTATCATAATAGAATCAACATCATTAATTTATGAATATATGGTGTGTGAAAATGGTGTAAATTTTTTTTTTTTTTTTAATTTAATTTAATTGCAATGGAGCACAGGCTCCGGTGGCAATTTCCCTACACACCCATCTTCCCCCTATCCTGCACCCACCTACATTTGCCCTCTACAAATTTTATCTTTAAATTCCTTCAAAGTTTTCGGTAAATTATTCATCATTTCTCTTGGTAACTCATTCCAATCCCTGACACCCTTACCAAAAAAAGAGAATCTTCCCACACCCTTGTGCCTGAAATCGAGTGCCAGCTTGTGGTCATGGTCATCTTTTCCCTTCCATGCACTACTTTTCATACCTATTGCAATATCTTTCCATGCCTCATCACCAGTATATGCCCTGTACACTCCCATGACCCTCCTCATCCTCCTCCTGTCTTGCAATGAATCCCATTCCAGCTCCTTTATCATATCCGTCACTGATTGCATTCTGCAATAATTTCCAGAAACAAATCTAGCAGCCCTTCTTTGCACCCTCTCCAACTCCTGTATTTGATACGTAAAATGAGGGTCCCATACTACACTACCATATTCGAGCAATGGTCTGACCAAAGTTTTGTAACCCAATTCCTTGACTTCTCTCGTACATCCCCTCATAACTCTCTCCAACAAGTGCAGAACTTTGAAACCTTTTCCTACCACCTGTCCTATGTGTCCTGCCCAGTTAAGTTTGTTATCAAAAGTAATTCCAAGATATTTGCATTTCAAGTCTTCAGCAAGCAATTCTTTCCCCACCTTATATTCATAATTAACCTTTTGTTTTTTATTTGTGTATCTAATAAGCTGACTCTTCTTTGCATTTATCTTCATTCCATGTTTACCAACCCAATTAGATATCCTGTCCAGATCACCCTGCAACTGTTTACAATCCTCTATCGTTTTGATTCTTTTATACAGCATTATGTCATCTGCAAACAATCTAATTTCAGATAGTAAACAATCAACACAATTATTCATTAGAATAATGAATAGCAATGGTCCCAATACGCTACCCTGTGGCACACCCATTTTTACTTCAACTTCTTTTGATACTACATTTCCTACCCTAACTTTCTGTTTTCTACCTTTTAAAAATTCTTCTACCCAGCAAATGACTTTCTTACATAGTGATTGTTGAAATTGTAGTAAATGCAGTATAGTGCATGGTATATTAATCAAAAAATTATAATTGGGAGACGAGCCGAACGACGACGATTGGCAATAATGTTGAGGGTCTATTATACGACAATCGACACTTTGGATCGTGAGAAGTGTGTGTTGCGTGGAAATTTTGAGACGGAAATTTTGAGCAGTAAGTAATAATAAATGTGTATTTTACAGTGAACGTCAAGATTCAGGCAACAACGAGCAGTGAATGGTGAATAGTTGGATAATTGTATATATATATATAGGTCTACTTATTTGTGCTTATTTGTTAGTTTTGCTTTTATCTAATTCATGTTTATGGCTAATCGTCACAATTTGAAGTAGTATTTAGAAGCTTTTCCAGAACAGTAAAATACTACTTTATACAGAAAATTTTCTGAACTGTAGCAAGATGACGACATTGAGTTATCGGAATTTAAATAAGATACTGACAGTAAGTTTTATGAGTTTAAAAATGAATTAAAGCAGAACAGTGACGATAAGTTTTCTTGCCTTGCTGATAATTTTTCCAGTTTTGATGACTAATTATCTATTTTTTAGGGGAAATTTTCTAATTTGAAAGAAGATAATGTTACTAAAATTTCCCAGTTGGCAACTGATTTACACATTGAGTAAAAATTATGCGATGATATCAATAAAAAGTTAATGATCATCTCCATGAATTAACTTTTAAGATCAAAGGTGATTTTAAACCATTTAAATTCGAGCTTGGGAGCAGTAGCGGCAGACAGTAGTTGCAGGCTGAAGGTAGCATTACAGAATGTGAAACAGGTGCGAGGTAACTCACGGACAATATCAAACAAGTAGACCAGAGGGACAGTAAATGTTTTAATTAAAAGCATCACAGGGCGCAGGGGAGAGAGTAAATAGCATTGCAGCAGGATGTGGGCAAGGAGGTATAGAGGTTTACAAACAGTTTTGGAGGAAAGTGCAAATTGAATAAAGGAGAACTGTTGACATAAGGGTTTAAATGACACGCTAACGCAAGGACGGAAACAATTGAATCACAATAGGCAGCAGGAGACGTGTACTCGGCGGAGACGTGGATGTGCTGTTCGGCGAACCACCCCCGTTGTAAAACCATTTGCCAATCCACCCGCTGAGCTATGCGAAGGATTAACAGCGATTACAAAAACACTGGGAAGTTTGCGACAAATAACGGGTAAGTAACGCAGCTTTCTAAGGATTCCTCGCCTTCCATAACATCAGGGACACAGTCGACCTACGCAAAAGAGAACGACACACCACTCAGACATTTATTTTATCTATTTCATGAATCTGCAGATCGACACGAGAAGAAGCTGTACCCCAGTGGTGCAGTGGAGGTAAAAACTTATTTCTGGTTTGAGTATCGACGTGAGCAGACCTACTTGCCGGACCGCTGCCAACATATCTCAAGTGCGATTCCCGTCACTAGCCGTGTCGTCAGCTGCACGGACTTAGTAAGGTGCTACAGAACAGTGAAACAGTTTGCAACATGTCAAAGGTATGTAAAATACTCCTGAGCTAGAGACTTAAACGCTGTAAGACTTTGTGTAGGTATTTAATCTTGTCTTAAGAAAAAAATCATTGGTTTCGGAAATAAATTCATTTTACGTTGTGAACCCATTTTTATCCTTTGAAACTCGTTGAGATATGGCATGTGAGGCGCAATACAGTGTGCCTAACAATTTTTAAAAGCAGAACCACCCACAAAACTGATAGTTGATAGTGTGCAGGAACATGAGCACCTCACATATGGATTTGAAGAAACTAAAAATGAAGTAACTTAGTTCTGACGGAATGTAAACAAATTGGTAAGGAGTTAGTAGATATGAAAATACATATGAGAAACGCATTAAGAAAGTATTTCTAGACAGCATAGTTGTACCAGTAACTAACAATAATACATTGAGTGTTGATGTAAGGGAAGAATTTGACTGGTGGGATGATACTGGTAAATTGCATCCTATGGAATTTATTAATAACTTTAAGGGATCAGCGTATTTTGACGTGTTACAGGACAATACAAAAATTTAAACTCATGTGCTAAAATTTGCGTGTATTAGGGAGGAAAAAGGGTGGGGGAAGAGTGGTGGATAATTAGGAAAGTCACTCATTATACAGTAAGGTATTTAGGGAAATTACCTCAGACATTTTTGGTTTATAAGCAGATGGATTTAGAAGAAGGGGGAAGCCCCTACAACCATGGAAGAAAATCATAACATGATTTTTTTGACAAATTTTGATTAAGATGCAAGTATCTAGATTATCCGTACTGTAATGAGGATTTTATGATGACAGTAACTAGGCTACCTCTCCAAACTCGTAATTTAATTGCAACTGTGGATATTGTATCTATTGTAATGGTTTCGGAATTGTTGCAGTGAATTGATAGCCATGGTATTACATTTGTACCAGAGGGAGGAGTGAGAGGATGGATATGACGTATAAATCAAGACAACAGATACTATGGCGATAATCGAGTTCCGTATTCGAGCAATAACCGATGGGGAGAGAGCGCGTTTAATTTTAAAGTGTGCTAGATAGCTTTTGTTTTTATCTTTGATTTTCCTGTGTGGGTAGTGACTCAGCAGTCGAGCTCAGCAGCCGTTACCAGGAGACGCCGACTTTTGTGTTTGATTTAAAGTGTGCTACATAGCTCTTTTTAATCTTTGATTTTCCTGTTTAGGTAGTGACTCAGCAGTCGAGCTCAGCAGCCGTTAGCAGCAGACGCCGACTTTTGTGTTTGATTTAAACTGTGCTAGTTAGCTTCTTAGTCAGTTCTTATCTTTGAATTTTCTGTGTAGGTAGTGAATCACCTGTCGAGCTACCGCAACCGTTAGCAGCAGTCTCCGACTTTAGTGTTTGATTTAAAGTATGCTAGTTGGCTTTTGTTTTATCTTTGAATTTTCTGTGTACGTAGTGAATCATCAGTCGAGCTACAGCAGCCGTTAGCAGCAGTAACCGACTTTTGTGTTTGATTTAAAGTGTGCTGGTTAACTTTTGTCTTTATCGTTGAACTTTCTGTGTAGGTGTGTAGGTGTGAATCAGCAGCCGATTTTTGTCTTTTGATATATTTATTCCGTTTTTTGCTGTTTCAAGGGACATGGCTTGTGCAATGTTTTCCAGTAGGCGTCTGTCTCTTGAGGAGATCTTTAAATACTATGGCATCTCTTCAAGCACAGGTATGGAGCATCCTAGACGAGGTGCGGCAGTGCGTTGAAGAAATTCTGCAACCAACCGTAGCAGAACCGCCAAGTCGGGATTTTCAAGAACCTGTTGCAGAAACCGCTTTGTATCTTGTGGATCTGAGAAAGGCGTCGAAATTCCCAATTAGCCGAAGGGGAAATGATATCTTGGCATTAAAGAATGCGTTTTCCGTGTTGCAGGAGACTGAAGATTCAAGTGTGGATGACCCAGAAGAGCAGCAGAGAAGATTTTTTCGCAGGCCCAGAGCGATGCCAGGAAAAGGTTTACTGGTCAGTGGCAGCTCCAATGTCCGACGTTTGGAGAAACCGCTTCGAGAACTAGCCACGAAGAACGGTGCAGACCCTCATTCTAACGTGTATTCTGTTTGTCTTCCAGGAGCAAACGTACCACGTGTCATGGAGGCCATTCCGAAAGCAATCAGAGAATCGAACTGCCGTCAGTTAAGAGCAGCTGCGCACGTCGGTACTGATGACTCGTATCGTGTTTCTGTTGCAGTTATAGTGAAATCTATGGACAAATTGGGCTAGAAGGCGTATGAAGACGCTCGGGATAGTTCGGTATCGTTGCAGTTCTCCATTTGTAGTGTCGTGCCGCGCATCGATTGTGGGGAGGCCGTATGGTGGAATATTTTTAATTTGAATCGTAGTTTGCAGGAGCTGCGTCGCAGAAACAACTGGGGTTTCGTTGACCTTCAACCGATGGTAGCTGCCAGCTGGGACGCATTTGACAGGTCGGGCGTGCACTACACACCGAGCATGTTGACCATGGTGGGTGCTAAAATATGGAACCGTCTTGATGTGAATTATTTTTTAGGAACACCGTGAGGTCCGAGGATCCTTCAGTTCATCGAAGAGGATGTTCTGATAACTTAGATATTGGTTCTGGTGGTGATGGTGCGGATAAATTGAATGTTGCAGCCCCAAATACTTCACCCATTTCCCGTCAGAATGCTAATATGAAAAATGCGAATTTAGACTCCTCAAATAATACAAAGCAGCTAAGGGTAATGGTCCTAAATTGACGGAGTATTAGAGGGAAAGTAGCCAATTTCCATGTCGCAGTTGCGACTAATGATGTCGATATAATACTAGAAACTGAGAGCTGGTTGACACCGGAGGTAGAATCTAGCGAAGTATTTGGCCCTCATTTCAATGTTTTTAGGAAAGACAGAGCTGTCTCAATGGGTGGGGGTGTGTTCGTGCCCGTTAACAAAACCGTTAATTGCTCTGTCGTAATCAAAACTGAAAATTTTTGCGAGTTATGGGTCAAGGTAATAATTGTTAAAAATTTTAAATTCGGAATCGGGTCATTTTATCGACCTCCGGATTCTGATTTGGATAACGCGGAATACTTCAGAAAGTCACTAAATAAAATTTATAAAAAATTTCAGGGACATATATTGATCGTGAGTGGTGATTTTAACCTACCGTCGCTTAATTGGGACACGTGCACTTTCAGGTTGGACGGAAGAGATAGGTTAATAACCGAAATGTTCCTCGAAGTATTTGCAGAAAGATCTCTTGAACAGATGATTCAAGAGCCAACGTGGTGAGACAAAGATTTCTCGTCGAATTTGGATCATTTTCTTATATGCAGTCCTGATATTGTAGATACAGTTTGTGTAGAAGATGCTATAAGTGATAAGGTGGTTGTGGTAACTTTAAAATATAGTATGAATTTGAATCATGACAAAGACAAACTCGGATATTGCTTCGATAGGGCAAACGATGTGGGTATGGTTGATCACTTGGCGAAAAATTTTGAAACCTACACGCTAAATACAAATGTTGAGGAACTTTGGCTTATTTTAAAAGATATAATATGGAACGGTTTAAATCAATTTGTTCCTATGAAGCTTATTAAAGTTAGTAAGAATCTTTCATGGTTCAATAGGGAAGTGAAGCGATTGCTCAGGAAGCATAGGCATTTACATGCCATGGTAAAGAAATCGTGGGACTCGTCTAATCGTGCTAAATTAGTCCAGTTACGAGCGGAAGTGCGTAAGGCAATGCGTGATGCGTTTAAAGAATTCCAAGTCAGGAATTTATCCGAAGATCTGATTACTGATCCAAAAAAGTTCTGGTCGTATGTCAAAATACCAATAGGTTCTCGTAAGGTTAAGCCCTCACTGATTAAGGAAAAAGGGAAATTATCCGAAACAAGCGTAGAAAAAGCAGAAATCTTGAATAATATATTTAAAAAAGCTTTCACGACAGAAAACTCAGAAGAGATTCCGACATTTGCCAATCGTACAAATAAAATTATGAATGATCTCGTTCTCGATGTCGAGGGAATAATTAAACGGATTATGAATGTAAAAACCAATAAGGCTCCCGGACCAGATGGTATTCCTACAAGATTCTATTCCAGGTACGCAAAGGAAATTGCACCGTATTTGATGAAATTATATACCGCCTCCTAATGGGTCAAGGACAAATACCAGCCGAATGGAAGACCGCCATCGTAAGTCCAGTGTTTAAAAATGGGAATGTTAATTATCCTCAAAATTATAGACCGATCTCGTTAACATCAATATTTTGTAGGATTTTAGAACACATCATCTATTCAAATGTTATGAGGTTTTTGGATGAGGATGAGCTATTAAACCCAAATCAACATGGATTCAGAAAAGGCCAATGTTGCGAAACACAACTTGCACTTTTAATTCACGACTTGTGCCGTATTGTAGACGGGCAATCCCAGGCTGATATAGTTCTATTAGATTTAAAATAAGCTTTCGACACTGTTCTTCACACTAGGCTACTTGGCTGGGTTGCAAACTTTCTGAATGGCAGAACACAGTGTGTAGTTCTCGACGGTGAGAATTCATCACTTACCGAGGTGAGGTCCGGGATTCCCCAGGGAAGCGTGATAGGGCCTCTGTTGTTTCTCATATACATTAATGATTTGTGTGACATAATAAGGGGGGTGAAAAGATTATTTTCCGACGATGCTATTATTTATCGTGAAATCAAAACCCATGACGACCGCGCTTTGTTACAAAACGATATGATGAAAATAATTGCATGGTGTAAAGACTGGAAGTTGGAGTTAAACGCTAAAAAGTTCCAAGTCATTTGCGTGAGTAAAAAGGTGACACCATCTAGTTCTGATTTTACAATTAATGGTACTGTCCTTAGAACGGTAGATTCCGCTAAATACCTAGGGGTAACAATTCGTAATAATTTGTCGTGGAATGAACATATCGAGAATGTAATTGGAAAAGTTAATCATATGCTCCTATTTCTAGGTCGTAATTTAAAACAATGCACTCCGGAAGTTTAATCGATTGCATATAAGTCACTAGTGCGTCCTCACTTAGAATATTGTTGTTCTGTATGGGGACCCCATCAAAAAGGGTTAATGGAGGCATTAGAGAAGGTCCAAAAAAAGCCGCCCGATTCGTGACAGGTATATATATTTGGAGGGTAAGCGGAAGTGCGATGTTGAAGGAGTTAGGTTGAGAAGACCTGGAACATCGAAGGCGTTGCTCTCGACGGAAGCTAATTGAAAAATTCACGACTGACATATTTCAGAATGACAGCAAACAAATATTTCTACCAGCAACGTTCGTATCTCGGAATGGCCGTGAAAATAAGATAAGAGAAATCATTGCCAGAACCGATTCTTTACTGTATTCATTTTTTTCACGAGCGCTTAGGGAATGGAATAGAAAGGATTTACTGGGCGTGTAAACATAAAATCCTATAGGAGTAGCTTTCGATCAAGCTCTCCTGCCATCCTGATCTGGGTTTTCCTAGATAACTCCATACGAATGCTGGGATGGTTCCTCACAATAGCCCATGGGCGCCTCCTGCCATATCCCGTATATCCCTTCCAAACTATTACCCTTTCGGATAGGTGCAATACACCCTCCACCACACACTTTTAGTGAATCGCGGAGTGATAGTAGTAGTAGTAATAGTAGTAATAGTAGTAATAGTAGGGATGCGGTCGGTCCTGTCATAATGGATGATTTAGGGGAGAGGAATCACTGCAGACACATTATAATGGATAACGATATGGAAACAGATCGAGAGAAAGCAAAGATTCACATGCATAGCCGATAAAGTCTACCCAGCAACGGCTGATCAGAGCCAGGATCCAAATATTTTTAATAATAGACTAACTGAGTAAAAATGAAGGCGAATGTAAGAGGATTTCGGACGAGGAAATTGAATTGATAATTTGGAATTGGCCGATACTGGAACAGTGAATCTCAAAATAAAGTTGTTTCTTTAGATGGAGAAGATGTCGGTGATCGTGAAGTAGTAATTGCTGAAAATGATGAGGGACAGATATAGAGGGCTAGAGAAATACCTAGTGAGGTAACACATTTAAATTATGAGAAAAAGATATCGTTACGGTGAGCATGAAATTATGAGAACTGAAGTCGACTATGAAGTCTCAGATAGAGCTAATAAAATCCATGTTACTAATATAAGCTTTGGCAATGTAAACAATTCTGAAAAGAGGAAGCGGTAGATCAGCTTAATTGTACTTGATTCGGATAAGCCAGTTGTTGATTAAATAAAATGAAAAAAAAATTATTCTGGATGCAGAAAATTGATTTAGAATGCATAGTTATTAAATAGAACGGTCAGAAACTTCGAAAATTGAAAAATAAATACTTTTGGTGTCGACAATTATTAGTGCGCTAACATTAAACATATCACAAGTTTCACATAGTATTGTAACGCACGGTGTACCCAACATATTCCAATATTTAATTTAAATCTAAAGATGTATGCAAAATTCCCAGTGTAAGGATCCGGAAGCGAGGCTGCAGACTTTATCTAATTTTTTCGTAAATACGTAACCCCCAATCCCCACCCCTCACCCTTCTGGTGAGACTTGGTGAGACTTGGTGAGTCTTTATGAGACTTGGTGAGATCGGATAGATTACCCCCCCCCCCTCCCCAAATAGCGTGAGATCTCCCTTGTAAAGTTGACGTGAAATTTCCGACGATCCCTCCCTCCCCCCATGGTGAGATTTTGACGGACCCCCCCCATTTGAGTTTACGTAATTAATAGGCAATAGACATCCTCTAACGTGAAATAATTCTGATGATCTATTGTTCATGTCTCCACTCAGAACAGGTTGAAAGGAGGACGTCCAACTACAGGTAGGTGCAGCTAAAACCTTTCTGCATGGGCTCGTGTAATAATGTTTTGTTTAATCGGAAATGCCATTTCAAAAGATAAATGGCAAATCGAAATCCGTACATAACAAGATTACGCGAGTCTGCGCTATTCTGGCACAGGTGTAGAAAAGGCCCAAAATCTCTTAATTGTTTAAAGATAAAGGTAAGGACTTGTGCCACCTGCAAAACAAGCACTTCGTTCAACAAGACAACGTGGACGTGAAATATATCACTGTCAATATTAGAGAGAAATAGACTAATGTGGGAGAAAAGGGGGGATTCTAAGGAATTCAGTGTCGGTGATTTACGACATCAGTGGTCCTGCTGAATGATAGAGTGAACTCTTGAAGCTTGTGACAAGAGTGACAAGGAGTTTTCTCAGTAGGGGAATTTGGGGCGTTTGTAGTCACAATGGACCTTGTGAATCATTTCCACACCTCCCCCTCCTTCTATGGTTATGCTAATTAGGCAACTTGAGATTCTATTGTTCCCCCTCCTCATTTGGGTGAAGAATCACTTATCTATTGTTATATTTTTAGGCTAATTGAGTGACCACCTGCCCCCACTAACCAAACCTTCAGCTGCCTTCCCCACCCCACTTAAGTGAAGAACAACATATCTATTGTTCTATTGTTAGACCACTTGAGCGACCAGTGGCTCCCATAAACCTAACCTTCACCTGCCTTCCCCTCCTTGTAATCGATATCTCATGCTTCACTGCACACTGTAATTGATACCCTCTCCCTCTCACACTTTTTGTATCTGATATACCCTATAACCTCAACTAGCTTATCACTTCACTGAACACTGTAATTGATACCTCACGCTTCACTTCACACTATAATCGATAGCCTCACACAGATAGAAACCTGTTGTAACGAATACCCACCATGCAGACCTTGAAATCGATATCCAGCACAGGTAACCGGTTTCTAATCGATAGCCTCGCACAGATAGAAACCTGTTGTAACGAATAGCAACCATGCAGACATTGAATTCGATACCCCGCGCCGGCAATCGGTTTTTAATCGATAGCCTCGCGCGGGTAAACACCTGTTGTAATGGAATTGAACAACACACGCTTCTATAACCTATTTATCACCAACGTTCAATTACACTCCGTGAGTTTTTATTTATAATGATTAATTCGATTTATTCTAAATATTAACTAAACACAAAATTATATCATTTCAAATAATTAATCCGATTTACTATAGTATTACTTTCTTGTGTCCGGACATCATAAACGTTTTGCCCAATGTTGGGAAACAGAAATGACCGTTTGTAAGTGGTACTCCATTTTTTATTGATGTTCAATTACACAGCGCGAGTTTTCATTTCTAGTGATTAATCCGTTTTATTATGATGTTAAAATGAAGATTAAAATATTTTTGTTCTAAATATTTATTAAATGCTATATATATTAAAAATCATCCTCAATTGATTTCATTATTAATTCATCAAATTAAATTAACAGTCTTATTGCAATTAAATAGACATTTGATGTCGTAGTAAAGATGTTCCTCGATATTAAATTATTTTTAAACTCACTTCTGGCCTTTGTCCACATACTTTAATCAATATTCCACAACCATTTGAACTTGGCGGGTGAGCAATGAAGTTTTTGTTAGATCTTTGGGAGGACAGGGTTCATTTCTCGAAGATTCAGATTTTCCGAAATTGCTCTGAGGAAATACCGCTGTGTAAAGGCACACTTCGTTAGCAGTTGTCAACAATATTTAATGATCCCATAAAATAATGAAGAACGTTACAATGTTTTAGTGCTTTGGACTCCTTTAGTTTTTCTTTTGCTCAGTAATATTACCCCATTATGCTCGGCGGCCAGGAGAAAGTTTGTGAGAATGTTCGTAGTTAGTAACACTATCACCGTAAACTTAAATACTAGCTGTTATTTAAATATGAATGGGATTAAAAATAATTATAACAACGCAAACCTGGACTACAGTGCATGTATTTTCAATGAGTTATTGCAATTCATTTTCTCGTAGTTCTAGGGCAGAATATATATTTAAGGGTATTGCAACGTTCCTAACTGTCATGATACAACCAGGTGAAACTTTCTGACAACTGTGCATGATTAGTTATGTATTGAAAATTTAATTGTTATGTCCCCATTTTATTCCTTGATAGTTTTTAAATCATATGGCATTTACTTTCTATTACCACAAAAACGCCCCACATAATTCAGTTCTTTAAGTGCCAGAGCGACTCAGTGGTTAAGGCGTCTGACTGGATATAGAAAGGTCCCCGGTTCGAATTCCAGTATCGGTGGTGGACATTCAGAGGCCCATAAACAGGCCTTCACGTCTGACATAGCTTGCTGTGAAGTGTTCCATGTTAAACTGTTGGTTAAGTAATGTAAGGAGGGAAGGAACTAGCCACCCTAACTCAAGTATTCCTCTTTAGGGAAGGTTTCAAAAAAGAAACTTGAACTACCTCACTTTTAGGTCTAATTGTTTACAGAATGTTACAGCGAAGAAGATAGTGTGGATAGTCAGTAGCCAACTTCATTAAAATTAATATATTTCTATTTAGCGAATTATACATGAAACAAATGGAAGCATTTGGAGCATCAACCAATAGGAAGCGCTATTTGTTTAACAGTAAATTAAAAATGATTGCTAACCTTGAAGAACAGATTATTGTTAAAATTCCTACAAGAGTAAACGCGAAATTTCGAAAGGCTAAAGAATGGTTTTTCGATGAAATTCCATCATCGGGGTTCGATATCCAGCACAGTCTTACACTGAAGTTTTCTATCGTTTCCCAAAATTCCTCGAGGTAAGTGCAGGAATAATTCTAGTGCATTACATTCGTCCATGCTTCAGAGTTAATTTTTTGTATGTAGGTTTAAATATCGAACCTGGTTGGTGAGTTTTTAATGTTCGGGACTGTCTTACGGGATATCACGGGTCTCTCTTCAGTGCATTCCATTCGTCTTCTTTTCAGAGTTATTTTTATATGCCGGTATGAATATATAGCCTGGAGGTTTTTTTTTTAAGCAAAGTAATGAGTAAACAGTTGTTGTAGATGTAGCTTCTATTGAATGCATAGAGACGACAGGCTTATCATAAGGTCGGCAAAGTAAGTTCTGAATAAGGGAAGTTGGAGGAATATCTCCTCCACCAACCTGTCTAAAAACTTTACGAGACAAGGTTTTATATTCGTGCTGTAGTATCCCTTAAGATCACTACGAAAGATTTAACACAGTATTATTTATAACAGTTTGAACGTTAGCTATATAACGTTAAAGGCAGTAAAGGAGTTATGATCATAGAATACCGAGCCTAGTGGGTGAGTAACGTTCGCCGTTTGCGATGATCTGCATCGCGGTTTTACAGTCAGGTTTTCTTTTGTTTTTCAAAAATCACTCAAAGCGAGTACTGGGATCATTCCAGTGCATTATATTCGTCCTCCTTTCAGAGTAAATTTTTTTTTGGAAGGCCAAACTAAATATCGAGCCTGTTGGAATGAGTTTTTGCAGTTTTTTGTCTTGCTCTATTCACAGCATCAACTCAGACGGTGTAAGAATTTCTGAACTTCAGAATGAGAATTTCAGTTTTTCCCATTGAAATTTCTCTCATATATTTCATTGCTTGAAGAATATATGTGTTAATCTATGATAATCGTAGTAGGCGTACGTTCAATGTCACTCTTCCCTATGCCTTTCCTTTCTCATCTTTCTGGTAACAAGAAAAGCCGCTTAAAGATTGGAACATCCACTATTTTTTGTTCATTCGTACAATTCCAAAAAATAAAAATTGTATTCAGATCTTCGTCGGTACAGTTCTCACATCAGTTCTTTCTACTACATCGAAACCGACGGAACGAGATTTGATGAGTAAGATTACGATAATCGATAAGAATTCGGCAGAAAGTTCAGTTTTTATTGATGAAATAACCCTCCAACAACCACACTGAATCAAGTATACACGGTAATTTAGGAAGCACTAACCACATAAAGGAAATTTTTGGCAAAACTGAAGAGGAAATTAAATATATGGCGGATTGGGAAAAATTAATTTTCACCGGCGTTTCGTATTTTGAAATAACAGAGGGTAAAGAATCAAATATCGTAGGGAATGTCGGTACAAGAGTTTTTGAATAAGGTACTCCGGCTCAGCCATATTTATATCTATCACTGTTTTGGTAACATATACAATACTACTTACATTGTTCAGGAATGAGATTTTGTAAATCAGGGAACAATTAGAAATGAACAGATTTAAGAAATTGAAATTCATCCTGAGGACATCATGAAAGAACTAATAAAGCTAAAAAAAAAAACAATGACGGGGCTGTCGTAGATAATTTTACTACAGACGTCTTGAAGATAGAAGGATGTGACATTGTACCCTATCTTGAAACGTTTTTTTAAGTTCATTCTGGATCCTTCCTGCTTACCAGAAAGACTGGAAAAGTGCGATAGTGAAACCGGTACATAAAGGAGGGGTGAAAAATCGGGTCAACGGGCCAATCTGTTTGACACAAGCAATAGATAGATAGATAGATATGTTCACTTTGATCCCATGTGAGAATAATCTCGGGGATGTGGAACAGTATATGCACTTATTAGTAATGTAAATATTACTATATAATTGATAATATTATTATATATTGACAACAAGTTAGTTACACCCCATTAGTATAACCAATGTTTCCTGTAATCTACAAATACAATCCCGAGTTAATTAATACTTATTATGTGGAACAGTGTATACACTTGTCACCAGAATCTAACAACCAGTTATTTTCTTAACAACCAGTTACCATGATAAGTTTCGCTGTAATTTGCGACTACATATTATATCATGTTAGTTGCTATTCATGTGGAACAGTACACACACCTATTAACAATATCAATTATATTACCAACAACTCATAAGCAGTCAATTACTTAAAAACCTGTTAGTATCATAATTTTTCACATCAGTTTTTGAGTGCATGCTATCCCATGTTAGTTACTATATATGAGTGAAATTTTGTAAACAGTGTAATTACTTCATTTGTCAAAAGTTTCAACAGAAAGAAAAACCATATATCTTTTTAGTAATTGTGGACAACTTTGTCACCTTCCCCTTCTATACACCATATATACTATTTTATCAGTCATTCTTAGTTACCAAATTCCAAGAGGAAAATTCTTTCACAGAGTAAAATGGGTTCTGAAGCAGAAACTCTTTCAGTTTGGACTTAAAGTAGTTGGGTTTTTGTAGATAATATTTAATTTCTGTTGGTAAGACATTGAATAAGGAAGCTCCAGTAAATGTTAATCCTTTCTGTAAAATTGACAGTGGTTATAATCCTTGTGAATATTATATTTATTCCTAGTATTATGGCTATGTATGTCAGCATTAAGATTTAAGTGTTCAGGATTTTCCACTACAAATGATAGTACGGAGTATAAATACTGTGCTGGCATTGTTAGTACACCCAGGTTTTTAAATAGATTTCTGCACGACGTCTGTGGGCTTGCTCCACAAATAGTTCTTATAGCACGCTTTTGCAATTTAAATACCCTCTGTGCTTGTGACGAGTTTCCCCAGAATGAGATGCCATAAGTGAGCAGGGAATGAAAATATGCGAAATATACTAACTTTCTGGTTTTTATATTAGCTATTCTAGATATTACCCTAAGTGAAAATGTTGCAGAATTCAGTTTTTTAAGAAGTTGTTGAATATGCTGTTTCCAGTTCGTTATCTATACATACACCCAGGAATTTTTTGAAATTACTTTCATTGATTGCATTTCCTTCTGATATCACATTATAGCTGTCCTTTATTTTATTTTTTGTAACAAACTGAAGTAACTGTGTCTTTTCTACATTAAGTGTTAGTTTGTTGGCACTAAACCACCTGTTAATTTTCTTTATAGCATCATTTGCTGTGTTTTCGAGGTTTTGTGCTGATGGGTCTTTCAACGATATGCTGGTATCATCTGCAAAGAGCACCATATGTTTATTATCACCTAGTACATGTGGGAGATCATTTTTATAGATTAAGAACAGCAGGCGGCCAAGAATGGAACCCTGAGGCACACCACATTTAACTATACCCCATTCTGAGTTTATAACATTTCCTAATTAATGGAGAGATTGATGCGCAACCCCGTCAGAAAAGTCTCTGACTAACACAAGTGATTTTCAAGTCGATAACATGGCTTTAGGCAAGGGTATTCATGCGAATCTCAGTTAATATGCTATATGCAAGATGTTTTGATGAAATAGACAATTAAGGCCAAATTGACACCGTGGTGCTAGATCTTTCAGAGGCTTTTGTCATAATGAGTCATAAACCGGTGTTAAATAAGGAAAACTTTTGGAGTGAATGAAAAAGTGGCTTAAAGGTTAGAAGTTAGGGTAGGAACAATAGGATCAAAGTGATAGAAGACTGAACAGCTGCAGGGTGATCTAGACAGGATATTATGATATACAACTGGGTAGGTCAACAAGGGATGCAGCTAAATGCAAAGAAGGGTCAGCTTATTAGGAACACAGATAGAAAAATAATGATTGATTGTGGTAATAAGATGAGAAAAAAATTGCTTGTTGAACATTTGAAATGTAAATACCTTGGAATTTTAACTGATAAAGATACTCAACTGGGGAGATCACATTGGTCAGGTAGTAGGAATCTTTCACATTTTGAAGAGTGCGATGAGGGGATGTGCCAGGGAGTAAGTGGAATTGAGTTACTAAACTTTGATCGGAACATTGCTTGAATATGATGGTGTAGTATGGGGGCCACGATTTGGTATCAGTTATTAGAGTTGGAGGGGGTGCAGAGAAGGGCTGCTATACTTGTCGCTGAAAATTTCCGCAGAACACAATTAGTAACTGATATGACAAAGGAGCCGGATGAGATACATTGGAAAACAAAAGAGCGTTAAAAGAGTCACGGGACGGTACAAGTCTTGTATTGAAGACGAGGCGTGCAAAGATATTGGTGAAAGGATTAAAAGTAATGCATGGAATGGAAAAGATGACAATGCCAACAAGCTGTCACTCGATTTGAGCCATAAGGGTGTGAGAAGATTTTCCTTCGTAAGTAAAGCGATCAGGGATTGTAATAAATTACCAAGAGAGATGATGAATAATCTACCAAAAACGCTGAAAAAATTTAAAGTTGAAATTTGTGGAAGGCAAAAGTAGGTGGATACAGCAAAGGGAAAAAATGGATGTGTAGGGAAATTTCGACAAATGAAAGGAAATGAAATAAGTTCCCCCCAGCCTTGACTTGCTTTTATTTAGTTACACAACATTACTTTCCAGAATTTTATTGGTATTATTCAGTAGTATCCTCTCTTTTAAGGAGAATATTATACCACTGCAGCATCGTGTTTCTCCTGGAACTCTTATACAAGATTCAAATATTGTTTTTACATCTCTGAATTCTTACTTTATATCCATTATAATGGTGGCAGACTACGGACTTATATAACTCCCTTTTTTCTCGCGATTCTCTACCTTAATTTCAACCACCTGGTTCTTTTACAGATTACATGTCATTTTCCTATATCTATATGTTAAACCGAATTCTTAACCTACTGCCACAGTCAGTATTATCAAAAGCTTTCTGCATACCAGCAGATTACGGAAATATCCTGTTTGCCTTTTCTTGACTGGCATTAATACTAGTATTTCCTACCTTAGAAGCGGTTTTTCGTAAACTGGAACTGATGTGTACCTAATATCACTTCCATTTTCCTTTATATTCTTCTATATACTATCTTAATATAAATGTACTGCAGGAGTGTTATAGTGAGGGCCGTCAGCTGCCTGTATTTTCCGATTGCAGTTGAGTAGAGGGAGGAGCGTACGGAGTTACGAGCAGAACAGAACAGAACAGACATATGGTTGGGCATGCGCCCATGTAGTTGTTGAAGTGCCAGAGCATTGTAGCTCCCTAACTTATGACGGAATAGGGGGTTTCAGGCTGGTTTTTTATGACAGTCATGGTGTTATTTCTTTTAGTATGGTGTTATTGTCAGAACCTGTAATTTCTGGTAAGTGTTGTAAGTGGTTGGATATATTGTTGTTGATGTACATTTTGTCCTAAGTCATGAATAATTTGATGGGGCGAAAAATGTGCTTTGTGGAAGAATTTTGTCGATTTGTCCTTGATGTAATCTGTGAGCCTTTGTATGCCTAAGTTGTAGTGAATTTGTGTGTTCGGCATGTAACATGGGGCGTTGGTGATAATTCTCAGATATTTGTTTTGTATAACCTGCAGTTTTTTGATTTGACAGTCTGAAGCCATGCTGAAAATTTCTGAGCCATATAACAATGCCGGTCTAATTATAGCGGTATTGATTTTTAATTTTGTCTTAATACTAAGTTTACTCCCCTTGAGGAGGGGGTATAATTTAAAAAGTCTAGCCGAACCTATATTACAAGAGTTTTTTATGTGTTTTATCAAAGTTAGTTTTTTGTCAATTTGTAGTCCGAGATATCTAACCGATTCACACCAGGGGAGGTCCATGCCGTCGAGCTTGATTTGGTGGCTGGGTCCCGGCCTTCTGGTGGTGAACATAATAGCCTGACTTTTGCAGGAGTTAATTTTGATCTTCCATAGATTGCACCATTGAGTGATTTTCTCAAGTTTCTGCGTCAGTTTGCGTACGATGTAATTTAGGTTGTGGCTCGACCTGTATACCAGGATATCGTCCGCAAATAGCCCTACTTCTCCGCCTTGTTGATGGGGTAGATCATTTGTATATACGTTGTACAGTGTTGGAGCCAAGACCGACCCTTGAGGTACGCCTGCTACAATTGATTTCAACTGGCTTTCTTGTCCGTCCACCACTACAAAGAACTTCCTGTCTCAAAGAAAACTGTTTATTATTTTTAGTAAATATCCAGGGCAGCCATATGAGTGTAGTTTAAATACTAAGCCATCATGCAAAACTCTGTCAAAAGCTTTCTCAATATCTAGCATAACAGCACCTGTATTATGCCTGATGGATAGCGCTCTGCAGATATGTTCGACCAGTCGGGTAGATTGGTGGATTGTACTGTGCTGAGCACGGAAACCAAATTGCTGTAGGATAATGATGTTGTTTTCATCTAGGAATTTTTGGAAGGTTGTCATTATGATTCACTCTAGGACCTTTCCGAGGAGGTTGAGGAGTGAGATAGGTCTATGGTTTTGGGGAAGGAGATGGCTTTTGTTTGGTTTAGGAAGGGTGATTATTTTGGCTATTTTCCATGGGGATGGGAAGAAGGATAGTCTAGGCATGCGTTGTAAATAGATGTGAGGTAAACTATTGCAGGTTGTGGTAGGTTTTTTTGGTATGTGGCTTTTACACCATCTGGGTCTGGGGACTTTTTGTTACCGAGTCTCCCAATGATCGAACTCACTACAGTCGGATCCAGAGGGCAGAAAGAGCTACGTAAATTTTCCCGCAAAATGCGAGGTACTTCTCTAGCTACTCTTTCTTCGTGGATTTTACTATCCTCGTCATCGATGACATGTGTCTGAAACTGATGTTCTAAAGAGTTTGCCATTAGTTCGGCTTTGTCCTGTGCTGTGTATGCAAAACCATTTGGTCCTTGTAGTGGCTTTGTTGACAGGGGCGGTTCTTTTCTAGCTTTTACTATCTTCCAAAAGAGGTCGGGTTTTCGCTCCGCTCGACTAAGAGTGTCTTCCTAACGAACTGCTCGGTGTTGTAGCAGGTGCCATTTGATTTGGTTTGCTAGTCTGTTTGTGGTTCTTCTGTCTGCTGGGTCTCTGAATTGTTGCCAACGTTTTCTGTGAAGTTTATTCAGCTCTATTAACTGTGAGATGTGAGGTGGGAGGTCTTTTCTGCCTGGGTCATGAGTTATTTTCACTATAGCTACCTTCACGATATTCTTTAATGATGTTTACGAACTGGTCTTTATGTCTCTCGACTTGTCTCTTAGTTTCCAGTTCGGGCTGCCCTGTAATGTGGTGGTTTACTAAATCTTGGTATTTTTGCCAGTTTGTAATTAGACAGAAATTTTTTCTCTCTGATCGGCACGCGGCTGTATCAATATATAATACCACTGGATTGTGGTCTGAATCGAGGTCATTAAATACAGTGGATGCAACAGACCAGGTGATATTTTTGAACACGAAAATGTCCAAGATATCAGGCCTGTGTCTGGAGTCCCTGTGGTAGTGCGAGGGTTCGTCAGGTGCCACTACAGTCACCTGGGGGTTATCTGTGGTAAATTTGTGGAGGGCGCGGCCGCTTGAGTTGGGAGCGCGGCAGCCCCAAGTCAGCGATTTGGCGTTAAAGTCACCCCCGAGGATTATTCTGTCGGCTGTGGTCAGTGCTACCAGGTCGGGCTCCGGTATTTAGCGACCTGGCGGGTGGTACACTGCTATAAATCTAATTGCCTGCCCATTTAATTCGACCTCAACAGCCGTGGCTTCTACACGCTCGAGCGCAGGTAAATCAATTTGTCTGTGTGCAAGGCAGTTACGTATTAATATTGCCGTCCACCCCCTGATTTATTCTGCCTGTCGGTCCTGTACAGCGTATAGTTTCTCACTTGGAATCTGTGATTTGCCGTTAAGTGAGTTTCAGATAGCAATGCTATGTCTATTTTGTGCTCATCGAGAAAGATCTCGAGGGTATCTTTTTGTTGGTAAATGCCGTCGGCATTCCAGTTCATCACTGTGAAGTTTTGGGATTTATTTTTCGCCATCGAAAAAGTCTACAAGGGCATTAAACATAACTTCGAGTTTTGTCTCGGTGTCTGGAGCTGCTTTGATGTCCTGGAGCTTCGTTTTAACTGTGGTGAAGAATTTTTTGATTCCAAATGATTTGAAGAGATCGAGTAGTTCCTTGAAGTCTGCCAGCGGGGAAGAAGAAGGTGGTTTCTGCGAGGTAGTGTTTTCTTGTTCACTTCCTGCAGGTGGGTCAGAAGAAATTGGTAGTATCTGCGAGGAAGTGATTGAAGGTTCACTCCCGGCAGGCGGGACAGAAGTGCTTGTGTTTTGGATTGTATTTGAGTTTACTGAAGAATTTTCGGATGAGGGTGCTTGCTCAGTGATGTTGTTTGTAGGTAGTGGGGGGAACTGCTCGTTGTTTATGTTAAACTGGTTGCTATCAGCTTTTTGTTTTTTCCTTTCTTACTTTCCTTTTGCTTTTGGGCACCTGCTTTTACAATTTCCAAGTAAGTGGGACATTTTTTGTAGCTAGCAGGGTGTGTCCCTTGGCAATTTGCGCACTTTGGTGGTTGGTCCAGTGTTTTGCTGCATGTATTGGTAAGATGCCCTTCTCCACATTTCACACATTTTGGGGCAATGTGGCAATTTCTGGACCCGTGACCAAATTTTTGGCATGTATGACATTGCACAGTACCAGTGGGTGCCCTATATGCTTCTACCCTCATCTTGAGACGGAGAAGAAATTGTAGGTTGTAAATATCATACACTTCCGGCGTGCGATTTATGTGGACTAGGTAAAGCGGTAATGGCTTCCAGACTCCTACCTCCTTTACTGTCGTCATCTGGACAACGTTACGAATAGGGAATTTTTCAGCGAGGAGAGCGTCGGCTATTTCTCCTGCTGGTATGTCTGGAGGAAGGTCACGGATGACCACCTTCAAAACTTTCTGGGGGTCGGCATCAAAGGCGTGATATTGGAAATTTTTCTTGTTTAGGGCTTGCAAGATCATTTTAAAATCAGTTAGGTTGGAAGCCTGATATTTTATACAATTTCCCCTGTAGGCAGTGTGGAGATTTCCTGAAAGGTCCCTCTCTCTTTCACGAATGACATATACCCCTTTGTTTCATAACAGAAAATCGGAGAGATATGTGTCCGCTTAGTTTGCGGGGCCGCGGGGGCTGGGATTGTTTGAGAAGCGGTAGCTAAGGGTTGAAACCTATTGCTTACTGGAATGGTAGGCAAATCTTCCTTATCTGGGGATTGAGGAGACTCTACATAGTTCGACTGCAGCGAAATCTACACCTGAGCAGAAGCGTGCGAAGCAGGTATATATACCAGAACAGTTAGAAACAGTTCTGGACCGCGAGAGTAGGAAAGCGGTAGCGCAAAGAAACGGTACGCCACTGTCTCTACGAGTCAGTTAGGAGACTTTTATGAAATCAGCAGTACGTGGCAGTTTACAGAACAGAACATGATTAGAAACACTTTCTCATAACATCGACGAACCTAGAGTCTTAAAAGGCTCGGTGGCAAGGAAGATATTTGTAAATAAAAGGAATTACTTTCAACAAAAATATGTTAATGCCACCCCAAATTTCGAAGATTTACTTAACAAAGTGTTCAAGATCTTGTTATATAGTAGGTAACGTAAACTTCTGTTGTCTTCGGAAGGGTGAAGACAGTGTTTTAAAAAGCTATTTTTAATTTCATTTAATTGTGATGGAGCATAAGCTCTGATGAAATTGTCCCTACAAATGTATTTTCCTATTTTTTAAATTTTTTTTATCTTAAATTATTTGAGTTCAGTTTCCCCTTTGACCCACTTTTGATATATATGAATATTAATTTCAAATTCTTCCAGTGTTTTTGGTATATTGTTCAACACTCGCTTGGTAATTTATTCTAATCCCTGGATCTCTTACATATAAAAGAAAATTTTGACACTCCCTTATGCCTAAAAATCTGGTGTCTTGTTTTGGGTCATGATCATCTTTTCCCTTCCACGGACTGCCCGCAATTGTTCTGCTAATATGCTTCCAGGCTTCATCACCAATATACGCCTTGTACACTCCCAGTTCCCTTATCATCCTCTTTATACGAGGCGCGTCCAGAAAGTAAGTTCCGTTTGGTAATAAAATGAAATTGTACACAGATACAGAAGAAATTTTTATTGCACAAAATTCTAAAACTCTTAAACTACTTTTCCACATAACTGCCGAAATTTTGCAGGCATTTGTCATAGCGTGGCACCAGGTTTTGTATACCTTCTTCATAGAAATCTGCCGCCTGTGTCTTCAACCAATTGGAAACAGTTTCTTTCAGCTCGTCGTCATTGGTGAAGTGATGACCGCCAACGAAAGACTTGAGATGTAAGAACAGATGAAAGTCGCTAGGAGCGAGGTCAGGGCTGTACGGAGGATGGTGAAACACGTCCCAGTCAAATCCCTGTACGAGGTTTTTCGTCACGTTTGCAGTGTGTGGTCGTGCGTTTTCGAGAAGCAAAACAACACCTTTTGACAACAGTCCCCGGCGCTTATTCTGAATTGCACGGCGCAATTTCCGAAGTGTCTCGCAATAAGCATCTGCTTTGATTGTTTGACCACGCGGTAAGAAGTCATTGAGTAGGATGCCTTTCCAGTCCCAGAACACTGTGCACATCATTTTCCGAGGTGTCATTACTTGCTTCGGCTTAACCTTTGGTGGGGATGATGTGTGCCTCCATTCCATTGATTGCCGCTTACTCTCAGGGGTGTCGTAAGAAACCCACGTTTCATCTCCTGTGACTATCAGTCTCAGAAATTCTTCGCCGCTTTCAGCATAACGGATCAAAAACTCAAGTGCACTACCCATCCGTTGTGTTTTTTGTTGCTCGGTGAGAATCTTTGGTACCCAACTTGAGGAAAGTTTACGGAATTTCAGTTGTTTGGAAACAATTTCATGCATCAGTGATCGTGAAATTTGGGGGAAGTCCATAGCGAAAGCACTAATTGTAAACCTACGGTTTTCTTGGATCTCGTAATCAATCGCGTGAACCAGTTCTTCTGTAACCAAAGGTGGACGCCCACTTCGTTCTTCATCGTGCACATCACTACGCCCGCCATTGAACTGTCGGACCCATCTTCTCACCATCAAATCACTCATCGCATTTGGTCCGTAAACATCGCAAATTTGCCGATAAATTTCACTTGGTTTCACTTTCCTCGCATTCAGAAACCGAATCACAGACCTGATTACACAGGCGGAGGAATTTTCAATCAACGCCGACATTTCAAACAAGCACAACAAAGCGTACGCAACTGACAGCGATCTCAAAATGGCGCACGTTCTTCCCCTTGATACACATCGTCTACAGCGCATGTGTGGAACTGCAATCGCAGCGCTGCAGCGGAGATAAATTGAAACGGAACTTACTTTCTGGACGCGCCTCGTATCTTCCAATGGCTTGCAATCCAGTTCCTCCACATCATCATTTCCTGATTGTAATCTGAGGTAATTTCCACACAAAAATCTAACTACCCTCCTTTGCATTCCCTGAAACTGCTGCACTTGATACCCAAAACGTGGGTCACACCCTATGCCACCATGTCCAAGAAATGGTGTGTCCAAAGTTTTGTAATCCATTTCTTTCTCTTCTGTGATAAATCTCCTCATCATTCTCTGCAGTAAATGAAGGGTTTTGAAACCTACCACTGCCATCTGCCCATTTGAGTTAACCATCAAATGTTATGCCAAAATATTTTTAATTCTTCGACAAACAATTCCTTCCCTTATCTATAACCATAATCAACATTTAGTTTTTTCTGTGTACCTGATAAGCTGGCTGTTCTTTACATCTACCGTCATCCCATATTAACTTATCCACTTATATATCTTGTCCAGGTCACTCCGCAGTTGTTCACAATCTTGAATCGTTTTGACAACATTATGTCATATGCAAATAAACTGACTGTAAATCATTAACACAATCATTCATTACAATTTCAGTACCCAGTAAACCACTTCTTCATCCACTCCAATGGTTGTTTCCTATCTAGCACAAGTTTATGGCTCTCTCTGTCAAATTATTTGGAAAGGTCTCCTGTTACACTATCAGCTTGACCTTCCTGGCCATTTGATCCAACATATCTTACTTTCATTCCACTCCTTCGTTAATATCATGTTGCCTTTTGCAAGCCGGTATCTTTCCTCACAGACATTTCTGATGTTGGAGCTTAGTAGAAATTTGTAGAGGCAAAAATTGGGCGAGTAAAGTAAAGGGGAAAAATTGCCACCGGAGCGCACTCCATTGCAATTTAATTAAATTAACTAATTAAAATAATTATCCTCATCAGTTTACCGAACTAATCAGCTTTTAATTTTCAACACTATTTTTGCCCCTTCTTTATGGACCGGTACTACTATGGCACACTATCCGTCCCCTGGTAAACAGCCAGTTTTCAGACTCAACCTAACGATTCCACCTATCTTTCACCGATTTATATTAATATTATAAACACCGGCCACTTTACGCTTAATTAGCTTTCTTAGTTCTTTCATAATATGAACGAGGCCTATATCAAATATTTTAGTATGCTTATTTTAAACTACTGTTTGTGAAAATTGCAACACTAAGAAGACATTTGATAACAATGAAATTTATTCAACAGTTTAGGGACATTACACAAAATGGTAAGAAGTACAGAACTACACATGCACTTTGACGAGAGAATTCAATACGATGTGAAGCCACCACTTACTGGAATCAGAGCCTCTAGACGCCGTAGCATGGAATCAAAGAGAGCCTTTATACAATGTTAGGGAATAGTGCATCGAGGTTTACAGGCGCATCCAAAAAGTATGGACATTGGTTGCAAAGTGAACAGAAGTAACAAGTCGCCCACGACCATATCCCAGACATGTCTGATGGAAGACACGTCGAGCGTACGTTCTGGCCATTGAAGCTGTGGTATACGTCGTTCCTCGAAGAAGGCTTGCACATGTCGCCAAGCATTGTCGTGCTGAAATATATGTGGAGCTACATGCAGGAGGGGTAGTGCCTCGGGCTCTAAAACCTCCGAGATGTAGCTATTGTTGCACAGGTTGCCCTCCCTACGTAGGAGGCAAGATTACATGTGTTCGTCAAACCATCACACTTGGCGGTATACCGTTCAACAATGCAGACTGGTGAACAGTCTGCAGTTCACCAAGGTAGTGTCGAACTCATACGGGTACATCACTGTTGGACAATTTGGGACGGGGATCGTCCTACAACAATGCATTTTGCCACTCAGCAAGTCAGTTGCTGCATTCATGTGCCCATTGCAGTCTGAGGCGTTGGTGGTTTCTGGTCGATGGAAGTCGACTATATGGCATGCATGCCATTAGGCCAACTCTTAACAGATGACGTCGAACCGTCGACTCAGACGTGTACATACCCGTTGAAATTCTTCAAAGTCAAGCCAACACTGTGGACGAAGCTGTTCTGTCGGTTACAGCTAAGAGGACAAGATGGAAGTCATCCCTCGCAGTGGCCACACTGTGTGGTCCAGTATCCGCTCGTCGCTGTATACACCAACTATCCACTGGTTACACACACACATGACTGCTATACCATCCGTGAACGACCCGTGACGTAGAGAAGCTTCTCCTCTGATTTACGTTCTACCATCCGTGAACGACATTCCCTAATGGCCTCATTAAACTAGTTAGGTACTTAAAATCGCTGCCTTTTTCAAATCCTCAGTAACTTCTTCTCCTCCCTTATCTGTAAATGCCTGAATATTATTTTGTTTTGTCTCAGTTTTATAACATACTCTTAGAAATTTCTACCTACATCATTTACTGATCCCAATGCACCATACTATTTATTTAAATTAATCGTCAACTTCCATTTTTGCTGCTATTATTTCCTTGCTTCATTGTTTCAAGTGTTTTCTACTGCTTTTCCGCCTCTTAATTCTGTTGTGTTCTCCCCAGCTTCTTTACTCTCCACACCACCCAATTATAGCATGGAGGATCCGTATTAATCTGTTTGCATCAATCCTCATTCTTAGCAGTTTGATATAAGTTTGAATTGGAGCATGCGAGAGACCACGTGTGCATTATTGCTCCTTTGAAATCCAATCCATTGTACTTGTTATACGATACTAATAATAAAATCAGTTTGAATAATTTTTTAGTTCACACTTCTATTGAGGTCTACCGAGCCTGTCGGGTAAACACGTAACGTTTGTTCCTGGCACTCGGGAGGACGCAATTCCAATCCCCGATCTGACAATCCAGATTTCGGTTTTTCATGCCCATCCGAAATAATTTATTGAAAAGGCCAAACTCAAATTCCTTCCCGTTCGTTGCTCACAATCCACTGTTGTTTTAGGGCGCGTCGACATCGAGGTCATTAGCCTCACAATCCACTCCCGGTTGGAATGACCTGCACGTTAATGAACCATAAAGTTCTAATTTTAAAAAATATCGAATTCTATGGTCATATAATCATATTTTGTTGCTTTATATGAGTATAAATCCTGCCGATTAAATTCTGTACTTAAAACAGGATATCCAACATCATCAACACATTACCTTTTTTCACTACAGTATGGTCCAGGACATTCCCGTCACACTTCCTCTATATATTCATTCTATCGGTTGTCTCTCATTGAGCTGGTGGGTGGGCGGATAAGTTCCAGCTTGGTTTCGGGAGGACGTGGGTTCGAATCCCCGTCCAGCCATCCAAGTTTCGGTTTTTCATGGTTTCCGGAAATCATTCTAGGTGTATGGCTGAAGGGTTTCTGCAAAAGTCCATGGCCAAATTTTTTCGTTTTCCTTGCCCAGGATGCTCTTGAACATGTAATGACTCCGATGTCGACGATGCGTAAAACCATAAAAAATTATCAGTTTCCAAGTTATTTTGCCTTGTTTAATTGCATTTTATATTTATTTTATTTCTAAAGTATCGTTACTGTTGTGTTAGAAATTTTCTTGAGAATTTAATTCAATTCGCTTGTAACGAAACATTTTCAGTAGGTCTCCATTGCCCTTATGTTTTTGTTTTGCTTCTTTCTTAGAGCAGAAGTTTTTTAAATCTGCTTTGATAATCCCGTTCTCATTTTAAATACGTTCCATTTTCATTCAGTTGAATTTTCTTTGTTCCGTGTTTGCAATTTCTTCAATTCGCTCGATGTTGAGTTGTTTTAATGTGTCATCTTACGTTTTATGTATTTCAGCAGGACTGATGAGTAACAACAATCAAAACATTTGCTAACGTAGAGTAACTCATGTTGTGAATGATTCTCTTTAGCCGTTGGGAGTACTATGCAAATAAAATGGAATTAGCATGTAAGTTCAGTCGTAGACAAGGCTTATTGCAGTTGATAAGTCATAGGTCAGATTTTTAAGAATTGTAAAATATAAAAAAGGAGGTTTGGTATCAAACTCTTGTTTTTGATCATATTGATTATTGTTGTGCTTTATCGAGCTACTTGTACGGAGAAAGTGCAGAGGAGAGTTGATCGATTTGTGACCGCTTGCTATATCCCTAGGAAAAGTGTCACATTTTTGGTGCAGAGGTTGGGCTAGGATTATCTGGCACCTACCATTTTACTGCGTCACAGTGACACGAAAGAAAATTTGGAAATATTATGCCACGCTACTGCTTATATATATTCTTTCTTCCTTTGTATCGTCAGGTACTGGAATGCACAGAGAAGATATAAACTTACCTTGAGCGGGCGGGCGCCGTCCTGCGACCGCTCGCTGTCCGCTGGTGCGGCAGCCTCTGACGATTGTTGCTGCAGCTCTGCAGACCCCCGCTGTGCCGCCGCAAGGGAAATGTACGGATCTCCATCCTGCACCATGTCACGGAACGCCATCTCCTGGTACAGCCGCAGTACGCTGCCCCAAAGGTACACCTGTATTGCTGCAACAAAGTCGAGGCGGCTTCAGTTAATCTCTATTAACATGTGTCTCGGTAACTTACAATTAACTCTTTCAGTTAAAATTCATTAATCAATCCAGACCCCTTCTGCACTTTCATCAACTAGCTGTCTCATCCGCAATATTACGAAATAACATGGAAACTTATGCAATCTTGGAGTCCATAAATGAGTAATTCTAATCAGTTCAAGAGTATAAAATTTCACATAAACTCGGTTTTATATTTACATGCAGTTCCTCTTCCCACAAAAAGAATTAATACAGAACCATTGATGGAATATTGTAATTTTTATTTATTTGGTTGAAATTAGTTTCACTCACGCCTGTAGGTCTGATCAGTTGTCGACTTGTCGCATTCCTATTTTTTATTTAAATGAACTATTTATAAAGTATATTCACATTATAAACTGAATTTGAAGGACTATGTATGAATCCTTGTATAAATCGTAAGATTTAAGAAAAAATTGTGTTAACATATATTCAGTAAAGTCTTAAACAGTGCTAGAAATGATGTAAATTCTTTCCCCCAAACTAAATCATAAAAAAGCCACGATGACTATATCCCACTCATTGGTCTATAATCTCTAAAGACAGCGTTCTGTCAATAGTTGCAGTCGATGATGACGTACCTAGTTCTGCTCCTGCAGCGATAGAGGCGTGAAAACACTGTTGTGGAAAGCCCACGGCGTAGCATATGAAGAGTGCGGTCATAGTTGCCACAGCATCTAGCAGCAAATTCCGAATGCATCCGACCAACAACCATGGTACTAGCAGCGCAGGGTTCTTATCCTGCAACCAACACAGTACTTTGACAGATATTACGGAAAGATTATGCTGTTTAGCAGATGATATCCACCAGGCAGAAATCGACACAACAACAAATACTGTAATGATGTTTGTTGAAATGTTTCTCCATTACAAGCTGACAAGGAATTTGCGAACAGCCTGAAATGAATTAGCATTTGAAAAAGAAAGCATTGGAGAAAGAAAGAATGGTAAATAAAAAAAACTTGCGGGAACAACGCCTGTTTGACGTTTTTTTTTAAAATAACCATTTGGCCTGTGCAGTATTTCGATTTCTACCTGTTGATTTTCTACAATATATATTCCACAAAGTACAGACAACTTCAGATGGACAGAATACTTAATATTTAAAGTTTCGCATGCCAGACACATAACCGGTTGGGGGCCATGGCGAATTCATCCGTTGGGGCCACATTTGTCGGTGGAACACATTCGACAACTGACATAATAAAAGAGCTGGGCTCGATGTCACTGGAACATAGGAAGAGTGTTGCGGCTGTACATGGCGTATAATGAGGTTAGAATGGATATTGGTGGAAGAATTATGAGTGGTGCACGGAAGGGAAAAGTTGACCATGATCACATGCTGGCACTTTTGGTATACATTGGTGATGAGGCCTGGGTGGATAAAATATGCAAACACCCACTTTCATATACAAATGACCTAACAATTTACGACAGTCCAAGTGTGGACATTATCATCGGTGTAATCGAAGTAGTTTCTGCACCTGTGGTGACATTTTCGATGCTTGTCGCTGTGTAAGGATTTCAATGAAAATGTTGGTTTTGATGTCTGTTTGATGACCATGTTAGCTAAGAGTGGTATTATAACTTTATCGTGTGCGCTGTGTGACACAACAGAAATATTTTTAATAAGAAAATTATATTTAGTTCCTTGAGCGTGGACAAAAATCGATTATATTTACTTTTAAAGATAAGAATAAAACATTGTAGATTGCTATGGAAGTAGGTAAAGAGAGTGAGGATAACGGCGTAGAAGCATGGATTGGTTGCTTAGAATAGTCATTGCCGAAAGAACCTTGCATCTTCGGATATTACGTAATTTCAAGGTAGTTTCTAGAGGAGAAGAGGAAGTTTAATAGTAAACTCTTATAACTGTTTGAAACAAAAGACTGAATTCTTTATAGTTATAACTGTAACAAATCATCGGTTATGCGACAGCTGGTTAGTTGAACAAAGCATGCAATTACAAACAAATTACTTGGTCCTGAACCCGAAGTTTGGCGTCAGATGTGGACGTTTCAACCGAATGGAGAACTCACCTTGGTCCAGATTGGCTGAAAAAGTGAAGCAGAATCGCCCTAATACTGCAAGAAACTGTGAGAACGGCAAGCAGTTGCTGTCTAGAGCTATATAAAATGGATATAAAATGGTAATAGCACAACACCATGCAAAATATGGCATTGCAGCTTGCGTTATGAAAGCACTTGAATCTACTCATGCCTTTGTGATACTTGGGGCACATGTTATTGAATGGCAGAGAGGGTTGTGATGTGGGAGATAGTTAAGATGATGCTGTTATGAACCCATTTTGGGTATCAAAGACACGAGTTGTATGGCGTGCAAACGTGGGCAACTAGATTTGTTTGTGAACCCTGTCAGTAGCTGATATAAAAAGGAGTTGGATTAGGAGTCATTGAAAAACAGAAGGAGGTTTGAGAAAGTGCTGGGAGAGTGCACGGCGTATGTTGGCGATGAGGTTAAGGATAGTTCTGGTAAAATAATTAGGAGTACTGCGTGGAAGAGAAAAGATGACCTTCAGCACGAGCTGGCACTTGATTTCATGGATAGGAGAGTGGGAAAAATATTCTATATCTCCATCTTGACAACAGGCGATGGTCTCAGGCATCCTGTGACGAGTCAGCATGTACTGTGGAGTGTACTGTCTTGGCGTGACTCAATATTTATCACACAGGACGGGCGTACTCTGCGGAGGGCTCATTCCTCAAGGGTGAAATTCTTAAGATTAATAGACGGTGTTTTATTCCTGGAACATACGAAGTACTCATGCTGTGCTGTGAAATAGAGTTTAAAGGAAGGTAAAAGGTGTGTTGGTAAATGCCACAGCGTATATCACTCTGTTTCTAGTGAATCATTGACGACAACTTTATACTTACGAAGGATGACAGTTTTAATAGCCTTTAGGCCTCTTGGTTACCTCCGGCAACATTAGGAGTCCCCCCCCCCCCTTATTAGTGGGGAATGAAAGATTGGTCATATCGTGGTTGCGGTGCTGAATATTAAACCATCAACATCATAGTTTAAAACAGTTTTCTTTCCTCACAGACATTTGTGATGTGATTGTGTATCAATCTCTCAATTGATTTGACAACAACTGATCGGTCTGAAATTTTTACACTTCTCCTTTGTGGACCAGTACTACTATCGCATTTAAGTCTTGATGTGAACACATCCTTCCCTTGCCATAACTCTCAGTTCTTGGGTGATTAAGGATTTTTACCGAAAATATTGTAAAGTGTGTTCATAAATCCTTAAGAGTGCTGCGTCTGTCTTCGCCTTTGTCCACAAATCACACAAAAGCTAGGGAACCAATTTCGATGAGGCTTCCACACTTTGAAAGCTTATGGTCTAACTTAAAGTATGAGGTATGTCTTTTGACTTTAAGTGAGCGAACAACGGTCAGTAAATAATAATTCGGAATAAATTCCACAGTTGTTGTGTACCATCTTTCTAATAGAAAACCAGGTTGAACATATGTTTCTAGTTTAATTATATTTTCGGAAGGAGTGTCCAAGGGAACATAAAAGACAGAGAATTGAATTGGTGGGTTTGACGTTGTACAGAGATTAGCGTTCACCCACCGAGCTCAATTTAGAAAATGTAACCAGGGCAGGATGGCATGTAGGCCCTGACGACACAGAAGTAGTATCTACCGGAAAAAAAAAATACCTGCTGAGATCACTGATAGTGTTGCAAGTAGTGGAATATGCATGGTTTCCGAGATTGATATATAACCTTTACCCCGGTCAGTTGTACATCTACGTCATTACACTCGTATTCATAGAAATGTGTGAGACATAGAATATTTTCCACCCATCTAAAAACGTTTCCCATCTCATAACCATTAGCAACGTGTAAAGGTATACATGCTGTGGCTTGGAATTTCAAAACGTGCAAGGCAATAAATTGACACTGAGTGAAGAATTATGGTCAGTATGTGAAGGCATGACTCAAGAGAGCCTACGAATATACGAGACAGCGTTCAAAACTCACCTTCATCTGGATTGCCGTAGTGCTGTGTCGCAAGGGCTTGATTAACTTTTTTTTAGAAAAAGTACAGATAAGAATCCTCAATTTGTAATTGCTTGCCACAGCTCGTACAAAAGCATAACAGAATTTTTACATAGATTGGGCTTGGTAGACAGACGACGTAGGTTTGAACTTACTGTCAAAAATTACGAGTGCGATGAAATATTCCACACCAATGACAGGTGAGATAATTAGAGAAATAAGGTGTCGTAATGATGCTTATACGAATTTTTCTAATTTTTTTTTCTTCAGAAAACAATATATTTGATAAATTGTATTTTTATTTAAAGAAGTTTCATTTTACATGTGTGTTTTAAATCTTACTGAATCATATAATGTCTTACATAATGATTCATAAATGTTTCTATATGGGTAAAATAATTTTATTCACCCTCTATGTCAGTACTACATTCATTAGTATCAGCACTACCAACACTAGTTTGGTTGGTGCCGGAATTTTCTGTTTCTTCTTCTGTCTCCTCTAGATCCATAACTTCAGAAATAGCAACATTTTCATTTACTAGTTGTTCTTGTATTGTACGCAAAATATTTTGAGATTGTAATTTTAAATTGTGTGCAAAGTACACACCATACATATAGATTGCGCCAATAGTTCTGTATTACGGTTTTTTAAGTTTGAATTTAAATCTATTATCATACAAAATAGGAGCTTTATTTCTTTTTAATCGTTGGTTTACGCCAACAGTTGCAAGGAAACGATTCAAAATCACTGAAAATTTAATGACTCGGTATCACTATACGCTGAGAGTTTAACAAGTATACGAATTTTAGGAAAGCACAATAAGTAATAAAAAGAGGCAGAAAACCGTAGATAATTTTAAAATTCCTAATTTTTTAAAAAGATCCGTAGGTCTACAGATAAATTCGTAGGGCTGGCAGCACTAGTTCAAATAGTGAGTGTCAAACCAAACAACGGGAATTCCTTCTCGCGCAACCTAGCCTCTTTGGGAAGTCCCCGTTCGTAAAAGAAAACTACAATGTTGCTAATATTTTCAATTTCTTTCTACTGAACCAGAAAAATATAGTAGATTGAAAAATTAGATAGGTACTTACTATAAACTCTAAAACAGTCATATTAACCGATAAATGCCTTACAAAATTGAGATTTAGTAGTTATGACAAAAACGTGTCGCAGAAAAAACGTGGTTTTTTTATAGATATTTTACATTTTTTTTTAAGTCAGAAAAAAACTTTTTTTGCAACACTACTTCTGATAGTAATCGACCATAACAAAAATTCATTAGAATGACGAATAGCAATGGCTCTAATACGCTACTTTGTGGCACTCCCATTTTCATTTACACTTCCTTTGATACTGTTTTTGTTCAGTCTGCCAGTAAGGCCCCTGCCAGGCAGACCTCACACACAACGCGCCTGCACACCGGGATACATATACGACTCCAAACAGGCGCAGAGGCATCAAAACAAATAGAATCATCTAGAGGCTAAGTGGGACTATTTCTTACAGAGGTCGCCGTACTACCACACAACGGAATTCCTGCGCCAGGCCGCCTATATAAGCGTAGCCGGCCGCTCCACCGCCAGTTCCGGCCTGACCGCGGAACCAGCTTCAACTATAGAAGACCACCGGAAGTTCGCGAGAAGTAGAAGCCGTCTCTCTACCCCGGATCAGGACCAGGCTAAATTTCTTGACGGTCATCCGCTAACTGTACCTCATTTGTTATTGTTCACCAGTGTTTTGTGTACATAGTAATAAACCTCAAGGAACCATTAAGTGTAGTTCACTTCAGTGGCGACAAGGTTGGGATAAGAACTCTCGACCATCATGGCTACGCCAGCAGCACCTACGGAATGGCAACAGTTCCTCCAAGGACTTCTACATCAGTTCTTCGAATCTCAGAGACAACTGATTGCGGAAGTCAGGAATCTCCGCCAACCCACGGCCCCGCCTCCGTTCCCAGCATTCAACGACGACGTCGAAGAATGGGAGACCTACGAGAAGCGCATAAAACAACACTTCGCAATTCATCACATATCCAAAGAAGAAGACCAGCGTGCATATTTCCTTTCCTGGAACCAATCGAAGATGTATGTCTTGCTCACCAAACTTCAGCCACAAGACCCCGACACCCTCACCTTCACGACCATCTGTACGACACTGAATGCATACTACAGACGCCGGTACCATGTCGTCGCGGCCCGCGTCGAATTCTATCAATGCCGGAAGAAGCCCGATCAGACGTATCGCCAGTGGGCGGCCGAACTCCAAGGCCTTAGCAGAAAATGTAAGTTTCAAACTCGTTGTTCCCACGAATCCTACGCTGACGACATGGTGCGTGATCACATCATACAGGCTGCACCTGATGCCGCACTCCGGCATGACGCCCTCAAGTTAGAGGACCCTTCCCTGGAGCAGGTCATCGAACTTGCCTACAAATTCGAAATATCTACGGCCGCAGATCGCCGCCTGGAGTCCTGGGCGGATGTGGCCGCAATCCGAACCGACGTAGAGGACACACAGGACGTCGCCGCCATCCAGAGCTCCCAGTCGCGCTCCTCCCGACACCACAACCGGGGACCGCATCCTCAGAAGGACATCGAACCGGCCCGTTCCGGCAGGGGCACCAAGTCTCGGCAGCAGCAGCGGATCCCGCAGCGCCGACGCCGCAGCCCGCTCCGCCTACCCTCCTGCCCCGCCTGTTATTCAGCACATGAGAGGGAAAATTGTCCGGATCGTTGGGCTGAATGCTCACGTTGCGGCAAGGAAGGACACCTGGCGTCCGTCTGCCGCACCAACACCACCAATGCCAATCCCGGCTCTCGCCGCCCAGGGTCTTACCAAGACAGGTTGAGCGGCGCACCTATGGATATCAATCAGGTAGACACTTCCACAGCATCCAAACTTTTTATTGACGTTACGGTCAATGGCAAGCCCCTGCGCCTACAAGTCGACACAGGAGCAGCAGTCTCATTGCTTAATTATACTACTTATGTGCAAATTGGCTCGCCCCCCCTCTCGCCGGCCCCCAAGCGCCTCCTGACATACAACAAACAGGAAATAGCACTCCTGGGACAATTCACAGCAAACGTCATGTATAAGTCTGTACATCGTTCAGTCCCCTTTTTAGTAGTTAACAGTTCTCTCACAGCAGACTTATTTGGACTGGACGCTTTCCGCTTATTCGGATTTTCAATTGAGGATAACATACACCTCGTATCTCAGCATGTTCCTTTTCCTGAAGTGGACGCCCTTTGCACCGAGTTTCAGGACCTGTTCTCACCAGGCGTCGGCTGTGCAAAGGACTTCGAAGCATCACTCCAACTCCGGCCGGACATACGGCCTCGATACTTCCGGGCACGCCAGGTACCCGTAGCGCTTCAACAACCACTTCAGGAAGAACTTCAACGTCTCCAAGACGAAGGGATCCTCCAGCCGGTGCGGTTCAGCCCATGGGCCACGCCGTTGGTCATAGTTCAGAAGCCAGGACGCCGCTTACGTCTCTGTGGTGACTTTAAGACCACCGTCAACCCGCATCTGCTGGTAGACGACTATCCACTTCCGAGACCGGACGACCTCTTCCGTAAACTAGCAGGAGGTACCTACTTTACAAAAATTGACCTGGCAGAAGCATACCTTCAAATCCATTTGGATATCCAGTCCCGACAATACACAGTCATCAACACTCCCTCTGGCCTCTTCCAACTCAACCGGCTCATGTTCGGCTTGGCCAGTGCTCCAGCGATTTTTCAACGGTATCTCGAACAACTTCTCCAGGATATTCCGGGATGCATCAACTATCTCGACGACATAGTCGTCACGGGACCCTCCGCTGCCGAACACATGACCAACCTCCGCCTACTCTTCCTCCGCCTCCGGGCAGCAGGATTGAAATGCAACCTTTCCAAGTGTCAATTTTTTCAACAATCCATTTCCTACCTGGGTCACATCATCGCTCAGGAAGGCATTTCCCCAGCATTTTCCTATGTGGACGCTATTTCCAACTTACCTCGGCCTCAGGATCTACATCAGTTGAAATCTTTTTTAGGCAAGATTTCATACTACAGAAAATTTATACCCTCAGCAGCACAAGTGGCAGCACCCCTGTACCACCTCTGTCGCAAGAATATCCCGTTCCGTTGGACCCCAGCTTGCGAGACCGCATTCCACACCCTTAAACAGCAGCTCAAGTCCGCAGCATGCCTCATGCCATACACTCCAAACCTCCCCTTGATACTTGCCACAGATGCATCCGATTACGGTGTGGGGGCAGTTCTGTCTCATAAATTACCAGATGGCACGGAACGCCCCGTAGCTTACATCTCCAAAGCCCTATCGGCTGCTCAGCTTAAATATTCTCAAATCGAGAAAGAGGCGCTAGCTATTGTTTTTGCCTGCTCCAAATTCTATTCCCTTTTATATGGGATTTCTTTTCATCTCATTACCGACCACAAGCCACTCCTATCACTATTTGATCCGTCCACACGTCTGCCTACCAAAACATCCCACCGCATCCAGCGTTGGGCACTATTCCTGTCCCAGTTCAGATATACCATGCACTTCCGTACCACCTCCAGGCATGCCAATGCAGACGCCTTATCCAGACTACCGCAGGGACCAGACCTTGCCTTCGACAAGTCGGAACTTCTGGTGTTCCAGATCGACGATGACATACAAGAAGCACTGAAGACATTTCCAGTCACGGCCTCAAAAGTCGCGGCAGCCACACGGGAGGACCCCCTCCTCCGTGTCATCCGACACCACATCCAACACGGGTGGCAAACACGTTCCCCTCCACGCCATCATCAAGACCTCAAGTTCTACTACTCCATCCGCCACCAGCTCTCAGTAGTAGAGGGAGTGCTCCTCCGCACAGAACCAAATTCCACCCCGAGGGTCGTCGTTCCGAGATCCCTACAACCGACAATCCTCCAAACTCTCCACCAAGGACACTGGGGAATTGCCCGCACCAAATCCCTTGCCAGACGCCATGTATTCTGGATCGGCCTTACCACGGATGTCACGAAGATGGTGCGGCGCTGTACCATCTGTGCCCAACAACTGCCCCGCCCCCCCTCAAAAGTTCCTTTCCTGGCCGGCACCGTCCGGACCCTGGGAACGCATTCACCTCGACTTCGCTGGCCCATTCCTAGGCCACCAGTGGCTCTTAGTGACGGATGCCTTTTCCCACTTCCCATATGTCGTCCGTTGCTCCACAATCACCACAGAGGTCACCATTTCAGCCCTCACGAAAATCTTTTCCATCGAAGGATTACCATACGCCATCGTCACAGATAACGGACCGCAATTTCGAAGTCGGGAATTCCTATCCTTCTGTACCGCCAACAATATCCAACACCTCCTCACCCCGCCCTTCCACCCCCTAATCTAACGGGGAGGCGGAACGGCTTAGTCAGAACATTCAAAACCCAAATGACCAAATACACCACAAGTCACAAACTCGAAGAGGCATTGACACTCTTCCTCAGTTCCTATCGAACCACTCCAGTGGGGGCCAAAAGCCCGGCGGAATTGCTGCATGGCCGCCAACCTCGCACTCTCCTCCATCTCCTCTTACCCCCGCCCAAAGTACAGGTACCTTCGGGCCCATTCCGTTTCACCCCGGGCTCCCTAGTCTGGGCCCGCGGGTTTGGCTCCCGGGCCTGATTGGCTTCCGGGGGTCATCCAGCGGACCCCGGGGCCGCCAACTGTTCGACGTCAGCCTGGATGGCCGGGTAGTGCGACGCCATCGAAACCAACTACGTACCCCGCTACCCCACTGCACCGTCCTCTTCCACCACGGCACGGCCATCCACTTCTTCCTCTCCTTCCCCGCCCCCTCCACCACTCCTGCCGTCTAACCGTTGCTCAAGGACAGTTACAGCGCCACCACCGACGCCACAACCTGTCGGTCGCTCCGACACCCTTCAGCCGCAGCCTCTCGACCACCTGCGGGGACCATCTTCAGCGCCCCCCGTACAGCCCCCGGCCATCGACGCCGACGAACCGATGCCGTTAGCTCCACAAGTATCCTCCACCACTAACCTGCACCACGACGCAGGTCGGCACGCATCGCCAGGGGAACAGCTCCGTACTCCCCCGGAGGTAGCCTTCATAGTCTGCTCCAGGGCGCCGCGGCAGACGACCTCGCAGACGTCGCAGACATCGCTTCCCCCCCCCCCCCCCGGGAGGGAGGTATGTTCAGTCTGCCAGTAAGGCCCCTGCCAGGCAGACCTCACACACAACGCGCCTGCACGCCGGGATACATATACGACTCCAAACAGGCGCAGAGGACATCAAACAAACAGGAAAACAAATAGAATCATCTAGAGCTAAGTGGGACCTATTTCTTACAGAGGTCGCCGTACTACCACACAACGGAATTCCTGCGCCAGGCCGCCTATTAAGCGTAGCCGGCCGCTCCACCGCCAGTTCCGGCCTGACCGCGGAACCAGCTTCAACTACAGAAGACCACCGGAAGTTCGCGAGAAGTAGAAGCCGTCTCTCTCTACCCCGGATCAGGACCATGGCTAAATTTCTCGACGGTCATCCGCTAACTGTACCCATTTGTTATTGTTACCAGTGTTTTGTGTACATAGTAATAAACCTCAAGGAACCATTAAGTGTAGTTCACTTCAGAGACTGAAATGCAAGAAGCGGAAACGACATAGGCATCCAGCTGGAAAAAATCTAGTTTCAATTTTTTTATTGTTTTGGGATTTAAGCCTCGTCGACGTCAAGGTCATTAGTGGCGGGAAAGGACTGTAAATCAAGGAACGGGAAGGAATTCGGCCATAGCCATTTTGAAGGAACCATCACAGCTTCCCATGTAGTGTTTTGGGAAACCAAGGGAAATCCAAATCTGGATGGACGACGGGAATTCGAATCGACGTCCTCCAGAATGCGAGGCCAGTGCGTTACCGCTCGCCACTACGTTCGGTATAATGTTTCTATCGAAGATTGAAGCAGGGACAACAAATAAAACCGTACAAAAAGGGAAGAGGTAAAAACAGAAAGATTCCGAAATCTCACCAAATCTCACCAAGGGGAAGGGTGGGGGTCAACGGAATCTCAAAAGTCTACAGATGACGCAAAAGTCGATTTGAGGAGGGTATTTCGTCCAAAAGTGGGGGTGTGTAACCGGCTCGAAAGGTGTGAGACCTAAAAAAATGATCTCAAAAGTTGCGAGGGGGCGATTACTTTGGGGGGGGGGGGTGGTGTCTCACGAGCCAGATCTCACCAGAGGTGGGGGGGAGGGAGGATCCGAAATCCGGAAAAGCACCCCACGTAATTTATGGATTCTGCCTAACGAGGAATGGTGTTAAAAAGTGACCGATAAGAGCTTTGCATTAGATGTGTCAGTGAAACGTTGTGAGCTGTAACACTTTTTAAGTAAAGGGAGGGAAGCCTGTTGTAAGCAGAAAGTGAGGATATGATGTCAGCCTGCGTGTGGCAGACTGTGATCACTTGATCAGTGAAATGCATTACACGCCAGGCGCACGTGCACTATGAACCGGCTGCCCACCGTCGCAGCACATCCAAACTTCAACATTTGCATAGTAACTAACATTCAATTGTTAAACTCAAATAGGTCACAGATAAGACTTAATTTCTTTTATTGAACTATAACCTACGTCATAACATCAGTTAAAATATGTGTAAGAATAATGCTTTCGAAACATCCAGTAAACAAAAACGCTGTTAACAAAGTTTTCTATATCCAGTGCCAACCTGCGACACACGTATTCTCTGAGAGCTTTTATCAAATATTTAATTGTTGAATGTCAACTGTTATCAGAGCAAATAAAAAACAATGTATTAACGGTGCAAAACATTCCTGGAATCTGGTCAGAGGTTAATTTGAATAGTTGACTGTGGGGCAAATGCAAATTATTAGTTGCACGATTCGCGCTTTAGCAGAGAATAACATGGAATTTTTCATAAATCGTTACATATTTTAAATCCTGATTTGGAAATATTTCTTAAACTTCTGTTACTGGAAGTAAATTTTGTTGCTGCACAACGATTTTGTACTCACATCACCATTAATGTTTAAATTCTTTCTGATACAGCAGTAACAAACTTTTTTTATGTCTTTCACTTGTTTTTTTTACTGAATACTGATTTTGTTATTTCTCAGTACTTCTTTTATAGAATTTAAATACTTCATCAGTAGGGAGAGAAGGCTGGCGTGAGCTCTAACAAAGAACTGTCAATCATCCGGCCCCGCCCCCTCTATTGTTATGCAAATGAGGCTAGGTAAGCTCAGTTTGCCGTACAATTGGACCCCACAAGGAGGTGAATACAGCCTTGATTCATGACAGCCCAGCCCCTTCTATTGTTATGCAAATGTGGCTAGGTAACCAAACTCAGACCGGCCTTTTGTGACCTCATTCAAAGGAGACCGCTCCTTTGTTGGAAGCTATAATTAATTACTATGTGACATTGTACACCTAGCCTACAAACCTAACTCAGACCGGCCTTCTGTGACCTAATTCAAATTTTTTGTTATATTTGACCATTTTCATGATTTTGTACATTTTCACACTATTTGTTTTAATGAAATTCATAGAAAGTGCCATACAACTTATATCCAACACAATCAATTTTTGCACAATTTGACCAGTTTTCATGAATTTTTTAAGTCTATTTTGAATCTTTTCACATTTTCTTGTAATAACTTACTTATATCCATCACAATTTATTCTTATCGAGTGTTGGTGTCTATTCCGATTCGGTCTTAAGAATAGTGAGTGATAAAGGAATGTCCACCACACCTCGCATTCGGGAGGACGGCGGTTCGAATCCTCGTCCGGGCATCCAGATTTGGGTGTTTCATGGTTTCCCAAATCACTCCAGGCAAATGCCGGTATGCTTCCTTCATAAGGCCATGACCGAATTCCTTCCATTCCTTGCCCCCCATCCTTTTCCCGTCTCTAAAGACCTCGCTGTTAAGAGACATTAAGCAGTTAAAAAAAGTCACCACAAGTACTTATTAAAAATAACTTGATAAAGGACATTTTAATGGCAGTGGGTAAAAATAAAACAAAGTGAATCTGTACAATATGCTTATTTTATTTATACTTTTCACATGGATGTAGTAACCAAACATCATACCAGGTTCAAATTCTTATTTACTATGTTATTAACTTCATCCAATACTAGTAAATTTTTATATGCAATAATTTCATGTCTAAGTATTGTATAGTCTAATGGGGAACAAAGGCTGTATGTCACTTGAGTCACATAAACATTATTAATATGCACATTTACCAGTTTTTTGAATCTTAGCCATCCGACGTATGTAGCACTTAACTGTCTCAGATGTTCAAAAAACTCCTTGTAATATCTGGCAGCTTTGGGAATCACATCTCCTTCATGGTCAAGGCCCAGTCACTGCAGGATGTACGTCGAAGAGATTTTGCCATGTCGATTCTCTGAAGAACACAAGGCTGGCGGTATAGAATTGCGATAAACACATACAGCTTTTCCCAGCCACCATTCGACAGGAGACAGAATGCTCACCGAGCGGAAACGTCGGTCTGGTCGCTGGCTGTATTGAATAAATCGGGACTCTACGTCAAATACTTGGATCAGCACGTTCCATTCTTCATAAGTTAGTGTAACTTTGGTGCTGTGCCCACCTTTTTCTAGCACCACTACCGTTCAAAA